>CM031235.1:812009278-813209278 GCA_018340775.1 Taxus wallichiana var. yunnanensis
ACATGTTCACAAGAAGGGCATATTTTCAAATATATATATATTTTCTTTCAAAAGGAGATTACATATCAGATTTTCATATTTAATATATATATATATATATATATATATATATATATATATATATATTTTCTTTCAAAAGGAGATTACATATCAGATTTTCATATTTAAGAAAACAACAAATACAATATTTCCTTTTTAAGATTTTAAGTTCACATATACCAACATACACAATACATATCCACCCAAGAAGATTTAACACAAGATTTTTACAAGACTTTGAAGTAGCTTACTTAGCTAAAAAAAATGGCTCAAGATTTCAAGAATGCAAATTACAAAATAGAAATTTTACAAGGAGTACAAGTCCACAAACCATACTCAAGTGGTTAAAATACAAGGAATGTTTCACAAAGATTTGAGAGGAAAAAGAAACTCGCAATCACTCCAAATTCCAACAAACTTTCATCATGAGCTCCAACTTCATGTGCCTTCAAGGAACCCATGCAAGGAGAAAAAGAGTTTGTTTGTCACCCAACCATAGGCATCATCACATGCCTCTCCCAAGGTTGGGATGCATGCTAGCCTCCCCCAAGCCCATGGGAAAGAGGTCAACTAACCAAAACTTGCACAAGATGGAGGGTGAACTAACAATGATACAAGCACACAAAGATAGGACAAATACAAAACAAGACTCCAAAATTTACAAGATGCAAAAAGAGGAGAACCCAAGTTCTACCTCTAAAACCAATGGGGAAGAGAGGAAGATGTTCTCCAATAATTATAATCCAATGATAGTTGCATAAAACCAAATACTCCATACCCTCCTTATTTCTCCATTTACATACAATCCCTCCTTATTCCTCCACCCTTTCCCCAAGTCCTTCTTGGAAGGATTTTCAAACCCCAAAGGGGTTTCCTTACCAAGAATGGGGAAGGAGATTCAAGCCAAATGAATCAACTTCCCCACCTCAACCATTTGAGGGGAAAAACTATAAGACCCTACAAGGCTTGTCCATCAAGCCTTGAGGATTGAGAGGAAAAATCCCTCTCTCTTCCCCCACAACTCCAAAACTCCATCATGCCATATGATGGAGGGAGTAAAACAAGCAAACAACAACCAAAATCCACATGCAACAATAACAATTTCAAACACCCAATCTAACATCTAAAAGGAAAACAACACAAACAAAAGACATAAGAGCCTACCTCAAGGAAAGCTCTCCAAAAAGCTCTCCAACTTCAAATTTCTCCACTCTTGACTCAAGCAAATCTCAAGCTCCAAATCCCCCCAAGCTTCCAAGCAAAAATTTCCAAAGAAAATTCCCTCTCTTTTCCCATGAATGGGAATTTGAAGAGGAGCAAGCAAGCATCCTCACAAATAAGGGGGTGACATGTGTCACCCCTCTCCTTCTTCAAGGTCAAAGATGCCAAAACAAAAAAGAGAAAGGGTAAAATTGTTTTTGCCCTCTTCTCCTAAATTCCCCTAAATGTTAGCAAGAAAAATTAGTGAAACTTTTAATAAGCACTCCAATCCACACCCCTTACATGGATGTGACCAAACAAGAGGTAAAAAGGGAGGGAAAACTCCCTCTAGCCTTGAAAATAAGCCCCCTACCCATTAGGTAGGGTCCAAGGGCTCATTTTTATGTTAGGGGAACTCCCAAGCTACAAAGGGGTCCCCAAAAATGCCCAAAATAACCTAATTTCGGGTTTTGCATTTTTGGCACAAGGGTAGAGGGTGTGGGGACCACCCAAGGGTCTCACATGTGACCCTAAACCCTTGTGATTAAGTGACTCATTAAAAAAATCAAAAATTTAAATGAAAGTGGGATTATTAACTCCCAAAACAAGTTTACATCATAAATAACTACCCTAAACAAAATTAATAATTCATGGCACAATACATTACAAAAATTGGGGTCACTCATAGTGCCCAAAATAATAATCTCCTATACTAAGGCTTCACACAATGAACATGGCTAGGACTCAGCCCGTGGGCTGCTTGTGCAAGATTGTGTAGCTGGCCTGAATTCCCACGTTCTCCTATAAACCTGTCACCTGCACACTCATTGCACACATTAACCGTACCTGTCTGATAAAATATAAAACAATGACACAGTAAGATATCAATAAGTTCTAAACTAGCCTAACATCCTACTAAAATCAAAATGTGACAACGTGCACAATTATACTCAATATTCCAAAAGTTAGACAAGATGATAAAGTGACATATAACCATAGGATTCCACATGCAACAACTATCCATCAATATAATTATGTTCCAAACACAACATCATATTCATTAGTATCCATGACATCATAAGAAAATGTGACAACATAGAAATTAAGCTAAATTGGCGCTATACGCCTGAATGTCCACACATGTCTAATAAGATCCAATCTCTAATATAATGTCCACGATATAACAAAACTCTGTCAAAACATGTCTATGAGCAAAGAAACAACAAGCTACTGAGCTATAAAAGTGTGGGCACTACGGGTTTTATGTGTTGAAAGTTTTTGGTCTAGGTTTGATTTGAAAATTAGATAGCTCTAACACCATATATATATATATATATATATATATATATATATATATATATATATATATATATATATATATGGTGTTAGAGCTATCTAATTTTCAAATCAAACCTAGACCAAAAACTTTCAACACATAAAACCCAAAAATATTGTACTATATTTAAAAGATTGAGTAAGCATCACTAATAATTTAATTACGAGCTCAATAGGGAAGAGAGAGTTTAGAAGAATACATAAGTTGCATTGTCCAATTCAAAATGATGTCCTCTTTAGAATGCTACCAAGATCTACCACAATGTTTATACCCAATAAATTTCATAACAAAAATTATTTTCAAATGTCATATTATGTACAATAGGTTATATTTAATTTTTGTCAATTTACATCTATATGAGATCATTATTAATCCAATACACGACATATAAATTTTATATAAACTAAAAAAATGACTCTCGAAATTCAAAATCAACTATCATGTGAAGGTCAATATTAGAGAGTAAATCGTAACAATTTTCTTAATGAAAGGTATGGTAGACCATCAAATATATCCCCTAGATTAATCACTTGGGGGTGGGGGCGGGGCGTTAACCTTGTTTTCAATGACACATACCGTGTGTAATTGTATAGCCCATAATTTTTATGTATAGCTTTTGTATCATAGTATTGGTAGAAAAATAGAACGAAATTAAATTATGACTTGTAATTGGTTGAAAAGTGGATTTCAGGATTCACATCCCCTTTCTCTCTCGTTTCCAAAATTCTATAAATTGAAATGTTGGGTTCATTGTAAAGAGGGGATATTTTTAGTAGCAAAACTCTGTCATTTTGGTTTTGTGAAGCCAATGTGTTATAGGCCTTTGTAGTGGACTCTTTGCATTGTGATTCGAGGCCTTTATTTTGTAATGGTTTGAATGTACATATCAATAGAGCAATAGATGCAAGTTTGTGGATGTATCTTCCCTTGTTGTGTTTGTTTGCATTCTTCTTGCCTCTTCAACCTCATTGCAAATATATTATGTCTATTTTATGCTCTTGCATGGATTCATTGTTATTTTTTTGCATGGAAAGGTGTTATGAGTGTTTTTATTAGATTGTGGAGAGTTGTTATCACCCTCTCCAATTTGTATGTTGCTTCCATTTTCACACATTAGGGATTGTTCTCATACCATTCTTTTAGTGCATCACCTCTCTACTGTAGTTTTCCTCAATTTTCATGTTATTTCTCTCTCCTTGGTCCCTTAGAAATTATAGGATAAAGATAGTTAGTAGATTCATTTCAGTAGAGTTAGTTTGCACTAGGATTAGGAAGAAGAACCAAATTTCTCTAGAGGTCTATCTCAAGTAGCAAGTCCCACAACTTGGAGATAGTACCCATGTTACCCAATCACACCGTGAGCTCAAACACACATACACACACTTGTGCAAATCGGAGGGTGTTATGATTCAGTGATAACACCTAAACCCCGAGCCTTAAGCCCTAAACCCTTAGCCCTAAGCTCTAAACCCTAAACCATGAACCATGATCCCTAAATGCTAAACCCTAAACCATAAACCATAAAAATTGAATCCATAACCCTAAACCATGACCCTTAAACCCTAAACATAGAATCCTAAAACATAAACCCTACACCCTAAATCATAAACCCTAAACCTTATACCCTAAATGCATGAGCCTAAACATTAAACCCTAAACCCTAAATTTTGTGATCTAATATGTACCTTAGGATATGATACTATAATGTATATGGGTTGATTGAGATTCGACATGTGGCACACATCCCCTTAGTTAGTTATATGAGTTCACATAGGAATTAGTTATATTGGGTAATGAGTCGGCCTACATTGGGATTAGGTGTTACCCATCCTATTTAAAAGATGTGAGTATCATTATAAGGATTTCATGATATGATTTGATTCTTCTACTTTGTAGAGGTATATTGGAAGTGTCCCCCTCGAAATGGATTCCCATATTGGGATATTATGGAGTTACTCCTTCCTTAAGGAGCATTGTATGGTGTTGCCCTACCTTAAGGGTATTATTCTACATATATTGAATATTTGGGCATATTTTCCCCATATATATTGTGTTGTGTTATATTCTAAAATTATTCATTTATTATATGCAAATTTCTTATCAAGTGGTATCAGAGCGTCGATTTTGGCAAAAATTGGGTCCAAACCCTAATTTTAGAGATTCATCTATATTTTGAAATTGGTTGTTAATTTTTTCATAAATTTTTACCACAATTGAGAAATGGTTTTAGAAATCTATAGTCTAAATTTCAGAATTTTTCGAGGTGTTTTGTGGAAGTTATTGCATTTTTAGGGTTTCACCTAAATTTGCTTCACATGATTTATTTTTGAATTAATTTTCTAAATTTTTACCATAATTTAGAATCCCATTCATAAATCTATGGTAAAATTTTCAGAATTTTGAATCTATTTTGAATAATATATTGAGAGTTTTATGGTTTTACATAAAATCGGCCTATAGGTTGTAATTTTCAATGTTTCCTTAATTTTTGTACATATTCGGAAAGATCTCACAATTTTAGTAGGGGTTAATTTTTTGTGGTTTCAGATTGGATGCCAAATCATATACGAAATTATCAATTCAAATATTGGTAAAAGGAGTAAGTTTGTGAAACCCTAATTTTTGTCCATGATGGATATACCAATTTTCTATGGCAATGGGGAAATTGATGCAAAAAAATGGTGGATAAAATTTAAACAAATTTATTTTGAAGAATGTTTGGTATGGGTTAGTTTTTATCTTCATCTTGGTGGGAAATCACAAAATTGGTATTCTTATTTGGATATAGATCTATTAGATTGGGATTGGGAGGAAATGGAAGATATTTTCTTAGCTAAATGGGCAACAAAAAGAAACATAATTTTGTTAAAGAAGAAGAAGAAGAAAATGTTGATGATGAAGTTTTTACACATGATAGTGCATCTCCAAGGAAGGAAGCTTCAATATTTCAGTTTGAAGGGTGTATTCAAAGAAAAAAGGTAATTATTTCCATAAACCCTAGAAGCAAATATAACTTCATCAATATGGATGTAGCTCAAAATCTACGTGTGCAAGAAAAGCATATCAAGGAATCTCAAATGGATGGTAAGTAGATTCAGGTTTTGAATATTTAAAGCTATCTATGGATAAATATGTTTTACATTCATATTTTTATGTTTTAGATATGGATGTTATGGATATTGTTCTTAGATATCCTTGGTTAGAGACATTGGGAAATGTGCAAAAGAAATTCATGAAATTATGGTACAAGCGAAAGAAAATTACATTGCAAGATATCACACTTAGCAGGAAAAAAATTAATATAAATGAGGATCATGAAGAGGAATTTGAAGATGATGAAGAAGGGAATAAGGATTATTCAGAAGGAGAGGCTGCAGAAAAAGATGAAAAAGAAAAAAATAATTCATCTACTCAAGAGAAAAAATAAATAACAAACAAGGTGGAAGAGAAAAATTAAAAAAAGGTTAACAAGGTTGAGTATACCAAGGTTACACCATATAGACACCCACATCATCATGAGAGGGCTAAATCATGGAGCTATGTTAAACCACATAAGGGAAGAAATCTATATAAATATGTAGGGAATTAGAGGAGCAATAATCAGGGCTATACACGGAATCAATGGAGCAACAATTATATGACATGGAATCACATGAATAATTATCATGGATATGTATGGATACCGAGGAGTATCACATATGGAAAATGATGGAATCAGGTTTGGATCAACATCACCCACTAGGATCTCATATGGGTGGTTAGATGATCGAGCATGGCGACAAGTGTACAATAATTTAAAGCGCACTCATTATATGGCTTTGTCTTATGTTTCGGGGATAAAACATGTCAAAGAGGGAGGCAATGCTATGTACCTTGGGATATGATATTATAATGTATATGGGTTGATGGAGATGCCGACATGTGGTGCACATCCCATTAGTTAGTTATATGGGCTCACATAGGAATTAGTTATATTAGGTAATGAGTCGGCCTACATTGGGATTAGGAGTTACCCATCCTATTTAAAGGATGTCAAGGTATCATTATGAGGATGTCATGGTATTATTTGATTCTTCTACTTGGTAGAGGTATATTAGAGGTGTCCCTCTCGAAGTGGATTCCCATCTTGGGATATTGTGGAGTTACTCCTTCCTTAAGGAGCATTATATGGTGTTACCCTACCTTAAGGGTATTATTCTACATATATTGAATATTTTGGCATCTTTCCCCCATATCTCTTGTGTTGTGGTATATTTCGTAAATTATTCATTTCTTATATGCAAATTTCTTATCACGACCTGAATCCTAAACCCTTAACCATGAGCCTTAAACCCTAAAACCAAAATAATAAACCCTAAACCTTAAATCATGAACCCTAAACCCTAAATCTAGAGCCTTGACCTTTAAACCCTAAACCTTAAACCCGTAACTCTAAACCCTAAACCATGACCCATAAACCTTGAACCATGAACCCTAAACCCTAAGCCCTAAACCATAATCCCTAAACCCTAAGCCTTGAACCCTACACCATAATCCCTAAGCCCTAAAATCTAAACCCTAAACCCTAAACCATATACCCTTAGCCCTAAGCCCTAAACCCTAAACCATAAACCATAAACCTTAAGCCCTAAACACTAAATCCTAAACCCTAAACCCTAAACCCTAACCATAAACCCTAAAACCTAAACCCTAAACCCTAAACTTAAACCCTAAATCCTAAACCATTAACCTTGAACCTTGAACCCTAAACCCTAAACCTTAAACCCTGAACCATGAGCCCTAAACCCTAAACCCTAAACCCTAAACCTTGAACCATATTTCATCAATATTTCCTAGTCTCATGCCTAGAACCATCATTGAGTCTGCGTGTACAATTACCTTGTTTATGAGAGGTGGGAAAAGTAACTAAATGGATATGACATCTACCTTGTGCCTTGTAATACATATTACACATCTCTGCCAAACTTGTTTCTCCCCACATATACTTGCGCTCTTGAATATCAATTTCTTCACACTCTAAAACAAATTTCACATTTCTTATATTTCCATGTATGGTATTATGCTAGCGATGATGACCCATTAGAAGCTGGAAAAAATAACCATTGCAACACAAAAATTAATCTCAAAGAAAATGGAAGAAACATAGAGAATACACCAACGTGGAGGGTAGGATTAGAACCGAATTTCCTACAAGTATCCTCTCCTCTAGAGAAAGAGAAATATCTTCTACTACTGGAATGGATAACAAATTTGACAAAACTTCCTGAAGTGTTCAAAATAAGCATAACAACATAGGAATTGCTAACAACAAAAAGGGGTTATCAATCGCATAGTAAATCTTTCTTATTTAGTTCTGAATGGGAGTCAACTGGCATATGAATTAGTGACCTTCCATTCATTGATAATTCCTTCTATGATAAACCCATGGATTCTTTCAAAAGCACCTTAAAAATGATAGGGGTAGTCATCAAGCCTAGTGAAGGGTGTGATGTTATTTGCAAACAACTTAAAATTCATATAGATTTAGAGGTCATAACAAGAATTTACAAATATATCTATTATTATAAATGGAAGCCAAGTAACGGTGTCTCCATGTATATAAGGATCGGGGACTACTGGGGTCCGTGGTAGGTTTGGACATTCATAAATCATTGAGTGTCTGAATCAGAATGTCGTTTCATCTAGAGAAACATTTTCAAACATTGGAGTAATGCATCTTGGAAAAGAAAATTAAACCTCAAAATCCTCTCAAGTTTCCATCTTACACAAGCACCAAACATATCAAGCTTTGTTCTTTGAATAAAATCTTCATTCCCGATATCTTGCAAATTGAAATAATTATTCAAAAGAACATCAAAAATATTTCTTTGTACCAAATTATTCTTGGATATCTGACATTTCCCTCCTTCAAAATATCAATAGATGAAAGACATAAAATTGTGATGACTCTCTTTGAATGTTCTTCCTACAAATAAGGTGAACCCTCTTCAATGAATACTCTCTGTCAATACTAATAAGAATGGGTAAGACACAAAACATTACTAGTGAGTGAAATATTTCCCATATGATGGAAAAAGAAGATAGATGTCTTGGTTAACATTTCTTTGTACCTAATTGTTCTTTATATATGGCATTTCCCTCTTCAAAATATTAGTAGATGAAAGGCATCAAATTGTGATGACTCCTTTCAATGTTACGCCTTTAAGAAGTAGATGAAAACTTTTAGTTGAATACTCTATATCAACAATAATAAGAATGGGTAAGACACATAACATTAGAAAGAGTGAATGGGTGAGCCTAAACCATGATCCCTAAACCCTAAACCCCGACTCATAAACCCTAAACCCTAAACCCCGAGCCTTAAATGCTAAACCATAAACCATGTTCCCTAAACCTTGAACCCGACACTTAAACTCTAAACCCTAAACCTTAAACCCCGAGCCCTAAGCCCTAAACCATGATCCTTAAACCTAAACCCTATCCCTAAACCATAAACCTTGAGCCCTAAAACCTGAACCTTGAGCCCTAAACCCTAAACCTTAAACCGCAAACCCTCAACTTTAAACCCTCAAATCGTAAACTATACACCCTAAACCCCAAACCCTTAACCATTAACCCTAATATCTAAACCCTAAAGTCTAAATCCTAAACCCTAAAGTATAAATCCTAAACCCTATTTTTAATACCAGGAACCCTAAGTCTTAAACCCTAAACCGTAAGTCTTGAGTGCTAAACCATAAACCATAAACCATAAACCCTAAACCATAAGCCCTAAAACCTAAACCCTAAGCCTTAAATCCTAAACCCTAAACCCTCAAATCTCAACCCTAAACCCTAAACCCTAAATCTTAAACCCTAAACCTTTACCCCTAAACCCTAAGCCATAATCTCAAATGCTAAACCCCGAATCCTAAGCCCTAAGCTCTAATCTCTAAGCCCTAAGCCCTAAGCCTTAAGCCCTAAGCCCTAAGCCCAAACCCGAAACCCTAAACTCTCAAACTTAAACCCTAAACACTAAACCCTAAACCCTAAACCTTTAGCCCTAAACCCTAATCCCTAAGCCCTAATCCCAAACCCCAAACCCCGAGTCTTAAGCCCTAAGCTCTAAGCCCTAAGCCTTAATCCCTAAGCCCTAAGCCCAAACCTGAAACCCTAAACCCTCAAACTTAAACCCTAAACACTAAACCCTAAACCATGTGCCCTAAACCCTCAACCCTCAACCCTAAACCCTAAACCCTCAACCTTTAACCGTAAACATTAAACCCCGAGCCCCAAACCATAAAAATTAAACCCCGAGCCCCAAACCCTAAACCCCAAACCATGAGCCCAAAAACCTAAACCCTAAACCCTAAACACTAAATCCTAAACCATAAACCCTTAACCCTCAACCCTAATCCCTGAGCCCTAAGGAGGAGGCACATTACAATCACCTCATTTTTTCCATAGGACAGAAATCCCATTTAGGGAGAAATCCTCTATCTACAAATTCAGGATCTTATTTTAGTAAGAAGTAGACAAGCATCATAGAGTTGATTCGTGGTTGCTAAAGTGAATTATGAACAAAATTTCAAAATTGGTAATAATTCAAGTAGTGGTAGGGCTAAAACCCAATCCATAAGGTCAAAAACCTACAAATGACTATATGTTTTTGCAAAACAAAGAGTAACTACAATATATATGGCACGAAAGTTTTAGGTCATTGCTTTGAAATTCGAAAATGAGTAACTACTCGACCATTAGATTTTGATTAACTATCTTCTAGATTATAACTATCGAGCTACGGGGCCACATCCATCAGTGCAGAGTGACCCTAACTTATTATATTTACTAAAATAAATTTAAATTTTGTATTCTTAAATTTTTTTAGTAAATATGGTTCCTTCAAGACCTCCTAAACTTAATATAGCTCAAAACATGTACACATTTCTTAGCATTATAAACACGTGCACATTATAGTGTGTACATGTTTTAGGTTTGTGAATTCGATTGTTGCCTAAGAAAATGGAACGCAATCACATTATTACAAAACATGTATGTGTTTCATTCATTTTTCGGGGTTTTGCCCACTTTTTGGCCCCTCGACTTGGTGCGCAGTTACCCTTTGGTTTCTTGTGGTAATTTTCTAGTCTTCCTAAGCATTAAGCATTAGTGTTTTTAGGGCTACTAGCAAACTAGGACTGTTTCCTCAAAACAGGGGCTAACGAGTTAATCGATATAGTTTCTTTTGTTCTCTTACATCATAATGTTTTATAAAAACATCAAAATGTCATAAGAGAACTCTTATTCATGGCTTGTTTGTTATGTGAATTTCTCTCGATTACATGATGTTTTTCATGTATCATTTCTAAAGTACATAGTTGATGCCTCACACATCTTAGACTAGAAACTATTGCAGGTTCAAGACTCATGTGTGGTACTATTCAATCCAATTAGAGTTTTGGATGTTCAAAAGAAAACAAGGAGGTCTCAAGTAATGTAAGTATTATCCCAAATTTGCACCCCTATAGATTCGGATAACCTATTCAATATTTAAATTACAAGCTTGTGACGTGCAAACAAGCTGTCAAATTTAACCCCTGGTCAAAATAGAAAGACAACGCACAAGGTTGGATGGGTCGTGGGTTGGATGACACAAGGTTAGATTGGTTGCAGGTTAGACAACCATCTAACACGGGATGGAAGGATGGCTCGCCAACACGGTTGGTTGGACAAAGGTTGGATGGCGGGGTTAGACAATCGTCCAAGCCCTTGGTTAGACGGTTGGGTTGGATGGCCATCCAAACCTTGGTAAGACACATGATAAATGGTCATCTAACTCCCCTTGGTTGGACAAAGATATACGGATGGCCTATTTCTCGACGTATGGAGGACATAGTTAGATGGCTGCGAGGATGGTCGGGTGGTGGCGACGTATAACCTTTGGGTTGGACGACGGCCGTCCCAACCCCATAATTTTTACAGGAAGAGATAAACAGTTGTTCAACTCCTAGGTTGGACAACCACCACAAGGATGTACGGCCTAGAAGATGAAGGTCATCCAACCCGGATATATAGAATATCTCATGGGCCGGTAGTTGTTTTCTCAAAGGAAGTTATACAGGTTCGGTGGGGTTGGATGTTCGTCCAACCCCAACATGGTTAGATGACCAACATAGTTGGACGATTCACAAGCCAAGTGAAGGTAGGTGGGTGAATGACAGTTCAACAACCATATTTAACAAGGCATGGCACCCATGACTGTCTATGCAAGAAAAGTAATAAATCATATGGCTCCCCATACCTCTGTAATGCATCTTGCCGAGTTGGTGGAAAATTTTTCCTATATATTGTAAAATATGCCTCATTTTGAGAGGAGAATTTTTGTAATGCAAAGGAACTTTGTAAAAATTTCCAGAGCTATTATGAGATAAAGGCCTCAAATTCAAGAATTTTGTAAAGAATTCTTGCCTTGTGCCTATATTGTAATGGATTGTGCATGTTTTTAGCAATAAAATTCATGTTTTGTGGCTATTTTCTCCCTAGCTTGTATGACATTGCATCTTTTTCCTTCCATTATATTTACAGGTATATTGTGCATATATCTATCTCTTTGTAGGGTCTATAATTTTTGTCCTTTACTAATATAGGGAATTGAATGTTGTTTTGAACTATAGCTCCCCCACTTGCCCTCTCCCACCTTGTTTACTCCCTATTCTTCACTCACTCGGATTGTCACACCCTTTCTTGGTGCATCACCTCCCCTTAGAGTAGGTTTGTTTCTTTACATTCTTCTATCCTTGTCTCCTTGGAAAGCAATAGGGTAGGATTAGATTAGTTCACCATTATGTACACTTTGGAGAACTTGGCACTAGGTTAGGAGAAGAATTCTGATTTCTCTAAAGGGTTATCCTAATTGCAAGGTCCCACACTACAAGATAATCCCATGTTATGCATGTTACACTAATTGCCTCACACACAAATAATGAGAAATCAAGGGTGTTGTAAATTTAACAGTTTTGGCATGCTCGGTGGGACCAGAGGTCAACTTCTCAAGTTTATCAAGATTAGATGTGCCTCTTGGTGAATTTCCGCCTTTGGAGGATTTGTAACAGACATCTAACAACTCCCAAGGTCGAATTTCAACTAGTTTCAGTAGTACTAGTGGCCCAAGTACATGAGAAGGATCCAAACTCGGTCTAGAGCAAGAGAAGAAGGTGTCTTTAAGTATTTACAATTATCCCGGGTAGAGGAAGGAGAGGAAGAAGAGTACAGAGATCTCCATCTCCACCCAATAGAACCTTATCAACACCTCTACCAAGTAAACCCTTCCTTGACCAACCCGAGTTCTTAGGCCAATTAGGATGGCACATCAACAGCCACCACAAGGACCACCAAATCCCTATGTCAACTTCACAGGTAGTAGTCCACTCTCCCTCAATGCCTAGAACCCTATTCCGGTTGCAGCATTAAAAATATTCCCTACTTCACTGGGGAAACCACACGACTCCCATTGACCATATTAAGGATATTGTGAATATATGTACCATTCATGAGATCAATGAAGTGGATGTTGCAGTCAAATTTTTGGATCCACGGAAAGGATTTGTAGTGGTTTAGGAACTTAACAACAAGATCCATTACAAAATGGGATCAAATATGCACGGCCCTCTCGTAACTAGATCGAGAGGAAGAGGGGATAATTTGTTCTTGTTGGAACTATTTTTCCAAATTTGCACCCCTGTGAATTTGGATAACCTATTCAAAATTTGAAGTACATGATTCAAAGACATGTGGATGACCATCAAATTCAACCCCATAAGAAGACAAAGGCAACTTGTGCTTTGGCTTGACCGATTTGGTAATTGAGAAGTTCACCATGTTTGATGCCTAGGTTGGATGCTCAGGTTGGAGACCTAGGTTGGATGCTTAGATTTGATGCCTAGGTTGGAAACCTAGGTTGGATGCCCAGTTGGACAGGTCATGGGACGTAAGGAAAATAGGTTGGACATTTGAGATGGATGGATGGCTTGGTCAGTCCGACGTTGTGGCAATGCGGTGACAAGCTCATGATTGAATGGGTCAATGACGTACGGACAAGATGGATAATGTTAAACCCCCTTGGGTTAGACATCACAAGGTTATACACCATCCAACCCCCAGGTTGGACGACATAGAGTTAGATGGATCATCGGGATTGTCAAGTGGCATATTTTTTACGAAACATGGTTAGATGATTTTCCAACCCCATTAGTTATGCGATTCGGAGGTAGACGGTTGTTCAACCTCCTAGGTTGGATGACCCATGGTGTGAAGATGGTGACTCCTAGGTTGGTCGGTGACTAGAAGAATGTACTGACCTAGAAGTTTGACGTCGTCTCACCCCCAAGGATGGATGGTAAATAGGTTAGACAACCTACCCACAAATTGTACAGATCATGGTTAGATGACCATCTAACCTGGATATATAAAAGAGCTCGTAAGTCGGGTAGTTTGCTCAAAGGAGGTTGTAGGGCCCAATAAGGTTGGGCTTTCATTCAACCCAACAAGTTTGGATGAGTCATTGGCTGCGAAGGTGGGTGGGTGAATGACATCCCAAGAACTAGAATTGATGAGGTATGGCCCCGATGATTTGCCCATACAAGAAAAGTAACAAATCTTATGGTTCCCATACCTCTTTAATGTACCCTGGCGATTGGTGACCCACATTGCCTATATATTGTAAAATCCACCTCATTTTGAGGGGATTCATTCTTTTTTGCAAAGGAACTCTATCAGAATTGTTTCAGAGCTATTATGAGCTACGGGCCTCAAATTTGGGATCATTGTAAAGGTTTTTTTTGTGCCTGTATTGTAATGGATTATGCATGTTTCTAAGAAATAAAATCCATGTTTTGTGGATAATTTCTCCCTAGCTTGTATGATATTGCATCTTTTTCCTTCCATTATGTTTGCAGGTATATTTTACATGTTTATATCTCTTTGTAGGAACTTTAATTTGTTGTGCTTTATGAATCTAGGGAGTGAATACTGTTTTAGCTTATGGCGCTTCTACTCGCCCTCTCTCACTTTTTTACTCCCTATTTTTCACTCACTCAGAGTGTCTCACTCCCTTTCTTGGTGCATCACCTTCGCTTAGAGTAGATTTACTTTTTATGCATCCTTCTATCCTTGTCTCCTTGGAAAGAATTAGGGTAGGATTAGATTAGTTTGTCATTATCTGCACTTTGGAGAAGTTGGCACTAGGTTAGGAGAAGAATTCAACTTTCTTCGGAGGATTATCCTACTTGTAAGGTCCCACACTACAAGATAATCCCATGTTATGCAGGTTACACTGATTGCCTCACACACAAATCATAAGCAATCAGGGGTGTTGTAATTTTGTTGTAATATTTTTGGCACACCGGTGGGACTAGAGTTCAATCCTTTCATATTTACCAAGATTGGATGTGCATCTTGGTAAAATTTCAACCTTCGAGGATTTGTAACAACACATCGGCGACTCCCAAGGAAAGACTTCAATTGGTTTCAAGTAGTACTAGTGGACCAAGTACATGAGAAGAATCTAGACTTGATTTAGAGCAAGAGAAGAAGGAATATTTGAGTATCTGCAATTATCTCCAGATAGAGTAAGGAGAGGAATGCATGTTTAGAGGTCTCCATCTCCACCAAATAGGACCTTAACACCGCTGCCGAGTAGACCCTTCCTCCAATCCACTACGGTTCTCAGGCCAATCATAATGGCGCATCAGTAGCCACCACAAGGTCCACCGAATCCCTTTGTCAACTTCACGGTAAATATTCCACTTGTCCTTAATTCTCAAAATCAAATCCCGGTTGCAGCATTGAAAAATGTTCCCTACTTCACGGGAAAAATCATACAACTCTGATTGACCAAATGTTTGTGCAATTCATGAGATTAATGAAATGGATGTCACAGTCAAGTTGCTGGCTTCCTCTTTCAAGGGTAAGGCCTTGCAATGGTTTAGGAGCTTGACAACAGTGGTCTATTCAAAATTGGAATCAATTGTGTTCAACTCTCTGTAACCAGTTTGGAGAAAGGGCGGACAACTTGTCTTTATTGGAGCAGTTGACAATAATCAAGAGGGATCCCAATGAGAAAATGCTCGATTTCAAATTTTGATTCCAACAGACATGGGATCAGATTTTGATTGGCATGAGGCCAGCAGTAGAAAGTGTGTTCCACTACTTCTTGAGGGCCCTAAATTATAACATATCTATGACGATACAGTTGATGGGAGGAACAACACTTCTTGGGGCATATGATATAGCTATCAAAGTGGAGAACTGCTTAATTCAAGTAGGTAAGATGGCACCTAGGCCACATATGCCATTATATTGAGAATTGGGGATCTTGTCTACTAGTCAATCACTTGAAATATCTTCCATTCCAGCTCCTAGGAATCGGAGAAATAGTGAGGATTCCATTTTGTCAATAATTCATTTGAATTTCAAGAGCTAAAGAAAGTGCTACAAGAAGTAGTCAAAGGAAACAAACCTTTGGGAATGAAATAGTGGCACTCAAGAGGCAACAGAGGCTCAAAACTTTAGACCCTTCTAGCCTCGGTCATCAAGTCGGGGCCCCATATCAGCAAAATAAGCCACCTATTCAAGTTGCTAATCAACATCAAGGACAACCTTTTACTATTAAACAATTCTAGCCCTACAATCCTAATATAGCACCAACATCAAGGGCTCTAGTTCCAATCCAGAACAACATGGCACATGAATATGAATGGTACTCTCCATATGGCTAACCTTATGATCAAACAAAATACTTCCAAGATCTATCAAATCAAGCTCTAGTGGTGCAATCTGTTGGCATTCCTCAAGAGGTGAGTCAAGATGAGAATCAGTAGTAGGTGAGTCAACAAGAGGCTTCTCTAATGGAAACCACATTGGTCAATTAGAGAGCAGAAGACTTCTGTGGAATCAATCAATCTCCTTTCCAGGGTGTAATAGCTAACACATGATCAAAAAGGAGTAATATAGAGGAAGGGCCATCATCTAATTCAGTTTTTCCTCAGCCCACTTCCACACCAAAAAGAGTTAGCATGCCGAACGTAACTTCTATTGCACAAAACCAGCCTAAGGCAATTGTTGTAGCTGCTAAATGGGTAGAATTAACCCGAGTATCGAGTTCTAGCAGCTCATAGACTAGTACAAATGCCACAAAAGGTCATACCTGTCAAGGGAGAACAAAAGGAGAACCTTTCTCCATTCAATATCATTGATCAGATGAATAACACAAATGTCATTATTTCCATGTGGGAATCATTAGAAAATCCAAGGCGGTGAGATTTGCTTTGTTAGCTATGGAAAATTGGCCCCCTTCTAATGAGTCATCCAAAAATCAAGAGAGAGTTCTTACTAACACTGCGCAACAAGGAGAAGGTCATTCAGGTAAGAATGTGAAGCCTCCACCATTCTATGTCTCATTGATCATTGGAGATAAATTAGTACACAATTGCATGATCGACTCAAGGGTGAGAAACTTGGTAATGCCAAAGAAAATCACAGATAAATTGGGCTTAAAATATGAGATAGTATTAAAGGGAGTAGTGCAATTGGACAAGATAGGAGTATGGACAATTAGAGTGACCAAAGAGCTAAGCCTTACACTCCATGTTTGACCAAATGTTATAGTTTTACAAGATGTATCAATGATTGACTTACCACCACTATTTTCTTTGTTCCTTTCAAGGGATTCCATGACAAAGATCGGCAGTACTTGTTTTAGGATTGGTCACACATGCTATTTAGTATGAGATATGGAGCTAAGGCTACAATCGGGTAGGATCCAATTTCCAACTTTCACATTGAGCCTTATGTGTGAAGTCCAATCAACGTAAATTGTACCATATTTGATCAAGAGGAGTGCTTGGAGACTCAAGAGGAGGCGATTACTAAGGTTGGGTTGTTTTAAAAATTTAACACTTGATGATTTAGATAATAGGATAAATGCTTTTGATCCATACAAGGAGATGGAAGAAGTTGAGTTGGGAATTTATTGCTTACATGAGGAGAATTTGCCTCTCCCTAGCATCACTAAACCCGATGAGAGAAATGAGAATGAAGTATGACAACTATTCTTTGATGGTTCAAGGAGTAGACAGGGTGTTGGAGGAGGTGCAATGCTTGTGTCACAACAAGGTATGAAGTATTACTCAGCTTTTCGCTTCCAGTTTACTTGTTCAAACAATACAACTGAATATGAAGCTTTGATCCATGGATTGCATTAGGTGAGAAAGAGAGGTATAAAGAACTTGCGGGTGTTCAGAGATAGTCGGCTGATTGTGAATCGGGTTAGGGGACAACATGCTATTAAGAATGATCTACTTAAACCCTACAAGAATCGGGTATGGAGTTAAATTGAAGACCTCAAAGCATTTAACATTCACGCAATACCGAGGAAGAAGAATGAGGTTGTGGAAAGGCATGTGGCAATTGGAGTGAAATTTGACATGGTGGACAATATTAAAAGAGACAAAACACAACCACATTTTCATGTAGTTGTAAAATCAGCTATATCGAGATACTAACACGAATCGGTAGGTGTTTGAGAGTGATCAACATATCCTCAAATTCTTGCAAGAGGAGGCTGAGTTCTCAGCCCAAAATCAAGACAAATTGGAACATCAATATGGGGATAAAATAATGCGATTGCGAGATAAACAAATTTCCCAAAGGGCTAGTGACTCTAGAGTCAATTTTCAATCCAAATGACTAGCTCGAGAGAGGAAAAAGTAAATAGTCAGTCAAAAGGGAATATTCAAAGTCCATTTCAGTTGGAGAAGGTAATAAACTCCAAATTGGCAAGATGAGTAGTGAACAAGAAAAGTTTGATTTCATGTAGCTTTATCAACAATTCTGGACATTTTTCTTGAAGCTATGAGGATTTGAATGGTTTTAACCCAAGATTGGCACAACATACCATTGAGCTAAATCTGGAGGCTAATCCTATTAGGAAAAGAAAAGGTCGGTCAACCCTCATATCGAGCCTCTTATGAAGAAAGAGTTGAATAAATTGATAGAGGAAAGCATCATATTTCTAATCAAACACTCGAGTTGGGTAGCAAATCTAGTACCGGTCAAGAAAAGGAATGGGGAAATCAGGTTGTGTGTGGATTTTTAGGATCTAAATAGGGCCTCCCTCAAAGACCACTACCCACTTCCTTCCATGGAGCTAGATATTACAGGTAGTGGTGGTTGAAATATTCTCCCTCTTGGATGGATATTCGGGCTACAATCAGATCATGGTGAAAGAGGAAGATCAATTTAAAATGGACTTCACCATAAAATGGGGCACTTATGCCTATAAGAAGATGTCATTCAGGTTGTCGAATGTCGAAGCAACATTTCAAAGGGCTATGGATATGGAATTCAAAGGGGTTGTTGAACAAAATAGTGCTTGTCTATCTTGATGACATAAGCGTGTTTTCTAAAAATAAATCCACCTCTTTCATCTCGGAAGGCATTCCAAAGTTGTAGGAGATTCAAAGTGTCCTTGTGATCGAAAACCAAATTTAACTAGCAATTGTGCACACACATTTTTCTTGCTTTGTATTGATTTTCGATTTAAATTTGTGCATTATTTCTTTTTGTATTTTTAATAAAAGAATAAAAACTACAAGTACTGTGCAAATACTGAAATAAATGAAGAGAATTCACCAGCAACGTGACGCGAGAATTGATAACGGAGTTCGGCGCTTGAGGCCTACGTCTCGGGTCCGGTTGAATGGGACCGATCTATTAAAATCTTGAAAATAATCCTTTACAAAGAATTCTACAAAATTTAGACCTTCTCACAGTCTTCCTCTGTCAAAAATAACAGGGGTTGCCTTTTACATCTCCTCCAAATTCCACCGTTAGCTCAAGATATGAGCAATACAATATTTCTACACAGTCCGAATGCATTACAAATAGAATATCACCCTATTTATATTGTTTAGTGCGCCTCCTGGTATGACGGCTGGGTGCCTATCTTTTACTCGGCCCACCCGAGTTCCATTCCCCTCCTTAGCTTTTTGTTTATCCTTTTGGGATTAAAATCCCACATTAGGCGCATGGAAACTTATCCAATGGTTTAAATTAGAAGGTGGGCGCGCATTTTAAGTGGCAAGGATGCCACCTTAGCCTATGTAGTAGGCGCTTTGACTTGGGCGCATTTCTTGGGTGGCGCATTGCATAATTTTAGGTGCCCATAAATGCTTGTACAGTGGACAGTTTGATAGATGTGTGGAAAGTTTAGACTAATGCGTGGAAATGAATAGATATATGCGTGGAGTTTGCAAATTAGTTATAAGGCATGGGTAATTTAAATCATACATGCCCAATATCCCACATGCATGGTGCAAAAGGAAATATAGAGGTTTATATACACAAGTTGGTTGCATGGTTAAATGAGAAGGAGGCCAAGGCACCCCTCCATAATCGAGTGTGTCGAACCTGGCTGAGGGCCCCCAGCCAGTAAATAGTGGGGTCCATTTGTCCGAGATCGAGTGTCCAAGACCGGCATTCCAAAACCCATTTTTTTAATACGTCACACAATTCATCCATGTGTCGCAATATGATCACAACACTTGGCGAGCGTGCACACATCCAACCTGCACAAAAACTCCAAAATTCACCAGTTGCCCAAAAATTTCAGCAGGCTATAACTTTTGCAAACGAGCTCCGTTTTCTGCAAACAAACTATCGTCAGAATCATGTAATTTTTCTCCACGCTTTAAAAATGACTGCAATAATTTCTGAGAAGATCTTAGATTGGTTTTTCTCTGTGAGGATCCTCTAGATCATTCCTCCCCACTGAGAAACTTTTGGACCCCAAAAGTCAACCTAATTGGTGAATAGGTGAGGGTATTTCTCCCTCACCTTTCCGGTTTCCATCCATTTTGCCTTGTTCGGATGCATGCCTCTGAACCCAACACGAAGATATTCAATATCACCCCTTCGTGAAGTTCTTACTTTCCTGTCCAAAATGATGTCTTCCTGCAACTCATCAAGATACTCAAGAGCAAAATCATCAATGGAAGGCATAATGTTAGAATCATCATGATCAACAATCATAGGCGGTTCATACAATCTTAAATTCTCAACATTTACAATTGAGTAGATTTGCATATATGGAGGTAAATCTAACCGGAAAGCGTTGTTACCAATTTTTTCCAATATTTGGAATGGACCATACCGTATAGGTTTCAATTTTTTACCTTCACCTGTCAGTATTTCCTTGCTGATGTGAAGCCAAACTGAATCACCAACTTTGAACTTGTGATCAGTTCTATGTTTATCATGCCTAGCTTTGTACTTAGCCTGGCTCTTCTCCAATTGTTCATGGACATACTGATGAACCTATTGTATTCTCTGCACAAATCTTTTAGCCTTGTTAGAATCACTTGCACCATTAACAACAGTTTCATGTCCATAATATATATCTAATGGAGAATTAGGCAGATAACCATAACAAGTCTCAAATGGAGACTTCAAAGTAGAAGAATGTAAGGCACGATTATAAGCATGTTGCACATAATAAAGATGTTCATCCCACAATTTAGGATATTTGTTACTATAGCCCCTAAGTAATTGTACCACTGTGTGGTTTACAACCTCTGTTTGACCATCAGTCTGTGGATGAAAAGCAGTGCTTTTTTCATTTTTGTGTCCATAAACCCCCACAATGCTGACCAAAATTCCCCAAGAAATCTAGAATCCCGATCAGATATGATTGAAGTAGGTAAACCAAAATGAACCCAAACAAACTGAAAGAATAAATGTGCAGTTCCCTCACCAGTTATTTGTTTAGTACATGGAACCAACACACACATTTTGCTAAATCTGTCCACTACCACATATAAGTAATCATGTTTTCTCCGTGTCATGGGCAAGCCTCCTACAAAGTCCATGGAAACACTTTCCCAAGGCCGTGTTGGAACAGGAAGAGGAGTGTAAAGTCCTAATTTCCTGTTACTTGGCTTGCTTGTGGCACAAAGAACACACCCCTTAATATATCGGTTTACATGTTCATGCATTCTAGGCCAATAGCAATATTTTTGTAAATGTGCAACTGTTTTACTTACACCAAAATGCCCTGAAATAAGAGAAGTATGTGCTTCCCTAATCATATGCACACGCTCATTTTCTGGAATACAAAGTTTTCCAGAATGATATAACAATCCTTCATGCAAATGATAATCTTTTTCTCCTACTTGTTTCCCACTTACTAAATCCTCATACACTTCTCTAAAATCAACATCATTTGCATATTGTTCCTTGTAACTAACATGAGCCAAAGAACTATGTTGTAAAAGGATAGATGCTACTACCACTGGTGGTCTGGACAACATGTCGGCAACCTTGTTTTGAATACCTTTTTTATACCTGATTACAAGATGAAATTGTTGCAAAAATCCCATCCACCTGAAATGTCTAGACTGCTGCAATTTGGTTTGTGTTTGTAAATATTGAAGTGGTTGATGGTCAGTATGGATAATTGTTTCTTTTCCCATTAAATAATGCTTCCATTTTTTAACACTTTGAACCAAATCATACAACTCTTTATCATAAGTTGGATAGTTTCTTACCGCACTTGTAAAGGTTTTTGAATGGTAACACACACTGGTCATTTGTTTTGCATCAAAATGCCCCCATTGCATAGTCACTAGCATCTATCTCAATCTCAAATGAATGTTGTAAATCTGGAAGTGCCAAGATCAGAGTAGTACTTATCTTCTCTTTCAAAGTGTATCAAAGGATTTCTATTGTTTTCCTCCCCACTGAAAGACTTGTTTAATACTTGTCAAAGCATGCAAAGGAGATGCAATATATGAGAAGTTAGCAATAAATTTCCTCCAAGATCTTGAATCGCACCTAGAAAACTTCTAACTTCCGTCACATTTGTGGGTCTAGGCCATTTCACAATAACCTCTATTTTTGCAGGATCAATTTTCAATTCTCCATTTCCTACAATATACCCCAAGTAAATTAAAGATGTTTTTCCAAATTCACATTTTGACATCTTCAAATATAATTTCTCTCTCCTTAGTGCATCTAAGACTTTCTGGATGTGTTTAATATGTTCATCCCATGATTTACTGAAAATAAGAATATCATCTAAGTAGACAATGACGAAATTATCAATGAATGGTCTAAAAATTTCATTCATAACTCTCATGAATGTTGCCGGTGCATTGCACAAACCAAAAGGCATCACTAACCATTCAAACAATCCCTGTTTCGTTTTAAAAGTAGTTTTCCAAACATCACCTTCTGCAATTCTTACTTGGTGATAACCACTTCTTAAGTCTAACTTAGTGAAATAAATTGCATTTCTTAATTGATCCAATAAATCATCTATTCTAGGAAGAGGGTAACGATTCTTTATAGTAATCTTGTTTAAAGCACGGAAATCAACACACATTCACCAAGTGCCATCCTTCTTAGGAACCAATATAATTGGTGAACCACATGGGGATGTACTTGGGCGAATTATACCTTGAGCCAAAAGTTCCATTACCTGTCTCTTGATTTCCTCGTTCTCTACTACTGACAACCTGTACATTCCGATATTGGGAAGAGGTGCATCCTGAAGCAACTGTATCTCATGTTGAACCCCTCTTTTGGGAGGTAGACCTTGTGGATCCTCAAAAACATCATCAAATTGAGAAACAATTCTTACCAATTAATCCTTATGTTTTAGATCGCAAGTCTCAAAAGCCATCTCATTTTCTTTTTCCTTGGCTTTGACCACCATGAGCAAAAACTTTTGCTTGAGTTAACAAGCCTTTTCATTTGACTCAGATTACCAAGGATAGATTATTCTTTTCACGGTGAGCTCTAATAATAAACTCAATTCCATCCTTTACAAGCAAATATTTATTTTCTTCCCTATAGAAGATTGCTTTACGATCATACAAATAAGGACTTCCCAAAACCACCCCACAAATATCCAAAGGAACTACATCCAATTCAACCTCATCAATAAACTTGTCTGTAATGGCAAATCTGAAAGTACAAGTTTTAGTTACCTGTAGTTTTGCATCATCACAAACCCAGCCCAAAGGATAAGGCTTAGGATGTGGTGTAGTTTTGAGTCCTAGTTTTTTAACAACCTCCTCTGAAATCAAATTAGCTTGAGATCCACTATCAAAAAGAGTATCAATTTTTGTATGCTTTGAAATTACTCTAATGTGGAAAAGCTCATTTCTTTTCTTATCGTCAGGTGTAGTTTGTTTACTAGAAGAAGATGCAACATCTGTAGTGCTATTGTTGGAAATTGAAAGAGTTGATTTACCTTGTAAACCCATAGCTATGATTTTGGTTTCATCACCTGAATCAGAACCAAGATCATGCACTACGGTGTTTGTTTTCTTTTCTTTTCCTTTCTTAACCATCCATTTAGGCTTCTTTTCAGGATGTAATTTCCAACATTTAGACTCATCATGGTTTTTTTTACAATGATTACAAAATGGTTTTTCATCTTCCTTCTTAACAGTAGAGTTTGTTTTATGCTTACCCTTTCCTTTTCCTTGTTCTTTCGAACCTTTTCCTTCAGATTGCTTGTTCTTCTGATTAAAAGAAGAGAAAGAGGACTCCTTTGTCATTTTCCCTCGTGCTTCCAAATGGGTTGCTTGAACACATACTGCATCAAGATTAGTAGTACCTAAAACAAGTATCATATGCCTTAGATAACTATGCAATCCACCAATATATTTGAGCAGTGTTTCTTCTGTGTTCAGGGAAATTCCCAGAGTTAGAGCCCTTTTCCTAAATTCTTGTGTGTATTCTTGAACACTTTGTCCCTTAGTTTGTCTTAATGTTTTCCAATCCATCATAGCTTGTTTCTTATAACCAAGAGGATAAAATTGTTGCCTAAGATTTGAAACAAATTCAGACCAAGAAGTGATTTCTATACCTTTGTTTTCTTCCACTTCCTAAAGCTTACTCTCCCACCAAATGAGTGCGGTTCCACCCATCCGAAGAGTTGCCAGATGAATCTTTGCTTCATCATCAACAATTTTTGAACCCCGCAATATACTTCTATTTGCTTGACCCAGCTTATCCAACTTCTCTCGCATTTAGCTCTCCAAAGATACATAGGTAATTCAAACTTGATATCTAACTTTAATGAAAGAAAATCAGATTTTAAGGAGTCTCTTTTTGGAATGTCAGAACTAGAGCTTTCTTCTTTCTTACCTTCTCTAGTCCCCTTTTCCCTTTTCCTTTCTTGGTACATTTCTTCCACCATTTCCTTCATCTGTTGGAAGGATTGACAAAAGTTTTGTTCCACTTCCTCTCGATCCGCCATTGTAGGACTTCGAGATCGTCTGGTACCAATTTTGGGATCTCCTTCAACTAATTCTCCTTCACCCTTCTTAGATCGAGACCTTGTTAACATCCAACACACAACTTGTAATCCAAAACACGTTAAACTGAACCAAAAATCAGTCAAAACCAGCTCTGATACCAATGATCTGAAAACCAAATTTAACTAGCAATTGTGCACACACATTTTTCTTGCTTTGTATTGATTTTTGATTTAAATTTGTGCATTATTTCTTTTTGTATTTTTAATAAAAGAATAAAAACTGCAAGTACTATGCAAATACTGAAATAAATGAAGAGAATTCACCAGCAACGTGACGCGAGAATTGATAACGGAGTTCGGCGCTTGAGGCCTACGTCTCCGGGTCCGGTTGAATGGGACCGATCTATTAAAATCTTGAAAATAATCCTTTACAAAGAATTCTACAAAATTTAGACCTTCTCACAGTCTTCCTCTGTCAAAAATAATAGGGGTTGCCTTTTACATCTCCTCCAAATTCCACCGTTAGCTCAAGATATGAGCAATACAATATTTCTACACAGTCCGAATGCATTACAAATAGAATATCACCCTATTTATATTGTTTAGGCGCCTCCTGGTATGACGGCTGGGCACCTATCCTTTTACTCGGCCCACCCGAGTTCCATTCCCCTCCTTAGCTTTTTGTTTATCCTTTTGGGATTAAAATCCCACATTAGGCGCATGGAAACTTATCCAATGGTTTAAATTAGAAGGTGGGCGCGCATTTTAAGTGGCAAGGATGCCACCTTAGCCTATGTAGTAGGTGCTTTGACTTGGGCGCATTTCATGGGTGGTGCATTGCATAATTTTAGGTGCCCATAAATGCTTGCATAGTGGACAGTTTGATAGATGTGTGGAAAGTTTAGACTAATGTGTGGAAATGAATAGATATATGCGTGGAGTTTGCAAATTAGTTATAAGGCGTGGGTAATTTAAATCATACATGCCCAATATCCCACATGCATGGCGCAAAAGGAAATATAGAGGTTTATATACACAAGTTGGTTGCATGGTTAAATGAGAAGGAGGCCAAGGCACCCCTCCATAATCGAGTGTGTCGAACCTGGCTGAGGGCCCCCAGCCAGTAAATAGCGGGGTCCATTTGTCCGAGATCGAGTGTCCAAGACCGGCGTTCCAAAACCCATTTTTTTAATATGTCACACAATTCGTCCACATGTCGCAATACGATCGCAACACTTGGCGAGCGTGCACACGTCCAACCTGCACAAAACTCCAAAATTCGCCAATTGCCCAAAAATTTCAGCGGGCTATAACTTTTGCAAACGAGCTCCGTTTTCTGCAAACAAACTATCATCGGAATCGTGTAATTTTTCTCCACACTTTAAAAATGACTACAACAATTTTTGAGAAGATCTTAGATCGGTGTTTCTCTGTGAGGATCCTCTGGATCACCTTGAACCCAAGGAAATGCATATTCTTGGCTCATGAATGTAAGTTACTAGGACATATTGTGTCTAAGGAGGGATTGGAAATTGATCCGAGAGAGGGCGAAGCCATTCAATCATTACCACTACTAGGTCATAGAAAGCCTCTTCAACGCTTCTTGGGGAGGATCAATTTCGTTTGTAGGTCTGTGCTAGATTTTTCCACTCTTGTCAAGCCAATAACAATGATGTTTAATAAGAGCATGGCAATCAAGTGGACAACATAGGGAAAAGAAAGATTTGAAGTTATCAAACATGTTATATCTCAAGCTCTAACTCTCATCAACCCAAAATTTTCCATGCTCTAGGCTTTCAGTGGTTCAAACACCATATTCACAATTTTGGTGTAGTAGAACAAAGAGGGACTGGAGCATACTATTGCATTCTTCATCCAGGTCCTTGAGGATTATGAGGTAAGATACTCCTTCATTGAAAAACATGTCCTCGCAGTTATTAGGAGTTTGAAAAATTTCAAGCATTTGGTCTCAAATAATAGGATTCAACTTCTAGTCCCATGCAGGAGTTAAAGACTTCCTCTTGAACAAATATTTGAATGAGAAGTGGGAAGGTTGGATCACCCGTGTCATGGAGTATGACATAGAGATTAAAGTCACCAAATTGGTCCAGTGGAAAGGGGCTATGTGAGAAGCTAGCTTCTAGTCAACATGTTAAGGCAAGTGATCAAAAGTTGTTGTTTTAGTATTAAACGATAATCATGAACAAATAAATGATAGCATGCATACTGCTTGCTGGACTTGGGATATGATATATTTACTACAAATGGTCTATTCCCTCTAGGGATGATAAAAGCTAATAGAAGGTATTTTAGACTTCAAGCCATTCCACATGTTTTTATTAATGGTGTTTTGTTCAAGAAGGACGTGAATGGAGTCTTATTGAGGTGCATTGGGACAAACCAAGTTGAAAGAGTGTTGCAGGAATTTCATAATGAAGAATCAAGGCCATTTTTCTCCACAAGTGACGGCTCTCAAGATCATGAGAGTTGGTTATTATTGGCCTACACTCTTTAGTGACTGCTATGCTTGGGTCAGGAAGTGTAAAAACCATGTCTTCTTCACAAGGAAAAGCTAGCGGATTGCCGCCATTCCATCCCATTTAAGTAGACCAACCTTTCATTCAATGGGGATTGGACCATTGGGGTCATCAACCCAAATTCTAGCCAAGGCCACAAGTGGATCCTAACTACAACAAATTATTTCATCAAGTGGACCAAGGCAAAGTGGCACTTAAGGAAGCAAATGAGTCTAACATTATGGAATTTTATGAAGGGATAGTGACAAGATTTGGGGTACCGACCACCATTATATCAGACAATGCTTTGGCATTTCTTGGCACCAAGATCACAGAATGGGTTGTTAGGAATGGATTATATTTGAGCAATTCCTCAAACTATTACCCCAGGGTAATGGGCAAGAATATTCCACAAATAATAATTTGTTGAGAATCATCAGAAGGACTCTAGATGAAAATCAAAGGACTTGGCATACCAAGTTAAAATCAGCCTTGTGGGCTAATAGAATCACACCAAAAGTGTCAATGGGAAACTCACCTTACAAGCTAGTCTACGGGAAGGAAGCTAGGCTGCCCATATCACTTGAGTTGTCGGCATTGGAGCTCATGAAGTAACTAGAGCTATCGATTTTAAGCCCATGGAAGCTAGGTATGTAGAACTCATGGAGTTGGAAGAAATAAGGGAGCATGCAATATGAGACCATGGAGAAGGACCAAACCTTGATTAAGAGGAAATTCGACAAGAAATCCAAAGAAAGGACCTTTCGGTGTAGGGGACTTGGTCCTAAAATGGGATGCAGATCATGTTAAGTCGGGAAGGCATTCCAAATTTGATGCCATATGGAGTGGCCCCTACATGGTCACAAAATGTAAAAATAACAATGTTTTCCAGCTATCCAAGTTGGACAAAGAAGAACCTCTAATTTTTGTCAATGGAATCCACCTCAAGCACTGCTATTGAAAGAAAATTCTCACCCTTGTACATATTAGATTAGGTTTTTAATTCCTCCAAGTGATTTTAGCACATTGCCTTGTTTTAGTTTAGGTTTTATTTATAATAAGTGCTTGTGCACTCTCTACATGTTTCATTTGGGAGATGTATGATCTTTTCACATTTGTATATAGTTGTGCCTTTGTTGCTCTTGCACTTTTCATTTTTAGGCAAGGTTTTATGGCAGCTCTAGATCAGTACCAATCCATGCTAGTACTTCAAAATAATTCAAGGGAGGGTTTTTAATGATAAAATAGTTCGGTTTGTATCTTTGAATCCATGCCCAATGGATGCTTAGAGGCAATCTGGTCTCTCCATCTAGTAGGTAGATGTCCCCGGAGGTCGCCAAACTGTTATCCCGAATTTACACCCTGCCAATTCGGATAATTTATTCAAGATTTGAAGTACATGATTTAGGGACGTGCGGATGATTGTAAAATTCAACCCCATCAGAAGAGAAAGACAGCCTATGCTTTGGCTCAGATGATTTGGTATCGCAATGAGTTGGTGAGCCATGGTGAATGTTTGAGTTGGTGGTCGGGCTCATTGTGGAAATTGAAAAGTTCACTAGGTTGGATGCCTAGGTTAGGGACGTCTTGCCGAGTCATATGAAGAACATGTTAGACGGTTGAGATGGACAAATGGGTTGGTCACTAACTGTTGTGGCAGCACAGTGACAAGCTCATGGTTAAACGGGTCAACGGCATATGGAAAAGATGGATGACATCCAACCCCCTTGGGTTAGACATCACAGGGTTAGACGTCGTCCAACCCCTAGGTTGGACGGAACAGAGTTAGACAACCCATCGGGATAGTCAGTGGAATATTTTATATGGAACATGGTTATATGGTCATCAAACCCCATCAGCTATACAGTTCAAAGTTAGATGGGCATCCAACCTTCCAAGTTGGACGGCCCATGGTGTAAAGATGTCAACTCCCATGTTGGTTGGTGACTAGAAGAATATACAACCTATAAGTTTAACGCCGTCTCACCCCAAGGTTAGACGACCTACCCATAAATTATATAGATCATGGTTAGACGGTAGTCCAACCTAGATATATAGAAGAGCTCGCGGGCCAGGAATTTTTCTCAAAGGAGTTTGTACGACCCAATAAGGATGGACATTTTTCCAACCCAATAGGGTTGGACAACCAACACAGTTGGATGAGTCATAGGCTAGGTGAAGGTAGGTGGATGAATGACAACTCAACAACCAGAATTAATGAGGCATGGCACCCATGACTCCCCTTCAAGCAAAGTAACAAATCATATAGCTCCCTATGCCACTTTAATGCGCCCTACCATTTGGTGACCCAAATTTCCTATATATTGTAAAATTCACCTCATTTTGAGGGATTCATCCTTTTTTTCAAAGGAACTGTATCAAAATTGTTCTAGAGCTATTGTGAGCTAAATGCCTCAAATTTTGGCTCATTGTAAAGGATTTTTCCTTGTGCTTATATTGTAATTGATTGTGCATGTTTATGAGTTATAAAATTCATGTTTTGTGACTACTTTCTCCCTAGCTTGTATGATATTGCATATTTTTCCTTCCAATTTGTTTGCAGGTATATTGTGCATGTTTATATCTCTTTGTAGAACCTTTAATTTGTTATGCTTTATGAATATAGGGAATTGAATATTATTTTATCTTGTGGCGCTTCTACTCACCCTCTCTCACTTTTTTTACTCCCTAATTTTCACTCACTTAGAGTGTCTCACTCCCTTTCTTGGTGCATCACCTTCACTTAGAGTAGATTTACTTTTTATGCATCCTTCTATCCATGTCTCCTTGGAAAGCATTAGGGTAGGATTAGATTAGTTTTCCATTCTCTACACTTTGGAGAAGTTGGCACTAGGTTAGTTGAAGAAGATGAATTTCTCTGGAGAGTTATCCTACTTGCAAGGTCCCACACTACAGTATAACTCCATGTTATGTCGGTTACACTGATTTCCTCACACACAAAATCACAAGAAATCAGGGGTGTTGTGATTTTGTAGTAATGGGAACAATTGACAACAATCAAGAGGGATCCCAATAAGAAAATGACAGACATCAATTTTTTATTTCAGCGGATGTAGGATCGGATCCTGATTCCCATAAGGCCGGCTACTAAAGGTGCATTTCTTTATTTCCTTAAAGCTTTAAATTTTGATATATCTATTATGATACAATCTATGGGAGGGATAACCTTACCAGAGGCTTATGCCACAACTATTAGAGCTGAGAATTTTCTAATTCAAGCTGGTAAACTAGCACCTAGGCCACCTATGCCCCTATATCTAGAATTGGGAACCCCTCTACTAGTCAAGCACCCGAAATAGTCCCTTTCCTAGTCCCTATAAATGAAAGCAATGGTGAGGTTTCCACTTCTTCAGAAATTCACTTTAAATTCAGGAACTAAGGAAAGTGTTGCAAGTAATAGAGAAGGGGTAGGAAACCTTTGGGAATGAAATAGTGGCACTCAAGATACAATAGGCTCATAACTTTAGACCCTTCCATTTCAAGATTAAGCCAAACCCTATATCAAGTAGAATACACCACCTATTCAAGATGCCAATCATCATCAAGGGAAACCTCATGTTGCTAAACAATTACAGCCCTACAATCCCAATACAATACCAATGTCAAGGGATCTAGTTCCAGTCTAGAACAACATGACACAAGAGTATGAATGGTATCCTCAATATGGTCAAGCTTATGATTAAACAATATACTTCCAAGATCCATCCAATTAAGATCTAGTTGTGCAAACTATTGGTGTGCCCGAATAGGTGAGTTAAGAAGATAATCAATCAGTAGGTAAGTCAACAAGAGGCTTCTCCAACAGAAACCACATTGGTCAATTGATAAGTAGAATACTTTTGTGGAATCAATGAACCTCATTTTTAAGGTGGTGTAGTCATCAACACAAGATCAAATTAAAGGAACATATAGGAGGGGAAATCATCTAACCCAATTGTTTCCCAACCCACTCCTACACAACCAGAGTCAATAGACCAAATGCATCCCCTAGTGTACAAAACCATCCTAAGGCAAATCAAGCAGTTGTAGCCCCGAATGTGCGAGAATCAGTTTAGGGTACCAATTGTAGTAACTCATGGACTAGTCCAAATGTTGAAAAAGGTCATTCCCATCAAGGGAACACAAAATTAAAACCCACCTCCATTTAATATCATCAATCAGATGAAGAAGACCAATGTCAGTATTTCCATGTGGGAATCATTGGCAATACCAAGGAAGAAATATTTTTTGCAAGCAGTTATGGAAAATTGGTTTGCTTCTAACGAGTCATCTAGAAATCAAGAGAGGGTTCTTACTAACACAATGCAACAAGGAGGAAGTTATCCAAGTAAGAATGTGAAGCCTCCACCGTTCTACGTCTCATTGATTGTTGGAGATAATTTAGTGCCCAATTGCATGATCGACTCGAGGCAAGTAGCTCGATAATTCCAAAATAGATAGCTGACCAATTAGGCTTAAAATATGAGCTGATGTTGAAGGAAGTAGTGTAATTAGACAAGACAGCAGTAGGGATAGCTAGAGTGATCAAATAATTAATCCTTACTCTTCATGCTTTCCCAAAAGTCAAAGCTTTACAAGATGTATCAGTGATTAACTTGCCACTACTATTTTCTTTGTGCCTTTCAAGGATTTCACAACCAAGATCGGTGGGTACTTGTCAGCGGAATGGTCCCACATGTTGTTTAGGATGAGGTATGGAGTTAAGGTCACTATCATATCGAAACCAATTACACATTTTCACATTGAACCTCATGTGCCAAGTCCAATAAATGCTAATTGTGTAGTGTTTGAACAGGAGGATTGTTTAGATGCCTATGAATCAGACACCAAGATTAGGACTATTCCTGATTTGAAACTTGATGAGTGGGCTCACAAAAGGCATGGTTATGATCCATATAGGGAGATGGAAGAAGCTAAGTTAGGCATTTATTGTCTATATGAGGAAAACCTACCCATCCCTAGCCTCACCAAGCTAGAAAAGAAGGATGATAATGAAGTGTGGAAGCTATTATTTGATGGTTCAAGGAGTAAGTAAGGTGTTGGAGGAGGTGTAATTATCTTGTCACCACAAGGTATGAAGTACTACTCAACCTTCCATTTTCAGTTTGCTTGTTCGAATAATGTAGCTGAGTATGAAGCTTTGATCCATGGATTGCATTGGGCAAGAAAGAGGGGTATAAAAAAACTTGCAAGTTTTGGGGATATCAATTTGATTGTCAACCAGGTTAGAGGATCCCATGTAGCCAAAAATGATCTGCTTAAAGCCTACAAACATTAGGTATGGGATCAAATTGAAGACCTTGAAGCATTCAATATTAAAGCCATACCGAGGAAGAAGAATGAGGCTATGAGACATGATTGCAGCAATTAGAGAAACATTTGATGTGGTGGATAGTATCAAGAGAGATAAAATGCAACCACATATTCATGTACTTGTAAGGCCAGTTGTTCCAAAAATAACACAAGATGGAAGGTGTTGGAGAGTGATCAACAGATCATTAATTTTTTACAGGAGGAGGTTGAATTCTTAGCTAAAAATAAGGAGAAGTTAGAGCAGTAATACGGGGATCAAGTGGTGCACATGTGGATGAACAAGTTGCCTAAGGGGTTAGTGACTCTAGATTCAATTTTCAACCCAAATGAGCAGTTCACAAAATACAAGGAAAACATACGAGATCTAAAGGGAGGATTCTAAGCCCGTTTCAATTGGAGAAGGTAAGACACTCAAAATTGGAAAAATGAGCACCAAGTAGGAGAGATTTGAGTTCATACAAATTTTCCAGAACTCCCATATGTATTTACTTGAAGCTATGAGGACCTGAAAGGATTTAATCCTAAGTTGGTACAATACATAATTGAATTGGATCCAGAGGCTAAGCCTATTAGGAAAAATCAAATACCAATAAACATCCATACCGATCCTCTCATGAAGAAAGATATGAATAAGCTAATAGAGGAAAGCATCATATTTCCAATCAAGAAATTGAGTTGGGTTGCGAATTTGGTGTCGGTCAGGAAAAATAATGGGGAAATCAGGTTGTGCGTAGATTTTGGGATTTAAATAAGGCCTTTCTCAAAGACCACTATCGGCCACCCTCCATGGAGCAAATATTACAAGTAGTGGTTGGTTCAGAAAGATTCTTCCTCTTGGATGAGATATTCGGGATACAATTAGATCATGGTAAAGGAGGAAGATCAATTTAAAATGACCTTCACCACAAAATGGGGCACTTATGCCTATAAGAAGATTCCATTCGGGTTGTCAAACGCTAGAGAAAAATTTCATAGGGATATGGACATGGTGTTTAAGGGTTTGTTGAAAAAAATATTTCTGTGTACTTTAACAACATCATTGTGTTTTCCAAAAATTCAACAAGTCACCTCTTTCACCTCAGGTAGGTATTCTAAAGGTGTAGAAGATTCGAGTATCCTTGAATCCCAAAAAGTGCATATTCTTGGCACATGAAGGAAAGATCCTAGGCCACATTGTGTTGAAGGAAGGACTAAACATTGATCTAGAAATGGTCAAAAATATTCAAGCATTTCCACTGCCAAGTCATAAGAAGGCTCTCCAAAGCTTCTTGGGGAGAATCAAATTTGTTCAAGATTTGTGCCATATTTTTCTACTCTCGTCAAACCGATAACAATGATGTTAAAGAAGAGAATGGTGTTTAAGGTGAAAATGGAAGGAAAAGTGAGATTGAAGCTATCAATAATTTTATATCTCAAGCTCCGACTCTCATCAATCTAGACTTCTCCAAAGACTTCATGCTCAATGTTTTCGGTGGTTCGAACACCATCTCAATGCTTTTGGTGCAACAAAATAAAGAAGGATCCAAGAAACTAGTAGCCTTCTTCAATCAAAGCTTGGAGGACTATGAGGTGAGGTACTCCTTCATTGAGAAACATGTCCTCGCAATTATTAGGAGTTTGAAAAATTTCAAGCATTTGGTCTCAAATAATAGGATTCATTTACTAGTGTCCCATACCAAAGTAAAAGATTTCCTCTTAAATAAATATTTGAATGAGAAATGGGCAGATTGGATCACTCATGTCATGGAGTATGACATAGGGATTAAAGTGAACAAATTGGTCCATAGGAAGGGGTTGTGTGAGCAGTTGGCTTCTATCCGACATGTTAAGGCAAGTGACAAAGAAGAGTTCGTTTTGGTGTTACAGGATAATCAGGAAAAAAATAGATGGTAACATACATACTTCTTGCTATACTTGGGATATGATATATTTCCTATAAATAGGTCTATGCCCTCCAGGGATGAGCAAAGCAAAGATAATATATTTTAGACTTCAAGCCATTCCACATGTTTTGATTGATGGTGTTTTTTCAAGAAGGATGTGAATGAAATTCTATTAAGGTACATTGGAAAAAATCAAGTTAAAAGAGTGATGCGGGAGTTTCATGATGAAGAAGCTGGAGTTCAGTTTGCTCCACGAGTGATAGAACTCAAGATCCTGAGAGCTAGTTATTATTGGTCTAACCTCTTTAGTCACTCCTATGCTTGGGTCAGGAAGTGTAAAAAATGTTCCTTCTTCATGGGTAAAGAAAATATAGCTGCACTGCCACTTCATCCCATTTCAGTTGACCAACCTTTCATATAATGGGGATTGGACTTCATTGGGGTCATTAATCCAAATTATATCCAAGGTCACAAGTGGATCCTAATTGCAATAGACTATTTCACTAAGTGGAACAAGGCAACAACACTCAATAAACTCAATGAGTCTAACATACTGGACTTCTATGAAGGGATAGTGATAAGGTTGAGTACCAACCACTATTATATCAAATAATGCTTTAGCATTCCTTGGCACCAAGATCACATAATGGGTTGTTTGGAATTAAGTGTATTGAGCATCTCATCAAAGTATTATCCCTGGGGTAACAAGTAAGTAGATTCCACAACCAAAAAATTATTTAGAATCATCACGTGGACTCTAGATGAAAATCAAAGGACTTGGCATACCAAGTTGAAATCAGCCTTGTGGGATGATATAATCACACCAAAAGATTCAATGGGAAACTCCCCTTACAAATTGTTTTATGGGAAGGAAGTCAAGCTTCCCATATCACTTGATTTAGCAGTATTGGAACTCATGAATCATCTAGAGCTATCCGAATTTGAGCCCATGGAGGCCAGGTATGCAGAACTCATGGAGTTGGATGAGATAAGGAAGCAGGAAATGCAAGCCATAGAGAAGGACCAAGCCTTAATCAAGAGAAGGTTTGACAAGAAAGCTAAATCAAGAAACTTCCGGGCAGGAGAATTGGTCCTTAAATGGGATACATATCAGGCTAAGCCAAGTAAGCATCCAAAATTGATGCCATATGAAGTGGCCCCTACATGGTCACAAAATGCAAAAACAACAATGATTTCTAGCTATCCAAGTTGGACGAAGAAGAACTTCGATTCGGTCAACGAAATCTATCTCAAGCACTATTATTGAAAGGAAATTCTCACCCTTGTACATATTAGTTTAGAGTTTTGTAATTCCTCCAAATTCTTGTTGGACATTTATTTGTTGTATTTTAGGTATCTTTTTAATAATTGCTTGTGAAATCTTTGCATGTTCCATTTGGGAGATGTATGATCTTTTCACATTTGTACATAGTTGTGCCTTTGTTGCTCTTGCACTTTTCATTTTCAGGAAAGGTTTTATGGCAGCTCCAGATCAATACCAATCCATACAAGTACTTCAAAAGAATTCAGGGGAGAGTTTTTAATGATAGAAAAATTTAGGTTGTATACTGACTCCATGCCCTATCGATGTTTAGAGATCGTTGGTCTCTCCATCTAGCAGGAAGATGTCCCCTGGAGGTTACCAAACTGTTATCCCAAATTTGCACCCATGCAAATTTAGATAACCTATTCAATATTTGAGGTACATGCTTGTGACATGTGTATGACCATAAAATTCAGCCTCGATCAAAAGAGAATGACAACGCGTGATTTGGCTAAGTCGAGTTGGTCTTAGCTCGCGACGAGACGACAAGCTGCAATAAATGGTGGGGTGGACGGTCAAGTTTATTACAGAATCATCTCGAGTTCGAGGAAGTGCAGATGACCAAAGGATAGAAAGCCGTCCAACACCCTAGGGTTGGATGACACAAGGTTGGATGGATTGTGGGTTGGATAGTCATCTAACTCCGGGATGGACAGATGGCTCATCGACACAATTAGTTGGATGAAGGTTGGACGATAGGGTTAGGCGATCATCCAACCCCCTTGGTTAGATAGAAAGAGATGGATGACATGTTTCCCGGTGTACGGAGTACATGGTTAGATGACTACAAGGATGATTGAGTGGTAGGCATACGACACTGGGTTGGATGGCCATCCAACCCCATCAGTTGTACGGGCAGAGATAGATGGCCGTCTAACCCCTAGGTTGGACTAACACCACAAGGATGTATGGCCTAGAAGATAGATGGTTGTCCAACCCGGATATATAGAAGAGAAAAGCTCACGAGATAGGTAGTTGTTTGTTCAAAGGAAGTTTTATGGTATAATGGGGTTGGATGTCCGTCTAACCCCAACATGGTTAGACGACCAACACGGTTGGACAAGTCACAAGCCAAGTGAGGATAGATGGGTGAATGACAGTTCAACAACTAGATTTAATGAGGCAAGGAACCCATGACTACCCGTGCAAGAAAAGTGCCAAATCGTATGGCTCCCCATACCTCTTTAATATATCCCGCCATTTGGTGCAAAATTTTCCTATATATTGTAAAATATGCCTCATTTTGAGAGGAGACTTTCTGCAATAAAATTCATGTTTTGTGGCTATTTTTCCCTTACCTTATATGACATTGCATATTTTTCCTTCCATTATATTCGTAGGTATATTGTGCATATATTTATCTCTTTCAAGGGTCTATAATTTGTTGTGCTTTACGAATATAGGGAATTGAATGTTGTTTCAAACCGTGACGCCCCCATTTTCCCTCTCCCACCTTGTTTACTCCCTATTTTTCACTCACTCATATTGTCTCACCCTTTCTTAGTGCATCACCTCCCCTTAAATTAGGTTAATTTTTATGCATTCCTCTATCCTTGTCTCCTTGGAAAGCATTAGGGTAGGATTAGATAGTTGTGAGATGACTACATTTGGTCTCATGACATCTTGAGTCACCAATCAAAGATTAGTTACAACCTTTTACTATTTATGATGAGATATTATCTTTCTTAGTGGCATATGAGCCTTAACCATCTAGAGCACATAGGTTATGAAATTTAAATAATCATGACATTTATAAAACAAGGCACCTAAAACATGTGAGGCATTGGATGCCTTGGTAGTGAGGACTATTGAACACCCATGAGGGGGAAGACTTCAAATTGTAAACCTAACCTAAGATTTATTCGTACTAACCTTTAGAAGTGATCATTTTTAAATGATCACCCCTCTCAAATGCAAGGTTGACATTTATATTCCAAGGTTTTATTTACACATTGTGTTGTAATTTTTAGTTGAACATTTCCCTACTAAATAAGATATCTTGATACGTATTTTTCAAAACCATAAATTAGGTATGGTCAATACTAAAGCACCAACCGCAACAAAAATTGATAGAAGAGTTTAACATAACTACAATCTGATGTTTTTTCCTATTTCAAAGGAATAGATAGGAAAATATAGCTTGTGTTTTGATTGGATAAATATCTTAACTCTTGGTTCACCACATACCGTACCATGAGTTACAAATCCTATTGTCACTTGAGATGTGGTGGTGGAACTTTAGAGACGATGCAAAAATATTAGAAGATAGTCACAATCATGTGATTTGCACATGAAGTATTGGGGTTTATTGAGATCTATTTATATAGGCTTAAGGGTTTGAGTTAAGACATGAAGAACATGGTACAAAAAGATAGAAAGGTTTGGATTATTTCTAGAGTTCGGAAGGGCTAAAATACTTTGGTTGGGTTGTTCGTGAATGGAGTGAAATTAACAAGTATGCATTTACCTTGCTTGATAGGCCTGTGCTTTTGAATTCTAACCAAGCTTCATTTCACTTATATGTGGAAGATATGATAATGCTTAATTTTTCTCTCTTTACTCATACTCTTGTGAATACATTTGATTTCATTCTTAATTATTTTTAAGAAAATTAAATGGAGGCTTAGACAAAATTATAAAAGGGTTTAAAGTAGTTTTTTTTCCTACTCTCATAAACTTGTGTCATACACTAATTCCTCCACCCTAGAATGTTGTTGGAATATTTTAGTGGATTACATGTACTTTCAATTGTATATGGAATAATGGTGATGGTTGACTATCCTAATGATAAAACCCGGTTGTATAAAATATTTTTGGTGGTGATTAATTATATATAGTTATTATAAATTCTCTAACATATATAGGGATTGTAAACCCTTGTTCCTCTCAAACCATTTTAGGGTTCTAACAATATTTATTTGTTGGTATGAAAAACACAATAAGTATTATATATCCTACTTTACAATCAGGCATATATTTCAATGATTGATTATTTCTATTTGATTACTTTAGGTAAACCCATGTGACTTCTAAATAAATATACGGTTCTCAATAAAATAAGAGATTTATGCTCATGTTGTGAAACTAATATGCATATTTACATGTGATGGAATAATACATTTTTTTTTCCTTTTAACCATTTGATCACTTATGGGGATGATTATGTGGCTTCTTGAGGTAATAAATGCATGTTTGATTATTTTTTCTTATGCCCATTAAGATAGTTTGTATCATTTCTTGCAAACAAAATTTGAATCAAACCCTTGATGGGTAATAGAAATATCTCTTCAATAATTTGTAACTTGATAAGAAGATCAAAGATCTAGGTGTCTAGTATATGTCATAAGGGTTATATTCCAACTAAATTTACTAGATTAACCTTGAACAATCATGATTAGACTCTTAGTTCTTACTATAGTTTAAATAAATTGAGCTTGAATATTGATATTATGTGTGTTGGATTGTGCATGAGTTCTCTAACGATAACTTGACCCAAGGATAACTATGTGCTCATATTTTTAGTGTGGATGATCAAGTTTCAATGGATACTTTTGTTATTTTGTGAATGAGTAACTTTTTTTTATAGAGGATTGAAACTAAGATATCTTGATTCATGTTAGGGAAACTGAAATATGAGATAATGTGCATGTTAAATGAATTATAATAGAAGTATAGATCTGAATTGGCATACATATGACAGTTAAATTTGATTTCGTATAACTTTGATTTTAATCATGTAGCTAGAAAAACTATTAACTTGATCGTGATCTAAGCAATATTGGGAAGTTGACATGACTATTTGACTAATTTGTAATGGAAATTATAGTCATGAATTATCTCATTGCTTTTATGACATGATGTTTAGGATAGTAAGCTTATGCATTGTATCTTCATACAATCATAGTATTTGAAAACGATAGGACTAGTTACTAACCTTAAAAGTTTTATCTTTTGGATACCCTTTGACATGGGTTTTATCAAACAATTAGGTCTAAAGAGGTTGATCACATGTAGAAAAAATTCTTAACATTCAGGAAATGTATCGTTGACACAATCATTCACTACCGTGTCACCTTAATCTATAAGATGTGAAAAATTTATTGTAATTAGATTAAAATGTAACTTGTATCATGTTCAAATTTTTGAAAGGAATAATGTTGGTGTTTGTTGGGAATTCTATAGTTAGTTCAAACTAGAACACCATCCTTGATGAGAAAAATCAAGATATTTTTCTACCTTTAGGAATATATGCTTTTCATTATTGAATTTTGAACTTGTTTGTAAGAATGACATGGTAGATAACTAAAAGCTGTAAGAACTTGTCAGCTATAGTATGCTTGAAACAATTGCATCAAGATTTAAACAACCTCAAATTTGATAATCCATTCTCTTTGTTTTGTAATTTATGAGTTGTATTAATGAGTTATGTTTTGAATTAGGTATTTTCTTCCTAGTACAAAAGAGTGCAAGTACATATATATACATGAGACATTTGCACATGTTCCTCCTTATGTACTAGGATGAATTTATCGTCTCTTTAATTTGAAATTATGGACATAACGATGAGGTCATGAAGGAAAATTCAACCTTCGTGAAAACACCATCCTACCCCTAGATTTTTGTGTGTATGTATGTGTATGGATGGTACTAATATGGCTATGTTTATGGGCTAGAACACAACTTCAACATATGTGCAACATGAAACTAAACCCCATTATATGGTTTTAAATTTTTTTCCAAATTGGGGAAATATTTGTACTCATTTTCCTTCCAAAGTATATCTAAGGACCACATGCATGTCAAGGTATTCATTAGATGGTGGGAGAACCTTGTTCGAATTGGTTTAATTTTATGTAATAGGTGGGGTATACACTTAGTGCATATAATTTTAGAATGTGGTTTGTTAATAATTGAATTCATACAAATTTTCCTTCATTCAAGGGTATCCACACCACCCATTTAGGGAGGTGAATGGAGACCTTTCTATGTGGTTAGAGGAAAATCACCTCGATGATAATCTTCCTCGTAGCTACACACTTGTTAGTAGATGTACCTACATGATATTCATATTTTATTATTCCATATATATGTTTACACTATGTAGATGTCTTTTTACTTTCTATAATTTGATTTATCATGATTTTGTGATCCAATGAGTAGTCTTGTTTCCCATACAACAACTAATGATTGCTAATATATTACATTATTGTACCAAACATGACATATTTTGGTTTATATCCATCTTTGAAATGGAATTTAAATAATTATTGAATATGAAAGTACTGCTAAAATGAGATTATGGTTGTAATATTGTTTATGATGTTATGATTAGAAAGAAAAGTGTTTACTTACCTTTAGTAAACTATTAAGAAGAAATGGGCATATTGTAAAGCTTACTTTTCAATATTGATTATAGTTATATTGTTATTTTATCTATTCTAACTATAAGTTAGAATGCAATCATTTCATTAGTGAGTAAACATAAATAATTGACACCTTTTGTTAATTAGACCCGAAGGTCGTTAAAACCAAAATTTGCATTATTTTTTCCACGAAGCTTCATTCAATCCTATAAGTTAGCGAGCTAGATTTTACTCATACATATTACCTATGTAATTATCCTACACATTAAAATTTTCACAATTTAATATAAACCTATAAATAAATTGAAAACATTTTCAAATTTATTCTTCTCTCATACCCCTATATATCCTCCTAAATGTCTTTATCGTGAATTTATAAATAATTCCCACATCATAGTAAATGTTTCCAAACCCTTTTTAATATAAAAACCAATTTGTTTGCTACACTTGATTTGTTGACATCGTATTCAAGTGACACTTTTGTGAAAATAATGTTTTTCCTTGTATATCAATATTTTTAAACTACTTGAAAAAATGAACTTAAAGTACTTTATTTTTTAATGATAACATAGTTTTTTTAAATGATTAAATTTAAAAAGAAAGATAAATTAATACTTATTTTCCTTGAACATCTTGTAACATTTTTATGTCATAGTTAACATAGAATTTCACTTTCAAACTCCCCACACTCGATACATGTAGTTGTCTAGTATTAGACAACATGTTTGATCATCCTCATAATCGGGGATGACTTGTATCTTCCCTCAATGTTGCACTCAACACTTCCTCAAGGACTTTGGGGTTATCTCATGTAATTTACATTGGTGAGAGAGATATTTACAATGTTGTGTAAACAATGGCATGGAAGACAAGGATTTGTAATTATAGAATAAATTAAAAAAACTCAATTAATTATAATTTTTTTTTTTTTAACATTACTACAAATATTATAGAAAAGATAAACATTTATCTCATTGGGTTCCTTGAAGCATGTGAGAAAGATAAGTCTTCATGAAGGAATCTCACGAAATATATTAAAATGTTGATCAAAGATAGACAGGGCTCCGAATATGTAGGCACAAAAGAGGGGATATGAAAATATGCCATGAATTAAAAATTTGAAGTAATTAAATGCCCCAATTAATTAGAAAATGATACTTTGACCATGACCATACATATTATGGGATAAAATAAATTTGACCTCCTTAACTCCTAAAAAAATACAAAACATGAAAAGTCATCTTAGAAATCTCACCACTTGTGGACAATCAAGGTTGTAATGGGTGTAGTCTTCAAAGGTGTATTACTCCTCATTAATATCTCGTACAACAGCTTCAAGAACACTAATTTTTCCACACACTAAAAAATCGAGCTATGATTATGGGGTTGCTTGTTTTTCACATGCCTAATATTAAAAAATAAATAAATAATTATAATTCAATAAATATCTTTCATAATTTTAACATTTCAATAAATATGATCTAGTAAGTATAGGAAAAAAATTAAATACATGAGGGTTTTAAGAGGTTTACTTTTTTATAAGAGTTGTTTTGCTACAATTTTGTATGGTTTACGTTTTTGCTGGGGTTTGCTTTTGTTTTTATAGGATTTGTTTGGAGTTGTTTTTTGTTAAATTTTTCTACTTAAAATTTTTTTAGGTTTTATGATTCTTTACTAGAGTTTGCTATTTTAAAATATATATATATTTTTATGTTTATTTGTTGTTGTTTTGCTGAAGTTGTTTTTTATTAAAATATTGTTGGGTTTTGTTATCCGAGTAAATCTCTTTGTTCAATAAAATTATGAAAACTATGTACACATATCTCTTCTTCACTATGTGAAGTATCGCCCCTCTTCCACCCACTCTTCATCTATTTTGCATGGTTGTTTTCTCCTGGTCTATATAATGATCTTCTTCCTCATTAGTTCTATAGAACTTTTGTCTACATAACCTTCTTCTTCGATCTTCTTCTTCTTCCATTAGTTTTTTTGTTTCCCTTTTCTTCCTCTTGTTGATTTCCCTCCTCTATCTAACCCTTGACACTCCCCACCCTTTAATTTATCTTTTCCTTGTCATGTATCTATCATTTTCACAAGTGTTCCATCTCACTAAAAAGTAAAAATGAAATAGGCGAGAAGATGTGCCCATCCTTTTTATTTTTAATGTTATGTGACATGTTGGCATATATGTGGCATGAAATAGGCACTAAACCATTCTCTCAACTACATCGATGTACTTTTGTTAGTATTATTAATTACGGGAAAATAGATACTTAAAACAATAATCAAAACACCGATCCTACTCACCCACCATCATGTATCTAAATAAAAATGAAATTCTAACCACACATTAAACATAAAGATTGGTTAAAACTAGCAATCGCATGTGGAATGTGTAATGGGGATGCTGAAAGGGATAAGGCGGGGATGTTCTAATGTCACAAGGGAGGATTCGAAAAATAGAGATTCAAAAACATCATGTTGGTTAAGAAGAAAACATGTGCATTGAAAGGAGGAGAGAAGCATACATGAAATGGAGATAAGGTGCATGGAGAAGAAAGAGAAGGGATTAGTTGTGGCACATTGAGAAATGGAGGGAAGGGTTAACATGAAGGCACAATTGTAGAAAAATAGAGATGAAAATTGGAGTGTAGTAATCAATGAAGGTCATCAAAAAATAGTGATGAGTAGGAATGGAAAGATGTATATCCTAAATCTCAAAGTTAAAAGATACACGATATTAAAAATTTCTATGTATTTTACAACTAAAAAACAAAAAAGGAAATGGCTATAAAAAATAAGAAGATTTGAGTTACAATCATATACAAACACTTTATATTAAAAAGCGAAGGGCTTTCAAATAGAAGACGTCTTCAATAACCTTGACCTAATTTAATAAAAATGGACATAAGTAGTACCTGGGAAACAATATACATGGGGGAATTTATTCATCCTCTAGAAATGCACCAACCATCACATCACATTGGGAATTTAGACGCATGTAGACACAAAATTATGCACTTTAGCAATTATTTAGCACGGTCTTATACTACAATTTATAAGATTCTCAAGTGAATAAAGTACTAATTAATCCCACCTTTTGGCCATCTCTATTTTATTTTATTTTATTTCGTCATTCCCGCATATTTTATTACACTTATCCGTCAATTTCACAACTTCTCCATGATTTTATCCCATAAGTAGGGTGCCCAAACCTTTACTCCCTGGTCCCACTTTGGGTGCCCCAATCTATGCACATCCTCTTTTGCTTATTTTTGGGGCCTTCTTGTCATTTTTCATCCTTACCCGTTTCCCAGTCGACCTTGTCAGGATTAATTATGAAATTAAGCCTAATGACCTATAAATATAAAGTTATAAGACCATAATGAGGGTCCTAACATCACATAATACTATCACTTCATCTAGAGTTACATCCATTGCATCACTTGCATCCACATAGTGTCATGCATCAAGGCTAGGAGATCTACATCACACACACTACATAGGGGGAGGGATTCTATTCTATTCCATGCACACATGCTATTTACATTTTCTATAGTTACTATTGCTCGCTACTTCACAAAGTGTGACTGACACGAGATCACCTAGGGCACAACATGCACACACTCACCAAAACTACATTCGGGTCTGAAATGTAGTGCAACACTCAGTGATAAGACCACTAGTTTGGCGGATGAGGTCAATTCGACCCATTCATTTACATATTTATTTTTTCTAGGGTTTGATACTTCCTCTTACATTACATGTCATTTTATAGCTCATCTAGTGGATCCATTGCAATGAACATGAAGCATTTAGAGACACCATGCGACCATACCGAAATCAATTTCGAGCATTTACAAATATCGAGTGCCCAAACTATAGACTAGGGTACCCTGAGGCAACTCGGTACCCTCACAATTGCTTTAGTCAGCTCAAAACCTCTAGATCTATCATGTGCAAGGTCTTTGAGTGTTCTTCCTAAGTTCTCAAATCTGCAATCATATTTACAACAATCACCTTTAATCAACTAAGTCCTTTTTATTACTCTTCTCTCGCATATTAGGGTTTTTCCATTAAATTTAATTGTGCAATTACTTTACATTATTTTATCATACTTATCTATAGTGTTTTATTCCTCCTAATTAGATTAACATTAATACCCCTATACCACCATCTAGGGTTTACTTTTTTAATCATTTTGGTGAACCTACTATCAATGTGTCAAATTCCTTCATAATGGTTATGAACATACCATCACCGTTGACCTGAAACCATTCAAATATTATTGCATTGATCTTATCACTACTATGCATGTCCCACCGCCTCAACCCATTCCATATGCTAACCTGGATAAATATGATGTCAGTCAATCTAGTACACCCACCTCCAATACCCCTGACATCACTTCTCCTCCCATATCTACTCACACTTTGGCTATCATTTCACCCACTATATTTGTCCCTACTAGTGCTCCACCTCCACCATCTTCTACTTTTGTTCCTTCTACTATTGTGCCACCTACTAATGTCCTTGATAGCGCTACCCAAACTAATGACACACATACCAAAATTTCCACTGAATTTGATGATGAAGTTGATGTTGTAGAACTCACTGATGAGTCACTACAACAACTAGATTTTACCCCTCTCGGTGTGGAAAATTCTTATTTCGATGAAACATTTATAGCTGATGGCCCAAGTGAATACCAGTTCAAAACCCTCCATCCACTAATGTTATGGTACTATATAAAGGATCATTAATAGTGTTGATGTAATTTCATCTTCTTCTCCACTAGAAGTAGTTTTGCGATCCCCTTTCACATGCACCTTATATATCAATAGGACATTTTAGGAACACATTCCTCTCGATCTTGCTAGCCCCAATACTATCTGTACACATGATTTCTTACCTAGGTTTGGCATGATGCTTAATGAAATCTTTCCACCCCTTCATTCCCCCCACCTCGATCATAGTTACTTTCATATTACAGCAGCTTATGGTGACAAGTTTTTCATCGATAGTATTTATTGCATGCAATGCTCGTGATTCGCCATTTACGCTTGGACAATTTTGGCTCAATAATATTAGTTGTACACTTGAACCGCTTCACTTGTCACTTTCGTTCACCATGCCTTTCGGCACTATCTCCATTGCTAATGATTTTTCTCCTGTATATTTTCCTAACATTTCAAGTTGGCATGCTCATGGCTTCCCACCAATTGCCTTTCAGATGAGGAATATGCGATGAATTCCTATACCCTTCGCCGTAATGCGTCTCTATACGATCCACCTCATTCGTAGCCTACCAAGTTTTTACGTGGCTCCTACTAGTTTTGATCAAGACAATGATGATTTTCTTGATGACATTTCCTAGTCACCTTTGTCACACTATCGCTTGGGGGGCATAGCCACTACACAATCCCCTCCTCATACTTAGCGTAGTTGTACCCCTACTCTCTATATTCTTTCTCATTCATCTCTTCACATATATGTACACTTATTTCACATTCTAGCACCCTCGTTACCCGATGACACACTCTTATGCTTCGGTTCACACTGGACTGTTGAGGGATTACCATTACATTGAACCCCACACATTGCACTATAGGTTCTACACATCTTACCATAGGCACTAAAAATCCTACCTTATTATATACCTACATAATCTATTAGTCATTTATACATCATCTATATCATACATGTTACATTAGTCATCATATGATCTGCATCTAGTTTTGCATTTCTTTCTTAAATTTTATATTTACGCTAGGTCACATTATACATGGGTCTAGCTTTACTTGTCATCATTACATATTATACACCTATATCTGCATCTTGCATCATCTACACATCATACCTTCCTTACATTTTCTTATTCACATAGTGCATATATTCATCATATGCATTCTACATACTACACTAGATTCCATTACATATGGGTCTAGTTTCATCTTATTATACTTACATATTCCATTTTTATGTCCAATTACTATTACATCTCACACATTACATATTCTATATACATTACACATCCTATATTGCATTTCCACACCGCACATTTACATCCCATATTCATCACTTGGTTGTTTATACTACGTTGTCTTCTACATGTTGCACTCATCACCCTATGATGCACTTTAGTCCCTCGGTCCATACTCAACTTCCAAGGGTTTACCAATCAAATGGACCTCACTTTCATCATCCAACATTTCCAGTATTAGTAACATACACCTTAAGTTAAATTGTCACCCATCTCTATCTTTCATCTTATAGTGATATACGCTTAAGGTTAAATCATCACTCACACATACCATAAGTCGTGGTATACACTTAGGCTATAGGGTCCACGCATATCTTTCCATCTACCTTCTCACCATCCACTCCTTGTATAGTGATATACACTTAGGGATAAATCACCACTCCTTCATTCAAAAAGTCGTGGTATACGCTTAGGCTATAGGGTCCACGCACATCTTTCCATCTACCTCCTCACCATCCACTCCTTCTATCATGATACACGCTTAGAGTTAAATCACCACTCCTCCATTCAAAAAGTCATGGTATACACTTAGGCTATAGGGTCCACGCACATATTTCCATATGTCTCATCCACATACACTCATTATATAGTGATATATGCTTATGGATAACTCATCACTCTTTCATTTCACAAGTCTTGATATACGCTTCAGCTATCAAGTTCATACACATTATCTCTCCACATGTCACCTTTCATCACCACTACACATACACACTCATCATAGCGCTAGTTATAACCAACCCTACTCGACCATTTCCCGATGACACACTCCTATTTAGGGTTCATTCCCGACTATTGAAGGGAAAAAATGAACCTCACTACATACACTTCCATCTACTCATGGGGCACACTGCTCCCATCATTCCATCTTACATTTCATCCATCCCAAAGATACTACATTGACTTGGGAGCATTTACTCTTGCTTACAGTGCTTTACATGATCACTTTACTACACATGCTAGATTACTTTCTTATATTTCATTATCATACACACATGCACATTCACACCTTTGTTTAGTGTGATCGTAGATGGATGGTTGCCTTCTACCCTTCCTATACTAGTCATTTGGGGGAATCCATATTCATCTTATCCATGTGTTATTGTTCCATTTTATACTTAGCATCTTATAATACTTGCTCATACACGTTTTGACATATTGGTTATCACTCTAACATGCTAAAAGGTGTTCCATGTGTAACACTTATATTGCAGGATTACATGTTTCCATGATCGCTTGTTTGTTTCTACTAGTATACGTTGTTTGTCATTGTATGTGGGCTTTGTTCTTTGCTTGTGTGCACACTTGTCTCTGCTATTTGAGGCCATGATGGCCTTGCATGTCTTGCGACATTGTGAGTGATGTCCCATGTTTGAAACTTGCTTTGTGTGGTCTACTTGTTTTCTTGTGTGTTTACACTACTTTTTTTGGTAGTTTCTACATTTTATGCGTAGTTTACACTTGTTTTCTTGCATGCATGTGTTTTCGGAATAACACTTGTTTTGGATAGCCATCCACTTTTTTGCATGTCTTGGTATCTACGAGGCGCTTTCCCTTTTCCCCATGTAGGGAAGAGTTCTACATGTTAGAGTACGTTTGGTCCTATTTTGGGGCCGCATTCTCCTTTCAGTGATGTCACATGCACCCCAAAAGAGGGGGCATCATTGAGGGTTTTCTACTAACACAACATATTTACACTGGTTCACACACAATGAGTGAGTTTAGACCAATCTACAAACTTCATACACAACGGCCTCAACAGGACATGGTGTCCTTCGGCAATTCTGCGGAGTAGTTACAAGATTGAGGGTTACAGTGGGTGTTCCTCTCTACACTTCCCTATCTAATGGCATTGGATCACCCAAAAACAAGACAATACGAGAGATCTCTTCACACATTTCAGCAAAAGTGGTTAAATTTGGAGGACACTACACATTTCCTCCTTATACTTCTTCAACTAGGGTGGAGTGAGATCGCCCAAAAAACTCGTGATAGTACAAGATATCCTTCAACACCCTTTTTCTCAACATGGATCCGGTACACATGTTCCATTTAGATTTTTATTCTAAGTGTATTTTACATTTGCGTACTTTACACATGTGTATTTTACACAACATTTTTACGTACATATATATTTGACTACTTGATTATTTTCTCCTTGCAGGTCTAACCGTATAAGAAAACAAATCAAATTGGGAGCAACAACAACAATGATGACAACAACGAAAACAAACCACTATATGCACTTTCATTTACTAACCATGCAGGTACACTACAAATAGCAACAACTACACACGCGTTCCACCCTAGGTTCACTCTCATCACTTTTTATGCACATTTTTCATCAATAGAATCCACGCTCCTCCACCTTTTTCTTTTTTCATTCCACGTTTAAGTCTAGTCCATCGTAACGCGTCTTCTACTACAATCTACATGGATATCGGGTACACATCTCTATCTACTTTATCACCAACATAAAGTGGGGGTAAAATGTAGACACAAAATTATGCACTTTAGACATTGTTTAGCCCAGTCTTATACTACTATTTAGAAGGTTCTCAAGTGAATAAAGTATTAATTAAGCCCACCTTTTGGCCATCTCTATTTTATATTTTATTTCATCATTCCCGCATATTTTGGGTGCCCTCGTCCCACTCTGGGTGCCCCGATCTATGCACATCCTTTTCCGCTTCTTTTTGGGGCCTTTCTAGCTATTTTTCATCCTTATCCTTTTCTCAGTCGGCCTTGTCGGGATTAATTACGAAATTAAGCTTGAGATCCCTATAAATATAAAGTTATAAGACCATAATGAGGGTCCTAGCATCACATACTACTATCACTCCATCTAGAGTTGCATCCATTGCATCACTTGCATCCACATAGTGTCATGCATCAAGGCTAGGAGATATGCATCACACACACTACATAGGGGAGAGATTATATTCTATTCCATGCACACATGTTATTTACATTTTCTATAGTTATTATTGCTCGCTACTTCACAAAGTGTGACTGACACGAGAGCACCTAGGGCACGACATGCACACACTCACTAGAACTACATCCGAGTCTGAAATGTAGTGCAACGCTCAGTGATAAGACCACTAGTTTAGCGGTTGAGGTCAGTCTGACCCATTCATTTGCATCTTTATTATTTTTAGGGTTTGATACTTCCTCTTGCATTGTAGGTCATTTTCAAGCTCATTTGGTAGATCCGGTCTGACGAATAGGAAGAATCTTGAGACACCTTATGACCATATTGAAAATAGTTTCTAAGTATTTACGAGATATCGAGCACCTGTGCTATAGACTAGAGCACCTGGGGTGCCCCTAGTACCCTCCCGTGCACCTCGGTCGGCTTAAAACCTCCATATCTGTCCTCTGCGGTGAAATCGGGAACTAGAATGAATAGTCACAAATGCACAATCTATTATTTCACACTATACAATAGCCTAATATATAGCCTAGAGTTTCCCTAGAATATAGAAAACCAGGTTATTAACTATATACGAGTTGTTTTGACAACTCGTAACCTATTATAAATACAAGAATTGTTATAACTTATTAACTCATACAAATGTAAGAGTCGCTAATGTGATCGCTAATAAATATATTTCCTAACATCCCCCTTGGTGGGAACATGGGGAAAACATGCCTTATACCTGCAACTTGTCGCTACATAGCCTAGTCATAATCTATATGGTTTCAAGGACAATACCAATAACCTCTAGCTGATTTTTCAAGTGGTTAACCAACGACCACACAATGGATGGTTTTAGGACAATACCAACAACCTCTAGATAATTTTTCCAGTGGATTACTAACAACCACACAATGGATGGTTTTTAGGACAGAACCAACAACCTCTGGATAGTTTTTCCAGTGGATTACTAACAACCACAATATCATGATGTTGCAGTAGTATTATCATCTCTCCTTAATATCTCACTGCAGGGAATAACATAGTAAAATTATTTGAATATTGCTACTCATACACACAAACTGAAAACTAGAAATGGAACATTGGATCATGTTCCCCCCTCAATGTGAATTTTCCACTTATTGAAAACAATGACCAAAATCGAAGCATACCATGCATAAATGGAAGAAAACACACAACTCAAAGAAAATTGCACACACACATGTCACCAAACTAGTGATGCAGCCCCGTCGTAGGTGACTGACTAGAGGACGACGTTTTTCCTCCGTCCTCCAATATACGTCTTCGCTAACTCGGCTAAATAAACATTTGAAGCTCAGCATGTATAATGCCCCTCCTTAATTTGAACTCGGATGTCGGATTCCACCGATAGTGCATCCGGTGAAAAGTGAGGCAAAATTTTTTTACTTTTTAGACTTTTGACAATAACAATAAATGATTACTATACAACTTAGACTATTTTAATAGACACAAAAGGGCACTTTATAATGACAAGGACTTACATAACTCTACTCAAGATAACAAATTGATAACATGACAATGACTCACATTTAAAAATAATACTAATGACACCTAATACAAATAACTTAAAAGTAATATTTAATTACTTTTTCCACATAGCTAAACGAATTTTGTTGACATGGACCATATAAAACTAGGCTACTTTACATAACTCAATTTTAACAAATATAATCTAATTTTGAAGTTTAGACTAAACACAAGACCCACCTATACTCGGCTTTCACCTTGACATATAATAATCCGAACCACCGTTGAAAAATTTACACGCCTTTCTTCTCGTGACAAACACCTTTCCTCCAGATTTAGCAAGTCTCCTAAATTTATTTACAGATCCAGATTTGGATTTTGATTTCTTTTCTCTCCCATCGCCATCGTCCTTGGTCTCACTAGTCTCACTACTTTTCCTCTTCTGTGATTGCTCTGTCTCGTCATAACTTTCATGTGCCTCTTCTTTATGAGCCTTTTCTTGGCTTTGCTTTAGGTGTATCATCTTCTCCTGAATCGAAGGTCGGGGAAGGAAATTTCTCTTCACGCCAAGACTCCTCATCCACTATCTCTAGAGATAATTCTCTATCTGATTGCATGTCTGGATCCATAATGTGTTCTCCATCTTTATCGTGATAATGATCATCATCATAGCCCATAGCTGGAAAAGCTCCAAACCCTCAGAAAATTTGTACTTGGAGCATAAACAAAAATTTCTTATTTCTGAATCGCTGGTAATGATTGGAAGATTCCCGAGCAGGATATAAAAGAAACGTTGGGAAATCAGATGCAAAGCAGATCACGATTCAAGGACACATCATTCGCCAAGCCAGCGTGCTTACTTGCAGAACCATTGGAGGAAGGATGGCAGGACCGCAGGAAAGAGGTACTTAACAGTAGATATGCACAAATTATCGAGTCCTTATCGACAATGCATATATGAATGACAAGAACGAATTGAGCAGAGGGAATGGTGTTAGAAATGAAATGCTACTTAGTAAAATATCTTCAAAATAGAAAGCCACCATTCACAGGGAAATGGAGAAGTACAACTGCCCCGCACAAATCATTAGAACTCCATAATCACTCTGGTACCAAATGAAATCGGGAACCAGAATAGTCACGAATGCACAATATATTATTTCACACTATACAATAGCCTAATATATAGGTTGGAGTTTCCCTAGAATATAGGAAACCAGTTACTAACTATATACGGGTTGTTTTAACAACTCGTAACCTATTCTAAATACAAGAATTGTTATAACTTATTAACTCAGACAAATGTAAGACTCACTAATGTGAGTGTCAATAAATATATTTCCTAACACTCAAGGTCTTTGAGTGTTCGTCCTAAGTTATGGAATCTACAATCAAATATGTGACAATGTACAATGATCACCTTTAATCAGCTGAGTCCTTTTCTTACTCTTCTCTTGCATATTAGGGTTTGTTTCCATTAGATTTAATTGTGCAATTACTTTACATTATTTTAGCATACTTATTTACAATATTTTATTCCTCCTAATTAGATTAACATTAATACCCCTATACTGCCATTTAGGTTTTATTTTTGTTAATCAATGTGCTAGCCTTATTATTGTAAGAGCAACGTGAAAATCTTTAAAATAATATTTTAAAATACATTAATCACCAAAATAATATTAGTTAATTAATAAAATCATATTAATTAAAAGCTAATAAAACAACCCAAAAAAATTAAATACACCTTAACGTTAACATTGAACTACACCGTTTTCATATGCTCATCTGTTGTGAATCCCTTAAAGTTGTACCTCTTTATGATTTGTCATCAAATTTAAATTTTACATAATTATTAAGAGGTTTGAACATGAAATTTTTATGATTGATTCTCTATTTAGAAAAAGGTACACTAAGAAACAAAAAGAAATCTAAAATGTACGTCGGTGTTGTAATTTAATTTCAATATTTAAAATATAAAATTGTCTACCATATGAATTTAGGTGTGATGAACATTATACTACTACTAAAAACTGTGAAGAAAAAGCCTTACTTTTCTCTGCAAACATAGAATGTATTTACAACTTGCAGAGATACTCCAACATTTTTGTTTGCTAGAGAAAACAAACGAGTTATATATAAGAATCCCTTCTATGGAATGAAGGGTGTTAGCAATGACACAAAAGAGTTGATCACACACAATAATTATTCCCTTTCTACCTCTCGTACAGTGAAAGAGATTCGATCCCAAAACTTTAAGGGAATCACAACACACATTCTTGGCCACTATAGCGCATCATTGGAAGGCTCGTGATTTGGTTGACACAAGGTTTGTGAATCGAATCGCAATGAATAAAATTAAAAAACACCTCCCAATATCTTCTCTGAATGACCCCTTTTAAGATCATCCTCGAATGTCTAGCCAACGGATATAATCAGATACATTCTGGACCACTTCTTGAGGATTGCATATAGGAGGGGCCACCAACCAAACCGGCTTAACAATGGATTCTTGTATCTATAGAAGACATACTTTGCTTCCACCCCATTAAAAAGCATTGTGGCACAACATTCTTTCGTAGCGGCGTAGTTCCATCAAAGCATTGGTAGAAAATGGCATATAAGGTCTAGTAGATATGTCATTTTGGAATCTTGATAAGAAATATTCAGTGGTAGACTCAAGGACGCCATCAAAAATGCACCCTAACCCTATTGAAATCTATGGTTTTATATTTACAGCCAATAAGATCAATATTTTCTATATGGGGGAAACATTTTGAAAGGTGTGAGCATTTAGACAATACATAAAACACATGGTTTTCAATGCACTTTATAACATGTTCTCTTATTCTTGAAGAGATTTTCAAGATTTTGGAAGTTGGATTAGGTATCACTCCAATTAGCAAGACATGCTTTGATGGATTCCTATATAGGTATTTCAAAGGTGAAGTGATTGGTTTTGACATCTATTCTATGCACTTTGTAACATGCTCCCTTTTCATGTGTTTTAGGTTTTGTTAATACAACCAATATGTCCAAGCTCACAACATTTCACATTTCAACTATGCACATGCGGCTATTTCAATTCGTTGTTTAAAAAAATGACATGTTGATAAAAAAATTCATATAGGCTTCCAATGTAATTATCGTTGATTATTCGGGTATACTTCTTTTATACAATTAGGCTATGAAGTACTACAACATGTAAGCATTGTAGTTGTGTTTGGAACTTAGAATCTATTGAATTTCCCTATTTTTTATGTTTGCTCGTTTAAGCGTAAATTACACTTGAATGAATAATGTGAGCAAGATTGAGACAATAAAGTGAAGCACAACAATTTGAGCCCTAGAAAAGGTGTGGGACATGTAGATATTTAATTCCCACCTTTTTGTTTCCAACTTTCCATTCATGTCTTCACCTTTTCTAATAAATTAAATGTCATTTAATTTAAAGTTTAAATTGTTGAGCCCTTTTGATCTATATTTTCTAAAAATTCTAATTGTATAAGGGTCAAGTTCAATTGTCAACGCCTTAGAACTGACAGACAAGTTAACATCATTGATTGAGAGCAACCCCTTTATCTCGCTAAAAAGAAATGCACTACAATGTTATTCTTAAACTTCATAATATTGTTGATTAAGTGGATTCATATTACTCAATACTTATTTCTTTTAACCATATCCACCCTCAAAATATTTTCTTGCATTTTCTCCTCAATATGAAAAACATGTTGATAAAACCTTTTAGATATATGTCAAAATATTTTCCCCAAATTTATTATCTTTCATTTTTTTTCAAAATTAGAATATTAAAACACGGTTCTACAATGTTAACAATAACTAAAGTTTTACGACATGAAAAATCACTTAAAAAAACATTTATAATTTACATTTTTTATTGATTGGACTCTTACGAGTTGACATGTACCTACCATTTGCAACTTGGAACCGGACTCATACTCAATACTCCATAAGTGATTTACATTTATATTTGTATATGCATATGCATTTCCTTCCATTGTCTTGAATATGTGAGGTGTGCTCCATTGTAGCCTTATTTAAGAATCCGAGAGCATAAATCAATAGATAGACCCCTTTTCAACAGTAGTAATCGCTCTATTGTTGTTATGGACTGTCTAAGACAAAGTTTTCTTAGCCATATTTTCAAACCACTTATCTAATAAGATGGAAACACATTAGTAGAGAGCATGTGCAGTGTCCATAGGATGGACACCCATTTGTAATTTTCAGATTTGGAATCCGCAGTAAAGAGTTGAGCCAAGGGTGGTATTATACATGCTTTGCAGGAAGTTAAGCTAGAATTGCAACCATAGAATAATATCAAGATATTAGGGATTATTCCATTTTAAATGGGGTGGATCATGGCCAGTAACTTTCACCTCATGTCACACATATGTCATATACATCTTCCAAGAACCAAACAATCTTCTATTTTTCATTTTTGGGGGCTCTATTTTCATGGCACCTTCGACATAATAACCTTTCAAACTATGTTACTACGTTTCAAACATAATAACCTACTACCTTTCAAACCATCGGGTGGTCACTCAACTAACATACGCCTTCGACATAATAACCGATATGGCATTTAGACACTTCAATTTCAAATTACAACCAATTACAAACTCCCTTTTAGAGTAAATATGATCTACTTTTGACTTTCTATATCATGATAAATATTAAGATTATCCTTTAGAACCATCAAAATTTGTTCCCTCTATAGAATGAAGTCTCGTACTATTGGTACTTTGGTCTTCTAAAACCCAATCTAACAATGAAGGTAGACCATACCCATGTGACACTTTGAAGGGATTCATAACAATTGAGACATGGATGTTATTTTACCATATTTGTGGTAAATACAACCACCAAAATCTTGTTATCTTAATGAAACTCATGATGTTGAAAGCATTGCTACAAATTCTTATTCACAATTTTTTTTTATCAATCAATATGAAGGTGAGGGTGATATATTTTATTGCCAGTCTTGCTATTTCCTAAAACCTCATTTAACACAATGATCAAATCTTGTTATTTCCATAAAAACTAATTTAATTTTTAAAAAAACTAGAAACATGCTTTAAGGAGTAAGAATACTATAAAACATTAAAATATCATACTAATAAACTATAGTCTCATACTAATAGACCATCTAAATGACTAGCAAATGGGTATGTAAACACTCAAATATTTTATACAAATAAAATAGGGACATTCAACTGAATGAGGTAGATGTTGTGTCATTCCTTCATTATGGTTTGTAAGGATAACATTCAATGATTGTCCTAGTCTAACGATACACTATCTTATGTATGAAATGAAAGCGAACACCCTATAAAATAATGTTTGGGAGGAGTGGGAGTAGATGGTTGAGCATGGACATCTCTTGTTATAGTGAATTTTGTATGAGATTGGAAAGTGCAAAAGGAGGTGATGGTATTAGATTTGATGTTGGAGATGATGATGGACGTGATGCTAGAGGTGATGGTATACATGATGGTGGAGGATGGTCATTATAACATAAAGACATCGATGATGCACCACAAGTATAAATATTTGTTCAGTGTTTTAAAAAAATAATTGTGTTAATCAAATTCATATACAAGTAATTAGTTACAAAATTTCACCATGTTCTCCAATTTAAAAATAACTAGCATAGATATATTAAATGCATATATCTAAAATATGGCGAGAGATATCAATTTTGAGGTACCTTTATAAATATGCTAGTGCAAAGATAAGAGAGAGAGAGAGAGAGAGAGAGAGAGAGAGAGAGAGTGTGTGTGTGTGTGTGTGTGTGTGTGAGAGAGAGAGAGAGAGAGAGAGAGAGAGATACATAATTACATTTTAATTTCAAGATTCTCGTTTAATATTTTTCACATATCACATTAATCAATAACTTCATTAAATTCTCTGTTTATTTCCTATTGGTTTTGACAAATAGAATCAATTTAGCTACATATCAAACATATATATTTTTGAAAAGAGGGCCCAAACATTACTATATGACCAAAATATTACTAATTTTTTATTGACTTCTCTAAGAAAAAAACATTTAAATGAGAGTCCAATGGAAATAAAATTTATAGATGAATTATCATGTGACGATCAAACGGATGTCAAAATTAATGATGAGAATAAAATGTACAACTCGCTCCATTACAACCATGGCTGCCATTGTAGGAATGTCTCTCAACATAATAATATGCTACAAAATAAATTATATTTTACATAACAAAAATAAGGATAACATTACATTGTTTTCAAACTGAGTTGGCATGTGTACCCCGAGTTGGCCTAATGGTGAAGAACATGTGCTCTTGAAATAGAGGTCACAAGTTCAAATCCTACAAGGGGTAGGGTATGTACACCTCGTTTGTAGCAAAGTTAGTTGCCTTCCGCATGTCAAAGTATAAGGTAGTCCCATATACTATAAGCCGTTTGTAGACCCAAAAACAATCCACCCGACATTGTGGACTGTAAAAACCTATTATTATTATTATTATTATTATTATTAAACCACTATAAAAAAATTATATTGTTTTCAAAGTTGCGTTTTAAAAACCAATACATAAATCAAACATCAATGTCAACTACTTTTTGTTTTTCGTAAAATTTAATTGATATTGTTTCTTTAAAACTATAGGCAATAATTTCGTCTTCACAAACTTTTATAAATTGCTTCTAGCATGGAATAAAGCGGTAAAACCTCGGGGTGTCATATTCTTTATTATTCAAACACTCTTATGTATTGGAAATTTAGAGACGTAAAACACATGCCCCATGGGTATTATTGACAAAATTAGAAATACTTTTAAATGCATAAGAACATTCATCACGATGATACGATCATTCATTTGGTTATTTATGCTTCCACTCTTCCAATGTATTTAAGTAAAGCACATGCCATAAGTTGAGATGCTATATTTAAATTTTACTAGGGAATTCCATTCATAAAAACTAATATCAACAGACTAGTTGAATGTAGAGTATTAGACCCAATATTAATTGTTTTCATTGTGAAGATCAAAAGACTACATTAAGAATAGTTGATGGTTGAATCATGTATCTACTTTTGCTCCAAAATGATAATGATTCATAAGGTGTGATGAGCGGTTCATTCATTGATCACATCCCATAATATTATTAATTGGGAAAATCATATTTATATTTCTATAAAATCTTACGTGAAATATCTAAATCATGTTTGGACTCTTTCTCACAAGATCTAAGTTTAGTCTTTCTCTTATTTACACACAATTTATTCATAATTGTTGACATCCTACTTTTGTTCATATACCAATGAAATTGATTTAAACTTGTTCCTCTTCAACACATTTTCCCTTATCATCTTCTATCATTGCAATATTATCTACATACTCATATGTAGATGATAATGGTGAGGAAGAAAAAATTGTTTTTTTTCATAGCTTTATATATCTATAAGAGATTAACGTAATTTTAATAGTTCCAATAAAAATATATAATGAAATAATATGCACATTTGTCACTAAATTGCCTAATTTCATTAAGTTTAACATTTTTATTGTATTTTCCCTCAAGGAGACGTAAATCCCAAGCATGATTAAGCAATCAAATAAATTCATATAAAGAGAACGAGTCACACCGCTTAAAGGATCGACCGTATAAAGTAAAGATAGGAAAAATGAAAGATAGGAACAAAAATATTGGTTTTATTAGGTTATTGCACTAAGAAATTCCATTGAACATAGGCTAGAAATGAATTCGTGATCAAAGGCTTAATCAGATGATTGCTTTATATATTATACAAACATGTTGGCTAAATATTTTTCCTTTGATTGGAATATAATGCTTAGAAAACATATACAAATTTTAATGTGACAAGGAAATCAAGTGTTTGACCAAGAGTATGCAATGTGGCATCACATTGTGGAATTACAAAAGTAACGACGATTGTATGACCGCCATAAATCATGGAATCAAGGAAGAAATGATGATTGTATGACCACCATATATTTGGCCGATAGGCATTTTTAAGTTAAAATTCTTGAGTAACAGTTATTCTTCGTCCTAGTTGTTTTGTCATATATTGTTTTCATTATATTTCGTCTACTCTTATAATTTTTCCAACGGTGCAAAAACAATTAAGTGAAACTTAATTTTTGAGGAAGTCGAGGAGCACAGAGTTCGTTAAATTAAAAATTGGGTTGAGAATGGATAAACAGAGGATTTCACGTAGAGGAAGAATGAAATATACAAATCTTGCAGAGATATAAGTGGGATAGCAGGAAAGGAAAGGCAGTGGTTTCCTCTCAGAGACAATTGAACCCGCTTCAGATACATACAAATCAATCAATTTGTATATAGTAAAATGAGGAGATATTAGGGTTACAAATTTATCTCCATGTGCAGGGTTAATTTAACTCATAATGGTACTGATTTTAGGATGTCTATTAGCGACATCTTGTTTAGCACAGTTCTCATAACATTTTGTTTATTTAATTATGAGAGTGCAAAACCCTACTTTACCATTGTTAGTAAAGCAAAGCTCCAAATTCTGCACTCAGTGCAACTTAACTCTTTTGGATCTCAAATAAAGTGTTTATATTATAATTTATCATGCAAGGATACCGACATGTTTGAAAGGTCATTTAGGTTGTGTTGCTCTTCATGTTCTGCTTTGGATAATGAAGAGTGCTTAACCCAATTGGTGGGTTTGTTTGACATGGATCTATTTTTCCCACTCAACTTTTATTTTGTTCAATACATGGAGAAACAAATAACAGATACGATACTTTTGAAGCTATATGATTCATATAATATCTTTTCAACCAAAATCTTATCACTCTAAGGAATATCTATATCGAATGCCCTTAAAAACAAATCTAACTCTACGAACCCTAAATTTTCTACATTAAACTTGTCTTATTAAGAACATATTTACAATGGCATACAAGATGAGGATAAATCTAAAATATCTATAAACTGCAAACCCTAAAATTTCAAATATTGATAAAAATGCATATCAGGTATGGGTGAGGTTTAATTGTTGTGAAATCTCCCAACATCAATACAATGTGTCTAAGGAGATTCCTTACTTCCCAATGATAATATATTAATTTTATCTATTATTGGAAATGAGAGAGTACTATATATGTATATATATATATATGCTTGATAGGTGGATGAGAGATTTATTGAAGATTGGAAAGAGAGGACACTCAATTAATATGTAGTATAAGAGTATTTATTAAGTAATATTCCACCTACCATGTAATAATTAGATCAACAACACATATGAAAGCCATGAGGGGAGTAGTTTTTATGTTTGATTTTCCTTTTAAGAGATGAGCCTTTATCTGTTTTTGTTACATTTCTGTTTGGTTTTGCTCCAATTTTTTGTAGTTTTACTACTCTTTTCGACATATGCTCTATTTTGTCTCAAGGGTGTCTTGGATTGTTCTTTTAGACACAAAATCACGCAGTTTGATCAAAGTGCTATTATTCCTAATATTGCACTAACTATTCTCCTTCTCGCAAATTGACAACACCTCATCAATTAGACCTATCTAACTCATTGTTTACGACATTCTTTTGGTCGTATTTCTCCTATAAACCAACTAATGGGGTTAATATAGTCCCTTATTGGCTAAACCATCTTCTCCTCTTCAATACCACTTTTACTAGCTTCCTAGACTATCAATCCATTTCATTGGATTGATTAGACCTCTCAAAACCCTCTTAAAACCCTAATTCCTCTCTAAATAGGATTAACTAGCCTAACCTAGTTTAACTAGTCCTAAACCATGATTAACCTCTTCTAAGCCTAGTCAAATCTTACTTTGACTCACTAATCAACTTTTGACTCCTTTTTAGTCCCACATGCACCAAAAGTCTCCCATTTCTAAAATTGGAAAACTATAAATAGCCCACTACCCCTAGACCATTTCTAAGAACTCTCCTCCTTCCTAACATAAACTATAGCATTTTCTTAGGGTTTAGAGCTTATTTCATTTGTTTTATTGAGCTATTTTTTGCCATTGCACTACACACACACAAACATTTAGTAAATGGGAAGAACCATTGCCTTGAAGCCATTAATGGTGAGCTCCCATTCTCATAATCACAAACTGATTGCTTAGAATCTACCTAGGTTCATTTTAAAGCTTTTCAAGAGTAGAGGATTACTAAATATGTTAGATTTGCTTGTTTCTTTCAAGATTAATGTATGCAAAGTGATGAATCCTTGTTTATCTCTTATCTGATGGTCCATTGATTAGTTTTTTTAAAGATTTTGGGGTTTCTTAAGTGTTCTTACCCCATTTCCATAGCTTTTACAACTTTTCATTGAACACATTTGGCATGCTCGATGGGACACTTAGTCCATCCTCCATTAATGGAGTCATTTTGAAGCTTTTATTTCAGTTTCTAACTTTTACATGTTTTTGTAGGGTTAAATATTTTGCCTTGGGATTTTTAGCTAGGTTTTATGTAGTTAACCTTCATTTTCATGCCTCTTTGTTAAGTTTATGTTAGAAATTGCATTTAATGGCTAAATTCTAACCTATTGACACTTTTAGAATTTCATTTTCCATGTTTTTGGTGGTTTTTCAGGTAGGCAAGCACGCATACACTTTTTCGCCAAAGACAAGCACCTCCTAACTTTCATTTTTAGCGAGAGGGTGTGACACCCAAATCCTGACACCCAAATCCATGCACACCCAAATCATTCATGCATGGATACCTTCTCAAAGACAAGCACATGGTGACTATCATTTTTACTAAGCGCGCAGACACCCAAATCCACGCGTAGGCACCCTATGTGTTCTCGGCCCTCTTTCAAAAAATTTACCAGGCGTGCACACACTCAAATAGTGGCACATGCACCATTTTTTAGTGTAAGCACACCATACTGTCATCGCACATGCACCGTCATTTTAGATTTTTGTACTTTTTTTCTTCCTAGTGTAGAGATCTCTAGCGATACATCTCTTAGGCAAGCACCCCGTACAAACTTGCTAAGTTTACACGAGAGGAGCACATGCACGTTAAACCATATTCACATGCCCAAATAGGCATGCATACACCTTGAAGGGTGCACATGTGTCTCTGTTTGATCCGGATTTATTCATATAATTTTAGTGCTCCTAGTTTTGTCATATCTCTTGGCTCGTTGACCCATTTTTAGAGTTTGAATAGGCGTTGGAAAGAGCACGAAGCAAAATTTGAGGGAAGTTCAAAAGTAATATACCTTTGGTATCATTATTCTATCATAAAACTTCCAAAGTGCCTGGGGAGACCTCTCGAAAATTCAAAATACTAAAACCCGTTGAAAACCTGCTAAAAATAGATTTCTAGAATTTTCTAATTTTCTTGGTTTTCTAACTTTCTCGTAGGGTTCTAATAGTGGTTTTACAAGTTTATTTTCCATCATGTTTTTCATACTAACTTAGTTAAAGTGTTTGCATCTTTATTTGTGAAAGTTTGAAATGTGTATGCTCTTCCCTCGCGCCTTTCTAGGTGATCTTGGGAATAAAAAATGTTTCACTACTTTCTTCATACTTACAAAAATGATTTTACGCTTCTTAATTCAATTAGCTTTCAAAGTTGGTAAAAAAGAAACTCTATCTTTTTTGCAAACACGCTTAAAGTATTTTCCATAAAGGCTTTTTTAGTGGAGTTTTTTGTTGTGTATGCTCTTCCTTCACACCTTTTTGTGATCTTAGGAATAAAAAAACACACAAAATCTCTTTCTTGATATCATTATTTGTGGTGGAAAATTACTAACTCCTTACATGTAGGGCCTAACGCTTGTCAAAGAAAGGAGTTGCAAAAATGAAACCTTATAATACATGTTTTCATATAGGTTTCCAAACGGTGTGCTACTTAAACCACATTAAGTTAAGCAAGATAAAAAAACACACCACTCCACATCACATTGTATTGTAGGTTTCGAAAAGGGTACGTCCCTATCTACTCAACTAGAACATAACCCCTTTGGCATAACGCCTTAAGCTATAACAATGGGGGTGATTCTAGGAACCCTAAATTAATCCACCATTGAGTAACCTCATGGATGAAACAAGAAGTGCTCCACTTACCCACTTGACTAGATTTTACATTGCAAGTTAGAGTCAAATTTGTCTCGTATCGTGACCCCAGTGAGAATACACATGAACACACTAGTTTCTCATCGTATTTGAAGGGGGTAAAGTAAATATGAGATACTCCCAAATTAGTCAGTGCGAATCTTTGGGTAAATCAAGCTCACATTTAGACAACTTGTGACACCTAGTTGAGTGATCTTATTAGGAAAGCCATTCTATCTTGGAGCCCACTTTGCTAGTCCGTTTTTCAAACCATCACAAAGTGACAACTTACTTGGAGTATGAACCTTATTTTTCAAACAAGGCAAAAAGAATCCACTTGAGTTAGATCTAAGTGTCTTTCATCACGAAATTAAATGACGTCTCACTTAGCTTAGTTTTGTTCTCACTTTGGACGAGGTGAAACTCTACCCAAGTGGCGCTTAGTTTATTTTCATCTTTTGATCTATACCCTTGCATTCTCACTGCCCATTTGGGGTGAGAAGGAAGCATACCCTGTGAGTCTTATCAAAGACAGTATTCACCACTTTTTTTCCATTTACGCCCATCCATGTTTGCATGGTTAGGTTTTAAACGTCTAAAGTGTGCAAGTACATTTTCATGTCTTTGATAGTCCTTGATCTTGATTTCAAGATCATCTTCATTGCTTCGATTTAGTTCATCATTATTTCTCCTTAAGTTTTTATTTTTTCTCACATTCTAGTCATATAATTTTGGTACTTACATCGTGTTTTCAATTTTGTGAGAACTCATTATAAGTCCCTTTATTGTATGGTTATGCTACTCACACAACTAAGAACTTCTTGTTATACTCATACTTAGTTTCAATTCCAACATCATATAAGTCTTTTGAGAGTTTCGATATTTCCTTGTATATACCGTGATAACATCATCTTGATACTAACACCTTGTTTGCTCGGTTAATGTATCAAGATAGTGTTGTTATGTTATACACATTCACAACTTCCATTTTTAGAAAAACTTAGGTTTCATTGGCATTTAAACTAGTCTTAGTATATCTCGTGGAGAGATCACATCAATATCACTTTGATATTTAGGCCTTGTTGGTATTCTAACTTGACCTACGTATTAATAGGGTATTGTCACTATATCCGCTTTGAACCCTTCATTATAATCATAGTTTAGGGTATAGTCTTACTAAGATGACAATGTGAGTGATTGTTTGATTTGAATATGAGTGTTCTTTGAATAATAAAATGACTGCATAGCATTACATCTAGAAAACACAATGGGATATTTTTACATTTCATCAAATGACTTACAAAACATACGCCTAGATTTCATACAACTTTGAAGGACATTTAGACAAAACTTAGTATCACTTTGACTAGTTATGCCTAAAATCATGAAAATGGCATCAAACCAAATGAGTGTGACTTAGGAGAAAATCCTTTTGAATCCTTCCCATTTAGCAGAAAAAACTTATCACCTCTCTTTTCATAGGTTAAAGACACATAGCCATTGATTGATCATAGCATAGAAGAATATGATTCTTCTGAAGAACAACATCAATTAGACCTAGGTCGGTTTGACGAGCTCCTTTATTATAACAGAGATCAAGTACTCACAAGAGTCTTAGAATTAGGGGCTAAGCTTCCACAAGAACGTGAAATGGAGGCTAAGGTCATTAATCATAAAATATGGAAGAACGAAAATCCCTCTTAGACATGGATAACCCTTTGACGTAGGATATGCTTCTACTTCTGGGCAACATCACAACACCGTTGAAGGAGACCCATCCAAGCCAATTGGTGATCCGCGACGGCCTTATTACAAGGCTTCACGTAAAGTAAAGATTGAACATAAGCGCAAAGCCTCACCGCCTCCTAATTTTGATGAAGAGATGATCCTTTAGTTGAAGAAGAGATCCTTCAAAAGAAAATATTGAAGCTAAGTCAAAAATTAGCTAACTTAGGCTCTTCAGAGTAGGAATGTACATAAAGACAAAATCAAAACCAAATCTAGTGAGTTCCACTTTGATCCATATGATGACACAAATTTTAAAGTGGCTAAGGTAAATAGACCAATATCACCTACCAAAGAACAACTCATTCAACGAGAGTTACAATCAATGAAGGATGCTTACTACGCTACATGAAGGAAACATAGGGCACAATAGGAAGTACCTATATGAAGAACTATGCCCTTACCCCTTTGATAAGGACATGTTGCGAAAACCCTTTCCAAAGAATTTTTCCATTCCTAAGTTTGATAAATATAAAAGCAAAGGTGATCCTCATGATCACATCAAGGAATTTTATATGGCTTGTCAAGAGGTCACGTACAATGATAATTTCTTAATATGAATCTTCCCTCACAGCCTAGGTGCACTGACATTAGAATGGTTCTTTAGTATACCCAAGGGATCCATCACAACATGGCCCGCCCTAGTGGAAAAATTCATGCGACATTATTCCTTCAACATGGAGAATGATATCACAATGAATGACCTTTGCAACAAAGTAAGCCCAATGAGACCTTTGTGAGTTTCTTACAATGATGGCATGGGTTGGTAATTTGTTTCCCATGTGCCTTGTCTAAAAAAAACTAGTGAGCATATTTGTTCCTAACCTAAACCAGAGATAGCCTTTCATTTGCAAATGCACTGTGGCTCTAACTTCAAAGAAGTAATAGAGAAGGGTAGTCAAATCAAAAGGCTCTCATCGTGAAAGGTACACTTAAACTAGTTTTTAAAGACAAACATGAAGCAAAATCCTTAGATAAACCAAAATTGTTCAACAAAAAAACATGTCATTGGTGATGGAATTATGAACTCCAAAAGATTCCAAGTTGTATAGATTGGTCCACTTTTAAAGCTCTCAAAAGGACCTCACCAAAAGCACCCACCAAACATACATTCATGCCGCTAACCGAATCACTGTCACTATACTTAAACAGTTAAACACCGTGAACATGGTGCAATACCCAACCATGATAGTACCATATCAGAGGATGCTCCAAAACCCGGTTGGTTCAAAGAGCATGAGTACTGTGATTTCCATCATGTTAAGGGACACAAAATAGATAGGTGCTTGCGACTATGACATTACATATAAGACCTCATCGAAGAGGGAAAATCATTATAGATTCTCCCCCTGATTCGGGACAAGGTCCAAATGAGAAAATGGGTATCTTCAAAGAGCCCTTTCCTAACCACTCAAATAAGAAGAATAGGAAGCTAGATCATGGGAAAACTTTCCAATGACTATAGGACTACCTGCTATATGTTTATCCAACTAATGATAGCCCCTTTGACTCCCTCATAGGATGTATCCATTCATCTGATGAATAGGTCAATACTATTAGGATCTTAGAAAAAAATTGTGTAGTAGGGACACGACGCACTCGTTTGATCATACCAAATCCCCTACCTGTCCCTCAGGAAGGTTAGTATAATTTAATAGAACAATTAGAGAAGACACCGCTAGGATATCGATCTTAGATCTCCTCAAAATCTCTACTGCCCATAAAAACATATTGTATAAAACACTACAGAGTTTGGGAGTCTCCATGAGATGTAGATCCCACACACCTTCAAGCCATGGTTGCACACCTTGATTCCAATGATCATATCACTTTTGATCACGTGCTGTAATCCCACGTAATGACCCAGAGCACAACTTACCCCTATACTTAGAAGTGGTTGTTACCCATCGTAAGATCAAGAGAGTACTTGTGGATGGTGGATCCGGTCTAAATATTTGTACTTTAAAGTTGGTTAAGCAGCTAGGCCATTCAGAAATGGATCTAGGGGCCAAAACTATTACAATCACAACTTATGATAATGAGGAGCGTGAGTCAGTAGGTACTATAGTAGTTTTGATGGAAGTAGGGACTGACTTGTCATGATACGACATTCCATGTCCTTGACTTAGATCTTCCATACAACATGCTCTTAGGATGCCCATGGATCCATGCCATGTAGGCCATTCCTTCAACATTCCATCAGTGTATCAAGATGTGCCATGAAGGATAGATAGTCACCATCAGGGTGATCCAGAACTATTCACGCATTGTAGGGCGTTGCATAATTTTTCTCGTGCAGCTTATGAATGCCCTTTTGCGGATATTGTTGTTCCTTTACAAACAAAAGCTATCAAGGAATGGGTGGATCCAGATTCACTCACTCCTTGTAATCAAAAATTTCCTTCGTTGGTCAACCTTTTACATCATGGGAGGCAACATCGGCAAAGTATGGCCCAGTGAAAATTCACTCTTCAATAGGCCTTATTAATATCAGATCTATCAGTTGTCACCAGGACACATGGTAAACCTTACTTTTAGTTCAAAGCACTCAGGATAAATTCCCTAAACCACTAGAGAAGTTCATTCCTAGTGGTCTCCTATCCGAGGAAAATATGTTAGAAGATCCCATTCAAAGAGTACATGAGGGTACCATGGCTTCATGCCATCATGCCCCGCAATATGTCAAAGGCCACCGCATGATGTACGTCATGGGTTACAATGGGTTTGGATGTGGTATCAATATGCAAGGATGATTATAACCCATTCCTATCCCTCATTTCAAATCTAACAAACATGGTCTTGGAATAATACCTCATGATGATCCACCCTTTGAGATCGATGCCACCTCTCTTCCGACGTGAGGATGACTCATCTCATTCGGAGATAGTGACACAGATTCCCAATGTAGCCTCTACAAGGATCTTTCCTCCACTAACTTATTCCCTGATTCAATTATCTTTACCTTATCTAAATCTAATCCTCAAAACAATTACCAAGTAACCTTGTATATCCTAAGCTTGTAGATTGGGATCAAAATTTCACATGCCAATTGATTTCTTTGAGAACGATGAGGCATTTGTAGAATTCATGGGTCTCAAGGATTTTATTCTGACTGGGGATCATAAGAAAGGATTTACAATCTATTTAGATGCCTGTGCATACTTTGGAGAAGAGGTAGAGATGTGTGGACGCTTGAATAATAAGGTCGTAAGAAAGAGTAAGAATGCTTCAGAGAAGCCTTGTGGAAAGAACAAACGCAAGTCTCATAGATAAGAATTTTTTTAAGAACTAGTAGATAAACATAACAAAGAACCTATGGACAAAATGATCTATCCATTCAAGGATGATGATGAGCCACCTAAAGAGGTTTATCTTACTCTCTCCCCTAATCCTACGTAGATGGAGGATGCTTCTAAAATGTTGGTTGAAGAAATGATCAGTGTCAACATTGGCTCGGAAGAGGAACCTAGAATGATAAAGTTGGGAGCTTCACTCTCAACTCAAGAACAAAAGGTTTTTGTGGAGTTATTAAGAGAATATGTAGATATATTTGCATGGTCATACGTAGATATGCCGATTTAGACCCATATTTATTCATGCACAACCTTATTGTGCACCCAGATGCTAAACCCATCAAGTAGAAGTTGAGAAAGATGCACCCTAAAATTGCACTCCTTGTCAAAGAAGAACTTGAAAAGTTATTAGCTGTTGATTTCATTAAACCTATTGACTATTTAGATTGGATATCTAACATAGTCCTGGTTTAGAAGAAACCTATTGGCATAAGGATCTACACTAACTTCCGTGACATCAATAAGGCATGTCCCAAATATGAATTCCCCTTTCCTAATATTGACATGATCGTCGATTCCACCACTAGTTATGAAATGTTATCCTTAATGGATGGTTTTTCAGGTTATAACCAAATCCAAATTGCAAAGGAGGATCAACATAAAACAACTTTTATCACCCCTTGGGGAACATTTTTTTACAAGGTCATGCCTTTTGGACTCAAGAATGCCGAGGCCACCTATCAACGTGCAATGACAGTCATCTTCCATGACATGATGAATGACATCATGGAGGATTACGTTGATGATATTTTAGCAAAATCTAAAAGTAGAGGAGAGCACCCTGAAGTGCTAAGATGTATTTTTCAACGTCCGAGATTAAAAAGTACATTTGAATCCTAAGAAGTGTGTCTTTTGGTGTTTTTTCAGGAAGCTCCTAGGTTTCATCGTTTCACAGAGAGGAATAGAGGTAGATCCTGCAAAGGTTACAACTATCACAGAAATGCCTCCACCTACAAATCTCAAACAACTAAGAAGTTTACAAGGAAAATTTAGGCAATCCGCATTTTATTTCACAGCTTGTGGATAAGTGCCACCCATTTACACATCTCCTCAAAAAGGATGTTGCATTCAACTGGGGACCATATTGTCAAAAGGCATTTGCACTACTTAAACAATACCTTGTCAACCATCAAGTACTCATGCCACCTACCCCGGGAAAACCTCTCCTATTGTACATTTCAGATACCCAATTTCGCTATTGGTGCACTAATTTTCCAATATGACCTACACCGTAAAGAAAGGGAAGTTTATTACCTTAGTTACACCTTGATCGCCTATGAACTTAATTACCCACAAATTGAAAAGGCATGCTTAGCATAGTCATCTTTACATTTCATAAACTTCTCCATTATCTTCTTAACAATAAGACAAGCTAATATCCAAATACCCCTAAATACCCTCCCAAATATCTTTTTGAATCTAATGGATCATTCTCCTAAGTGAATTTGATATTGAGTTTGTTAACCAAAAGTCATTGAAAGGACATGTATTCACCGATCATTTGGCGTAAGATCCTCTACCAGGATGAAACCTTTTTGTTTAGATCTACCAGATGCATCCATGATATATGTTGAAGTGTGTGTGGAGTGGTAAGTCCATTTTGATGGCTCATTCACCTTCCATGGATCTAGAGTAGGAGTGGTGCTCATCACTCCCACATGTGAGGTTATTCTAAGAGCATTTCATTTGGGATTCCCATGCACTAATAACATTACAGAAGTATGAGGCACTCATGTGGGCCTCAAGTTAGCTATCACTTGGAATATCAGACAACTACATGTCATTGGGGACTCCCAACTCATTATTAAGCAAGTTAATGATGAGTATAAGGTTAAATATGAGAAGCTTGTTCCATACAAAAAGTTGGTTGAAATCTTGAATGAATATTTTACATACAGATTATCTTTGAGAAAAAACCAAGGTCACACAATAGATTAGCAGATGTGATGGATATAATTAGATCACTCTTACGCATTCCACCTCAGGAAAGTAAAATGCCCTTCTTTATAGAGCATTTACGAGTACCCGCATATGACATGCCAGAATCTTGTTTGGCATGTGAAATTGTTGGTCCATCCTCCCCTTGGTATGACCCTATATTTAGATACCTACAAGATGACACATTTCCCCAGGACATTACCCATTTCCGAAAAGAAAGCCCTTATTCGCCGCATAGCCCGTTATACCCTCCTAAGAGGCACCCTTTATTATCGTGGCTATGACGGGAATCTACTTTGATGTTTGGATGTTACTGAGTCGAATTCATGCTATTAAGGAAGTGCATGGAGGTATTTGTGGAGTGCACACAAGTGGTATGGTCTTGGATAAGAAACTCTTAAGGGTGGGTTATTATTGGCCCACCATGGAAACAAACTATTGTAATTTTGTCAAGAAGTATGAGCTGTACCAAAAGTATGGCAACTTCATACATGCGCTAACACAAGCTTTGCACCTATCGCAACACCTTGGCCGTTTTCTAAATGGGGCTGGATCTCATAGGGAAGCTCCATCCTTCTTCTTAGATGGCCAAACCCACATTATCACTGCCACCGAGTATTTTACTAAATGGGTAGAGGTGCCTCTTACTTATGTCATTGGTGCGCAAATCTCCAAATTTATCACGAATCACCTCTCTCTCGCCATTACGGTATCCCCTCTGCTATTGTCATGGATAATGGTAAATACTTTAAGAATAAAATAATTAAGACATTGTGCCAACGCTTCCATATTCATCTCAAGTGGTCTACCCCCTATTATCCCCAAGGTAATGGGACAAGCCGAGGTTACCAATAAAACTCTTGTCTAGATCATGGAGAAAATGGTAAGTAAGACTGACCATACTTGGCACTTACAAATACATCCCACTCTCTGGGCCTATCGAACCTCCATATGTACTCCTACTGGTGTGACCCCATATTCCCTAGATATGGAACTGAAGCCATTATACCCTTGGAAGTGGAGCTTCCCTCCCTAAGAATATCTCTCTGGGACTATCTTGATAAGGACAAAGACTATAGAGTATCTCGACTAGCAGAGTTAGAGCTATTAGATGAAAAGCTGGATAAGAGCACTTAATCACCTAAAGTTTTACAAAACATAGAGTATCAAGAGGATATAACAAATGGATCATCCATCGGGAATTTGATGTAGGTGATCTTGTTCTAAAGGAAAATCATAAGAACATTGTCAAGGACAAAGAAAATAAAGGTAAATTTGAGGCTAACTGGTTAGGGCCTTATGTGGTGGTTGCTAAATATGGATCAGGAGCTTATAAATGGGCATATTCATATGGTGAAGAGCTTTGATGTATGAACACCATGCATCTCAAGCGTTTTTATGCTTAAGAATGGTGCAAACATTAGAAAATACCTAAAAAGTAGAAAAACAAAGGAAAAACAATCAAGACATGATAAAACCAAGAAAAAAAGTAAAGAAAAAGTAGGTCATCCACATGTGAAAACCACACAATTGTGGCGCCTTGGGCAGGTCTTTGGGTGAAAATCATTTTTCGATGCTCAAGGAGGATTTTTCGGTCACAAGCTACTCTTGCATCCGAGACGGGTACTCTCACATTTTCTAGGATTAGTTTCCTCTTTGCTAGGTCTAGAACCCTATCGAATTTATCTTGTAAATCGTGATCGGCTTATTTGTTCTTGTATTTTGTGGAGGATGTGCTTTTGTATATTCCCATCTAATGTTGGGGGCACCTTCACATTCCACTTTCTTGTACATACATGTGTGGCATTCTACCTTTTGTATATTCCCACATCACGTTGGGGAATCCACGCTTCTTTGTTCTTGTACATTGCTTTTGGAACATGACCTTAGAAAAAAAAAACATTCAGAAAAAGGATACACAAAAATCTAAACATTAGAAAATATATCAATGATGTCCCGCAAAAACAAGGTAGTGATTTAATTTCTTTTAGTTGTTGGTTTGTATATTTTTGGTGAACATATATTTGCATGTTTTTGTATGGTTTAAAGAATGGTTCATTTGCTTACCTTTGATTGGATCTTGTTTGATTTAATTGTATGTTGCATTGAGTTCATTTTTAGCTTTCATACTTGTAAAATATTGTTGTGTTTTTTTCATCATCTGTTGTGTACATCTTTTAGGATTCATTTTACTTAGATTGAATGCCAATATAATTTGTTGTTAAAATTTGCATGAGTTCTTTTCTAGTTGCATATTGTTTTGTGGTTGTGGAGGTGTACATTTTTTTAGTTTTTTTAAAATTTTGCTATTGTTGCACATATGTTTGTTATCACATATGTCATCCATCATTCATCACATATAACATATCCAAAACATCATATATACAAAAATTCCAAGTTTTACATCATGCATGTATACTAAGCTAATCATCACATATCATATCATTAATGGGGGCAAGAGGGGTTGCACATGATCACAAATCTATCCCCCGCACCAATATCATCTAATATCATCCCAAATGCTAGCATCTACCAAAACATCTCATGTATAAAACACATGGTATCATCTAAACGACCCTCGGGCACTATTTTCCACCTAGCGCTTATCTCTTCACCATGGGGCATCTTTAAATATTTCGAGGCACTTCTTGTCTTCTATTTTTATCTATCACCACAATTATTTTTAAATAATTATTGTTGGCTCCATTTTGTCTTCTTCAGGGCATTTTATTGCCACCTAAAGCCTGTTCTCTTCGCCTTGGGGAATTTTCACATGCTTTTAGGTGATCTTTCATTTCCTAAATTCTTCTGACCGATCAAAAATTTTAAAATTATAAAACCATACAAAAAAGTAAAAATCATAAAACTTTGGAAATGGACTAAAATTGGTAATCAACTCATTTGCAGCTGAAATTTGTGTCTTTCAAATGGCGTTCATCTCATATCTTGTTGGCATTTCCACGTGTATTGAAACAACGAATCGTGGATCCACCTAACTCTATAACCATTTACAAAAGCTATGTTGTTTACTTCATCAATACTCTGGGGCACGATTTGCCTGGTATTGTTTTGTTATGCACATTGCTTTTTCATCGAACCTAAGTGTCCTCCATCCTTTCCCTTGCATATACAAATTACTTGGGGCATCATTTTAAACCCTTATCGTTTATCAAAACATTTGGGATTATATCTCGATAAAAATTATTTGTGCAATTATCTCAAACGTTATTGGTTTGAGTGTGTGTGATTGTACTTATTTCCCTGTTAGATGAGTTTGTTTGCTTCTTATATTACATTACATGTTTGTATGTTGCATGGAGTTGCTATTTTAGCAATGGACGGTTGTTTGTATCTTGTCTTTCCATGTCATTTTACACTTTCGTCGTATGCTTACATTCTAATAAGGACCGATGATGAGGATTCTAAGAAAAATGATGATTACAAATTATTTCTGTAAGCACTGGTTTGTGGATAGCTCAATATCCCTTTTTCTTGTTGTTTTCTCATCTTCTCTTCACACTTTTCTTTCTTATGTTCTCTTTTCGATCATCGATTGAGTTCCTCCATCACCCCATCGACACTCGAGGGGGCATCCTTCGTCCTATTAATTTTCTTCTACCCCTTCACAAAATTTCATTTGCTTATGTTTGTCAACTTTCTTTAAAGTGACGTAGATTACGTCACCCCAAAGAGGGGAAAATGTAGACACACTGTAGTTTGATCAAAGCACTATTATTCCTAATATTGCACTAACTATTCTCCTTCTCACAAATTGACGATACCTCATCAATTAGACCTATCTAACTCATCATTTATGACATTCTTTTGGTTGTATTTCTCCTATAAACCAACTAATGGGGTTAATATATATTCCATTATTGGCTAAACCCCTCTTCTATACCACTTTTACTAGCTTCGTAGACTATCAATCCATTTCATTGGATTGATTAGACCGCTTAAAACCCTCTCTAAACAGATTGAAACCCTAAATTCCTCTCTAAATAGGATTAACTATCATAACCTAGTTTAACTAGTCCTAACCCATGACTCACTAATCAACTTTTGACTACTTTTTAGTCCCACGTGCACCAAAAGTCTCCCATTTCTGAAATTGGAAAACTTTAAATAGCACACTACCCCTAGACCATTTCTAAGAACTCTCCTCCTTCCTAACATAAACTATAGCATTTTACTTAGGGTTTATTTCATTTGTTTTATTGAGCTATTGCTTTGCCATTGCACTACACACACAAGCATTGAGTAAATGGGAAGAACCATTGGCCTTGAAGCCATTAATGGTGAGATCCCATTCTCATAATCACAAACTGATTGCTTAGAATCTACCTAGGTTCATTTTAAAGCTTTCAAGAGTAGAGGATTACTAAATATGTTAGATTTGTTTGTTTCTTTCAAGATTAATGTATACAAAGTGATGAATCCTTGTTTATCTCTTATCTGATGGCCCATTGATCAATTTGTTTAAAGCTTTTGGGGTTTCTTAAGTGTTCTTACCCCATTTACACATATTTTGCAACTTTTCATTGAACAAACTTCAGTTTTACCTTTTCTGAACTAGAGCGGCCATCCAGGACACAAGCGTTAGACACCCTCATCCCCTCTAGGTGCCCATGTCCTCTTTGCACTTTACTCTCACTTTTTGGGTCCTTTCTATCCATTTGAGCATTCTATATATTTTTGGTAGTCGTCCTTTCGGGGATAATTACAAAATTCAAGTGAAGGAGTCATATAAATATAAAGTTATGGGATCATAATAAGGGACCAAGCACTAAGCACTTACTATCACCACCTAAATTTGCATCCATCAAACGCATCTAGAGCTCCATTTACATCCATCTAGCTCCATCACAAGGGACACAAGGCTGGTTTTTTTGCATCACACTTCATAGGATAGGAGTTTATTCTATTCCATGCACACATTACTTACATTCTACATCTAGTTATTGCTAGCTAAGTTCACAAAGTGCGACAGGCACAAGAGCACCTAGGGCACAATTCCACACACACATAAAAAACTACATTGGGTTTGAGATGTAATGTAGCGCTTAGTGATAAGGCCACCATTGTGGCGGCTAAGAATGGTCCAACCCCTTCATATACATCTTTCTTTTTTAGGGTTTTGATGCTTTGCTTGGGGTTTTACAGGTGATTCTTTATTACAGATCTACAACAACATTGACGATCATACAACGACATACACACAACTAAAGATGAACACAAGAAAGCATCCAGTGACACCTCAAAGGAGGTTTACATACCGTTTTTGTAAAACAGAGCACCCAAATTACAGACCAAGGTGGCCCAAGTGCCCCAATTCCTTTTCCAAGTGCCCCAGTCCATCCAAATAGCTCATATTTGCATTTTCTCAAGATTTTGTGCGACAATTTTCTCCTCGTGTTCGGATCGGTCCCCACTGCGAAACATTCCAACAACATCTTCAAATCATCTAAGGCCTTTCTAACCCTCTTTGCACATTAGGGTTTCATACTTTCATAGCTTAGTTGCTTGGGTTATTTCCTTTATTTATTTACTACTATTATAGTAACATATTAAGCTAAGATATATACATTTTAGTTTAAACATTTTGGTGAACCCACATTCGAATACTCTTAGCTCTTTATTTTTCTTCCATCATGGTTCTTAAGGTTTTTCAAGTCTCTTTGCTTTAATTGATTATTCCCCATCTTGTAAAGAATCTCTCCAAAAAACCCTCGAGACTATGTATTTTCCTATCAACATGTTGCTTGCTCAAGTCAATGATATTTTCGATCATATTTTTGAGGAATCTTGATTCCAAATCCAATCAAGCTATTTACAAATCCATTCAAGTACTTCATTCTTTATTTCAAGATAAATTTCATACTATGGAATTCATGATTAAATCTCTAAGATCTGAAATCAAACATCTTATGGATGCTTCTTAGGCTCATGTTTTTTCTCCTTTTACATCTCATCTTCATTTTATGTCTTCTACATGTGTTCATATTAGTGAACCTCAAAGCTTTCCACTCCCCATGCCTCTCAAGTTTGCAATCAATGATAAGCAATAAGACATTCTTCCAAAACTCATAACTCATCAATTAATTAGCTTTCCATCTACTCATTGTTATCCTCCTTATCGGCTTAAAAATATCAAGGTCTTCCATATTGCAATTATCATCAAATCAATGGACATAATGACAATGATTTTTATGATTTACAACAAATAATAAAGCATCTTGAGCATCAAGGTTTTATCTCATTCACTGCACAACATTCTATTACATGGTCCTCTCCACTTGTTACATCTCAATGGGTTCCTAAATCTGATTCGTTTATGTCTAATGAGCATCAAGTCATCACTTCTAATGTTTCTTCTTCCATCACTCAAACACCACCTATGAAATCTACTCAATTCAAGCAATCACCTCTCACAATTAGTCTTGCTCCCCTCCTCTCAAGACATCAATGCCACCATCAAGTCAACCTAAGAAAACTCCTTTAAAAATCAGTTCAACATCTCTTCCTCTCAAATCATCCACAACATTACCAAGTCAAATTACGTAACCACCTCTCAAAATCAATCCACCTTCTTCTCCTATCAAGTCTTCTCGTAGTGTCATCAATCCCACATAAGCTCCAACCAATCACTTTTGTCAAAGAAACTACTCCTACTGATGGCCATGAAACATTTCAAATTCCACCACCATCGCATGGTCTTATTGTTGCTTTGGCCTACCATTTTGTTGGCCCTCACTCTTATCACAACATAGATAATTCTCCCCACATTGGCATGGTACCTCTCGCATCGTTACATAAATATCCATCATTGGCACACTTGGAGGGGCTCACGCTTATTTCTCCCCCCTCACATCGACACACATCTTATATTCACATCATTTCACACCTATATTTTTACATACACACTCATATCGTCATTACCCGATGACACACTCTTTTTCTTTGAATCATACTTGACTGTTGAGGGAATCTTAAACACATGAGTGTCACACACTACACATTCTACATTGCACATTTTACACACCACATGACATTGTCTCATCACTACATCTACTACAAATCTACTCATACGCATTGCACTCACTACCCTATGACGCACTCTAGTCTCATGGTCCATATTGGACTGTTGAGGGTATACATCACAAATGGACCACATCACATTCACACATTCATCAGTCATTATTTCCATCATGCGACATTCTTAGAATAGTGATAAATGTCGTAGGCTACATCATCACTTACTCTAACATCATCATCACCTATTTTGATAATCATTTAGTGATATACGTTTTAGGATAAATCATCACTCCTTCAATCATATTTTCATGATATACACTTAGGCTACAATGTCACGCACACTTCATCTCTATGTTGCATGTCATCACTACACATTCACCATAACACACTACACATAACACATAATTCAACCATTTCCCAATGATGGAATCTCGTTTTACGGTTCATTCTTGGCTAGTGAGGGGCATAAAAATGAACCTCGTTGCATAAAAATCCATTCCCTTAGGGGGCACGCGGATCCTATCATTCACTTTGCATTCCATTTCATCCATCCACAACATATTGCATATCTTGGTTGCATTTAATCTTACTTATTTATGCTTTTACATGTTCATCTGGTTACACATGGTATATAGATATCTTGTATTTCATTATATTTATCATACATACATACGTGTTCACTTTCTTTCTAGTTGTGATCCTAGATTATACAAGACTATTACATGTAACACGGATGCTTAGCGCAATATGTATTACTAGTCCCATAGTGGCTCCTGGGGGCATCCACTTTCGTACACTATAGGTGTTATTGTTTCATTTTGTACTTAGCACTTTACTTCATCGATTATACACACTTTTGACATACATTTTATCTTTCTAACATGCTAATGGTGTTGCATGTGCAACATTTTTTTGCAAGATTATTTGCTACCATGGTTATTTGTTACATTGTTTGTATTTTGCCTATCTATGATTGTCATTGTATCTAGTCCTTGCCCTTTTTTGTGTGCACACTTTCTTGTTTGTTTGTGGCCACTACGGCCTTGAGTGTCTTGTGACATCGTGAGTGGTGTCCCATGTTTGCAACCCGATTTTCACAGTCTATGTTGGCTTCTTGCGTGTTTACTTACATCCTAGCTTACACATTGTCTTTATAGCTTACACTTGTCTTCTACATGCATGTTTGTCTATACTAACACTTTTCTCCCAGCCACTTGTTTGCATGTGCCTTGGTTTCTACCAAGCACATCCCCTCCCCATACAGGAAGAGTTTCAGTTTTAGCGGTTGGTCCTCTCTTTGGGGCCACATTCTCCTACAACGACATCACATGCGCCCCCAAAGAGGGGGCATCATTTGGGTGAATTAGTCACCCCATACATGATATATACAAAGACAAGATCGATGCTACGTCTGACACTTTTTTACTTTTTATCCATGTGTCAATGGGTTACATAACGAGTGGGTTTCACATAGTCTACAAAAATTCATACACATCGGCTTTTATGGGGAAAATTATCCTTAGCATTATGGGGAGCAAGTTACATGTTAGAGGATAAACCAGACCTTCCTCTCTACACTACTTCATCCAGTGGCATCAGATATCCCAAAAACTAGATAGTACATAGATCTCTTCATTTTTGAGAAGCGGTTACAGGTTGGAGGATAAATTAGACTTTCCTCCCTACACTTCTTCATCCAGTGGTGTGAGATCACCTTAAAAACCCACACTTCATCACCACAATCCTTTTCTACACCCTTTTTCTCATCACGAATTAGGTGCACATGTTCTTTTTTCATTTTTGTACTTTCATTACATGTTTTTTTACATATATACATGCATCTTTACACACATTTTTACACATATACATGCATATTTGACTACTTGATCGTCTTCTCTTTTGCAAGTTCATCTGTATGGGAAGAAAGTAGTCAACATCAACAATAATATCACTCAACATCACACACATCGACACTAACATGCAGGTACATCACATACATCGACATCTACACACGAGCTTTCGCCTAGGTTCACTCTCATCACATTTTTACACTTTTGCATCTTTAGTCTCTACGCTCCATCTTTTTATCACTCCATGCTTTGTCTAGTCCCTCAACACATTTTCTACATCAATCTACATGGATATCAAGTATGAATCTTTATCTACTTTATGTTATCGAGAGTTCCACTCACCAACATAAAGTGGGGGAAAATGTAGACACAAAACCACGCACTTTGGCTAATTATTTAGTCTCAATCGCATACTACTATTCATATGGTTCCTAAGAAAGAAAAATAATAATTAACCCATGTCTTTGGCTATCTTTTGTTTCTACTTTCATTCTTGCACATTTATAGGCCCAATCTCTCTTTTTATGCTTCGTTTTACCTTTTCTTGACTAGAGCACCCAACAAGGATGCCAACGCCTGTGCACTCTCGCACCCTCTAGGTGTCCCCTGTCCTCTTTACACTTTACTCTCACTTTTGGGTCCTTTCTAGCCATTTGAGCATTCTATCTTTTTGGTAGTCATCCTTTTTAGGATTAATTATGAAATTCAAGTGAAGGAATCATATAAATATAAAGTTATATGATCATAATAAGAGACCAAGCACTAAGTACTTAATATCACCACTTAAAGGTTGCATCCATCAAAAGCATCTAGAGCTCCATTTACATCCATCTAGCTCCATCATAAGGGACACAAGGCTGATTTTTCTGCATCACACTTCATAGGAGGGGAGTTTATTATATTCCATGCACACATTACTTCTATTATATATATAGTTATTTCTCTCTACTCACAAAGTGCGACATGCACAAGAGCACCTAGAGCACACTCGCGCACACACACACAAAACTACATTGGGTCTAAGATGTCGTGTAGTGCTAAAGTGATAAGTCCACCATTGTGGCGGCTAAGGAAATTCCAACCCCTTAATTCTTTACTTTTTAGGGTTTTGATGCTTTTCTCAAATTAATTGCAAAGGTGTTGTATTAAAACAAAAGGGGGGGAGTCTAAGCCTTGTTGTAAACTAATTAAATTATTAAATTTTTTTGAGAATTTTTCTTAATTTAATTAAAAGGGAGCTTAGGAGATTGTGGACCTATTAGCATATGGATTTGAACGCATGCAAATGACATGCAACAGTGTGGGAATGAAGTCCCTCCTCAATGAAGGAGAGGTTTCCTTTATTGAAAACCAAAATTGTATTTACATCTATACATTCAAAATTGTATGTTGGGGGGGTTTTGGAACATCAATGGAAAATGAGGGAGATGGAATGGAATGAAGGAAAGGAGTGAAATGGAATGAATGGAAGGAACATGGAAGAGTTATGTAAAACAGAGCCTAATATTGCATGAGGAAGAAAAATGAATAACTAACACAAATAAAATGAAGTTTGAGTTAGCCAAACAAGAACGTGTAAAAGGGAACACACATGAGCAAGTAGATAATCAGAGCTTGATCACTGCTAACTAGAACAACTGATTAATAACATTGACAATAAGATCAAAGACAATATCTACATGCAAGATTCAAACACTAACATCTAATGAACATAAGAACATCAAATGCTATAAGAGACAATGAACGGGACACAAAGTTCATATTTCATTAACTCCAAAATGTCTTCTCAAAAGAACACAAAGTTTTTGTCTTTGAAGTAAAGCTTGCATACAAAAGTATTTTCTTCTCCTCTCTTAAATTCACCCTTACAAATGAGCCCTCGCTTCCTTTTATAACCCAAAAGTTCGTTACAAAGTAGTTAAGGTTTTACATGACCATTAAATAAAGAACTTAAGTGACCTTTGATTTTTTCAACCAACTTTATTAAAGACAACCCAAAAATAGAAATTACTTAAAATATCCATAGTTCCCCAAAAGCAAATAACAACACCTTTTAAAATATACAATAATAACCAGTGCCTTATCCATTGAAATGGGGTCCGCCTATCTCAAGTGTATGAGAAATGGACTCTCCCACTTCATTAGATACCAAGAAAATTAACTCCCTGAGCCGCCGGTGAAATTAGGATATGCTACTTTTGCCAGTTGAAAGGATCTAAACCTTCCCAAAGTTTCAAACATCTTTTCTTCTTCTAGAGGTTCATTTGGTCGAAGAATAGCCTCACAAAATACCTGCAATTCAAGAATTCTACTTGGCATATCATTTAAATTAACAATTTTGGATTGAGCGTTCTCAAATAAGTTCTTTAATTTGATGCACCACTCCATTGAAACTGACGAGAAATTGTTGGTGGGAGTGTACATGTCCTTAAACAATTGTGAAAATTGCTCTTCCACCGCTCTCCGATGAACACCTTTGATTATGCTCATTTACGAGGTCGAGGAATCCTAGCTATGAATTCTTAAATCAAGGAGAGTGAAGTGAAGGCTTCATTGCACATGCTTTCATAATGGATCATAGAATCCTCGAGAAGCGTCTTCCTTGATTTGAGATGCAGACACCAAAGAAAATGTGTCCCTCGATGTTCAAATTCTAAAATTCCTTCAATGGCTAAAACTAAGGATTCCATACTTGTCATCTCCTGCAAACTGGGCAATATCTCATCCAAATTTGATATATTAGAAACAAAAAAATCTTTAAAAGAAATAATTGGATCAAGATACGCACTGACATCTTCATGAAGCTTAACCGTAGTTTTTATCGTCTCTTGGCCTAAAACGAGAATCTCTGAAAGCCAAGTTTTAGTGACATGGCCTAATGCATTTATTTCTTTTGAAAAATTGAGAGTCTCTTCATCTAGGGCAACCACTACATCAGGTATTGGGAAAGTGGATGATATGGGGTTTATCAAATGTTGAACATATTCCACCAATTGATTCTTTTCGACCTTGAGCTAAGAGTTTTGAGACTTGTAATTCTCAAGTCTTTTTGAAGCAAGATATCAATTGAATCTCGAGTCATCACCATATCACTTTCTAATGTAGACCTCCCAAGTCCAAGACTGGAAACTTCATAATCAGTAGGTTTCATGGCATTACGCTCCTTATCAACTTGTGGGATGGCAAGATCCGCAAACCTATTTCCGTCACTATCCACCATTATTCGAGAAAGCACCTTAGGCTTATTTGGAATGATGTCGTTTGAAAGTTTGAAAAGGGCATCAAAATCAATGTCAATTGCCTTGACAACCCTCTTCCTTTTCTTAACCTCAAAATCAACCCAGGAAGGAGTATCATGCACTATTTCCGCATACAAAATCCTAGAGCTCGAATCAATATTCTCATTATTCTCAACATCATGAGATCCTACTTGAATCCTATCTACGACCTCGATTTGAGGAGAAACAACCTCAATATCCACCTCTTGATTATTCGGGAGATTTTGGGAAATTCTTTCATGAACTACATGCTCAAGTGTTTGATATTTGAATTACCTACACCTGAGTGGATGCTTGTTTGAAGCATGGTGAGGATCGTTTGCCACTAGCTTCTGAGCACTATTAATGATGTGGGTAGAAGAATCTCTACTCGAGGTAGAAAATCCAGACACATGCTCTCTTCCTTCTTCGGGGTTAGGATCTTTAGATCTTTCTCCTCGTGACACGTTACTTGGCGAAGTGGATTTTGGCAACCACTCCTTTCTTGCTTGTTGTGTATGATTGGATGGTACAAAGGTTGATCGAGAAGAGACTTTGGTTGAATGGAGGCCTCCTCGTGTTGGCAATTTTTGTGATCCCAAAGCATGATCTTGAATTGATTGCAACTTGGAAAGTTCTTTGTCGTACCAAGATATGCTTCTTTCAATAATTGGTTGATTCTTGCTATCAAGAGAAAATTCATCTCTTTTAGTCCAGTCAATTTGAGGCAATGGGGTAAAATAAAATGCATAATATGAGGGATCAATGACATCCTCATCATCATTTATGAATGAATCGAGAGGGCTCTTGATGTGGAAGGCCTTGATCTGAGCAAGTATTAGGCGAGAGAACTCTCATCTTCTTACCTCATGTTCATCCAAACAAGCAGCCCATAAATCTTCCATGGTAGGATTATGTTAATACTTTGCTCCTAGAATCTTCTGCATATATCCATTGATATCAAACTGGGCTCTTTTCACATATGGATGTATGGTTATGAGAGTGAACTCTTTTTCTATGAGTTGTGCACTGAAAAGATTTGGACATTGGTATTCCCCGATTTGGATTGGGAAATGAATTCCTGAACGGTGCTTGTCACTAAGAAGGCAGTGAACTTGGAATAATTGTTGCACCAGCTCCATTAATGCCCATCTGTCACTGACATACTTAGGAAGTTTCCACGGGGTACCAACAAAGCCACTCACGCGAATGTAGGAAAAAGATGAAAATTGAATAAACCAGGTTCCCCATTGGGAAATGACACTCATGGCTTCTTTAGAAAACATTTCCTCGTATTCGATTCGGGTTCGAATCACATGGAAGGTGAATACATCGTTGACTCTTCTAAAATGGTGAGAACTATTTTTGAACCTGAGTTGAGGGTAATAATGAAAAACACTATTTGACGGCCCCATGACTCCTCTGGTTTCAAGCCCCGAAAATAGCTTTCTTCTTGCTACCACATAAGTCAGATACGATGTCATGTAGAAGCATCCAATCATCTTAACTTCTATAATTTTTTTGTGAAGGGTGTTACTGATGATGGTGGCCCAATCCAAAAACTCTTTCTTGGCTAGGATGATATAGATAAACTGATACATCCATGGGTGGAAAAACCTAGCAGAGGGTAGACCAAAAACTTGACTTAGGAGAGTAATCATGTCCCCGATTTCTTCTATAAACTCAATGTGGTACAGTTCTTTGGGAAGCCTGACAATTCAAGGCCTCTTGGTTACTAACCAATTGTTATTAACCATCTTGCTCCACCTGAGAGGTTCTTCATCCCAAAATTCTTGTGCTGATTGGCGAGTGATGTCTACATTCTCAGGAAAGTCAGGTATGCCGAGCAATTCCTCAATGTGCTCTGGTGTGATTAAGAGGAAAGGCTCGTAATTATCTTTAAAAATTCCTCATCTCTCAAGATCATAGTGCTCAGCACAAGCAATAACCAACTCTGGACACTGCACCGAGATAGGAAATGTTGCTGCTTGGGGTAGACCACTATGGTAAAGCCTATATGAGAATATGGTCTTGCCTTCAGTTTTCACCCACTCACAGAATTGTTGCACATTGATGTGACCCAGATTTGTATCAGTGATGTTGTCATATGCTGACTTAATGGAACTGGGAGGGATGATTCCTTGGAATTCATATTTGAGTGCGGATTTGTTCGATTTTTCCACTGGCTTCCTCGATCTTCCTGCGGATTTGTTAGATTTCTCGGCCATTATGAATTTTACAGAAGAACGACTCGGGCACGCAAAACAATGCAAGCGGGGTTGGGTCTCAGTCTTCGAAATCCCCGCTAATGCAAGAAAAATATGACTCACTTTTGATTTATTATTATTATTATTATTTGAAATAATAATAATAATATGTCCCGGTTACACAATTTTTTTAAATACAAATTTATCGAGACTAAGCTCGAGTTCCAAATCTGGCAATTCAACGATATATATTTATATATATTAAATTAAAATCTCTCGATTTTATTTAATTTGACAAAACAAATCCTCCCTACTGCATGGAAAGTTTGTTTCAATTACTGTGTAGCCTTGACCAATGCGTGGGATGTCTTCTTTGGAAAATCCTCTTCCCCGGCTATGCGTGGAATCCTTTTAGCTTTCACTAGTCTCCTTCTTGCAAAGGCGCTGAAACATGGAGTTGTTTTCTTCCTTTGGCTGTGATGGTGAGAGACCTGGGGAATGCGCGGAGTAGCTTGGATGATTTTTGTTTCTTGTTTTGTGTGAAATCCTCCTTTCCCTTCCTTGCATGCGCAGAGATTAGCTTGGATGTGTGCATGGGCAAAGCTTTTATTTATTTTTCTTTATACATCTGTTGTTTTCCTCTAATCCTCTAGCACGTGAGTTCTTATTTTTGTTGTCCTCCTTCCTGCAAAGGCTTGGAAATATTGTTCTTTTCAGATGTTCCTTTCTCCAAGTAAATGCATTGAACTTTGTTCTTCTTTGGCTGCGTGGGAGATCCTTTAGTTTTGCAAATGCGTGGCATGTGGCTATCCTCTACCTGGCATTTTTGTTTGGACTGTCCTCCTTATAACAAATGCATGAGAACTTTCACTTTTCTCCCTCATTGACAGCTAGCGTGGAATTTCTTTTTCTTGTTAAACCGTGTTGAAAAGTTGTTCTTTGCTCATGCGTGGGAATGCCAAGATGAATGCGTGGAGATTGCCTTCTTTGCGCAAATCTTTATTTTCTTTGGACTGTATTTTTTTATTTTATTTTGGCTGTCTTTCTCCCTCCAGGCGTTGGAAACTATTTTTTCCTTTACTCTAACTTTTTGTTTCCCACATGACTGTTCTTGCACCTTGCTGCCCCCTTTTCCTATGCGTGGAGATTTCTTTGAATGCCTTGTGTGGAAACTTGTTTTTGCTATCTCCTTGGCTGCGCATATAGCTATTTCTTGGTGCATGTATGTTTTCTTTATCCTATGTGAGCCTGTGTGTGGTGGATCTTTCCTCCTTCAACAGCTAGCTAAACTTCCTTGAGCATGGGTTTCTTTGTAATTCAAAAACCTTCTTACTTTTTATTACCTTGGCGTTCGTAGTATTGTGGGATGTGATAAAATATTATGTTCTTTAGAAGAAATAAGAAGCAATCGGAAAGCTTCGCACAACTCTTTCCAATGAGTCTCGACGGAGGAATTTATGAAGCCTAAACCGACTTCCCCTCTTCACGAGGTGGTGGATTTAATTGCCAGGGGAAATGGGGAAAGCAACGGCCAATTGCCAACGAGAATGACAAAGTGGGTTGGAAATCTCCGTTCAATTTCCCCATGTGGGAAATTGGGAGATTTCTTGCCCATTTGCCAATCCATGATTTGGCAATTGATGGAGAAAATCCCACAAGCAGGAAATTAAAATAAAATTGCCATGAAAAGGGAAATCCAGGTTCGGAAAGCCAATTTGGCATTCCCAGCAGTGATGGAAGCATAAGCTTACTTCCCGCAATAAAAATAAAAATTTGTTGAATGACTTTTAATAATTACTATATTAATATTTATTTAATTAAAAACCCCAAATTTAATAAAAAATGATTTTATCAAATAAAGGATAATAAATCTATTAATTATTAATGCATTTTAAGACCTGGCGGGAGGAGTTCTCGCTCGAAATGGACGAAACAAAGACCGCAACAATCACAAAAATGAGACAATCGCAATGAGAGTGTTAAACCACGCAAAGTAACACTTTTGAAAAATTTCAAAATTTTCATTTTATTTTTTTAATTTTTAATTTTGTGAAGTCAAAATTGGTCGATAACAGGACCCTCATTCGGAAGTTAATAATATTAATTTAATATATTTTTAAAACGAGAAATTCTTGCCATAAATTTTATCCTAATGTCATGAGTGGCTTTTATAAAAAATAAATTATTCCATAATTTTTCTAGTTTGACCTAGGTTTGTCTTGGGTTTCATGCGGGTAATTTTTTGGGCGTTACACTTTACTTGGGGTTTTGCAAGTGATTCTTTATTGCAGGTCTACAACAACATTGGTGATCATACAATGACATACACGCAACTAAAGACGAACACATGCGAACATCCAACGACACCTCGAGGACGTTTACAAAGCTTTTCCACAAACCAAGGTTCTGAGGCACCCCAATCCCTTTTCGTGCACCCCAATCTAGCCGATAGCTCGGATATGCATTTTCTCAGCTCCTATGAGATGGTTGTCTCCTCCTGTTTAGTCGGTCTCCACTACGATACACCCAGGTGACATCTTTGAATCAGCCTAAGGCCTTTTTAACCCTCTTTTCACATTAGGGTTTCATACTTTCATAGCTTAGTTTCTTGGGTTATTTCCTTTATTTATTTACTCATTTATTTACCTGCTCCTAGAGCATCAAATTAAGCTAGCATATATACATTTTAGTTTAATCAGTTCTTCTTGTTATATCTAAGTGGTAAGACTATTTATTTTAGTTGTACAGGGTATTCTATCCTTGTCAAAAGCATTTATCCTTAATAAAAAATGTATTTCTCATGGATTGTTGTCTCTTAAAAGTTTACCAATATATGAAAAATTGGAAACTCTACAAAAAGGTATAATCATGCATCACACTATATTTCTTTAATATTGTGAAGTTGCAAGTGCCATGCTAGGGGTGCATGGAAAATGTGGAAACATATAAATACAAGGAATTTAAAAGCAATATTTACTCTCCATTAATGCTTCACAATTATTTTTTTAGCAAATCGTTGTTTATTATTAACTACCTTTAAATCCACTTTTATGACATAATATTGCTTTGTAGAATCTAAATTGTCAAGAACACTACTATTACTATTAACATCTTTTCATAAATTCATTATGATCTATATCATTAAGTGTGTTAATTTTTTGTGCCTTATTTATTTTACACTAATAAATATTTGTGTATTCACCTACCACAAACATGTTCCATGTTATTATGAATAAATAATTATTTTTCTACATATAAATCCATTGTCACAAATGAATGAATCACTCTGTGGTAGTTATTATTATTTTTTTACATTAAAACTGAATTCATATTTTAATTTAATAAAGTACATATAAAATACAATTATTAACAATGTAATACTTCTAATAAATCCTTCTATATGTCTATCGGCCTCTAACAAACACCTATGGATGTTTTTACTAATAATATGACATTCATGGGTATAATGGAAGAGAAAAACACTATATTTATTGATTCAAATAAGCTTTTACATTAGTAAATTACTCCGCTAATCCTCAAACTTTAAGAAGTTTTGAAGGGAGGGTTTTGCATATAGGACCCAATGGTCCAACCAACCACCCGAGACTACAAACCATTTATTAAAATACTAACATTATTAATAACTAGCATATTAATGAAGTCTATCTATAATAATCCTAGGGCATTTTCATAAGATATGCATGCTCCTAACACTAAAATCAATATATTAATGGAATTTTTGGTTAGTGTTTTAGTATAAATACACTAAAAAAATATCATATTTATTCAAGTGGAGACTTTACAAATATATCAGTATACATACTTTTGTATCAAAGTAGTGTGCTTCAACAAATTTCTCCCGAATCTTTGCCATAAAAACTAATGTAATTAACATGGATGATTTGTTATAAAAATTATAACATGCTCCAAATACATTACTAGTCACTAACATTACAATAAAACAAGATCTCGTGTGGTGGCAAGTTCCTACCTCTTGAGCAGAAAGAGGAGAGCTTGCAATTGCATTCAAGATACAAGGTCTATTCGAGGTAGCAAAATAAAATTTGAAAAGTTGAGAAGTAGTGCTTAGTTTTAGAATATAATCTTAAATGTGTGTATTTTGCTTAATCACATAGGACATCTAAATTATGGAGAACTGACGGGGATCTGGTTACTTGTGCGGTTAAATATACAGGTATTAGAGCTCTATTTGTAATTTAAAATTGTTTTGCTTATAATTTAATATAATGTTTTTGAGTTGTGGTTGTACATGACACTAACATTGATGACCCTAAAGAATAAAAATAATTTCATTATTTGTATTTACTTTTGGAAAACTCTAGAAAACACTTAGATTAGAAAAAAATGAAAAATAGAGAAATCTCAAATGCATTTGAATAGATTTGACATGATTTTGAGTTAGTGCAATTGTCATGTCAGTACATGTGTCACTCTAAGAATTTTTGAATTAAAAATTTACAAAAATATTTGAGTGGAATAAGGCCCAAAAATTGTCCATTCAGTAAAAAGCAACCAATAAACATCAAACAAATCATTTTCTTTAATTTTATTTTATTTAAGAAATTGTTAAATTCAAAACTCAACATTAGAAAAGTGAATAGTAATTCAAAAATCTAAGATTTCAATTGGTTGAGAAGGTTTTAACTAATAAATGTAGTGAAAAGTATAGTAACCTACCAAAGGTAGGAACTAATAATATCTCACATGTAACACTAATATTTCCTAACATTCCCCCTTATTTTGCACATGGGAGAACATTTTCATATTCAAAAGAAATAATTTCTCTTTGAAAAAAATGCTTAGACCATGTGCTATTCCATCAAGTTGTCTCTTGACCCTCATAAAGGTGTAGGTGCGACCAATTTTGCAAGTCATTTCCCATTCCTAAGCTCTCGAATTATAAATCCTCCAAATTCCCAGAGCTCAAAACTATATGGAAAACAATCCATAATGAGTTTACCTCAAAATATTTCTTATCCATAAACATAAATATTGTTTAAAATTTGATTACTTTCTAAAATGTCATACCAAGTGCTATTCAGAACACCACACAAATCATGAAAATACTTAAAATAGTAATCAAGAGGACTAAATCCTCATTTTCTTCATATGTAGTCAACATTGCAGGTCATTGTCACTATGATCATGAATGGTATGAGATAATATTCGTAGCCACCTAGAAATCATCCTTTGCTTAAGTTAATTTGGCACTTTATAGGTTTTCCACTATAGCATGGTGCAACCTCGTCACTAGTGACTAATGAGAGGAAATTGATTTTCTTTCAACCTCCATTTCCTCCTTCCTCCAATTGATTTATATCGGATGGATAGATGAATCATTAAGCTTAATAAAAACTCCCCCCACTAAATCACTCATTGGATGTTGGATTCCACTTTGAAAATGCATGTGTGAGACAAATTTTATTTTATTTTTGACATTTTTAATGATAAAAACAATTGACAATGGACTAATTTGACTCTTGAAATATTTGGATCAATTTGAGATAGTTAAAACACAATAAAATTTGATAATCAATTCATTTAGTTCATATGGAATACACATATATAGGGAAATCACTCCTATAAAAAGGATATTTTCTTCATCCCACAAATTTATTGTAATCTTACTCACTCCTATGATCTCTCTTGCTTAATTTTTTTCTAGTGAGTTGTTATAACTCTAGTACAATATATTATCATATTTTAAATATCTCAACACATTTATCTCATGGGTTGTTATCACAAAAATGTAACATATATATTGTTACCTCACATAATTAATTTACTCACTACTCATGTGGAGCATTATTAAATTCCTAACTCTCATAATATGACTTTGGAATTTTCAATTGCATACAATTGTTTATAAACCATTTTTTTAATTTGTACTTGAATCACTATAAGTAAACATTATGTTGATCTCGTGTTTCCGACTTCTGTCCCGGATGAGTGTATGAGTAATCAAGAAACACGAAACCACGTCAAGTATACAAGGGCTTAGTACCTGGACATAGAGATGAATGATACGGGCACAAAGAAAGCAAATACATGATATCAAGAAACTAGATCTGCAAAACTAAACCAAATATGATTAGAACACAATATGCGGGGTTGCTTTGCATGCGTGCCGGTTCAAGAGGATTTCAACTCCCGTGGAGGATGTCAACCCCCTGTGTCGACAAGATAATTAGATTGTGAACAACAATAAAAATGACAAGTAACTGGAATAACAAGAGTACTCAGCTTACGTCATGCTATGAAATGAACCGGGCATCAAGATGGCAAGATAAGAGAAACTATCAGAGCTTTCTCCTTCTTTTGTCTAAAAATATATCCTCCTTTTCTAAGTCTTCCGTCCTCCTTTTTTTTGTCTGAGTCCAGGGTCTTGAAAATGTCTCTCCTCTCAATATGGGGGAAAAAATCTCATATTTATAGCTTAGACATGAGACTAAAGTGCAGGTTAGATAATACCCAAGGTGTAGTAAAGTAACCTGAGTTAGGGATGTGATGTGATCATGTGGGTCCCATATTTTGACTTATTAGGCAAAGTGGGGGACATGATTTGAATGGGAGGGTGAGATAAAGATTTCAAAATAAGGTGTTGGATGGGTGCATTTTGAATTAAATAATTTGTGAGAGATGGGGGTGATTCCAAAAATTGAATTATCAAATGGGTCCATACGGAGCCCATTAATAATCAATCAAATAATATGAACAAATAGATAAGATTTTATTTAACTTAAGATAAAGAGAAGTGGGGATGGAAATTGCATGCATGTAAGATTACTGAGAGGAGTTATACCAAAAATAGGTGTCTACATTTTCCCCTTTTTGTTGAGTGGTTTGCGATAGCAAGCCACGAGACAAAAACAAAAAGGGTTAGATGAAAGATGTGTCTAAGGATGGATGAAGACATGACCAAAGGCAAGATGCCCAGGAAAAAAAGAATCACAATAAATAAAAAAGGTATGGCGGTGACTTCAATATCACATCGGTAGAGGACAATTGTGGTCTCAATGGAGACAAATGACAATGTTCTACAGACCAGTGAGTGGGTGAATACCACTGCAAAGTATGGATGTAAACCAAGATGACCATTGGGTCATAGGAAAACATCAAAATATGTGCAACTAAATGCAAAAGATGTGCAATCCTTTGTTTGTGAGGAATCATGCAAAAAAATCATGCGTCCATAAAAGGGATGAAGATGAAGATAAAGATTCCCTAACACATGGCATGAGAAAGACAAAAGTGAGTTATATGCATTGACAAGTACAAGGATGAAAAGGTGCCCCAACATAAGACATAGATAGATGTTGAAATAAGATATCCTAGGGGGAATACTCATAAATGTGGATATGATGAGCAAACATGATAGAAGGATGAGATAAAATGCCCTAAAAGGATAATAAATATGATGGCAATCATGTTTTATAGGAACGATGCATAAGTGTTAGCAAATTAGAAGGTGAAGAAGACAAAGAAGTCTTATTTCTTGGTAAGTATGATAAAGATAATTTTGCGACAAAACAAAAGCAGAGAAAATATTCATGGAAGAGAACTAGATTAGATAGGTGATGGCCGTTATGGTATCTTCCAAGAAAAAATGTCAAAGACTATGGGAATAGATTCTTAGAAATGGATATGATGATGTCCCTACGAGAGGAATTACGTAGATAAAAGATATGATAGGGTTCTTAAAAAGAGAAGAGGTCAATGTGGCAAAGAGAAGAACAAGAATGGTAATGAAAGGGATAGATAGCGATACATAAATGGAGAAACATCGACATTGAATGTGAATGCCAAATGTAAGGGATGTTGAGAAAGAGAAAAGGGAATAGACAAGAGGATTGGTTGATTATGAGAAGAGAAAGAAAGATTGAATATGAAGGTGACAAGGATATGGAATAGAGGAACAAAGATGGAGGAGGAGAAAATAAAGAGTGAAAGGGGAGGAAGAAGATAACAAAGAAGGATTATAGAGAAAGGGGGAAATGAAGAAGGACAAACAAAGAGAAGATAGGAAAAGAACATAAAGAGAGGATGAAATCATGAAAAAGGGAGAGAGTTATTTAAAACGAAAGATGTGATGAAGATTGGAGCAGAGGAAAACAGAGAGGTAATGGAAAACGAAAGAGTTGATAGAGCAAATAAGATTGAAGGAAACATTTCATAGTGAGAAAATCCAAGGCAAAGCATATGGAACTGACCGCATAGAAATGCATGTGGATGATGAGATGATAAAGGAAAGGGGATAACATCGAAGATTCAGGTTTTCAACGGGAATTAAGGAAGAAGGGCAAGGTAAAATGGGAAGAAGGACGATGTAGAGGAAGTGAAATAAGACAAAGATCAAAAAGGAGGAGAAGACAATGAAGAAAATTATGATGAAGTGAACCAAGAATGAATATATTTGGTAAAGAGTGAGAAGCATAAGGAATGTAAAGAGAAACTTGAGTGAAGGAACGACACCGATTGGAAAAGAAACAGAGATGCATGAGATGAGGATATGCTGATGACGAGAAAATAGAGAGAAGGTGTATGATGAAGACAGTGAAGAAATTGGCAAGGAAGAATGGAAGATGGAGAGGTGGCGAGGAAAAAGAAAGGATGGGATAGGAGAGGCAATGCCAATTAATGAATGTTAGGAGAAATCCACCAATAACGATCAAGAGTAGGAAAAGATGAGACAAAAGATAAGACAAGGGAGAAAGTAAATGAAGAACGGGAGGGGGAACGCCAATGAAGGGATGTTAGGAGAAGTCCTCCGATAATGATCAGAGGACACAGAGGAAGGAATGAATGAAGATAGAATGGAGGAGGTCAAAGAAAAGGATTCAGGTTATGTGGAATGGGGATGAGTGATTTTTAGGAGAATTCCACCGATAATTCTTAGCTCGAAATAGAAGAGGAAGATGAAAGAATGTTAAGGGAAGATCAATGACAATGACGTGTAAGTATGGGGATAGATATGTGGGAGAACTCTAGAAGATGGAGTGAAAAGAGTAAAGAAAGGAGGGATAACGATGTGTAGGAAGATGAAGACGAGGAGAGGATGCAGTGGATGAGAATGGATGAGAAAGAAATGAAGAAACAAGACATGAAATGAACGGAGAAGCAACGGTTAAGTAAGATTACCCAGCGACGGATGATGGAGATGAACAAGAGACCAGTAGGAAGTGGTGTTTACAAGAATGAAAGAGGAGGTGAGAGGATGTGATGATGGAGAATGTCGAGAAAATGTAGATGGAGAGAATGTGGGGTAGTGGGGGAGTGCAGGATGACAAATCATGCTTAAGAGAGACTCTTAAGTAAGATCGCCATGCCACAGAGGATTTAAGTAAGATCACCAAACCGGCAATGATGATATGGAAGGAGAAAGACAACATTGTATCGGATGTAGGTGTGGAAGGGTTGGTTGGAATGGATGAGTACGATGAGAGGTGGAAGATAGAAGATGAGGAAGTGATGATGGGAGGTGGAAGGATCCGACGGTCAACCATTCTTGAGAGAAACTCTTAAGTAACATTGCCCGTGATGGACATGGTTAAGTAGGATCACCAAATCAAAGAAGAAGAATGATGAAAAAACTAAGCAAGTGTATACCAAAATGGAACAAGATATGAAAGGAGGTGATAACAATGTGATAACAAGGAAACAGAGGAGTGTGACATGAATTGATGGAGGAACATATGCAGTGTAGATGGAGAGTATAAGGGCAATCCTTAACTAGGATGCCCATGTGGTGATAGTGATGATGCAAGAGTGTTAAGCGGAAGAGGAGGAGTGGAAAGATGTTTGTGGTGGTGATTGTTGTCTGTTGAAAGAGGAAATGGTGGAGAAGCTTCTACTAATGGGAGGATCCAAGGAAGAAGATATACCTTAACTAAGGTTCTCTGGCTATATGGATGGTTAAGCAAGATTGTCAAACTAAAAGTAGAAGAGTAAAAGAGAAACTCAAGAGGAAAGACGAGTAAGATATCTGGGGTCGTACAAGGGGACATAAAGGTGAGAAGGATGATGTGGAGACAAATGGTGATGAGTGGACATGGAAAGCGAGGAGAAATGGATCAAAGATGGTGTTGAACATGTTGAGAGATAAGGAGCTGCAGGATAATGAACTTGCCTTGAGAAAGACCCTCAAGTAGGATTCACAAACTACAATGGTGATCAAGTAGAATTCACAAACCGAAAAGTGTATTTGCAAATGCATTAATGGAGATGATAGATAGATATAGAATTCATAGTGTGTAATTTGATATGATTTTTATAAAAATATGATCTGGATCGATGAATCGAACATAGTCAGAAGAAGGGTATACGGTGAAACTATGTTTCAAACTAGATTGGAGATAAACAAGAAAGGGTTACCACTCAAGGCATTGCACTTCTAGCCAATAACATGTGTTAAAACATAACCAACAATAGTTAGTTATACCAAAATATCATGAGGGAAATATGGATGAAAGACACTCGTAATCCTAATGTTGACATGAAAAAGGGATTGAAGATGTGACTTGTACACGAGAAGAGGGATCTCCAAAAGTGGTGTTCCTTAAGTCTATGCCCCAACTCTGGGAAAGGGAAATAACAATAGTAGAAAGCTGATCAATGTGGGAAGCTTTTGAGAAAATATTGATAAAGGAAGGTTGATCAATGTGGAAAACCTTCCAGATGCCATAATAACAGAGTAGTCATCCTTCAAGGGTATGGTCTACTTTATACATAATATAGATGACAAGAATAATATGATAGCCGTCCTTCAAGGGATCGGTCTATTTCTTTTGATTTTGCTTGGATTTTGATTTGTATACTTTTTTTGCATGAACAGTTGTCCTTCGAGGGATCAGTCTATTTTTTTATAACTTTGATTTTTCTTTTGACATACTTGAATTTTAACTTTACATGGGGAGAGCTGGGAATAGCTAAGTAAACCACTTAAGAGGGGATAAGGAATGTACAAGAGACACCCTGGACCCTTTGCATGGCTGCAATAGGAGAACGAGAAGGTAATGGATGTAATGGTTACGGGATCACATCAAAGTAGTGAAGGCGGACCACATAATTCAGATTATTACAATGATAAATGGAAGGGGCTAAAGATGGAAGAACAATCTAAGGATGTAACTAAGTTCTCATTGGTAGATATGCTAACTAATGTAGATTGGTCGCAAGTGCAATGCATTAAGAGATTTTGTCTCTGGTTTACCACCACGAGAGAGAAGACGAGTGTAGTTGCAACAAGATGAGATGATAGCCAAGTAGGAAATAAAACTAACATATGACCACAATGGTGGATTTAGATGAAAATAAATGATGATGCCCTAAGATAGGCATAAATATGAAGGACAATAATGGCCTCAAAGGAGGAATTGATGAAATAAATGGTGGGCTTTGAAATAGATGGTGCCCCAAAAGAGACATAAATATAGAAAAAGGTCCCTCAATGGAGAAATAAACATGGCCTCAAAGGAGGGCTTTAATGAAAAAGATGATACTCCCAAAAGGAGCATAAAAATAAAAAATATGACCTCAAAGGAGGGCTTACGAAATAAACAATGTCCCAAAGGATACACAAATATAGCCACAATGGTGGACTTGGAGAAAAAAAAAGGTCCCTTAATGGAGAGACAAATATGGCCTCAAAGGAGGGCTATAATGAAAAAGATGATACTCCTAAAAGTAGCACAAGCATAAAAGAACAAATATGGCCTCGAAGGAGGGCTTAGAATGAGATGAGGATCTAGATATAATTAATTTAGATTGGATGGATGTGAAGAAAGTAAACAAAACAATGTTAAAGAGTGAATTCCCTAGTAATAAGGGATTTGTATGGATGATGTGTTCAAGGGCGAGGAAGGTTGTTTTCCAAATGAATTAAATGTGAGGGAGGTAAAGGATGTTGAAAGATCTTAGATGATATTGTTTTAGATTTGGATGGGGTAAACGATCGGATACCACAAGTACACTTAGTAAGATAAGCAGTATTGATGAACAATGGCGGGCATTCCTTAGGAGGAATGACATGGGCTGGATGGATACTAAGGGATGATGTGGATGGAGGGATCATGGGAGATCTGACAAATGGGATATGGATTGGATTCAAGGTGGATGAAGAAGGAACCTTCCCTGAATGAGGAAATCATCTTTCTCAATAAGGTTGTGGATGATTGACCGAAAGGCCTTACAATGTTGGATGTCATGACCTGGGGTATGATGATAACCAAAACTACAATTAGGATTGAACCATGATGGCATGGGACCATATGGATTGAATGCTTTAATAGGAGGAAGTTTGATGGTAGATGTTTGAGTTAAATTTTGAAATATATTTGCGTAAGACCCCATTGAAGTGTCATGGGGAAGGTAACTCTTATGGGTTTTGATAGGATGTCTCAGCTTAGCGTTAGGAGAAGATGTAGATGTAGATTAGATGTGTGAATTTCGTGTTTTGGAGGACAAATCAAATTTGGTTGAAGGATGGTATTGTTTGGATGTGGATTGATTATTGCAAGATGTCGTAGATGGAAAAATTGATCCTGACATGGATGTTGTGGCATTGGATTGTTGAGAAGAGGGAAAACTTGAATGTTTCCGTGGATGTGCAGGGACTGTTGGGGATGTTTTCCCCAAGCCTTAGACTTCGACCGAGAAGATTTACCTCTAGTAGGGATGACAATAATTTCAACTAGAGGATCTGATAGCGGTGGTGTGGTTATTAATGGAGAAACTATTCTAAAACAAGATGAAGATGTTAATGAAGATATAGGTGTTTGTATGATGTGATTAATGATATCTATGTGAGACATGGATTGTTTCGATTTGGGCATGGAAAGAGATGATTTTTTAGAGGGAGAAGGTAAAACATATTTATTTGATCGAGGTGGATGTGTTGGTTCAATAGGTGATTCAAGGGGTATATTTGGTAGGGTTATAAATCAAGAGGATTTGATTGATGTGATAGGAGGATTGGGTAAAGAATATTGGGGTAGACTGGGTGATGTGGCCATGGGTGAAGATATAGGCGGGGTTCATTTTAAGAGACCTCTTAGAAATCAGAGGTGGAAAATACCTCACGAATATCCTCGGAACCGGTTTCATGGGAAGGTGAATTTTTTGGGGTTTGACAGAAAATTTTTCACCTGATTTTTAAGTGGTCGGACAGAAGGCTGCAGACATGCGACAGAGATTTGTTGATGCATGTCAACAAACCCCATTGACATGCGTCAACAAGTTTTTTGACACGTGTCAATGGGGTTTTTTGACACGTGTCAACCACCTTGACGCGTGTCAAGCCAAATCTGTCACGTGTCTGCAAACCTCTCCCATCCGGGTCATGTAAAAAAATCTCACATCACCCTCGCTGATGTGCATCAACAAACCTCATTAACACACGTCAACAACCCCATTGATGTGCATCAATAAGGTTGTTGACACGCGTCAATGAGGTTTTTTGACGCGCGTCAACCACCTTGCTAACGTGCATCAGTAAATCTCTGTCGCGCATCTACAGCCTCCACCATCTAGTCACGCACGCAATAAAAAAAATCTTTGTATCACGCATCAAAAACTTTTTGGCGCGTCTACTTCCTCCGCACTCCTGTCGCATATTAACAAACTCTCCCTATCACGCGTCAACAAACTCTTTTCGCGCATCTGCAGCCTCTGCCCTCCTGTCACATGTTTATTGTACTTGATAATACATATGCCCCTAGGTGGTATGAGTGAGCTAATAGTGTTCTACTTGGCAAATAATATAGGATTATATAGGGGATAGTTTCAAGGGTAGGCGAAGCCGACCCCTAAAAAAAATTAAACTGTAATTTTTAGGTGAACAGGTCACTGACCCACGCTAGAAAATTCTCCTTTTCAATTTTTTTAAAAATGGAATATTTTCCATATTACGAATATTCACCACTAAGATTATCCCTGGATATAGGTACATATGTCAAGGTCGGGATAGGTGGACTTGTTGGTGTACTAGATATAGGGGTTGGTGGGAGAGATAAAGATGTAGGCACTTTTGGAATATGTGGAGATGTGAGTAATGTGATAACCAATGGAGTAGACCTTATAGGTAATGGTAATGTAGTAAGTGCAGGGACATTTTGGATGTAGAGGTAGGAAGGACTGATTGTTTCATAAATGTTTCGAGGGGTAAGAATAATATGTTTGCTAAAGGGATTTATGTTGAAGATGGGGTTGTAAGGGTTCACGTAGTAGAACTGAGTTTAGTTGGGATGGTTGTGAGTAATGTAGGTGTATTTGATGAAGATGTTGGTGAATGAATATGTGTGAGAGATGTAGGGATATGTGTGGATACGAGTGGAGCTGAAATAAGTGCTAAGGATGAATCTAATGTGATAGATTGGGGTATGTTTGAAGCGGCGGAAATGGATGATATAGTTGAATTTGATGTGGATGTGGCAAGGATAGGAGAAGGTATATATTCAGGATAGGTAGTGAAATTTGATGTAGATGTGACAGTTCTGAATAAGGGATGGGAATAATGTCTACCATGGGAACATGTGGAGTTGGTGATAAGATAAGATCTTGATTGGCAGTGTCAACCATACAAGCATTTGATAATTGAGATGTAAAGGGGGTGACATGATTTGTTGGTGGTTGATTAGTGCATGCAAAGTGGAGGTATCAATTTGGATATCTCCTTGATTTGCAAGTTGTTGGACACAATCTTTCAAGGAACGACATATCTCAATCTCATGACCTTTAACTTGATGATATTTACAAAAGTGGGCCTCGTGATACCAAATAGGCTTGGCTTCATGCGAGTTATCTACGGGTTGTATGGAAGGAAATTGGATAATTTTACGCTCATCAACTTATCAAATACGAATCGTATCATTCTCCTAAAGGAGTGTAGTTGGATGTTGATTGAGAAGATCGTTGTTGAGACCATGTGCTTAGTGTAGATGGGGATGAGGGTTCAATGACCACAGTGTTGGCGCAGTCTTGAACTCGCCATTATGTGTGAATGGTTTCATGGATTCAATTTTGATTTAATGGACTTAATTTAAGACGATCCTGCTCAATGGCACGGGTTTCAAACTTATAAGCCATTATGAAAGCTTCCTCAAAGGTTTAGAATGATTGGATCTGCAAAGTGGATGATATATGTTTAGCACACGAACGTGAGAATAAGTCGATGAGTTCGGTTTGCGGGATAGTGAAGGATAGTTGGTTTATAACAGCATGCCATCGTGTGATGAAGTCGGTGATGGGCTCATTTTCATATTGTCGAATGGTATATAGATCAGCGATAGTGGTTTTTCGTATGATATTGATAGAAAAGTGTTCTAAGAACAACTGTGCAAGTTGGGTGAAGGAAAATAAGGAATGTCGTGGGATATTGTGGTACCAGTCTAGCCCGGGACTAGACAGAGACATGGGGAAAGTGCGAAGAAGTAAATCATGATCATGCACAATAAGACAACATGCGTGTTTAAATGCGAGGAGATGTTGTTGGGGATCTTCTTTATTGTTGAACTTATTAAATGCAGGAAGCTTCCAATGAGGGGGATAGGGTTTAATTGGAATCGATGGATGAATTGGTTCGTTACAGATTTGTTCATAGGATAAGGTATTCTTGGGTGGTACGGTAAGGGTTTCTAAATTGGCTAATCGATTCATTAAGGCGTGAATTGAATCACTTGAGGTGTTGTAAGGTTGATATTGGATCGGTTGTGTGGTTTGAAAAGTAGTTTGATAAGGTGAATGATAAGTTTGTGGGTGTGTGGGTGTTGGGTGAAGTGTCTGATAAGATGGTTGATAAGTTTGTGGATAGGATGTTTGCAGAATGGTTTGATAAGACAGTTGATTAATTTGTGGATATGTGGGTGTTTGGGGAGTTGTTTGGTAAGGATGAACATGTGTCATGGGTTGAGATTGTTGCATAGGTTGACTTTGAATAATAGGAATATGGTGTGTTTATTGAAGCTAGGTAGGTTGTTTTGGTAGATGGTAGGTAGGGATATGTGTGTTAAGGGGTTGAGACTATTGGAGCATAGCATGGATATGAATGTAAGTATTCAAAGGCTGAGATTGTTTGATGGGCATACTAGTGGCGGATGAAATAGAATTGACAAAAAGGGATGTGGGTGGAATGTGATCCACTAATTGAGGAGATTTGGAGGATTTAGAGATTATAGGATATTTTTGGAGTAAGAAGTCAGATATGGGGTTAGGAGGAGATTTGAGTGTATCTAGAGGAGCAGGAGATAGTGATGCAATTGATTTAGGAAGACTGGCTTGACGGGGGATAGAAGGGTTGGTATCAAGGTGGGGAGAATTTTGTATGACATGGTTCTCATGAGGTGAGACCATGGAGACTGGAGGTTGGGTGACCGACGACGTGGTTTTGAGTTTAGAATCTTGTTGAGTGAGATCATCAAAGGAAGTAAGATCATTGGATAAAGCAAATTGTTGTTTTGTCTTGATTTGGAAGAGATTGACAATAGGTGTGAAGTAAAGAAACATTTGTTTATGTATGTTATTGACAAATAAATCAAGCAGAATTTTTTTAGCATCATGATTAATTTAGAGGATGTTAACGAACAAAAAATAAGTAATGTAGGTGCCTAAAGGAGTCTAAGGCTAGTTTCAAGCGAGTTATGGATTTGGGAGATGTCTGAGATGGTTCCATGTTGGGTGTTTAAGACCCAAACAGTTAACTAGGTGAGAGGAATGTTTGGATGTGTTAATTATGTTGGTGCAGTCTTAGGCAGTGTGTGATAAGTGAAATGCAGAGAGTTAAATCATTTTACTTAAGCTATGTGATCAGGAAGGATACAGAAGGTTCATTTTAGACCAAAATGAAATGTGACCTTCGATGCATACAAACACACAGAAAGGGAAAGTCTAATGCAAAAAAGAGAAAATAAAGAAAAATTAGAAATATCTAGAGAACGTGCTTCCCTGGTTATTTGATTGTACTTGATAATGATGTATTTAGAAGCACCGGTTAATGATCAAAAATGCCCGGAGTACTCGAAATGGCACCGTTTGATCGCAAGAGGTCGCACATGGTTTTTTTGCGGTGTGTTTGATTTGAACATTGGTCTTTGACAGCGTAATTTAGACTTTTTCCTGCAAAACAAATATAACGATTAGTGGATATGAGTTAAAAAGACATAAAAAGGATAATAAAACAAAACATTCTAATATTTATATGCAAAAGAAAATCCTCGGTGTAGGATATTAATCTAAAAAAATTTGTCGTTTGTATGTTAATTAGAATAAACAAACAATCGAAACTAATTGAATGTAAACTAAGTTATAAAATAAACGATGAAAAAATGAAATAAACAATAGAATAACAAAATAGATGATGAAATAATGACTAAATAACTTCCAAATTATGACATAAATATGTAACATGGAACTATAAACAATACAATGTGATAATGTATTCAAAATAATAAATTACGACATGCATTATACAAATAATCTATAAAAATTGTCTATAAATGACCAACTTCAGACTGTAAAATGATAAATCAATAAAATGATAATTACGCTTTATTACAAAACAATGTGAATATGTATGTTGTGTTTATTTGTGTAGTGAACTATCAATAAGAGTATCTATAATCTAAGTAATTTATTAACTTCTTATGTTCTATGATAGTCGGCCGATAAAATATTAAAATGATAAGACGTCATAAAATGATGGGACGGGAAAAGGCAATTAGGAGCAATATCTTATCAAACTTTTTTATTGACAACGATTTTATTCACTTTTAGGTAAGCCAAAATTGGTCCTACTGCACATGGATGTGGCTTTTTATATGGACGATGACATGAAGCGAATCACAAAAAGAATAAAATAATAATAATAATAAATAAACGGAAATATGCAATTAACTATGGTGTTTTGTATACGTGATGGATTGTATATGTGATCAAAAGGATTGGAAGCTAATTATTATAACAAGATCAGTATAGTCATTACCACAAAACTTGCGTGAAGTTAACATTCAATTGGATGCCTCAAGCGGCGAGAATCGTGTGAGTCTGCATTGATATACATTTATTTATAAACTTACCGTTTAATGTACGAGAGGAGACATGGTGCCCAAGGATGTGAATGTTGTTGTCGTGACCATTAAGACCAAGAGGACAATCCAGTTTGTGGATTGGTGCCCCTCTGGATTTAAGTGTGGAATTAATTACTAGCCTCCAACTGTTGTTCCTAGGCGGTGATCTTGCCAAGGTTCAAAGGGTCGTGTGCATGATATCAAATTCTACCAGTGTGGCTGAAGTGTTTTCTATGATTGATCATAAATTTGATCTTATGTATGCCAAGTGTGCATTTGTGCATTGGTATGTGGGTGAGGGTATGGAAGAAGGCTGTGTGGAGTGGAAAACATGTGGAAAGGAAGAATGATGGATGTGGAGTGGAGTGTTAGGTAGGAATGGGGGTCGATGCGTGCAAGGGAGAGAGAGGAGAGGGAGTCAATGTGGGAAGGAAAGGAGATGGTGGCCGAGTGGGAGATGAGTGGACAGGAGGTAGCGTGGGGAGGACTGTGGGAGTAGCAGGTATAAGGTCACAAGGAGATGAAGCCAAGGGGAGTGGTAGGAAAGAACGGCGGTTGGGAGGATGCGGGGAGAGGTAGGGAAGAGTGGATTGTGATGATAGGGTAGACAGGTAGAATAGGGAGTGGGATATGCATGGTGAGTAGAGGGGAAAAGCCGCGTGGGAGTGGAAGGGAGGAATGGAGTTCGGTGGTGAAGTGGAGAGGCACAGTGGTGAAGTGGGGAGAAGGGACGTCGATGGAGATGGGGAGGGAGGTCAGCCGGTGAAGTGGAGAGTGGAGAGGAGCTTGGAGCAAGGAAGGAGATAATTGATCGGGTGGCGACAGGTGTGTGGAGTTTATGGTGCGTAGGGAGAAGTGGATAGGAGATGAGGTAGTGTGGGAGGCGAGAGGTTGGAAGGTGGAATGGAGGACTCGGTGGGGAGTTGTGGGTAGGGAAAAATGGTGGAAGGGAGATGGAGCTGCTGAGTGGAAGGGAGAGAAGGGAAGATGGATGGGGGACATGTGGAGATGGAGCTCGAGAGAAGAGAAAGGAGATGGGGCAAAGGAGAAGGGAGATGTTGGAGATGGGGAGTGGCGGTGAGGACACGGCCGAGGTAGAGGAGATGAGAGGAAGAAAAGGAGATGGAGGTCGGTGGAGAATTGAAGCCGAGGGGAGTGGTAGGGAGGAATGGCGGTTGGGAGGACGCGGACGAGGCGGGGAGATGGGAGGAAGGAGAGGAGAGGGAGGTGACGTGGTGCGTGGGAGGCGAAACTTGAAGGTGGAGTGGAGAGGGACGGTGGTGAAGTCATGGAACGGGAGTGGAGGAGGTGTGGTGGAGATGGGAAGAAAGGATGTGGCCGAGTGGATCAGTGTGGTCTGTGGGGAAGGAAAGGAGAGGGTGGCTGAGTGGGAGATGGGAGCTTGGTTAGGGTGATGGGTAGTTTAGGATAGTTGGGAAAAAAATTAAATTTTTTATTTTATTTTAATTTTTTAATCATTTATTTAATTAAATATAAAAAATGAATTGTATAGTACACACAAAACAAGAAGAAAACTATGATGATTTTTTTAGTCAAATAAATATGGATTATTACAAAGATTATAGATTCTTATAATTGCAAAAAACGAGATCTATATCTATGGTACAACTAAGACCGCAAACGAAAAGTCAAAGAATACGATCATTTTCCGGATTTATATCCCATGCGAATAAAAATGAACTTGAAACTAAATACCAAGCTAGTTGAACACCAGAAGAGCACTTACCTCCAAGACGACCTAAATGAACTCGAACTAGAATCAACAAATACTAAGGTATTGCAAACAAGCAAGTTAGAAAAAATAAGCAAAATAACAAACAAAATGACCAAATCTAGGATCTAGTCCCACCGGGCGTGCCAAATGTTGATTTGCGTTTCCAACTTCCTATCCAGATGAGTGTACGAGTAATCAAGAAACATGAGACCACGTCGAGTATACAAGGGCTTAGTACCTTGGAGATGGAGATGAATGATACGGGTGCAAAGAAAGTAGATAAATGATATCAAGAAGCTAGATCTGCAAAACTAAACTAGATATGATTAGAACACAATATGCAGGGGTTGCCTACACGGTGCTGGTTCCAAGAGGATTTCAACTCCCTTTGAGGATGTCAATCCCCATGTCAGACAAGATAATTAGATTGTGAACAACAGTAAAAATGAAAAGTAATCTGGAATAACAAGAGTACTCAGCATATGTCGTGCTATGAAATGAACAGGGCATCAAGATGGCAAGATAAGAGACACTATCAAAGCTTTCTCCTTCTTTTGTCTAAAAATATATCCTCCTTTTCTAACTCTTTGTCCTCCTTTTTTTTGGTCCGAGTCCAAGGTCTTGAAAATGTCTCTTCTCTCAATATGGGGGAAAACCCCCATATTTATATCTTAGACATGAGACTAAACTACAGTTAGATGATACCCAGAGTGTAGTAAAGTAACCTGAGTTAGGGATGTGATGTGATCATGTGGGTCCCATATTTTAACTTATTAGGCAAAGTGGGGACATGATTTGAATGGGAGGGTGAGATAAAGATTTCAAAATGTGTCGGATGGGTGCATTTTGAATTAAATAATTTGTGAGAGATGGGGGTGATTCCAAAATTGAATTATCAAATGGGTCCATACTGAGCCCATTGATAATCAATCAAATAAAATGAACAAATATATAAGATTTTATTTAACTTAAGATAAAGAGAAGCGGGGAAGGAAATTGTGTGCATGTAAGAATCTTGAGAGGAGTTATCTGAAAATAGGTGTCTACACATTATTAATGGATTTTGACTTCGCACCAAAGCAATCTAAATGTCACTCAAAAGTTTAACCATTCATTAAATTATAATATAGCTTCTAGCTATAATCAGAATTTTATATAATAACTTAAATATAATTGTGTTGAGAGGCATTCCCTACAATGGCAAAGTCAAGGATGTAATGAAGTGAGTTGTTCACTTTTATTGTCAACATTAAATTTGATGTCCATTTGGTGTCACAAGACAAATCATTCATAAATTCAACTTCCATTGGAATGTCACTTAAATGTCTTTTTCCTTTTTCTTGAAGAATTCAATCAACAAAAAGTAATATTTTGGCCATATAGTAATTTTTCGGCCTTTTTTTCTTGAATATGTTTTTTTTATGGTGGACACAATGGAGCAGCTATAATGATTCCATTTGCCACAAATCAATGGGAAATCAATAAATAATATAATGAATTTATTAATCAATGTGGTATGTGAAAATTATAAGCTAATAACCTTGAAATTGATATGTATTGAAGTATTTTATATAGATACATTTATTATATTATAGTTTTTTAATTAAAAATTGTATATTTATACTACACTAACATAGCAATATAGGTACCTTGAGATTGATATCTCTCAACGTATTTTAGATAGATGTATTTAAGATATCCATACTAGTTAAATTTCATTGACCCTATAAACTCGACATAAAGATTATAATAACTTCAAAGTGCATAACGAAATATATTAATGGACAAAGAACTTAACATAATACCACAAACATAAATATGTTAATAGAGAAGGATATTTCTAATATCAAGACCAAAGTACCCTTGATCAGGATCAAACTTACAAAGGAGGACACGGACTAATTTTTGACACACTACGGACTCTTGATCTCTCATTACCCGATGGAGTGAAGGAGTCTCATATTCACTTATATATGATAATGAGAGGCTTTTGACCTAATAACTTAGAGATCGGGAACCGGAAACTTGGCTTACCAAAATATTCCCACTCAAATATAGTGGAAGATAGAAATGATGAGTACACGTCACTCATCCTGACTCCTTTAGAAAAGTGGGAGGTCTACCATGCTTTAGTGTGACATAAAGTATATTATGCCAAGACTTTTTTGACTCCTAAGGACCACTAAGAAAAATGGAAACAACCATGCCACCATAGATTTCTAGGATTCCTAAGGACTGTAATGGACTCTATGACTATTGTCACCATTAGATGAGCTGGATGATTCCTCTCTTTCGGCGGGGTAAAGGTCCCTTGTATTGCGCTTGTAACAAACTCTTGAAATAGAAGAGTTACCATCATTTTATGTGGCTACGATATTGACCTAGTATCCCTAGGAAGTGACCAGGTGTTGGAGGATGTAGATTCATTGTATGGTGGAGATACATCTTTTCCAAAGTTGTCCATCCAAATGTTGGTAATGTGCCTACACATAGTTAGGTTTAACATAATATACCACTTTTACATACCAAGGAATTTTACAATTTATTAGAATATTCCTGGTAATATCAGGATCCATTTGAAGAAGACGAGAATCAAAAAATTTAGTAGGAAGATATTTGGAGAAAAAATATTTGAAATGGTTTGTAATATATCCTTGATCTCCGCTCTATTGGGATTGTTCCAAATATCTGTTTGTATTAGATTTCTTTCATGCCACATCCGAGAAATTCAAATCGCCATACCGTGTTTGGTCTTGGAACAAATTGTATCAAGCAGATTCCTTTTATGGGAATATCTTCAAGCAAAGTGGCTCCACAAACCTATAATGTGTCCATTTCCATTTCAAGGTAAAAATATCATGGGATCTTGAAGAGAGTGCAAATTTTCAATTGGTATTTCTGGATCTACAAATTTGGTTACAACTTTAGTCATGGAGTATGGAGAAACATAAATAATATCCCGACTAAGCAGGATTTGTTGTGCTTCAAATGACATTTGATTATCATTTCTTCTTAGCACATCAATATATATTTGAGAAATTCAACATGACCAAACAAGGCTAACAAATTCATGAATTACATGGGTAATATTGATTTGCTATATCAAAATTTTGAAGGTGATAGTCTTGATAAATTCACGCCCTAAAATTAGCTATATCAAAAAGTTAAAGGTGATAATCTTGATAAATTCATGTAGTAAACATAAATTCAATGACAATAGGTTAACAAATGAACTCAACTGCTTTATTTACCCATTTTTTGCTTTTTTGGTTGCGATAGTCTATGATAAAGAAACTCGCTTGTGATAGTAAATTCATAACATCAATCTCTATGGCTCAGATAATCAATTTGACCCGGGAAAATATTTTTACATTTCCCTTAGAGGAATAGATGGCATCTTTGGAAGTGTAATGAATGAAATAATTGTGAACAATATATTTGAACTTTTAATACTTCATACCCTTTATTTTGAATGGAAAAGGTACGAACTTGGTTCGCAATCATCTCCAGTGCCAAATAATTTTTTCTTGTAAGATGAAAAAGTTTCTCAAAAATGGATCTTATGGTATGGTGACACAATTGCACTCATTGGAAGTCCAAGAGGTAGAAGCTCCAATTTAACGGGAGCTTCAGGATTTACTCAACATTATTAGTAGGGTTTTCATGAGTTTAGTATTGTTTGTCCCAACTAAAGTACCTACTCATATTTAATGGTCATAGTTGAAAATAATTATGAATCATGGAGTAGATTCCCAAATTATAGGGAACTCAAAAAACTTGCTATCAAAGATAAGTTTCATGTTTATGTTTATGATGAATTATTGGATGTATATGATAATGGTTTCTTTACTAAATTATATTTTTGGTCAAGGTATCATCAAATCCAAGGGAGAAAGATGTACATAAGACTACATTAATAACACGTGAGAGTTCGTATATATTTTTAGCTATGTAATTTGGCCTCACGTGTTCTCCATCTACTTCTCAAAGCCTTATGAATTCATTTTTTCACTAATTTCTTCATAAATATTTTTCCCTCTTTTTGGTGACATCTTAATATAGAATAAAAAAATGGAAGAAAATTTACAACATCCAAGTATGATTTTATAGGTTTTGAAATACAATCACTTCTATGCTGAAAATTCCAAATCAACCATTGGGGGTGAAAGAAGAATACTTCTAAGCATGTGGTGTCACAAGAAGGTGTCATAGTTTACCCTAAGAATATAGAAAAATATGCTAGATTTATCAACATGCAACAAAGGAGGTAACCAAGGCTAGAATGACAATATGAAATTCCAATAGGAAAACTCATTCAACAATTTTAACATGACCATAGACCTTCAACGGAGGGAATTATGTCACTTGAAGTTCGCCCTTTGTTAAAGCTAGGCTCAACACCTCAATGAAACATGGAAAGACATTCAAAGTGTGGGATAATGGCTCCTTTAAGGTCAATCTCTAGGTTGAAGGATGGTTCCTTTCACTCCAATTCACTGCAACTAATCTAACCAGCTCTACACTCTAATACTAACTAGTTATAATCTAATATTTCCAAGGAACCAGGGTTTAGAAAGATGAAATACTAAAAGAAATAAGGTGATGCACCAAAATGGAAGTGGATTATCTCCCTGAGATGAAGAATGAGAGGGAAAATGAAAGTTAAGAGGTCTAAAAGAAGACACATTCAACCCTACAATTTTACCAAACTCTAATTCTCTGCATAAGTGACACAAAGGATGAAAATCATGCAAGTATAACTCACACACAACATGCCATAAAATAATAGAAAAGCATGAATACAATAACATAGATTAAAATGTAGAAATAGAGCCAAAATAACAAAATATTATTGATTATAATGTGCACAATCTATTACAATAATTGAGGAGGCATTGAGTGCATTACATACCATACGAAGTTTCAGAACTTAAAATACTTGGCTACACAAAAAGGGCATAACCTTGCATTCAAGAGAGGATCATTCTGATGGAAAATGAGTTTCATATATAGAAGAAGAGGAGGAGAGAGAGAAAATTTGAAATTAAAGAGCCCAGCCACCTCTTCAACCACCTAGGACCAATCAACATTCAAGTTTGTAGACCCAACATGGGTATCATCAACTTTTGTAGAGCCCATACCTAAAAAAATGACCACGAGTTCTTTTTTCATTTTTTTCCTAATAAAACAATTTAATGTGGCCCAAAAATGCATTAATCATGTATTAATCTTCAAGACCTTTCCAATGGTATAAATTTTGCCTCATTTGGTGACTCTGGATTAAAAGTTATGAGTTTTTGAAGATTATACATTAATATGCATAGTAAGCACGACCTTCCAAAAAGGCCCGGGGCCCCCAAATGTGAACTTGAAAAAGTTCCCAAAACCTTAAATATACAAAAATGCAAAAATTCCCCAAAGTCTCAACTCGTGAACATGCGAAAAATTCCCGGGACCCAAATTGCATTTGCGAAATGCAGAATTGTAAATCGCAAGATCTGCAAAATAGTCCCCGAGGCCCTAACTACAAAATTGTGAAAAGTTACCAATGCCCCAACTGTGAACTTGCAAAAAAATTCCCAAGACTCGAAATTTGAAAATATGCAACTTTCGAAGGATTTTTTTGGATTTTTTTTGGGGAAAAGGGGATTTTTCCAATCAAGTGAAGGGTTTTTAGAGAAAAGTGAACCCAAATATGATCAAAACAAGTGATTTTTATGGATTTGAAGGTTCCCAAGTGCTTAAAATATATGAAAAATAAAAATTAGAAGACATTCAAGAGGAAATCAATACTAGTTGCCCAAAATGAAGTGTGAGTTCATTTTGGTCAACATGAATTTTGGGTTTTAAAACCTATCATCACACGAAGAGGGATTTATTTTGAGAAGGTTTCAAGGGGGACAATACAAAAAGTTCTTTCAAAACTTTTGGTATGTCAATAAAATAAAGAATAACTGATTAAAACTTCATGTCTCTTACAACCTTTAGCTATTTTAGCATAACATTGGAAGAAAATATCATTGGATTCGGTGGAATGTCACTACATATTTGCTAAATTCATAAATCACAGTTATGACATTTGGTGTTAGTGGGAAGACTTAATAAGTATGCACATTTATTTTAACACTCTCACACAATGAAGATAGTATGGTTGTGGAACTCAAGGTCTTGGGCTATTGGTGAGTTACAAGTAGTTTGTAATCATCAACCCAAGTTCCATTCCCATTGAGTTTATTAGACACTTTCAATAGGTGGCCATGGGGACACCTTGAGGTAGGGGTCGAACTTTTCCATATGGACCAAGCATAACATAGCAGGTGTTCTGAATGCGGATCACTCAAAGGACATTAAGGACTCAAGCCCACCCCCATGTCCCACTTAGAGAAAGTGATCCTCCAACACTCCAATTCATAGCTTCGGTATAATAAAAGCGTTTAACATCCAAATTCTTTAATCATGCCACCTTTATTGTTGGAGTGTTAAGGATCAGGATGGGCTTCCTCGCTAACCCTAGCTATCTCGTATCCCCGAGCTATGTTGCTCATGTCCCTCCCCGGTGGCGGCGGTGACTCTTTTGTGGCTTTGCTGTGTTTAGCAAGTGGAAATGGTGTTGTGCCATGGGTGGGTCAAGCTTCGGCGTCATATTCTATTGTGACTATTCTTTCCCCTCAGGCGCCTCCTACATCTGGCCTCACTAATGCCAGTAGAGGGCGGTTTCTTCTAACGGTTGTAAGCCCACTATTGGGAAACAAACATTTGTTGAATTTTTGGTTTCAAGACCCTCTCAGTAGCTAAATCTGCTCCCATGGTCTCTCTTGGAGACTCGGTGCTAGAGGTTGAGGAGTTTTTTCCTCCAACATCGATATGTCATTTTAATGGCCTCTTCCATGGTCTTCCTCCCCTCCACTCATGGATAACTATGAATTGATGTCCTCTGGTTTCAAGTAGGATTGATATTTACCCCTGTGCAAGGGTTTTTTTATTATGGTTTTCAGCTCTGATGATGCTAGGGATATTGTGCTCTCAAAGCTCTAGGAACTGCAGAATCATCATTTGTTGATGAAACCTTGGTTTCTGACTTTTAATCCACTCTTTCCTCTTTCAAGATTAAGTCGATGCTGGTTCGTTTACCCCATCCTGTCGTTGCATTTTGGGGAGATGATAGTTTATCAGTTATTGGTAATACTTTGGTTAATTTTTATCCATCGACTCGATACGGATACCTTTTCTCATACTACCTACACATGGATATTAATGGATCTAGACACTTCTATTGATCTCAAAGTGCGTGATAGGGTTTGGTCACATCCCTTGACTATGAAAGATTGCCCTTCAGATGCAGAAAATGTTTTAACATTGGACATCTCGCTCTGCTTTCAGTTGGTAAAGCAGAAATCTAAAAATGAGAAGGTTTCTTGGTGGAAGGATGCTCACCAAAACCTTTTATTTATTGATGAAGAACCCGAGTCGATACTCAGGTCAGTGAAGATAAGGATTCCATTCCATTCCCTCGGGATGTCCCTTTAGCGGATGTTGATGGAGTAGGTATGGTGGATCAAGCGCTGACGCTGATTCCAATTGTTGACAACCGCACTAATACCGGCTCCTTTATAGAGAAACCAAGTGATGGATTTTTGGCTTCTTGAGTTTCAAATTCCAAATCACTAAGACAAAAAGGTAGATCCTAATAGGAGTGATGAATGGATAGTTGTTAACGAAAAAGAATAATTTTTCTATGCATCTTAGATCCCATGTAAGATATTCTTCTAGGTAATCTAGTTGTAGTTGTAGCATTGGGTTCTCTTTGTCTTTTTGTTTCCTTCTTGTTGTTTTCTTCTTCTCTCTCTGTTTCTCCCCTAGGGTGTTGGGGTTTCTTCTTTGTAACGCTTTAATGTTTTATCCAACCTTGAGGGCTTGTTATACAAGGATGAGGTTCCTTACAAAACCCCCAACTTTTACCAGTTTCCAAAAAAGTTAGTATGGTTGTGGAATTATTCATGGAAAGGGTACAAAACCCCCATCGATTAGTAGTGTGGATTATAAATTAGAGCTTCAACACACGGCTCCAAAAATATATATCTATCATGTTCTTGTTTAAGAAATTCATTGGAAACAACCTTCTTATTTAGTCACATTTACCAAAGTTAGACATGAAGAGAGAAAAAGCATCATGGAACCATAGGTGTTCATCAAGAATAAAGTGCTCAAGTAATTGCCAAACCGAGCCATCTCAAAATTTCTAATGAAATGGAATAACCTACCAATAAAATACATCGGGACGAGAAATTCATGATGAAACATCAAAAATTGATAAGTTTAGAGTAAATCGAAGGGGGAGGGCATGTTACAGCCTTAATATTCTATTTTCATAAATGTATTGAGATCATGGAATGACAACTTTGTGGTGCACATAACCTTTGTTTTCTTGTTATTTCTATATATTTCTTTAGGTCACCCTAGTACCATGGTGTTTTCCATGTCTAATTATGTTTATAAATAGAGATGTATTATATTCTAGATCATGAAATCGAATTTTCTACTTCATTTCAAATTCTCATTATATATTCTACATATTGTCCCTTCAAAGTGGATAACACTTATTAATCAAATATACCATTTCATTTGGCAATTTCGCATCATATCTTTGGATTTGTTTTTATTTTCATGTTCAAGTGAATATACATTTGTGTTGGAGTTTAATATTTATTACAAAAACTAAATATCCCAAAGTTGTATCATTTCTCTCATGTACATTTTTAATTCACGTAATTTCGATAATATGCATATAGCATTCACCTCTTTGTCTCGTTAGAGATATTCCTCAATATAAAGAATATTGGAGATACACTTCAAATATAAGTCATTAGATGTTTTCTACTAGCTTCCCTCACTTCATAGAAAATAGGGACATTAATCATACTCATAAGTTAGCTAAGGCAATAATTGGAAACTTTGTAGCTCTTTATTTTATCTCACTTTGTTTAAAAGTATATGGATATCTTCTTCAACAATTCCTCTCTCTTATTCTAGAGATATTGTTAGGCTTCTTCTAGTCTTTCTACATTTTTGTTCTCTTCTTCTTTTTTTAGAAGAAGTTTTTATACACATTATGCTATCTTATAAATGTTTAGGCCATTTTTCACTACCATGTGAGTTTTTCTTTCGGCATGCTAATTTTTTCACTTTGTAAATTTTGTGTTTCAACTGTTTTTGATATGCTCATGTTAATTTCATTGCATATTCTTTACTTACAATTCAATGTTTTAGTTGTCGACCTTGGAATTTTTTTACATGCTACCAAAGTCATACTACTAAATCTTGTAGCTAAGTATAGGTTCATTTTGGTAGAGGGGAAATAGATATCTTCAATTCAAAATCACCATTTAAAAAAATTACAATAGTCTACACCCCTTGTATTATTGTGTTCAAGCAGTTTTCGTTAACTATAAGGATGGTTGTTTTCCGTAAAATTATTTTGTGTAGATTGAAATATTTTTTATTCTTGTTTGAAAAATTATGCTATAATTGTTACTTGTAGAGTGCATATTTGTTCATCAACCTTTGTTTTAGTTTCCAAGAACTTTTATTTCTCTTTTTAATGGTGTGCTATTTTCTTACTTACAAATTTAGATTTTTCATTTAAATATAGGAAAATGCACACACGTGCTTATTTACATATATATTTGTAGTTTTTAGCTCAATAATTTCTTGTTTTAATTATTTTAAGATATATTAATTTCTTATTGTTGATATTACTACTATGCATGGTGTTTTTATTGTTGCTCCTACTTCCAATGTTTTACTTTTGGTTTTTCTTCTACCTACATTTTATTTCTAACTTTTCTAGGTTACCCCCTTTTTTCCCTAATTTTCACATTTACATTTATTTTTGTTGATATTGTTACCATATATTTATATAATGGATTCTTTATTTAAGATATCATTTTTTATTGAGAAGTGCACTCAATTGGGCACTAGATTACATAGATTGTCGGCATCTCTGCTCATATTTCGGAGGAAGCATATAGTGGATTTACAATTACGAGTAAGCATACAACTAAAATATTAATCACTTTCACTTAAGCGATTACTGAGTAAGGGGCATCCACACTATCAAAGTCATCCAAGACATGATCCCGGCCTCAACCGTTTCAACTCTCTCGTATCAAGTATTTCTAGGCCTCAGACTCAACAAGACGTGATCCCTAGTAGGCTCATTCCAAGCCAATCAACTTCACCAATAGACCAAGGACTCTTCGAAAATATGTTATTAATGTTACTTATGTTATATATTATTTGACACCTATTTCATTAAAAATATGTTGCTTTTACACTTGTTATGTTCTTTTATAACAAATTATTTATTTAAGTAACGCTTCTTTTATAACCTTACAATAAATAACATTCATTCATCTTTTTTTCCTGTTTTTTCTCCTTTGAGAATATTTTTATCATTATATTTTGAACAAATAAAGCTTTTAAAAACCATGATATATAAAATAAATAAAGCTTTAAACTTTTTTCATATTCACCCCCAATGAAGACTTTAATCCCCTTTTTATGAGAACTTTTTCATTTAATTTTTTAATGAAGAGTAAAATTTAATAGTTTTTATTTTGGGAGTGGGCGGAGAATATGGAACCAATTAAATTAGGTTTTTATTTATTAAAATTTTTGTCACATTTTTAAAATTTTGTAAACAATTTTTATTTCACACAAATATAAAATAATTCTATTTTTTTCTCATTTTTAAAATTTTTTAATAAATTTTTTTAGAATTTATTGTTTATTTTATAACTAATTTTAATAATTTTTATTTAGTTACCATTTGTATGGTTTTTAAATTATTATTTTTAAATACTAAGCAGCAATTTTCTTTCCAAGATAATAGAAAATTTACTTTTTAATTTAAGTTAAATCTTAAAAGATGACTAGTAATGCATTGTAAAACTCATATGATGAGAAATAACATACATGTGAAATTTTGTTAACATATTTAATTTTAAAATTACGTCTTTAGAAAAAAATTGTATTTCTAATATTGAAATTCATAGCGAAAATTCTTCTCCTTCAAATAAAGAATGTTTATGGATCCAGTCAAATTATATTTTTTCAACCCTACTTTAAAAAGAATGAAACCGATTTATCATGATGTCAAGGGCTTCGTAAAAGCAAAAATCGTATTGTTGAGTCTATTTCTTTTGAACCTACTTTAAATTTTGCTCACTTGATTTTCAAAAATTTAAAGTTTATTTGAAAGTATAATTTCCTTCTAAGACTTTGCACATGAGTGTTTTTATATGTATAAATCAATATACAACTTATTTTGTTAATAGTTTAGTTTAGAAGGTTTGATGTTGTGATCATTATGGTAGAGATGGACATGATATTACTATATGTTGAAAATCACATCCTTTTAAAATTGGTGGTAAAACAAATAATGATTTTTTCTGTTGTTAAAAGAAATCAATCCATTCAACATAAAGTTAAACAAAATTGATTTCTTACAAATTTGGTATCTTCAAATGGTAATGGTGTTCCTTCTTTAGATATGTCTTCAATTGAAATTCGGAAGATATATTGTGAGAAAGACCAAACATCGTGTTTTGGTAATTTCCTTGATTAGTATTTATATTGTTTTTTTATGTTTTTCCCAAACTAACCTTTAATATAATTTTAAAAATATCCAGGATGTTTTATAAACTCGTAATTTTGTTGCAAACATGAATAGCGTTGTTATTTGGAGTTCTTTTATGCTTTTGAGAAAATTGAACATTTTTTGAATATATGTTTATTCCACACTTTGATGTGTTTTTGCTCCTTGTTTGTTCATCATTTGGGGCTTTTGATATGGTTAGAGCTATATATGTTTCCTTGATTTTGTTCTTACTTATTGTAAGTTTATCAAGAAGAGAATTTATCGAAAAAAAAATGTGTCTTACCTTCTACTATAATGGTGATTCTTAAATCTTTTGAAGGTGGGATTGACATTTAGTATATCCTTAAATATATTTATCAACATCTTGTTCACCATACACTTTCTAAAATAAAATTAACAATTTGTTATGGAAGTTGTTTTTTTCTTCTTATGTCTTTTATTAGATTACTTTTACTACATTAAAATGTATGTAGATTAATATTTTTATGCAATAACATTCAAGTTCAACTCAATATTGGTGTAAGATTTTGTGTGCTACAAAGGTTATAGTCGATATTTTACTATCATTTTCCTATTATTGGTCATTGTTCCAAAGAAGATAGGCCTTTTTCAAAGAGGGTTGTTGGAAGATTGACATTGATTTCATCGTCGACTTTGCAATATTATTGAAGATGTTTATATTATTGTTCTTTATATTCTCACATCATTGTAATATTGTAATTGTTTCCTTTTGAAGAAAGTTGTCATCATGGATATTGTATAATGACACCTTTTTCTATGTTTACAATGTTCTCTTTTTTGTTACCCCCAAATAAATTTTAAGGAGTAATGGAGTTTGATCTTTCTTTGGGTACATTAAATATCTCAAAATTGTGCATAGTTACTCTCATGTGAATTTTTAATTCACATAATCCAAATAATATGAGGTGGCTTGCAGATTTCACCTCTTTTGTCTCATTGTTTGTTTGTTTGTTTGTGTGTGTGTGTGTGTGTGTGTGTGTGTGTGTGTGTGTGTGTGTGTGTGTGTGTGTGTGTGTGTGTGTGTGTGCGTGCGTGCGTGCGTGCGTGTGCTGTGGGTGGGTGAGTGGTGTGTGTGGGTGGGTGGCGTGCGCGTGCGCGTGCGTGCGCGTGCGTGCGTGTGCGTGTGTGTGTGTGTGTGTGTGTGTGTGTGACATTTCAAATGTAACTTCTTTTCTACTTTGCTCCCACTTCCTCTCAATTTATGGAAAATAAGGACACTAGGCACATATATTTGGAAGATTGGTTGAGGCAATAATTATACATCATATGTAATGTCCCTTTCTAGGGTTGAATTTGAAAATAGGGTTTTTCCTTAAACCCAAATGAAAGAAATCAGATTTTTGGAACAGCAGTTATCAAACCCTAGCATTGAACTCGAAATCACACCTTTAAGGCATCAAAAAACAACTAAAAATTAGTGAATAAACCCTCTAGGGTAGTGAACTTTAACAATGTTTAAGGGCAATGATTCTCATGCAACAACAAGTTGAAAATGACAAAGAATGATTCTAAATATTTTATCAAATCATAAAGATATTACTCCAACCAATATACTTCATAAATAAATGAGAAACAAGTGATAAACCACAACTAGAATTAATTAAATAACCAACAGAAGTACATCTCACAATAAGGGTTGGAAATGATGTTTCCAAACCCCAACAAATACCAATGAAGTGAGAAATCAACCTTATAAATTAGGAGGAATCTGAATATTAACATGAAATGTCAATATGTGCCCTATAGAGCACTCAAAACCTTCTCCACCCAAGTCACCACCCTAAGAGAGGGTGTAAAATTGATGTAGAAGACCTTGACAACTCTTTCTCCTTCAACCCTAGTTGCAAACTAGCAAGATCACCTTCTTGAAGCCCTTGGAACCACCAATTAGAGAGTTTTCATTCTCCAACTTGAACAAGGAAAAGTTTCGTCTTCCTTGTGTGCCACACCAAAGGATTTCCCCCTCTAGTGGAATGGAATAGAGCAATCAGCCCCAAAACCAAGTAAAATAAAATTATAATAGGGAAGCATGCCCAAAATGAGCCTAAGCGACCCCTTTTATATCCTTAAGGTGGCACCAAAACCCCATGAGGGAGTTCCCCCATGACTGACCTCATAAAGAAGCTTGCTTTATCTTTTAATTTGCCTTTTAAGTCCTCCAACCCAACCAACTTGCTTCATAAGGAAAAATACTAAAGAAAAATGTAAATATTCATAAAAGAAAGACTAAAACATCAATCAAAGACTTCCCTTGTTCACCTACTTCTTGCCCATGGGAAGTGGAATGGGAAAGAAGTCTTCAAATGGATTAATTCGAAAAAGGGGACATTACAGTCCTCATTCCCGAAACTACTTGCCCTCAAGCAATCGCAACTCTCAAGCTCAAGTGCCTATGTGTTAAAGTGAAAGAACATGACGTAGTACTCCCATAATCTAGCTCACGTGCTTTTCAAGTGAGAGAACTTCTACAAAAAAATTATGCAATATTTTCCCCTATCTCCATTGAATTCCATTGGCATCCGATGAAGTTGTATGGTTGCCTTCAAGAAAAACTAGTTGTCCCAATTATGTCCTCAAAGCAAGAATAACAATTTCTTCCCTTGTACACTTAGTTGTACAAAACACTTTCTAGCTAGATGCAGGGTCAAACAAATGTTAAAAATTTGAAAAATGCTCATCAACTTGACCAACAAAATCATTTCCCAAAGGGGCATCTTCCCCTTCCATCTCACCCTTGTCAACTATGGTGGAAGAACACCCTCTAATCACATGCATGAATGCAACTAAAAAAGAATGAGGGCTACCAAAAATGATGTCATAAATGACATTGAGTACAAATGGGCTCATAGTTGTCATAAGGATGCTTCTTCTAACACTTGAGAGTAACCAAACATCACCCCTTATTTCTCCTATGCTTGGCTGAAGCCTTTTTACAAAAATAACCAAATTATGAGTCATCATACCTTGTTTTTTTGTGCTGATATGATTTTCAATTGGGTTACTCTTTAAAACTCACCATTCACCAATCTCCAATGGTGCTCTACTGTCCAAGATGAACTAGGACGCATTGTGCAAGGTTGTCCCAATGTGTACCTGGTGTCCCCAGATTTCACCCTGAAATCTGAGACTACCCCATGTCAAAAAAATCATACTTTTAAAATAATGGGTCGTTTTGTGTTTTTTTGTCGAAAATTTCTGTAATGTGTTAAGATATTCCCAAGGAGCCATATAAGCCATTTTCGACAAATACCCAAATGCCCAAATTTGTTTTATTCCATCGATGGGGTTTGCCTGCAGAAAATTTGTATTTAATTATTTTGAGCCCCGTTTGAGGCAATTTGTGCTCCAGTTTAACCCTGTTGTGATCATACATATCATTATTCCCATATACCAGTAGGGTTTTAACCAGGAATGAATCATGGGCTTTATTTGTGACTTCTGGCAACGTTTTGTGTTTTTTGTGTTTTCCCGTTTCATTTTCTGTGAAATTTCTCTGGATCAATTCCTTTGCCGGTTTGGCCTGATTCTTGGCCTAGAGTATCTGGAGATCACCTATGCACGTTGTGCCAGAAGGAATTCACCATCGGAGGTCTGGTTCTCTCAGAAAAGACGAAGTCGTGCACCAAAAAGCTTCTTCTGGGCTGGCCGCATTTTTGGAAAAAGAGGGTTTGAAGTGAATCATGACAACTATATCCATGGAGGTTGTTTGGAGGCATGATGTCTCTTTGTACCAATAGATAAGGGGACATGGGGAACACAAAAATTCACTCCCCTATGGAGATAACTTTTGTCACTTAAAAGTGATAACTTGGGTGTTAGGGAAGTGTTAACAACTCACCATTTTCATAAAATTTGGCCCCCTCCTCATGAGAGCCTCACCCATGGCACATTTGGAGAGGTTGATGTCCCTTTGTCCCTTTTTCTCCTATTTTTTAGGGTGTAACCACACCTCTAACCTCCACCTGACTTGAGTTTGTTTGGGTTTAATGTGAGTTAAGGTGTGCAAATGAGAGGAAAGCAAATTTGAAAGAGGGAAAATCATTTAAATGCAACACTTAACCATTTTTAAGCCTCATTTGTGTTATTTTCTCTCCTCCATTGTTGTTGGTATGTTGTTATGTTGCCAAAATTCTTTAGACATCCTCCATGCCCAAAAACCCCTTTTCACTCATATCTCCCAAACCCCATGCATATTTTCCATGAAAGTTGGATTGTAGGTTCCTCTCCAAAATGTCTTTCCAATGATCTCAATATTGCATCCAATGGTGTTCTGAATTATTTTTAATGGTTGAACAAAGTTTCCCAAAATAGTGTAATATCCCTTTCCAATCGAAGACCCTTAGCCTATTTTGTCTACCCAATGGTTAAGGGGAGATCCTAAGGGTGACTTAAGTCAATTATAAAGTTATATATAAAGTGTCATTAATAAAATAGAATATATATATATATATATATATATATATATATATATGGCTTAATAATTATTAAATTTATGATGGAAAAGACCCAAATATAATTTGTTATCCATCCTAGGTGAAATGGCAACTTGCCTTAAAAGGGCAAATGGGAACTTAGAAAGGATAAAATCCCATTTCATTGTGTATTCCTTCTATGAAAAATGCAACCAGTGTCCAGGATGGAAAAATAAGTACTAAATATCTTTTGTATTCTCCCTAAAGGAAATGGCGACTTGTCCTAGAAAGGGAAATGGAGGGTGGAAAATGCATTGAGAAATTCAATGAATGTTGATTGAATGTTTAAGAGGTTACCTTTGGGTCTCTTCTTTTTTTATAAGGAGAAGTTGACTTACGTAGGTATTCATGCTATGATCATTTTTATAATTTTTGATTTGCATTTGAAGCCTTAAACTTTTGCAAAAATATTCTAAGGACGAAAACCCTTAGTATTTTTCCTCTATAGACGAAAACCCTCTTAGAGCAATTGGGGAATTTCTACACAAGATTTTCCATAGAGCTTGCAAATATTTCTAGTTATTTCAAAGAACGTTTATCGAAGATTTGCAAAGCAGAGCTCGGTAAAAGAATTGCAGCAATGAAGTTCTATTTTTACTAAGGTTGGGCAACCCACTTTTTGGTACTCTAAGTTGTTTAAGAGGTATTCCAAACCTGATTTGTATTGTCACATTTCAAATTGATGATATGAATCAAATATAATCAATTTTCATCAATCTTGGAGGGTTATAAGTGTTATTTTCAATCCACTTTAATTGCAAGCTTTTCTAAGGAAAATTTCAGTTTATTTTACCTCTAAATATCATACTTTTATCCATGAATGGACTATTGAAAATAGCAGATCAGTTTAGATTTAAAATATACACATTTGGTTTCGATTCGTATAGGTATCTTCAATGAACCTAGTCACCATTTCTCGTAGTTGCTTCATAATACCAGTCAAACAGGTCTTTGTATGGTTACATATATCATATGAGGGTTCGATCTGGGTTAATAAAATATGCTTCTTGTTTGGGGAATAAAGATTATCAAATAATGCTTGTTTGGTATGAGTTTCATGCACAAACCTAATCCCACATTCCATGTTTAAATTAGATCTGCAGTGATAATATCTAAAATATTTTTTATTAATTTGCACTCTAGTATTGGGTTTGCCTAAAAACCACTAAGAGTGTAAATAGTCCCAATTGAGGACATTACGGTGGTATCAAAACGTGAAATCCTCCCAACCCGTGAACGAGAGAGGAAAAATCAGATCTGTATGCAAAGATGAAGTGGACCCAAGTTCCTTTCTTTGATGGAACTGAGGAAATATCTGCTAGATGTTGGTTGAATGAATTTAAGAAATTTTTGTGGTATAATCCTATGTGTCAAGATGATGCCCTCGAGCTCATCTCTAGATACATGGTTGGAGAAACACATAAATGGTGGCATCATTTGTTGAAGACCCAAGGGGTCGAATCCATTGATTCACTTGCAAATTTCTCACAAAAATTTCTAGAGAAATTTGATGTGCAGGTTGAGCAAGGAAACAAAATCATGGAGTCTACCAAATCAGATCTACACTTGGAGAGAAATCAACCCATGGTGTATTCCAACATGCAAGAAGAAGAAGCTCCAAAATGTATGATTTCCATTTAGCGAAATAATTGTGTTAGTGAAACTTTGCTTGCTAGAGAAATTGATAATAAACATGAGAAGAAATTCATATATGCAAGCAAGGAGGATGTAATGGAAACTCTTAAAAAGTGTGAGGAATGGAATAGCAGAGCTAGAGTTGTTAGGTTGATAGCCGCTCAAGCAAAACAACACTTACAAGAGTTCAAAGCAAAAGACCTCTTCAGTTAATGGACAATGAGGTATGAGGAATGATACTCCTCAAGATATGGCAACCGGGAGCATGGAAATATCTTTCCAAAGATGGGGTGGGAGAAGGTATGTCATCTTGTTTATTGCAACAATTGTCTCATAATGATACTCTACCCATTGTTGATAAAAATGACAAGGAATTAGTCCAACGAAGTCAAGTCATCATGAAGATAAAAATGATGATACTCAAGGTATAAAGTGAATGATAATAGGTCTAATTTGTTGATGCACATTCAGATTTATTTCCCTCATGAGAAGCATGACAAATTAGAGGACGAAGTTTACATTATGGAGTATGTTGAACCATTGATCCATATTCATATTTATGAGCATCATGAGAGCTATATTTTGTGGCAATATTTGTTTCATTTGACAAGTACATGGGCAAGGCTTCGGATCACTTCAACATGTTTTGTCTATTGTGCATGCCACTTGGACAAACAAATGTGGAATTGCTTGAGGGAAAACAATTTTGGGAAGGGAGGATATCCCATTCCCAATTGAATACTATTAGCCTATTTTCTCTACCCAACGGCTAAGGGGAGATCCTAAGGGTGACTTAAATCAATTGTAAGTTATTATAACATGTCATTAATAATACACACACACACACACACACACACACACACACACACACACACACACACACACATAAAGCACTTGTAATAATTTCTATGACTTAATAATTATTAAATCTAGGATGGAAAAGGCCCAAATATAATTTCTTATCCATCTTAGGTGAAATGGTGACTTGCCTTAGAAGAGGAAATGGGAACTTAGAAATGATAAAAGCCCATTTCATTGTGTATTCTCTCTAGGAAAAATGTAACCAGGTTTGGAGGGGAAAAATAAGTATCAAATATCTTTTGTATTCGCTACTAAAGGAAATGACAACTTGTCATAGGAAGGGAAATGGAGAGTAGAAAATGTATAGAGAAATTCAATGAATGTTGATTGGATGTTTGAGAGGTTGCCTTTGGGTCTCTTCTTTCTTAATAAGGAGAAGTCGACTTGCTTAGGCATTCATGCTATGATCATTTTTATTATTTCTGATTTGCATTTGAAGCCTTGAGCTTTTGCAAAAATATTCTAAGGACGAAAACCCTCTTAGAGCAATTAAGGAATTTCTACACAAGATTTTCCATAGAGCTTGCAAAGATTTCTAGTTATTTCAGCAGTTGTTTATCGAAGATTTACAAGAAAGCTTGTAAAAAGATTGTAGCAGCGAAGTTCTATTTTTACTAAGGTTAGGCAACCCACTTTTGGTCATTCTAAGCTATTTCGGAGGTATTTCAAACCTGATTTGTATTGTCACATTTCAAGTTGATGTTATGAATCAAATATAATTAGTTTTCATCAATCTTAGAGGGTTACAAGTGTTATTTTTAGTGAGCTTTAATTCGCAGGGTTTTCTAAGGAATATTTCAGTTTATTTTACCTCTAAAAATCATACTTTTATCCATGAATGGACTAGTAAAAATAGCAAATCAATTTAGGGTTAAAATATATTTTTAGTCACTTTAATTGCGGGGTTTTTCGAGGAATATTTCAGTTTATTTTACCTCTAAAAATCATACTTTTATCCATGAATGGTAAAAATAGCAAATCAATTTAGAGTTTAAATATACACATTTGCTTTATGATTCGTATGGGTATCTTCAATGAACCTAGTCGCCATTTCTCGGTAGTTTCTTCGCATGATCAAACAGGTCTTTGTATGGTTACATACATCATTTGAGGGTTTGGTCTGGGTTAATAAAATCTACATATTCTTTGGGGAATAAAGATTATCAAATAATGCTTGTTTGGTATGAGTTTTATGCACAAACCTAGTAGCACTTTCCATGTTTAAATCAAATCCATGCGGTGATAATATTTGAATTATCTTTACACTCTAGTACTTGGTTTTCCTAAAATCCACTAAGGGTTCAAATAGTCCCAATTCGGGACATTAAAAATAGAAAGTCGCTTTTCAAATATAAATATTTCTCGTGATTTAATCCTTCAAAAATTGGAGCAAAGCATCCTTGTGAATTAAGAAAACTTTTGAGACCACTTTCATTCCATTCTGACACTGGGAATACCCACTTCTACAAATAGTAATCTTTCCTAAGCATCATTGTCTATAAATAGTAAGTGCTACAAACAATTCATTATCAAAGTTGTCATTGCCCTTTGCACATCAGGGAAACTCAAAAGTGCCAAATTAAGCAACTGGAAATTAAAATGGACTTCTCAAAATAAGGCTTACTAAAAATAGTAAGTGTCGAGATATTGGTCAAGAAACAAGGATGTTGAGCCTCTCATGCTAAAGAAAGAGCACCTGGATAAGTTTGAAACAATGCAAAACACCTTAGTGACCTGACAGATTCATGATTTCACACTATGCATTTTCAGTTGAATGAAGGAGCAATTCTTCTATTTGGAGGAGAGGAAATTTTCCAATGAATAACATATGAGAAAGAAAGTGCTTGAGAATCACAAGGTTGATTCCATTCAAAAGGAAACATTTGTATCACGGACATGAATTTTGAAGCTAAGAAGAGCAAGGTGATGTTGTCCATGTTCTAACTTCAACCTTGTATTCAAAAAGGATCATCATGTTTCCATATCAATGCAAGTCTCGCAACACTGTTTCTAAAAACTCATTCAATGTCTTGGAGTGTGTCTCGCATCTCATAAGAGGAGAAATTTGCAATCATAGTGTTCCAACTCAATAGAAGGTCAAAAGTAGGAAACTTCATTGATGGAGCATTCACTCAAGATCCATCAAAAGTAGGTTCTTCATCAATAAGATGTTTTCATGTCTCTAGATTTTTACTTCTCTCTCTTCTTCTCTCTCCGCCTCCCTCTCTCTACATTATATTTCTTCATTAAGAATGTATTTTTTCACTCTTTTGTCTTATTCACTTAAGTGACTTAATGTTGCATTGTAAAAGTCCCTTTTCCATTAATAAGAAAGGGGCTTATTTTACATTCCTAGAGGAATGTGAAAAGTCACAAGAGGTGGGACTATGAAAGGTCATGTAGGGGTAGATGAAGGAAATATTGTAATGTTGTAAATTAGAATGGCTACTCCATTCCAAGGGGTTAGATTTTCTTGGTTAATAGCTCCCATTGTCTTACTACAAGCAAGAAACTACAATTCTTCTATCTCCTTGTCTTATGTTTTCCTCTCCATCTCAACTTTACTCCATGAGCATGGTTACTTGTGCAATATTATACAAATGAACTTGGATTTACTTGTGTTTTGTTCATATTTCCTTGACATGGTGTCTTCTCATTGTTAACTTGGAAATAATTTGGTTTTATGTCAATAAACTCAAGTAAAAGCCCCTTCTCGCTTTCTCTCCTCTCCATACACTAACCTTTCATCCATCTTTTTGCACATGGGTTTAGTGGAGTATTCTTGTGTGATCCCCAATTGAAAGGTCACCCATGATGGTTAGAGTAGTGTATATATTTCTTGTTTTCAATAAATGGAGCTGCCCCATTCCTAAGCAAAGGGACCTAGTCCCAGAGCGTTGGTGAAAACCCCTAATTTGCATTTGTGACAATTTATTTCTCTAACACTTATACAACAAGTTATTTCTATTTTGTTTAAACTCATCCACATTTTGTTGATGCATGCACGAAACCTTTTCATGGTTCTCTCCAAGGCCATAAACATCATCTACTTGCTTCATGTAGATGGTTGTTCTGAAACTTCCAGCAAGTTGTACTTCAACATTCACATTTGGCAATTGAGCTTCAACCTCCAATTTCTCTTTACCAACTTGCAGATCTGATTTTTCTTCCTTCTTTGGCTCAAGCTCCTCGATTTCTCCTCCAACTTGCATAGTGGATTCCTCTATGGATTGTTTCTTCTCCATTACTTGCACCGCTAATTTTTCTTGTGTAGCTCATGACCTAGGCGTGTGCGTCAATCTTCCCTTTCTTACTCCCATGAGCTCAACAAATGACATGACATCACAAATCTTCAGGAAGAGTTGTATACTCTTCATAACATGTAGCAATGTTGTCCACTTTGGATGGTTGAGTCTCAATCTCCAGAATGGATTCTTCCCTAGGGAGGAAGGTAGGCTTAAATGGCCTAGCAACAACTCCAAAGCTTGACCCTAAGGGTTGCCTCACGCTATGAATTCCTAAAGAACTTCCTTCTCCATTGTGGTTTTGCATGGCTTGGATCAACTGTGTCATCCTATTCGCCAATCTTTCTTGCCCTAGGGAAAACCTCTCATGTATGTTCGCCATCTATTTATTCCTTTTGAATGAAACCCTCCAGCTGAGAAGGGTGAAGCTCTGATACCACTGTAATGTCCCTTTCTAGGGATAAATCTAAAAATAAGGGTTTTGCCTCAAACCAAATGAAAAAAAAAACATATTTTTAGAAAATGGTTATCAAACCCTAGCAACGAACTAAAATCACACCTTTAAGGCATCAAAACTAGCTAGAAATTAGTGAATAAACACTCTAGGGCAGCGATATGTAACAACACTTAAGAGCAGCAATTCTCGAGCAACAATTCTCATGCAAAAAGTTTCTGAAAATGACAAAGAATGATTCCACATATTTTATCAAATCATGAAGATATTACTCCAACCAATATATTTCATAAATAAATGAGAAACAAGTGATAAACCACAATTGGAATAAATTAAATAACCAACGAAAATACAACTCACAATAAGGGTTGGAAATGATGTTTCCAAACCCCAACAAATACCAATGAAGTGAGAAATCAGCCTTATAAATTAGGAGGAATATGAATATCAACACCAAATGTCAATATGTGCCCTAGAAAGCACTCAAACCCTCTCCACCCAAGTTGCCAATAGAAGAGGGTGCAAAATTGATGTAGAAGACCTTGATAATGCTTTCTCCTTCAACCCTAGTTGTAACCCAACAAGATAATCTTCTTAAAGCCCTTGGAACCACCAATTGGAGAGTTTTTCGTTCTCCAATCTTGAACAAGGAAGGGTTTCGTCTTCCTTGTGTGCCACACCAAAGGATTTTCACCCTCTAGTGGAATGGAATAGAGCAATCAGCCCCAAAACTAAGAAAATTAAAATTATAATATAGAAGTATGCCCAAAATGAGCCTAAGAAACCCCTTTTATATCCTTAAGGTGGCGTTAAAACCTCATAAGGAGTTCCCGTTGACCGAACTCGTAAAGAAACTTGCTTTATCTTTTAATTTTCCTTTTAAGTCTTCCAACCCACCAACTTACTTCGTAAGGAAAATACTAAATGAAAATATAAATATTCGTAAAAGAAAGACTAAAACATCAATCAAAGACTTCCCTTGTTCACCCGCTTCTTGCCCACGATAAGTAGAATGGGAAAGAAGTCTTCAAAATGTGGATGAAGTTGAAACAAAATGGACATCACTTGTTGTATACATGTTGGTGATGCAATAGAAGGACTTGACACCAACACCAAAGTTGTCTAGGTGCAAATTGCAACCCAACTCCTCAATATTAGCCCCATCATCTTCAATGTGTGTGTGTGTGTGTGTGTGTGTGTGTGTGTGTGTGTGTGTTGATTTTTCCATGAGACCCATTTAAACTCATCTCATTTGCTATAAGTGCTTCATGGCTCTTGGCCTCTTTTGACCATTCTTCCATTGTTTCAAGATATTTTGTTGATATCATTTTAGAGGCCATATTGTTACCCTAACATGACCCGTTTTGATCTAATAATCTTGTAAATTGTTCAATTTTGAATTCATTCCATTTCACAAATATTTATGTTTACTTGATGTTCTTGGTTGTTTCTTGTAAGATAAGGAAAGGATATGCTTCTCGAGTTTCCATTTTAGAAGAACATGACCATTAATGAAAATAATCGAAAAAAAAAAAAAAATCATTTCTTCTAACCTGGACACTCCAAGGTAACAAATTATTATGTTTAAGGGATATTTCTATATTAAGAAAAGCAAATGTATTCATGAAACGCCCATCATATGATACACCTACTTGTCTCTAGTTTAGCAATCCATAAAGGGGCTTATGACCTTGGTCAATCTAAGTTGATGGGTATCTTCTAGAAGCAAGTTGTGGACTATGAAACATACCTTTCAAATGCACAACTTTTCTTTTTTGATAATGGACCTCAAAAACAAGCATGTTAAGAGGGAGTCGAGACCTTTTGAAATAGGACAATTTAGTATGGTAAACCAACAAGAGGATTGGCAATGAGCAAAAACTCGATGACAAAGATCGATTCTTAAAATGAGGATTGTGAAATCCTCTTAAAGGTCGAGTGATTCATAACTCTTGTTTCTAAGCCTTGGCAGCTCAAATAGCCTTCATTGGTCCGGGAAATGTAAATGTGAACAGAGAAAACCCGGTCACCCGGTAAGAGATGTCAAAAGGAAATGAGATACAATTGGTAAATCATCCAAATAAATATTGTATTTTCCAACTAAATGATGTAGAGGCTCTCTTAGAACCACTAAATATTTCTAGCATGTCTGGACTTTAAAGCCCATTAAGGCCATCAACCCAATCTATAAGGAAACAAAAGAATATTTACTTTAATTTAATTTAGATATAAATGTACACTAAATGCCAAGAATGTCCAATGGACCGAAAAGGACAATACACAATTCCAATTTGTAAAGGGAGTGTCAAAAGGATCTCAAAAAGAAGTGATAAAATAACATATGAGAAAATTTCAATTTGAGAAACATTTTAAGGCAATGTCTTGGAACCAATAAAATGTGTGTTGTCTTAGGTATTTGGAGCATTTTGTCTAGGTATGAGCTTTCAAAGCACTAGTAGTCTAAAGAATGGAAGTACAAATTGACTTGCATCGGGATTACCATCATGTAAAATATTTAATTTCAATGTGCCTTGTTGAAGTTGAAGTGTCTCACATTGGGTACCATACTAAATGAAGGTCCTCAAAGATCGATGAAAATTCCTAACAAGACAAGGACATCTTCCAAGATGTTCTTCACTTTCGGGCTCAAGAAAACATAATTTGTATATATACTCAACTTGTGGAAGATTAATGATCCGATTCCATCTAGAGTTGATGAAAACAAACTCAAAACTAAGCTAAAGGGATCCTTAAGCAGGTTGGCAATGCCTTAATGTACTCATGAACTCAAATTCAATCCTCGCAAAAAGCACAAATGAAATTTTAAATAGTGAAGAAGTTTTGGTATCAATGGCTCTTTTGGATTTATCCATGTAACTTTTAAATAAGATTTGGTAATCTCTTCGCAAATAGCTAAGTTTTCTTCTTATTTAATGATTTGAGGAGCATTAACAAAAAGCCAAGAAGAGGGAGATTTTCTCTATCAATATCTAACTTTTAGAGGAGAGCCATAACTCTCACATACCAACAAAATTTGAATCCTTGTTTAGCAAATTCGCATAGAAGATTGGAGTGCCAAAAAGACACCTAATCTTACCAAAGTAAGAATTGGTCATTCATCAAATTCTATGCAACATAGAGATAATGTGAAAAAATAACGAGGTAAATAGAGGATATAACTCCTAATCCTACTAGAATAATTGAGTGAAGAACCAATTTTTTTGGCTTGAATGTGCTTTGATAGCATGGAGATGAGAACTCTTTCAATGTGTTTGAAATCATTTTGTCTCGAGTGTTGGCCCCAAATCTCACATCAATGCAAAAATGTGGGAGAAACTATTGCATGGAAAAAATGTAGTGCCCACATTTTTATAGCTCCAGTTATCTGTTGGTTCCTTTATTTCTAGACATGTTTTGATTGAGACTCTGATAGACGTTGGACATTTTGCTATGATATTTTATTCTCTTGGACATTATGGCATTTTGGGCGCGTAGCGCCAATTGGATTAGATTCATATATTGTTATATTTCTTATGATATGGATGACACTAGCAGGGTTATATGGTATATTTATTGATTAGATGTTAGTCTCTTGTGGATGATTGATTAATGATATATTGTTTTGGATTTAATGAAGGTAATTTTTATGCTAACCTAAGTATATGTTGTTGCAATTTTAATTGTGGATGATTCATGGCAATCTATGTGGATAATTGTATGCATTGCACTATTAATTGTAAATTTTGTTCGGACATTATAAGTTTGACTGATATTGTGATGTATAGATGATGTTTATTACATTGGACAGATGCGGTTAATGTGTGCAGTGTGGTATAGGAGAGCATGGGTTTCGTGGCAGCTACACAATTGTGCACAAGCGGCCTAAGGGCTGAGTCCTAACCATGCTAAATGTTTGAGGCCTTAGATTAGATGTATTTAATTGGGCACCATGGGTGAACCCTCAATTGTAATGTAATTATGTCTTGTAAAATTAATTATGTTTAGGGTGTGTTTTATTAAGTAAACTAGCTTAGGGGTTAATGATCTTATCTTAAGTTAAGTGTTGGTTTTGGGAAGTGTGTGTGTGTTGGTAGAAGGGATTGGGGACCACATGTGAACCTTGGGTGAACCCCACACCCTCTACCCTTGTGCCCAAGCATGCCAAACCCGAAATTGGGTTATTTTGGGTAATTTTAGGGACCCCTTTTGAGTTTGGGGGTTCCCTTAGCATGAAAATGGGCCCTTGGACCCTACCTAATAGGTAGGGGGACCTATTTCCAAGGTTTGGAGGGAGTTTCCCTCCCATTTAGCCCTCTTTAGTCACCATCCATGTAAGATGGTTGGATTGTGTGAAAGTGTTAAAAGTTGCTCCACTTTGTTTTATTTTAGTTTTTAGTATTTTGGGTGAAAAGGGATAAAAGGTGAGTTTACTCTTACTTATTTTGTTTTTGGAATCTTTGACTCTTGAGAGGAGAGGGGGTGACACTTGTCACTTTCCCATTGGTGAGGAAACTTTTGGGCTCCTCTTTTTATTCTTTCTCATGTGGGAAGAATGGGTCTTCTTGGTTCATTTTTTTGGAGCACTTGGAGAATTTTGGAGCTTGGAGGAAGCTTGGACAAAGGGGAAAAGCTTAGAGTCTTGGAAAGCATTATAGAGGTAGGGTTCTTAACCTTCTTCTTCTTAGTTGTGCTTATATTGTATGTATGCTTGATCAATGAAATAATGTGTGTGAAATATGTGTTATGTAGTTGTTTGTTCTTGTGGTTTTTCTTGTTTTCTCTCCACCATCATTTGGATTGATGGTTTTTGGAGAATGTAGGGGAAGAGAGAGGGATTTCCCTCTCAAACCTCATGGTTGTTGGTCAAGCCATGAAGGTCCCTTCTCATCCCCTCATATGGTTTGAGGTGGGAGAAAGGTTCATATGGCTTGATCCTTTCCCCATTCTTGGTGAGGAAACCCATGTGGGTTTGAAAATCCTCCCAAGAAGGATTTCTATAGTATAAGGAGGAATAAGGAGGATGTATGATTAGGAGGTATAAGGAGTTTTGTATATATATATTTATTGGTGCTCCTATGGTTGGACACCTTGATTTGGGCATCCTTCTTCCTCTCTTCCCCCTTGTGAGGTTGACCTTGTTCTCCTCATGTGTGGTTTTCATTGTGTAGTAGGTCTAAGTGGATGATTGATCTTATGTTTTTCTTGTTGTGTGTGTGTAAATCCCCATTACTTGTGCACATTGTGGAAGCTAGTTCCTCTCTCCCATGGGCTTGGGGGAGGCTAGCATGACTTCCAACCATGGAAAGGCATGTGATGATGCCTATTGGTTGGGTGGTAAACAAGCCATATTCTCTTGTAGTTGGAGCTCAAGTTGGAGATAGTAGAGCCTCTTGCCATCTTGGCCTTTCTCATCCTTGGAGGACATTGCCATCACTTTGTAAATGAATGTGACTTGTCAAGTCTATACACTTGTAAATAACTATTATTGTAATTATTGCTTCTTGTAAACATTGGTTGTTACTAAGAGAGTTGTTATTTTATTGTTGCTAAAATCTTGTAATGTTATCACTTGAGATCATAATGAAACTATGAACTTTTTACTTCAATGTCTCTTGTTGGAAGGTGTTGTTTGGTTTAGAAATCTACTCAATATATAGTTATGCAATATACACTTGAAAACTTGAAATATTTAGTTGTGCATTGCATATAAAATCAAAAAAATTAGTGTGCTTGCATTTTATTTCAACAAAAAAATATGGCATTACAAAAACAAGCCTTGTGTAGGTATCTTGAAACTCGAGCTCAAAACATCATCTCTCCAAGGATGTCCATGTTGCATATCCTTTGTTAATTCTTGCTCCTACTACAAATACAATGCTGAAAGGACCGTAAACCACCACACCCAAGTAGGTATAAGAGTACACCACCTCAACCCATTGTGTTTTGTATGTTAAATTGATTGTAGATACTACTTTCTTGACCATATTGAATACCATGACTTTTGTCTTTACATCACTTACTCGATAGTAGTGTTGCACATGAGAGACTCATCTCCTACCAAAAAAATGTGTCTCAAACGCTCGGTATTCACCTCAGACATTAGTACTTGTTGGCACTCATCTCAAAGACTTGTTTTTCAGTGTTTTCAAAATAATATATATTTTGTACTCTCGACCTTAAGATATGATGAGATATCAAAGATAAATATCAATATATTTACTTTTATCCTTTGTCAACATCTAATATTTTAATTTTGAAAAGGTAGTATTGTTTTTCTTAGGTTGTATATTATTGTTTTTTCTAAAATTTACATATATATTGTTTTACTATCTCAAAAATGGTGTGCCCATCCCCATCTCCTCGTGCATGCACTGCATGTACCTGCATCCGCCTCTTAGTAACTATGCTTGATAGCCATTTTTATCGCAAAAGTTGTTGAACACATCAAGCTGATTTTGAAGACATGTAATTGAGTGTGATAGCAAAACAATATCATCTGCAAATAATAAAATTAAGACTCTTTGAGATAAAAAGGAAGGAGAGAGCCCAACCTAAGGGCATACCCTGGAGTTACAAAAGGAAGAAGGAAACGAAAAATTTGTAAGATTGCTATAACATGGACAACTCTTGAAAGAATTGTTGGTAGCCACTCTTAGAACAATTTTCTGCAGTTAGGAAATTATCAAAGCTGGTGATTACGTTAGTTCCATTGCTACCTTATCTTTTGTAAATTTCCTGGTATGGCACATGCATCTTCATATTTTGAATGGTACAAGGTAATTTACTATTAAAATAAGCAATCAAAGTGAACATAAAAAGATTTGCCATATTTTCAGTATAATATAATTTTATATTTATATCTCTCTTCATTGCCTTAATGCCCAATGCCTCTCATTCAGCAGGATTTCCATCATCCAATAATTTGATGGAATGAAGATTATAACATTCGCGTAACATTGCTTATATGCAAGAAATGTACTCATCTTTCAAACTTAAGGATGTCTACAACAATATTAAGAGTAACAGATGACTCAAAAGTTGGGGCCACACAAAACGACTTCCTATCCATGGACAAACACAACGAACTTCTGCTGGATCGCTGCTCTATTAAGGTGAATAAATATATTTAAAAACAAGTAAGAAACATATTACACGCACCTTGCCATAGGCCCTACTTTTCATATAAATTCAGCAATAATTACTCGAATTTCAATCATAAAGAGCCAACCAAGTCAGATAAGGAACAACTCATCTGAAAGTCACCTCATTGAAGCAAATTTTTATGGCTTGCTCGTTCCTTGACCAATTTCTACAAGCAAGGCCAACAAAGCTTCACACAATTGAGGTGCATCCGGTTCGGTAACATTGATAGCTAAGGAAGGATTTACCATCCAAGCGTGGTCGAACTTCCTATTTGGCTTAACTACCACAGAACCAGGAACTTCCGCATCCTTCCTAGTAACCAAACCATCACTTTTCTCTCCATATCTTAGCTCAAGGTATGAGGCGCATGCAGCCATGGCTGTTGCAAGAGGGGCCATAATTGGTATCTTTACAGTCTGGTTTGAACTCAAGAATGAACTTGGTGCAATAACTGATGGAAATTCCACATGTGCAATGTGGTATAATGTAGCCAATGCCTGAGGATCGGTACTTGCTTCTGTATGGAATGAAATTAGAGGAAGATCTACAGGTAAAGCATATTGAGACAGGAATTCTTTCCTTTTGGAATATGTCAAATCCTCCAATGCACTCATGTCACCCTGAAAAACAAATGGTTCAAATATTAATTCAAGAATTCATGCAAATGTTATATTACCTTTCAACAGCAATTAGACTACAAAGATTTATACAACCATTGAATTCAAACTTGATCATTACATCAAATAGATTGTAGTCCAATGGTGCATATGATGATGTAAAAGGGGTTACCTAGCCATCGACCAAAGTACAAATCCTAGGAGATACCAATTAATAAGGGATGAGACCAGGATCGTGCCCCAAACAAATTTGGCAAAATGGATACCCCTCTGTCCTTGGCAGCTAAGCCTAAAAATTCTGTACACCTAACCCGTACAAGCTTCGGATTCAATCAAAAAACTTAATGATTATAATTTCTTACTGAATTGACATAAATATTAATCTTTTAATTTCTTACTAATTTTTGAATTGAAAATGGTGCTAGCATGGCTGAGTGGTTTGAGGGCCTTACTGTAAAGTATCCCAACGAATTTGACAAAATCCAGACATGATCTGAAATTCTGAATAATATAACTAAATTCTGGTTAGTCATAACCTCACGTTTCAACCATAGCAAGTAATTTAAACTGGCGTACCCATAGACAACGATCTGAATTCTTAAATTACTGTTGAGAAATACACATGACAAAAATATAGAATTGAAAGAAGCAAGCCACACAAATGATTTTAACATGGAAACCTGGAGGAGGAAAAATCATCTCGGTAGTATCACTAGGTCACTGCCTCTCCTTCCTTCAGCAATGGGGAATTTACAACTCTCTTCTATCTCTCTCTTCCTTACACTGCTTATTGACTTCTTACAGAGAGCACCATATGGAGTAAGAATCAGCACTAAATCATTGTTCACTCCTCTCAATCTTTCACTGCCTATCGCTCACTCATATACCCCTATTTGTTAATTATATAACCCACAACTCTTTCCTTTCACTTATAAATTGCTAGAGATGTCACTTCGTATGCCAAAGGTTCCCCAATTGTCAGGAAATGCGAAAGACAATGTTTCTTGGCTGTTACTAGCTATTCTATCAGACCCGGGAAAACCCATCATTGACACAACGCGACAACGACTGTTGCAAATGCAACTGTCGGTAACAAAAATGAAACCTCTGCTTTGGAGAAACCACCCGTGTCAATAACGAAACCACCACTACCACAAACAGAACCGCTGGTTTGCAAGGACAAAACTGGCCTGGTGTTATTGTCACTGTTCTGTTTTGATCTGAATTTCATGGAGTGCTAAGTGATCTGCTGAGGGTGACATTTTTCTCAATCCTTTATGCATCACATTGTCACATTGTGACCTTTCAAACACCTGTCCACTATCTTGTGGAGGATGAGCTCTAAATTTAAGAGTTAGATTTTGCAGATTTTAGTTTGTAGAGGACTCAGATGATAGGATAGTCTTATCATGACATATAAGAGGTGTCTTTCCCAGTTGGGTGGGTTGCATGGACTTCACATACCATTTCATATCCCCCATCCCCCATCAGCTACCCCTTGCCGATCATGTTGCTTGTGAAGGCTTGGCCAGAGAGTCATACAAACAACACATGATATTCTCAAAATAGCACACAATACTCAATACCATTATTTGATCTTTGAAGGGTATTTACACATTAGTGTTATTTTCAAGGACTCAACTCTTATCACTCTGCTTATACTTCTACCCTCACAAAATTCTATGTCATCTAACAACCCCACTAACATAGCTAGTTTATAGTAGGTTTTACTATATAATGACTAGCTAATGACTTTAAATCCCAACATTCTCCCTCTTATTACATATAGATCAAACCACTGGGAGAGAATCAAACCCATGTGTGAAGTGGAACACATCGGAGTTCATCTTATGTACAAACACTTGTAATGAGAATGGCCTCACTGATCAATAGTTTGTGAACATTGACAGACATCATTCCACGTCAACAAAGCTATGAATATATGGACTAACACATCGTTCAACACCAACAACAAATGGATAGGGACTCGCACTCAAGTCCATACACAATTACATGTGTGAATAGGGACTTAGTTGTCCATATCAATAACATAAGTAGTGGGACTGACCATGCTACATCCTCAAGTGGGATTGGCCACACCTAAACCACTGATCCTCTAGTTGGATTGGGCCTCACAAAACAGTTATGAAACAATTGTAGTGGGACTAGGTTCTCACTATTCTTCCTCAGTTGATCAATCCTGATGAATCACTATATTATATGTTTAGACGGTTCCAGCATTGATTTCTAGGTACATGTCTTGCTCCCCCTCGATCAAAAAGCTTATTTTATGAGTGTTGGATACTTTGACGATGCATCCATAAAACATAAACAGATCTTTCTAGTGTACAGACATTTTTTTATATGCAGTTTTGTGGTAAAATAAATTTAAATTCAAAAATATAAAAAACTAAGCTGAATCATTTTGCCACAAAGATTATAGACTTATGGTGTGGTTTTATGTTGGAGTTGTGTTCAGACTAGACCTAGTTTATCTAGATATTATCTATCTAGCCTAGTTTAATATTAGTTCACACTACAACTATTAGTTAAGCTTATCTTGGGAGTTTGTTAATTTGTTGGAGATAATCCCCTCTTGTATGTGAATTTGTTTGATCCACATAATTGGGGGATTCTCCTATTTTGAGGGGTTCACAACAATCACTTAGTTGTTGTGCAACCACCTCTTTGGCCTATTTAGAGGCACTCCCACTTGTATTTTACAAGAAGAGATCCAGATTGTACATTTTGAGCCACAATATCAATGGAGATATTTTGATCCATTTGTTGTGTGCAATATTTTTCTGGTTGTTGCAATGTTATTTTGTTGTGCATAAATTTTTAAGGTTGTGGTAATGTGTTGTCTGCTAGAGAAGATCTTGATGGAAGAGTGATCACCACTCCTATATGGTGTCAGAGCTACCTCTTGCAGCCATTACTCAACATGGTTTCATTTGGATTTGATATGTCTTTATCTGTACAGCTTGTATCTATGTATTTCTATGCAGGCCGTACAATTTTTTGGCTTGGAAGTCTTTGTAGTTAGTGTATCAGATTTGCATATGCAAATCGAGCTTAGAATTGATTGTAATTGAAGATTACAGTTCAAATCTTCCTGGAGTCTTTATTTTGCGGAGTTTGTGTTTTTGGACTCTAGTCTCCTACTCATCTCTTATGTCTTGAATCGTCTTTGCTTGGACTCAAGATCTGAGCTCTTGGTTTGAGCTCAATTCTGGTATCTATCTTTTGCTTGGACTCATCTAGCTGAGCCTTGTCATATCTCACAGCTCGCCTCAAGAATTGACTGACTCGACCTTGCCTAGCTCATTTATCTCATGCAAGGTTATTGAGGCTTGGCTCTCTCTGCTTCGCTTATACCCTTTGCTCAACTCACCTCGAAGTCACCATACGCATCGACTCAAGATCATTTTTTGTCTTGCCTATCACGGTTGTCACTCTTTTTTGATTTCGCTCGAAGCTCATGTTGTTGCTCAGCCTACATATTGTTCAGCCCTTCTTGGTTCATTTCTAGCTCGCCTCGAGCTCATATCACGAGCTCTATTCTACCTTGCTTGGCATGGCACGCCCTCGGATCAACATGGATCTTGCTCGGCATTTTCTTTCCTGTCCACCATGGATTAGCTTGTTTTGGCTCCACACGAGCTCATTTTGACTCTCCTCGGCAGCTGAAGTTCTTATCTGGATCAACTAAGGTCAAACCCACTCAACTGCATTCGCAAAGAGATCTATGCTCGGTCTTGTTAAAGCCTGCGTAGTGGAGGCATTGTGTTTGGTCACTCTATGGTGAGAAAATTTGGGGTGAAGGCATTTTTTTTGCCTCCGATCAAGCCATGCTTGGTGGCAACAGATGTGTTGTTTGGCAAGCAACACAGAGGAATCGACTTAGGTTTAAACCTTAATCGGATTTTCTTTTTTAATTGTCTTCCTCAAAAACCAAAATGATAAATAAGCAAAACCTCCAGCTCTATTCACAAAGCTTGGAGAGTGCATTGATCCAAGCGATTGGTCTTAGACCAACAAGGTCAAGGGTTCAAGGCACGGGATGTAAGTTTTGGACTTAGCTTGTTGTGGCTCTGTTCCCAGCTCACCGAGCTCTTTTCTTAGCTCCACAATCTCATCTCTCAACTCTCCAGGTGATTTTTTCGGTGGTGATATTTTTTTCAAGGTTATTTTTATAACATAACTTTTTAATTAATTTACGGAGGTATGTATAAATACGGAGCTCTATATTCTTGTATTATTTGAGGACGCTATTTTTCAAGAACAAAAATATTGTAAAAGAGGCAAAACTATCTTTAAAGAGCAATATTGTAAAAAGGGCAAAATTGTTTGTAAAGCGGGAGTGAATTTTTCAGCTAAAAAGTGATTTTGAATCATTTCAAGGATGCTTCAAAGGGAAAATTGTGCTTGACGCGTCAAGGGCACTACCCTCTACCCCGCCCTATATTTCGACAGAGGAAGCGTGCCACGGCGCTTCCCGAACCCCACGAGGAGTGCTACCCTCGACGTTGTTGGGGTTGCCACTCCCAAACCCCGCTTTCCATTACGTTGTTCAAGACTTTTGGGTGGGCCCCTCTCTACTTGGAAACACTTATTCTCTAGTGTATCGAAGAACAGAGGATGAGGTCCGGTCTTGCAAGAGGTTAGGCCGCCTCACACATAAACAATTCTCTACTTCCTTCAGTTTTCCTTTTATATCATGGATTTTTGCCCGACATCTTTGCTTTGCAATCGAGAGACCGACATGTTCTCTCGAAATCAGTATCATTCAGGAGGACATAATAAAATTTATGGAAGAGAATAGAAACCTCAAGCACAAAAACACTCTTCTCCGCACCCTCAATCACAGCAAGGATGACCTCATACACTCTATGCAGCCAAAAATGTTAGTTTGCAACATCACCCTCATATTGTGGACTCTGTCATACCCTTGTTCCTAGTCCACTTTTAACTATTGTTCCTGCACCCACTGACCTTGATTTGTCAAACTCTCCTTGCCTGCTCCTGCTCCTAATGCTCTTATTGCAACTTTCCCTACTAAGCCTGTTGCGCTACATTCGTGCATATTTTGCTTTTTTGCATCTTTGCTGTCATTGCAGTTACACACTTTATGTATTCCACTTCAACTATGTATCCCACTTCAGCCTACTACTCAATGCCCGAGTCCTTTAAAAGCTAAATCTGATTTTGGTTCTCGCATGCTCTAGTCTATGGGATTTTCTAGTGGAAATATTGGCAAACATTCATAAGATATTGTTTCCCCTATTCAACTTGTTAAGTGGCGTTCTTGCCACAACATTAATTACAAAGGTGTAATTCATCTTCTATGGGAGCACTTCTTCGATGCACTCTTGTTTTTGTTTGCTCGATTCTTCATGAGGATCATGAGTTACACATGAGTTTTGCTACACCTTCACTCAAGCCTGAGAAACCTAAGATTTCAACTATTAGACACGATTAACTGGCACATATTTTGATGTTTCCTTCCATGTTCTAGTTGGCAATTTGCACTGAATCATATGTAGGCATATTCCTTAGCTATCCATGTTCATTTGGGATGGATCTCTAATCACTAGTGGTGGAAACGTAAGCATTCATTTAGAGAACATTGCAGCGTGGCTCCTCCACCATTCAACTTTTTGATCCGCTCATGGCTCCTTCTACATTGTAATGCTCTTTTTTTTTTGAACTATTTTCTTTGGCAATTGAAAAGCACCTCTCTTTTCCTACTAAGCTTGTTGTGCTTCATATCGCATACTTTGCTTCTGTATCTGTGCCTATTGCAGTTACACACTTTATGTATCTCACTTCAGTTATGTATCCCACTTCAGCTCCTACTCACATGCTTGACTCCTTTGAAAAGCATACTTTTGATTTTGGTTCTCGCATGCTCCACTTCTATGGAATTTTTTGGTGGAGATATTGGCAGACATTCATAAGATATTGCTTCCCCTATTCAGCCTGTTAAGTGGCATTCTTGCCAAGCATTAATTACAAAGCAAGTAATTCATCTTCTATGGGAGAACTTCTTGATGAGACCTCTTGTTTTTGTTTGCTCGATTCTTCATGAGGATCTTGAGCTACACATGAGGTCCGCCACACCTTTACTCAAGCATGAAGAACCTAAGATTTCAGCTATTAGACATGATTAACCTGGCACATATTATGAATTTTCCTTGCATGCCCTAGTTGTGCAATTTGCACCGAATCATATACAGGCATCTTCCTTAGCTATCCATGTTCATTTGGGATGGATCTCGATAACTAGTGGCGAAACATAAGCGTTGATTTAGAGAACGTTACGGGCGTGGCTCCTCCACCATTCAACTTTTGATCTGCTAATGGCTTCTCCCGCATTGTAATGCTCCTTTTGGTTTGAACTATTTTCTTTGGCGGTTGAAAAGCACCTCTCTTCTTTTAGATGGCATCCTTTAGAGATTGACAACATTCTTGAGTTTCTATGCATCACTTGGGATATTGTTTGTATGGGATTTTTATAGTAGCATTGAGTCTACAGGGCCATGGACTTTTGTTCATACAGTTGTGCTCCTTTTTTAGCACTTTTCTCTTCTTCAATAGCATGAATTTCTCATTGCCACTAGGGCCATCTTGTTGGGAGATTTTTTTTTTTGTACTTTTGATACTTTTTAGACATGTTGACAATCTCCTGTAATGGGGCTATTTTGGTGAAGCCCAATCTCATCTTATTAGTGTTCAAATAGTTGGTTTTGATAACTTGTAAAGATTTGTTGCATCACTCCACCCATCCAGCAATATGGGGTGTGATGCAGATCATGCTTTCAAGTCTAGTGTCCTTGTCTTGACAGTTGTTCTTGGTTTGTGGCACACCGTTTTTGGCAGTAGATTGAATTAAGTTCGGTGATTATTTGCACTATTGACACTTTTGATAGTCTCCTTCAATTAGTATTTGAGTTTTCCCTCCTTCTAAAGTGTAGCTATTATGTTATATTACAGTGTCAGTTGTTTGAGTTTTGTGATCGAGTAGTAGATCTAGACCACAATGGAAACCAAACATCTTCAAACATGGCGGGCAAAATATTGAATGACGAAAGCAATGTCTCGATGAAAAGAACTTTGGGGACAAGTCGAATGCATCTAATTCTAGGCGAGCAAAATATTGAATGATGAAAGCAATGTCTCGATGAAAAGAACTTTGGGGACAAGTGAGAATGCATCTAATTCCAAGCAGGTATCAACAACAATGGTTTGTGATCCATGAGCTCCTATGGACACCGGTGGTTAAAGATGATATTCTCGAGTCAATTGATTAAGCCTAGTTTTTGTTGCAAATGTTAGTCTACAATTGATTCTCTCATTCTTCATGATGTAGATAAATATTTTGGCATCTATGAATAAATCAACTACAAAAATTGGAGATAAATATGAACGTGATTTCATCATTGCGACTTAACTAGGAGGTTTACCATAAGGTTTTATCAAGTAGTTTCCTATGGGTTAACAAAATGTTCCTCGAAGGATTCATTCAAGAAGCTTTTCCGAGTTCTTGTTGCAAGCATGTAATCATATACTATAAATTATTGTAATGAGTGGATGCATAAATTAATGAAGTAATCAATTGCTTTCCATCTGTTATGAAACTTCAAGCATGGGTCATCTTCATATATGTGCCCCCTCCCATTCATTTTTGTCATCATGCTCAAAGTAATAGAGCAACCATCTCGGACACTCACACAATGTGTTGACTATAACCCGACGGGTGATCCCCGCATCATGCATTTCCTTGACCAAGCAATACAAGACCCGATTGCAAGTACAATATGTCATATGAACTTTGAAGTGTTTGAAGAAATTGTTATGTTCTCTAATGAATGTCACATGAGTGTTGGGAGTGTTGAGTGTAATTGAAGGTATATCCTCATTTTGATCAGCCATCATATCCAAAGTAAACACCACCAGCCATGTCACTACTCCCTATATGGGTCTATTTTGACAACAAAAATGGGGCTTGATAGCATACCTCCTATTTTTTTATCATAATTATTTCTAATATTTCCATTTTAGGGCATTTTTTACAATGAAAGGATTTTTGAAAAATAAAAATGCCAAGGATGCATAAATCACTAATTATAATCATAAGTAACAAACTACAGTGCTTTAAGGATACTATTTAATCAAGTTTCTAAAGCAGAAGGTTACCCTTGAAATGGATTTAGTTATGGGGTTTATCTTCGCAAAGGTTGGTACATGCATTTTAATGTTTTTCATTTATTCTCAGTGACTAGGAACATATCCATTTGACTTTCTATTTATTTCCTTGTACTAGATCTAGGCCTGTCACAGGTTTCAATCAGGATAGCAATGAAGATTAGACCCTAACAATTCCAACGTATTGAGTAGCTATGGTAAAGGAAAGAACATCCAATGAACATTAGTTCAAGATTGAATCAACAGGAAGCATATCACACACACACACACACACACACACACACATGCCCACACAGTATTATTAGAATGTATTAATAGAATGTTGCGAGGTTCCCACCTACTTAAGAGATGCTACCAGGTAGGGACTGGAAAATCAAGTAACAACTAAGCTTGCCGCCAGTGATGGAGTAGATTTTTGTTAAAATTCTACATCAAAAGCATCGTCCCTATGAACAGAGGTTACATTAAAGTGAAGACTTCACTAATAAATGTATGTCTACTCAAATTGTACTTACTACAACAGATGTACCTTTATGAATCTGCACATTAAAAGCTCCAGAATTGTCCTCTTCTCAATTTCTGCGATTTGCCCTTCCCCTAGAATGTCGGAAGCAATTGGAGTGCCACCATATGGGCTTTGCACCAATGCTAATCCTGCAACCTTATTCTTCAGGTCAGGCCAATGCATAGCCATAGCTGCTGCTGCATCCACACCTCCTTTGCTGTGACCAAAGACCAATACTTTTTTTCCATAATACAAATAAAGATTTTCAATTTGCTTTTTTAACTCATAGGCATTAGTTTTCACTGAAGCCTGCATTGTCAACACAATAAATAAGTATATTCTCTTTTTAGTTTATCAGACAATATGTTAAAATGAACTTAAAATGAATTGCTTAAATGAATAGAGTCACCTCACTGTGAATCTTAGCAATATGGCATGTCAAACCCAGCTTTGACAAGAAATTTTTGGTATCAACAAAATAGAGAGGAAAATGATTGCTAAAGAGACCTGTCACATCAGAGAAAAAATACATAAATATTCATACAGTCGGGCACTGGAAACTTAAAAATATACATCTACTATAATAGGTCACAAAGAACTTACCAGGAACCAAAAATACACCAATCTGTCAGGTAATATGTGCTCACCATTTCTGACGGAAGATGACAAATTGTAATGGTCAAATAAGACCAAAACTGTAGAGAAAGATCTACCATCGTCTCTTCAAGTATCGAAACAAGTTTAATCTTTCTTTATTGTTATTAGAAATGACCATGGGAGATAAAAACTACCTTGTCATTGCAAGTAACTCCATAAATCTATTTGTACCATCCTGAACAGGAGTCACTGGATCGGTGCATTGTAGCCAACCTATATCTTGAGTGGAACCACGTAAAGTTCTTTCCATTCTCGCAGCCAACCTAGTAAAGATAAGTCACCCAAAAATTGAGAATTAAAGCATATGCATTTTGTACACTAGTGTCCATTTTGTAAATTTTCATACTCTAAACTATAAGATAACACGTTCATAAATTCTCTTGGTAGGCAATCCATTATATAGCTTCTCAAATTCTTTGCAGACAATTTATCAGAATACTAGAGGGATCACGTTTGTTGGGATTATGATCCAACGCAATATTTGTTTATTAGTTTCTTAGTATTGTAAACGGGCATGCATCTCTTTGTAGACACCCCCTTAATTGATAAATTATGTTCGTCTACTTTAGGAGTTAATATTACTCATTAACTTATGCCAATAAGTAATACCAGTAGTTATTTGGGTATATAGTTAGTTAGGTTCCGTAGGCAAAGTATTCCCGAAAAGCTTATTTAAGCTTGGAAAGCAATGTAATGAATTAATGGAGATATTTTACCCTTGTACTTGTGTTGCTTGAATTTAATGCAATATCTAGTTCTTCATGTGCAAAACGTGAACAGTGGTATCAAAGCTAATGGTGGCAAATGAATCGGGAGGAAGCCATGGAAGACCCCTAAAGTAGACGTTCAAGAATTCTTGAAGAGTTTTATTTGGTGAAGGTTTTTTTATAAGTTCTCTAATAAGCTTTCTTTAGAAGAATTTTTTTCTGTCTCAATAGCATAAGCTTCATAAATGTATTACAAGCCTAGGGAAATTTCAAAAGGCATTATTTACTTTGCCATAAACTATTTAACTTTCCATGGGCATTAGAAGCTATTAAAGGGGGTTGATATCTGCTATTTCTGGGAAGAAGGGCAGTTAATTCTATGGCTGGGCATTGAAACTACTGCTGGACATTGAAATTGCTGACAAGGCATTATAAATTCTGCCTGGAGTATTTTAATTTGCCTAGGGCGCTGTAATTCAGCCTGGGGAGTCCAAAACTTGTCTGAGGCATTGTAATGATAGAAGTGCCAAAAAAATCATTGTTTGCTGATATGGAGCGCCGAAGTTTGTGTGTGGCGTTTGGAACTGATCCTAAGTAATGTCCCCTTTTCCAAGCTAGTTTGACTTGAAGACCTTGGGGCCCATTTCTACTTCCCGTGGGCTTTAAGGGAGAAAATAAGGGAAGTACATTTGTGCTATGATTGTAATTTGCTATTTTCAGCTTTGTAATATTTTGTAAAAGGCAAATTGCCAATTTTAGCATTAAAAATAACAAGTTGGTGGCTAAAAGTACAAAGCGCCAACTCCAAAATAGAAAAAGAATGTTAAAGGGGGAGGTCATCCCTCCTTAAGTGGGAAAAGTAAATGTCAAAAGGAAATAAAGGTCCCATATGGAGCGCTCCACAAGGAAAAGAAAAGAAAAGACTATAAAAGTAAATGTTAGGGCTCATTGTAAGGATCATCTAGAAAATTATATACTTCTCTTTGGAAATTGGAGCATTGAGCTCTCATTTTCAGCCTTTGAGGACGAAAATCTCATTAGATCCTATTGGGGACGAAAACCCTCAATAGTCACAACACTTGGGGACAAAAACCCTCATTTGTTGCATTGGTGGCTTCATCCAGAGTCACATGTGAGCTTCAAATTCAGAATTTCAAAACAAGGGTTTCCATCAGTGCTAGGGCACAAATTCCAGCTAGGGCACACTTTTCTTGGGCTGCCACATTTATTTTCAGCTAGGGCGACCCATTTGGAGATTTCGGGATCACTTTTCAGTGGGTTTTGGTGGTTGGAAAAATCTGATTCTAATTTTGTTTGATAGTTGTCATTTTTGTGGTCATTTTGAGCTATCGTTTGCATTTTATCTCCAAGTATTTATGAAGATATGGAATTTTGAAGTTTCAGCTATTTTTGAGCAATAATTAATTCCAGCAATCTGTAATTTATGGTTGAAGCATTTATTTTGCATGATTTCATCAAGGGTTTCATGTTGTTGATGTATTTTTGAAAATTTGTGTGTGGGAAAGGCTAAAATCTGAATTTAACCTAGGTCACTTAGGGTTTTGTGGACCTAAAACAGGTCACTGCCCTAATTCTTGCATAAAATCAGTTGCTGTCATAAAAATCAGGTTTTCTACATGTGGTTGTCATCATTTCCAGCAATGTTCCATTAGGGTTTTGGGGAAAATCCAAATTCCTCAAATTTGAGCCCAAAAGGAACATTACATCCTAGGTATTAGAAGTGTCAAAAAAAAGCATTAAATCAACTTGGGCATATCAGAAAAAGTATGGAAGCTGAGCATGGCGCTAAAAGGAAGTCAATGGCATTAAAAAAATTATATGACATTTTTTTCTGTTCAGTAAATGCTTTTTTTTAGAGCCAGGGCTAAGAACCGGGATCATGGAGGAGCCATGCGGGGAGTCAAGCCGTGACTCAAACCTGGGGCAGTTGGACAGTAATTTATCTGTCATCTTAAAATAGCATAGGAATGAAATAAAGTAAAGACACTGATTTATTTTGTGGGTCCCTCAGCTTGGTGGAAATTAATCATTGTTCCTAGGTAAACTTAATCATTTGCTGAAAATTGTTATTGCCAAGTAAAGTTTAATTTTATTTTTTTAATTTTTGATCAGGCGGGTGAAGGGTATATACTATATAGTATTTATTTTAAAATATATCCCAAAGAGTTGTGTGGACTAATTGGAATCTGAGGAATTGCTAAAGTGTTGAGCTAGTTATAGATCATAACTTCAGATCTCATTCTCTATTTTGCTACAGTATTGCTTTAAAATAAAGTTATGCATTATACCAAATTTGGGTGAAGTGAGCTGCTAACTCTAAGATAGGTTACGTTGTAGTGGCGGTTTTGGTTAGATGGTAAAAATGTGTTGTTTTCTATCAAATTTAGTTTTTGAGATATTTGATATCATTGATGAGGAATAAACCGGGTTGTCTAGATTTGTTTTTCGCTAAGTAGCCGAAACGTTTTGGATACAGAGTGGGTACAAAGTATCCGATACACGGAAATGGCAAAAAAAAAATTGACCCCGAATACGGCGTAGGATACAGCAGTACAAAAACTAAATAAAAATTAAAAAATATATAAATTTCAGCCTTCTAAATAGGAATTTAATCCATTAACCGCATATTATGCATATGTAAGACAAGTCATAAGCTAAATAAGTGAGCAACCACAACAAACAAGCTAGAATACCTCGATAAAACTTAGAAACTTAAAAGCTTAAAACTTAAATTAAAATACTTAAATCAAACACAATGTGAATGTCATGAATCTCATGATATATTAAATTCAATCATAGATCAATATTCAAAGTTCATACTATCTTTCATTGTCAATATTCATCATATTCCTCTTCATCAAGAGGGTCAAGATCAGCTACATCATCATCATTACGTGGTGTAAATTAGAAGAATATTTAATTTTTTTATGTTATTGGGCTTTTAAAACATGAAAAAAATTAAAAACAAATTTAAAAAAACGTGTTTAGGCTTGCAGCGGCGAGGGGGACTGCGGAAACGCCCGGGTATGGCCTCAGACTGCATCGGCCGCGTTTCCGCAATCCCTCGCCACTCCCTACCCGCTCCCATACCCGCTCCCACAGCCTTGGGGTGCCGTTTGCTATGTAGGTTTTTCGCTGCAAGGACTTCTCACCTCTCGCCCAATAGGGGGAAGATATTGTATTAGCCTTCAATCAATCGTCGATGATTGTACAAGTTGACGAGGGCATTGCTAGTACCAATAGTTTTGAACAAAATGAGATCAGCATCGTTGGGCATCAAGGCAAATGTTCCATACATGACTAAATAGTCATTGGGCGGGCCTCTCTGTGAAGCCTTATGTGGATCGGTGTAGTTGAGCAAACCTTGATTGTGCTTATACTATAATATGGGTACATAATGGTCAGCGGGGATAAGCATGCTGATACGATGTCCATCATCCATGCCGCAACTCGCGATGTAGCAAGAGCTTCTATGTGAAGAAACATTAGTTGATCAGTACCATGATGTACAATGTGTCAATTTGCAAGTGCACAAGGGACTTTTGGATGACTTTATAGTCATATACTTCAAATCATCTTCCATAACCCTTTGGGTCAAGGGGGGTTTGTGGGGTCCAGGATCCAAAGTAATTATTGTTTATTAGTTTGTTGGTATTGTAAACGGGACATGCATCTCTTTACGAGACGCCTCCTTAATTAATAAATTATGTTGAATGTACTTCAAGAGTTAATATTACTCATAAACTTATGTCAATTAGTTATGAGTAGTTATTCGGTATATAATTAGTTGGGCTGTTGGACTATGTAAATCCCCTTTTTGGGCTGAAACTAGAAATCAAAGAACTTGCACAAATCCAAATAAAAACTGAAATTAAATTCCCAAACCCTAGCAGCAGGCTGTAAATATATTTTTTTATGATAGAAATCAGCTACAAACTTGTTGGAAATAATTTAGAAACCCTTCAAAATAATATTCTTCAAATCTGGAAATGATTGCAAGAGAAAAGCACTGAAAATATATCATTTTTACCAATTTAATATCAACTGGAAATTTATCAACAGCAGTGAATACCCTTACAAATATGGCTGGAAATGAAGGATTCCAAGCCCAAATTGAAGTACAAATGAAGATTCCAACTGCTAAAAATAGGAGGAACACAATGATGGCTGAATTTGAAGTTTTCGTGCCCTAGAATACCCCAAACTCCACCTTAGGGCAAGTCGCCACCCTTGGGAAGGGCTGGAAATGCCTTCAAAACTGAATACAAACTCCTTATGAGATCACCCTTTTGCAAGGTTAAGGGGTTTCATCCTCAAACCAGCCCATTATTGAGAGGTTTCGTTCTCAATAGGTCTTCCAAGAGGGCTTTCGTCCTCAATGGATGAGAGAGAAAGCAAAACGCGCTCCAACCCTAAGAGAATAAATTTCAAAAGCAACATAAACATCTTTCAAGCCAAGCGATCCCTTTAAATAGCCAAGGTGGCACCAAAAACCAAATAGAATCCTCCTAGAGAGGACCGGCCTCCTTGGGGACATGATAGTTCCTTTTTTCTTTTATTTTTCATTGGCTTTTCACCTTTTCCCCAGCCGACCTGACTATACTTAAAAAAATTACTTTAAAATAATGCAAAACTCATAAAAACAACTAAAATCATGACATTAACTTCCCTTGTTCTTTCCCTTTTAGCCCACGGGAAGTGGAATGGGCCCAAGGTCTTCAAACAAACTATCATGGAGAAGGGGACATTACAGGACTATTGGGTCCCATAGGAAAACTATTCCCACAAAGCTTATTTAAGCTTGGGAAGCAATATAATGAATTAACAAAGATATTTTATCCTTGTTCTTGCTTTACTTTAATTTAATATAATATGTAGTTTTTCCTATGTAAAAAGTGAAAAGTAGCATCATTTTTAAATTCAAAGAGTATACATCTAGTTTATAATGCAGAAAATGGCAGGGTAGTGACAACCTACCTTTAAATAAAATGTAAGGACCAGCTTTCATATACCTACATACATGCATAGAAAAAAACAAGAAGACAAATATATACATACAATCATGTTCACATGCATATACATGTACATGTATGCATGCAAGTATATACCTAAGCTTGTAAATATTATGCAATAGAATCTTACCTGAACACAAAAGGGTTACGAGAAAATAAGCAATCCTATTGAAATATTGAAGGAAGGATTGGATATGGAGTTTGGATGTCACCAGGTGGCATATGACATTCATTGTTGACCTCATTTTGGAATTTTGCTCACTAATTCATGGTTTCAATCAATTCTCTCAGATCTAATCTACCCAAAATATAAGTATCCTTAATAATTACCCCTTAATACAGTTCACCGTCCAAGGCTCCAAAGGGAAACCAATGACCAACTTGTTTGTTATGAGAAGAAACACTATCAAGAAACCAATTGCAGAATTATAAATATATACCATGAACATGGCACAATTGAATATGAGAGAATTAACAACTTTATTGTATCAAATAGTGTATAGTACACTTGCTTGGTACATGGATGGCCTATCAAATTGTACACAACTAAATTTAACCTTCGGTACTTTGGCAACATCAACTTTGGTGTACTTTGACACTCTTACACACTTGGACAAAACCTGTAAATTAGACTCTTGTGCACACTTTTTCTCTATTGGGCTGCTCACATGTTTTCTTAGCCACTACTATATGTTGCATATATCTATTCATGATCAACTTCGCCTATACAGGGACACTCTAGAATCCTAAAAATCATTCTTCAGACCCAAATTCACCTTTTCACAATCGTAGGACATTGCCGGTAAAGTCAGATGGTTCTGGTCGTCACATATTGCCATTCGTGCCCAGGTGCCTTCAACGGCTAGTTTTCGAATTGGGCAATCAGGCCTAGACATGTTTCAAGCAATTTATGACAACTCTTCCACTTGTACCAAATAATTCGATGTAACATGCCCCTGCTGCCTGCAGATCCATGGATGCTTGTCTTGAGGCAGAAGTGACTAGTGGTGTAGAAAAACCATAGACTTGTGGAGGGAAACAAGTGGTAGGGAACCAAAAGAAGTAAGACAAGGCTATGATAGCCATGGTGTGTGACTACCATCATCCTCATCATTAATGTCACACACATCATCAATGCTACTAAAATTTCGCTCATCCTCCTCCCTCTCATCCTCCTCTGAAGTAGGCAGTGGCTCAACTTCTGTCTACTTCATCTTTTTGGGAGCTAGTCGGACTTCTGGAAAAATATCTTTAGCCTCAGCTAAAGAAATGCCCAGATTTTTCCATCGAAACAATGATGGCCAAGTGGGGTCATAAGAGCTGTCACAAGTCAAGACACCCTCCAAAGTAGATTGAGAATGAGAATACACGACATCCAAAAACAACCCAATGGCATGTTGGGTATTGTAAAAATCTTTGCTTTTTTACAGAGAGGAATTCATGAGTCCTTGCTAACAATAGCTCTCCCCAACTGCAGACTTAATCATGTGGTCAGTCATCCATACTGCAATATTGGAGGCCTTCATGGCACCCACCAAGCCAAGAGCGGATCACATCTAATAGGCACGACCATTCTTCTAAAGCTAGATATTCCTTTTCAATGCCCTTATGTTGCTTGGTCCACATTTGAGCCACTCTGAAACAGTCAAGTTAGGAATGCATAAAGTGTGGACAGCAGTGTCTTTTTGGGCTTGTGTGACATGTGGTATGCCTGTTGGCTTATGAACTGTCCATGAGAGGGTGCTTTAAAAACCCATGTAAAATCTTCGACAATGTAAGTGATTTTAACCTTCATATCCATGTACTGCATGAAGGAACACTTATTGCCACCAATCATAAGTACAAACCATCCAAAACAACTACAGCTTAAAGTCTCTGGAACTGAAGTACAGCATCTAGACAATCTTTCCACGCTGGCCCTCTGTAATGTTGCCTTCAACTTGTGATCATCGAGTTTATTTTTCCACCATGTACAGGATTTGATGGCAGGAAAGCTTTCCCAACTAAGTATTTCCACAGTCCAGTGATGGCAACACATTTTGATTGGGCTTGGGCTATTATGGTTCATCCATTTTTTTGTTTTTTTATTTCCTTCTGATGCCAGCGGTTTGGAACTTGAACTGGTTGGCAGTAGGGAGGTCTCAATCATCCTTGGAGTTGTTGTAGAGGTTGATTATGGAACTACGCGACCTTCTTGTGCCGTCCCTAATATTTCAAAAGACTTGTCTAAAGCTGTCTTCCATATTTTTGGCCAAACTGTAGAAGATGCTGCACCTGTAGTTGGAGAATTTTAACTCTTGTCAGCCATAACTGTTGCTTCAAACCAAGATTTTCAATTAACAAACATTACTAAAACCCTCTTCATGTGATTCCTGCGAGGAAGACTTTGGCCCTTGAATCTATGAAATTTCTACAAAACCTTGGAAAAGGGGCTTCTTTCCAATCAAACTTTTTATGATATCAGATCAATGTTGTCAACCAATACCAATGCTTGTTCCACCTGTAATGCTCTGTTCTTCTGGGAATAGGTAAGAATTTTTTTAAGGAAACCTTCATTCAAATGTGAAGGCAAATGAGTGCTAGTATTCTAGATCTCCAAGTGGAAAACCCAAGAGAGGAAGAAAGCAAAATAAATTCCTAAGGAACCTATATGACACCCATGACTAGGAATGATTCAAAATAGATCGTGTAGAAAATTAAGGATAAAAAGGTGTCCAATGGCGAATGAGAGAGGAAAGTTGATCCAAGATCAATGCAAAGAGTTCTTTGACGTGTGCTGGCCCCAACCAAGATATCCTTATGTTCCCCTTGCTGCCCTCAAGTTCAAGGGAAGGCATCCCCTTGTGGGGTCAAGGGGCGTCACCTCTTGCAACATCTAAGAACAGTGCCCCTACCCGACTACAACAGTGAAAAGACAGGTGCAAAATTTGAAGATTTATAATGGGAAAAATCGTTAAGCATGGTTGGTTTTGAGTGAACACATCTCACATAAAACCAAGGAAAAATGAGGAAAAAGGCCTACAAGTGATTAAGACCATCATTCAGTTTTTGGCCAGGTTAATTCTTGATACACGAAACTGGAAGTAATGTAAGGCACCAATTGGGACGTCCCATCAGTGCCACCACAAATGTAGACAAGGCATTTTGAAACTAGAGAAAATGGTTCACCTTCCATTAAAAAATTAAAAATCTGGGGAAGCAATCTTAAATCATCCTCCAAGGCTATTTTTCAATTCCCAGAGGAGGCTATTTATCAAATCCCAGAGGAGGCTATATTTCAAATCCCAGAGGAGTGTAGTCAGAAAATAAAAAGGAGTCCGCTGTATCATTTTTACTATATAAGGAATCAAAGTGTATCGCCAAAGTCTTCCAAAAGGAATACAAGCAGTTCCCAATTTTCCCTTGTGGTGTTTTCTACCCCAACAGGAACTCGGACAACTCAAAGAATTGGCTTTACTTGTACTTTCCAACAAAAGATACAACATTTAATTGTATGTTTCAACTTGCAATTAAAAATTTACTACTTTTCAAACAAAGTAGTCTTTGATAGTTTCAGACCAATGCTGCAGATTGTGACTGATTGGTTCATGTTGGCTGTGGCAGTTGTTATTGAGCCCAGAAGGGATTTCCCTAACTCTGAACTGTTATCAGATTTCTTCAAGCTAAAAACATATCAAATTTGTATCCTTGCCATTATCTCTTTTCTTTTTATGTTTGGAATGATGGTATTTACAATATCAACGCCTCATACTAACATCTGAAAATTATGGTGTGTGATATATCTTATTGATGAATCCAATTACATGATACAATATTGTAAGCACAAAAATTATGTTTGCGTGATACCCGCTTTCAAAAACCCTAAAAATATTATCTTTTTGGCTGATGACCAAGGAGATGAAGAGGGTGACATGCATGTATGTGTATGATGAGTTCATGGGATAAGTGACATTGTGGCTCGTGCTGGTTGTATGGGTCCCCTTAACTAGTGGTCATGCGAAAATGCATATCTTTGGTACAGACACCCCTTTCGTTACTGGTGAAACAAGTTTGAGGCTACCCAAGAGATGAAGAGTGTGATATACATGTATTTGTGCGATGAGTTCTTGGGATAAGGAATATTGTGGCTTATGCTGGTTGTATGAGTTCCCTTAACTAGTGGCTATTCCAAAATGTATACCTTTGGTGAAAACACGCTTTTGACCTTTATGTTACTGATGCAACAAGGTCGAGGTTAGCCTCTGTGTCTCTCTCCTTATTATATTAAAAGACCACACCTGCATGTCATCCTTCTAAGATAGGATTCTGTTTGCCTCCTTGATACTAGAGAATGGTCTTATTTCATCAATTACGGTTTTCTTCCCGTAGATATATGGTGACTGGAAAACAGTGTAGAATTCCAGTAAGGAAGTGAAGAGCCTTAGTTTTCCTTCAACCATTGTTTGTACTATTCCAATGATTCGATTCACACTGTACAGGAGAGTGTGAGGCATTGAGGACAGTTCTGTGTGTATGATGTTATAAGGGGTGGTGGAGGCATAAAAACAGATACTCCCTTCGGAATGTTGACAATCATAAAATTCCACAATCCACGAGGGTCCTAGGGCTCCCATAGAAAATTTGAGGTGGCCATTTCACCTTCTCTACCACTGCAATTTTATGTATGATCATTAATCAACGAATCTTGGTCATTTCATACCCTAAGTTCTCGGTAGGGTTGTATTTTTTTACTTGGGCTTGTATCTCCAATAACAGGTCTGGGAGTCATGATAAAATGAGAAAGTAAATCAACTACAATCATAATCACAAAATAAAACATAATTTTCTTTTCAAATTTTCTTTGAAAGGGAATTGTAAACATAACACAGGCAATGCTAGATTGTATGAAAGCACGTACCCTCCAAAAATGTTCAGTGGAATACTCAACAAACTCTGCCCTGCCCTCCCCAGAGATGAACTGATTGAGTTGATTGCTGATGCTGGAGCTGTGATATTCATCATTGTATTTTCACTCTCAGAGATATTTCTCTGTCCACCAGTTGATGATACTGATTGAAATAAATTACCATTCAGAAAATATGAAATGGGGCCAGAACTGCCTTGATAAGAAAGCTTAGATGGCTTAGTCCCACTTGTTCTCATATTTCAAGAGCGACTTCCTCTGTAAAACAACCATTGGATCATAATTAAAAGTTTATAAATTTAGACTGCCTGATGATGACAATGTTAACATACCATGCTTATACCAGTATAATGGCAAATGTTTAAAAATTCTGACAATTCGTGAGAAAAAAATATGCAATTATTCCACTCAAATGTATATATTGCACTTATAGTAGTATATTGTCCGACGCAATTGGTCCACTCAAAGACATATAGTGCACTTATAGTAGCGTAATTTCCATTGCCAAGTGTTTTTTAAATTTTGATAGTTGAAATATGTGATTATTTAGGTCATGCTTATACTAATATAATGCAGTCTTTTAAGAATTTTCAAATTCAAAAGATAAGTGCATAAGAGTTTCACTCAAGAAAACACAGCATGCTTATACTAGTACAATGTTAAGAGTTTTTAAACTTTTGAAAGGGCAAAAAGATGTGCCATGAAATTCTTCCACTCAAAGTAACACGACATAATTTTACTAGTGTAATGTCAAATGTTTTTTAAATTTTAAGATTGCAAAAGATGACATGTAATTATTCCACTCAAGAAATCATGTGTCAACTAGTACAATGTCAATGTTTTCATATTTCGGAATTTTTGAACTCTGTTTGATTTTTAAGGTATGACAATTGATTGAATGTTTAAATCTTATTGTAGGTCAGCTCTTGAGATTTTGTCGATTCACTTAAAAGTAATCAAGGTATCTGGCTATATCTTGTCTAGTAATTCACCTAAAACTACCTAGCCAATAAGTTAAAACCATTAGGGGCAGACACCTTCATTCATTAAAGATTCCTACCACTTTGTTTGTAAGGTTAACGATTGTAGGGTAAATGATGTAGTGTCTCTATAAACAAAGACCTCGCTAGAGGAAGCCAAAAGGGTAATTTGTAATATCAAGGACCCTATAGAGCATACTTGGTTAAAATATGATTACAATCAACTTTCTTTGTATTTAAGGGATAGATTTACGAGTAAACACAAGGGGTGGCGAGGGCTCACCATTATCTTTGAAAGGACCAAAAGATGTGCCATGAAATTCTTCCGCTCAAAGCAACATGTCATAATTTTACTAGTATAATGTCAAACATTTTTGAAATTTAGAGATTCCGAAAGATGACGTAGTTATTCCACTCAAGAAATCATGTGTCAACTAGTATAATGTCAATTTTGGAATTTTCCAAGAAAGATGAAACATGAAGGGTATATGACATTTGATTGAATGTTTAAATCTTATTGTAGGTCAACTCTTGAGATTTTGTTGATTCACTTAAAAGTAAACAAGTGTCTTGGCTATATCCTCGCCTAGTGATTCACCAAAATATACCTATCCATTAAGATGAAACCATTAGGACACATCTTTATTCATTAAGGATTCTAACCACTTTGTTTGTAAGCTCAAGATCGTAGGGTGAATGAGGTGAAATGTTGGTAAGCTTCAATGTAGTGTCACTATAAACAAAGATCCCACTAGATGAAGCCAAAAGGGTAATTGGTTATATCATAGACCCTCATGTGGCATACTTGGTTAAAATCTGTTAGTGGTCCACTTTATTTTTATTTAAGGGGGACATTTACAAGCAAACACTAGGGGTGGCAATGGGTTCACCATTATCACCCATTTTTGCAAACCTATTCATGGAGGACTTTGAGATGAAAGCCTTAGAAGACTACCCCTTGAAACCTAAGCGGTGCGATAGAATTTTTATGATACCAATGCAAAATGGTCCCATAGAGAATATGAAATAGAAATTTTTCTCAATCACCTACATGGAAGAATGGAATAAATTCTACTCACCATGGGGAAGAAAACATAAAATCAACTACCTTTCGTAGATGTCCTTGTCTCAAAAAGACCAGATCGATCTTTGGCCCATGAGGTACATAGAAAGAAAACTCATACAGACCTTTATCTAAAGGCGTATTCTCATCACCACCCTTGCCAGAGAAAGTAGCAATACTTAATACACTAGCGACATGAGCAAGTTAAGAACTCAAACCCCGATCATTTTGAACAAGAAAAGAATCACCTCATGAACGCCTTAATGATAAAAGGATACAAAAGAAGAGAGATTGAAAAACAATTCACAAAAGCAGAAATGAAGAATAGAAAACAAAATGGAGAGTGACAAAATAATCATCTCGTTTTTGTCAATGTAATTGCACAAAAATTAGCTATAATTATAAAAAGCTCGAATTCAAACTGCCTTTAAACCTCAAGATAGCCTCCATACAAAATGGATTTATGGAAAATAAAAATGGTATATTTGTATGGCTCGGGTTTATAAATGGGTTGGGAAAGTGTTGAGAAAATATGGAAGATTGACTTGTTTCATAATGGGGAACCCATAGATCACTAACAAAGTGCATTGAACCAAGAAGTGTGGTGTTCTTGGATAGTAGATATTATGGGTTCCTTAATGATCTTCAATTACATTAGCGTATTAGAAAAACTTGAATATACTATTAAAATATTAAATTGTAGAATTGTTTCCCATGAGACCAATAAATAATCTTCATTATATTGTGTTTTTAATTGGTAAAATGACTTACGAGTTGGATGTTGAATATTTTACAACCATGCATACTTTATACTCGTTATAATGGCAACTACAACTATAGGGTGGGGTATCTAGAATAGCCACCCGCCCCCCGATCGAGAGGGCGGGTATCACGGCTCTATATATCACCTCACCTCTGATATAACCGAACACCGGGGAGCGGAGTGGAGTGCCGATGGTATCGAATGGTAGGGTAGCGGTAACGGAAGGAACAGGTATTATCAAACGAAACGAAAGGCTAGGGTTTGGTTGGCTAGGCACTAGCCAGGGCTAGTCGACCCTAGACGACCATGATCTCAAATGGATCACTCTACAAAGGTCATATGAATTTTGCATAATGATTAGTCCGAGATCATCGTAATGTCCTTGTTTTGGACAAATTAAAACAATCTGAATTTTATAGCAAACCCTTATACTAAAAATATTAAATTCTATTTTTTATATTAAAACCCTTGTACATGAAATTACAAAATTTGGAATTTTCTTGTTTTTACAAAAATTCTGATTTTTGCAATAAACCCTTAAATCTGAAAATATAAAACTCTGATTTTTCTGATAAACAGCTGAAAATAGAGATTTTATTGGAATAATGGCAGAATTCAGTTACAACAAAATGCAAAATTATTTATGACACAACTGAACATGAAAATGGAGAATTTAACCCAGAAAACAGCTCCCAATGGTGACGTCAGCCCTAGACATATGACATCAGCCCCAAACATATGATGTCATCCCTAGAAATGCTTCCAGAAGTGTGACGCCAGCCCTAATATTAATGCCCTAGCGTAGATTTGGAACTTCCATGTTACCCTAATTATTTGATGAAGTTGATTTCTGATATAGACCAGATCTGAAGCGCATATGTAGTCCCTGGATGGAACCACCACACAAACCTAAGGGTTTTCATCCCCGTGTCTTTTCCAATAGAGGTTTTTCATCCTTTGATACTCCGCAGGAGGGTTTTCATTCTCTGAGGCTGAAAGCTGAAGCAGAATGCTCAAACTCACAATATAAAAATAGCTTGTTGAAAAGTGATGCCCAAACTTTTAGAATTTTACTTTCACGCTTTTCAAGAAAAGCACTCATAAAGCAACTTCCCCTCCTTTAATTTAATTTTGAGTTGCTTTTAATAATGTTCACCTTTTTAATAATAAAACATAAGTTGCCTTTTTATAACATAAAGTTACTTTTGGCCAACTTAAGTTAAATTATTAATTTATTTCCCTTGCATCACCCCTTTAGCCTTTGGGAAATGGAGAATAGGCTAAGGGTCTTCTAACTTATTCAATTCGAAAAAGGGGACATGACAATCCACCCTTCCCAAAATTGCTTGCCCTCAAGCAATTGCAAGCTCAACTGCTTGAGCTCTCCCAAATGGCCATCTCTGTAATACTTGGATCCCAATTCATCCTTGGGAATTTGCAATCCCATGTTCCAAATAAACTTTGCTTGTTTGACTGAGAACTAGCATGAAATTGTTCCTCTTGCACTTCTAAAACATTCAGTTTTTGCTGCATGTTACCCATAATGGCCCCTTTTGATATTGCACTCCTGGTTGTCTTAGAGATTCAGAAACTCAACTGTAAATCAGCACTCATGAAGTTAAAATGACTGCCAAATTCATCTAATTGCACTTGGAATTTACCTCTAGTATTGGGTCTTAACAGTTTTGTAGAGCTTGAGGTCTTTATTTTTCTGTTATGGGCACTGGTGTCCCCAAGATTTCACCCTGAAATCTAGGACTACCCTTTTGAAATTTTTCGTTCTTTTCAAGTAACGGGTTGTGTTTTGTGTTTGTTTTGTCTACAGTTGTTTGCATTGCTCCAAGGTATCCCCAGAAAGCCATAAAAGCCACATTCGCCAAATACCCACATGTTGAAGCTCACTCAATTCCTTCCTCAAGCTTTTGTCTGAAAGCATTTTATTTATTTTTATATTAAATAAATAAAGTTATTTTAAAAATAGATTGAGCTAAAATTGGAGGATTTGGGTTATATAAAGCACTTCACCCCATCATTATTACCGCATAGCATTCACACCGGGGAAGAATTTTTGCAGATAAGATAATTGGAGAAATTTTTCGAGCAATTGCTCGTAGCTTCTTTTGTTTTGTTTTATTTCTTTTTGTCTGTGTTTTGGTTTGTTTTCTTCGGCAATTCCCGTAGCCTATTCATTCTTCTTGCCAAACCTTTTTCGAGCCTTGAGTTTTGAAAAGCTATCCAATGTTTTTAATTGCTAATTAATTTGTCTAAAAGTGACCAGGGCTCAGGATTCCTTCAGAGGATTGCAAGAGGTTGCTTGGTCCAAAAAGGTGCAATAATGGATTTTATGAAGATAAGAAAATACTGCCACCAATGTGTAGAACTTGAGAAAATATGCACTTTTAGAAAAACTAGCACCTAAAACAGAGCCGCAGAGTGAACGTTATCGCACTTGCAAGTTTTGCTGCTACATCTTCCCAAACCATTTCCAAAAATGGAAAATTTTATTTTGTCCTTGTGTTTTCTTCACCAAAAATCCAAAAATGGAAAGAAATAAGTTGTCGACACTCGGCACTTTCTATTTTGCAAGCTGCCTTTCCTTCGTACTTTCCACGCCAAACATAAGAGAAATCGTGAATTTTGCAAGCTGCCTGCTGCTTATAACTTTTTCGCTGCTGTAACTTCATGTTTTTCTCGCAAAAGTAAGTGGAAAAAGCTAATACAAGTCGCTCATCTAAACTGCTGCCTTCCTTCCACTTTTTCGCTGCCGTAACTTCATGTTTTTCTTGCAAAAGTAAGTGGAAAAAGCTAATACAAGTCGCTCATCTAAACTATTGCCTTCCTTCCACTTTTTCACTGCCGTAACTTCATGTTTTTCTCGCAAAAGTAAGTGGAAAAAGCTAATACAAGTCGCCCATCTAAATTGTTGCCTTCCTTCCACTTTTTTGCTGCCATGACTTCATGTTTTTTATGCCAAACTTAAGTGGAAAAAGCCAATGCAAGTCGTGCAAATCAGCTGCCTTCCCACGCCAACTTTTTCGCAAAACTCAAGTTCAAATAAGCTGCCTTCCATGTCTTGTTTTTACGTTGTCATGACTTATGAAGTTTCACGCAATTTTAAAAGGAGTTTGCAAAATTGAAGCGTGAATATTAGCTGCCTTCCATCTCTATTTTTCACGCTGCTCTTCCTTCATACTTTTCACACAAAAATTAGAAGTTTGCAAAAAGCTCATGTGGAAGTCATTGCATGCAAAATCCCTTTCAGAAGCTTGTGCATGTGCTCCCAATCTTCCAGTTGAAGCCCACATTGAGTTTACTTATATTTGTCTTCACCCAGAGTGATTTCAGAATTCAAAATTGCCCCTATGCAATTAAAAATAAAAGGGTGATGAGTTTGTCTGAATTGCTTACGGAAAGCATTTCACTGGTGCACATACTTGAGAAGAACTGCAAAAGCTTCAAGGATAAGAGGAGAAGACAAGTCAGAGGCAATACCCGCAAGCAAATCACAGTCAATTGCTTCCAGATCCAGTTTGGTGAGAATCAAAGGAAAGAATTCAATAGCATATGAGAGAAAAAATCATCTCAAATTCAAGGCAGAGATATCATTCAAATCATTCATAAGGCGGAAGTACAATACAGTTTGAATCGGCATGTTGAGTATGGAAGAAGAACAAGACTGGGAGTGTTACAACTTTCTTCTAATTTCTTCTCCTCTTTCTTATTTCTCTTATTTTCTTCGACAAAGCAATTGAGTAATCAATTAAAATTGTAAAACTTAGGTAATTGGCTTTAAAAGCCGTTACTTCAAGTTATTGGAAGAAGTCAATTACTTGGAAATAGGTGGCAGACATGCAAAATAGAAGGTTCTATTTTCAGTTATAAATCATACATGTCATGCAAAGAGGAATTCTAGGAGGAATATTGCCAATTGTTTCCTTTTCATAGTTGTTGCATGTGGGAAATCATTGAGAGTTTCCTATTTGTATTTTCCCTCTATGCACTATAAATAGAGGAAGAGCCTACGGGTTAAAGGATCACAATTGGTTTTATCAGAACTTGTTTTAGCAAGAGCTTTTGTAATTAGAGCATTCTTGAGTTTTCAGACTTTGTGCTGGAACCCTTGATGTGACTGTTGCGAAGGCTTGGGATTAAATAAAAGGCAGATTTCTGGAGAACTTTGTGTCTACAGTGTTTTGCTGAGTTCTTGTTTTTAGAGGTTTTTGATAAACCTTATGTTATCTCAGATCTAGGTTATAAGTCATTTCTTTCCCGTTTTGTTGAATGTTGCGATTTATCTATTTATTTAATTTGTGTGGATGAGACCAACTCTGATAACTATTGGTGGACTCAACACATCTTCCTTTCTTCTTTCCCAAAGTCTATTATTTACCCTTTCTGCAAATATTCCAAAACAATTGCTTACTTGCTACAAAATTGCCTAGTTGTGGTTCACAAGCTGTGGTAATTAAAGTAAAACCCCAAAAATAGTTATTAGGATCCACCCTTACCAAATTGATAAACATCTTACACAGGAGCCTCACCGTTAAATGAGGGTGATTTATCTCATGATTGCCTAGATTTTAAGCTATGCATAAAATCTAGCCAACAGCACAAATGCTTACCGCAAACTTACTTACAACCATATCATCTATCCCTTTTTCTAGGATTGAATTCCATTTTCCTGGAGAATTTGACAATACCTATATAATTTTCTCATAAGCAATCACACTCATAGGAACTCCTTTCTTTTGCATTTCTTGGAAAATCTCCAAAGAATTCATGGGCTGCCCAGCCTTAGCATAAACTTCCATGAGATATACAAAAGGATGAGAAGTTAGTTTATCTCCAGTGTCAAAGAGCTTTTCCCAATTTTCACATTCATTGGCACCTTTCTCATATGCATTGCCACATTGTTTCTGATCATGTTTCAACTCAGCTTTTTGGCATACTAAAGCTTTGAAATGTCTCAATACATCATCCCAAGAACCATGTTGTAGAATGTAACCAATCACTGAATTTGTGAACTCAACACCTACCTCCACTAAAATACTCTTTTCAAGTGCATGTTTATCAATAGAATCATTCTGAAAGTCAATCTGATATGTTTCTTGGATCGGAACATTCCTTTCATAATCTGAACTGACATCATTTGAAGCTCTCGGCAAAATTTTAGCTTCTCCAAATCAAAGGAATTTACCTTCCTCCAAGTGCTGAACATTAGAAATTATTGCAAAGAATATCCATTTTGTAGTAACAACCTTTTAATCACACAAAAGGGTGGCCAACCTATAATGCTTTGGCATTAGAAATTGTTGAGATATCCTCAACACCTTCATCCAAACAATCCAAACAATGGGTTGTCCCGTGTTCTATGAAATGTTCTTTCCAAGATAAAGTTAAGTTGTTGAATCCTCTTGGTACATGGAATGGTGAAGCCATCAACTACAGTCACATTAAAGCCTTTATCCTTTTTGTACCTCAAAAAGTCACCCGGATCCCATATGCAAAAACAATTTTGAGCTTGAATCAAAGAATCTATATGCCCTATGCTTTTCCAATATAAATTCAGATCTGCATATGGATTCTTCTTCCTAAGTGTGTACAATGTTGTAATGAAAGATCTCACAAGGAGCTATGACGTTCCCATCAATGTGATTATCATCTTCTGGAAATTCTCCTCTGTGTATCTTGGAAAGGTGAACATGCTTGGAACTTGATTCCAAACGTGTGATGTGCTGATCTTCTATGTCCTTTCATGATCCTGGGAGCAAATGTCTAAACACCACAATACACTTATTCTGAAAAATCTGAATATCAACATGATGTTTACCTTGCTCATGTCTAGAAATATCTCTAAGATCCCATATTAGGATGCGTAGGCAGCTTTGTGGCTTATCTTCTTGACCTTTGACCACAAATGTCGGATCATGATGATGCAAACACAACCAGTTACACAAATACAGCTCATTATATATGGAGAATATCATGTCAGTGTTGAATGGTATATTAGCAACTGAATCAAAACCAGTATAAGAATAGAAAATTCTTGCTGCCCTATCTAGCATACCATGGACCTTGTATAGAAGACAACCATTTGCCAACTTATCACCAATCACCATGTCAAATATTATGACACATGCATTTGCAAATATGACTATTGTTTCGGGCAATTGCACTCTCTATCCAAACATCAAATCCGAATCCAACCAAGATAATGTATATGTATGAATCTGCTTACCTTGTAATTGAGCTGCTCCATTGTCACTTACCTTGAGAGCACTATTGGATGTGAGGTGACATGCCTTTGAACCTTGCATTTGACTTATGAGTCTCAAGGTCTCTTCATTATAATTATTCTTAAAATAACCTGTAATCCATGATACTTCCTCTTTACAAGTAGATAACTTGAATGTTTCCTTTGGTTCCTCCAAAAGACACACGCATGTATTTGTGGACCAATTAGAAATCTGATTTCTAGTTAGTCTTACTAACACAATTTTATCTGGTCCTTTGGGATAAGGATGGAGTAGAGGATCAATCAACCAAACTTGCAAAACAACAATTGATTGTTTGGGCATACCTTTATGTGGCTCCATGCATGTTGATATTGAATGTTTTGTTATTGCAGCTGCTGATCTATGGCTTGTAGCTGAGATATTTGACCCTTGTGCTCCAACCACTGAATCCTATCATCATTGATAATATTTTCCTTATGCTCATCTGAGGTCAATTTGATGTTTTTCATATCCATTTGCTAAGTCACAAGGTTCGCCGAATTTTTGGCCAAAAATTCAAAATTCGTCGAACTTGTTAGATGCCCTAAAAAGTTCGTGGAAATTCGTGGAGTTCATACTTCTGCTAAACACACAAAATATTTTTGATTTTTTTCTATTCCTTCTGGGCGAAATACATCATATTTTGAGTGATTTTACATAGGTTTAGGTTGTACCTACCATAGGCTGCGTGGGCTTGAGAGTCATGGGGATAACGAAAGCAGCGCCATATTCTTCTGAAGCCTCAACCATTATTCTTCACCAAAGACAAATCGTGGACATTGTCTTTTTGGACCATTCTTCCTCAAAGAAAGCCGAGTCTTCCTGAGGGGGACATCATTCAGCCGAGTCTTCCTCCAACGTTCTCCCGCTCCAACACGATGCATATTTGTTTTGCATTTGCAATATATTAGGTTTTTTTGTTTTATATTACTTTTTCCTTTTAAACTTTCAACGCAACATATTAGGTATTAGATTTTGTTTTAGCTTTTACTTTTTATTATGTTATTTTTTTGGTTTCAACGCATTTTCTAAGTTTTGTTTTATTTTTGGTTTGTAATATTTATTATTATTTTTAAATTTTTAATTACTTTTTTATTTTCTTTCAAACGTTTTAATCTTTTTAAAATTTGTTATATATACATATATATTTAAATTGGTTTAAAACTTTTATTTAAATTTTTATAATTTAATTTGTTTATTATATTTATTTTTAAATCTAATATGAAATAGTTTTTATTTAATTATATATATATATATATATATTCAATGATGTTTTAAATGTTTTTATAATATTTTTTATTTTTATTTTTATTCGTTATTTAATTTTAATGTTTTTATGTTTTTCTATAATCGAACTTAATGGCGATTTTTTTTTCAAACTTTATCCATTGGGCAAACTTGAACCGAATTTTATTGGGGTTTGAACTTAAACTCGAACTTGAACTCGAACCTTGTGGCTAATCCATTTGTATGGGATAATGAAATTATAAACAACAATGATATTGAAATCAGAAATTCTATCCTTTATAGATCTCAAAATATCACCTGGATTCCATACCATTATGCAAAATGCATTTTGAGCCAAAGGATCTATCTTCATTCTTTTACCCTTCTTAGAATGATGGCAAAACTGAAATAGATTTGTGTTATCATTCCCATACCTTGAACTGAGATTATAAGAGTGCTTACCCTCTTTGGCTGAAGTAGGAGCTTTTGAGAGATTAATTTGAAATTCAAAAAGTCAGTCTTATATGGTAGTGGCTCACTCTTCGGAAGATTGTTGGGTAGCTCATGGATTGGAACACCTATTTCATCTTTCTGCTTTTGCATTCAATTAGTGATGTCTTTTCCTCCTTGACTTCATTGACATAAATGCAATCATTAGAAGTCAATAAAACATCTTCTACTATCAAAAGATCTTTACCTTGCATGTTGGATCCCTCATGTTCTTGCTCAATGATGTCTTGTGGATCTGAATTTGATTGTTCTTCTTGCTTTCTGATTTCTTCCTTAGCAATCTTTTGATGTTTTGGTTCCGGTTGCTCTTCTTCCTTCTTTAATTTTCTCCTCCTTTTTCTTCAAAGTTTCTTCAAAGTAAAGTCGAACTTTTCATCATATGTGGGAAGCTTGCTCAGACGATTTTGAGTGATCCTTCTTCCTCTTCTTCTTGGATCATGCCTCCTTTTTAAATCACAGAAATCTCGGAGGGTCATGTCAACTTGAAATTTCAAGCTTAGATTATAATATTCTTCACAATAGGCCTCATAATCAATTTTGAGTTGTTGTCATTCTTCTTCTTTGACTCTTTTCTGTCCAATTGTATTTTCATTGATGCCACTAGATCTTGCATGTTATTTTGATACTCTTCCAAATGCTTGTCCATTCTATCTCTTACCCTACAGGCTAAGATCATTTCTCTAATACCACTGTAATGTCCCCTTTTTGGACAAATTAGAACAATATGGATTTTACAACAAACCCTTATACTGAAAATATTAAATTCTAATTTTTATATTAAAACCCTTGTAGATGAAATTACAAAATTCTGATATTTTCTCATTTTTACAACAAATTCTAATTTTTGCAACAAACCCTTAAATCAGAAAATATAAAACTCTGATTTTTATAATAAATAACTGAAAATAGAGATTTTCTTGGAATAATGACATAATTCAATTACAGCAAAATGCATAAATTATTTATGACACAACTAAACATGAAAATGGATAATTTAACCCGGAAAACAACTCCCAATGGTGACGTCAGCCCTAGACATGATGCTAGCCCTAGAAATGCTTTTAGAAGTGTGATAACCTAATATGAATACCTTGGCGTAGATTGAAAATTATCAGAGATCTTTGCACAACAAATACACCATAATACCTTCACATAATAATATTATATACATCTGTTTCATACGAGATGTTGGTTACATATTTATAGTTTAAGCTTCTAAATATAAACAAAGAGCTAGCTCTAACTATCCTCCCCGTACATTTCTCCCACAACCTATCTACGTGTGTTATAACTCGCACAACCCTATTTACGTGGGTTATTAACAACTCACCCACACAAACTAACTTTTACTAACTACAATAATAATTTACCACAAGTAAATTATTAATCACCATGTGAGTACTAACCATTGAATTCATAACATTCCGCCCCTTACTGCGAACATGGTAGAAAAATAGTTGCACTTCCTTCGCATCTTGTTGCCTTTGCGTTCTCATGATTTGGATGGTTTTTCAAGGCAGCCAACTACTCAAGGATGGTTTTATTCATAGTTCAAAAAATCGTAAATCGGGATTAATCGGCAGGCCAAATTTTGAATCGAAAATCGGGAATCGGCAAAAAATCGGCATTAATCGGCAACTTTATCGCTACTTTTAAAAACATTTAAATTCATAAAATATACTTAAATTAAATGTAAAAACAATGTTAAATGATGCGAGAAGTGACTCTATAGAATGCCATAGGCCCATATGCATATTTTCGATTAAGTTTTGACCAAAAAAGAGAGTACAAAGTTTGCAAACAAAAATGCTCATAGAGTCATGTCACATGTGACTTTTGAAGTATCACTATCAAATATCAATAATATTCTATTTCATTATGCACGCCTAAAATAAGTCTGTTGCACTTGCGGCTGCCTCGTGGAAGTGGAAGGTAAATATTCCTCCTCTGCAACACCAACATTGTCATCTACAAACATATCATCTGGATCATCACCAACTTCTAATGTCCCTGATGGTATTGCTTCTTCAGTCTCCCTCTCCAAAGTTGTTATCTCCTCTGTAGTAAACATAGGCTCCGCATCATCAACAATCCAGTCATCATATGGATCAATGTCAGCCAAGTCGATTGCATCATAACTCGTGCCCCCTCCACTTGTCTCACACGAAGACGAAGATTGTATCGCACGAAGACAAGGTCATTGAGGCGTTGTGTTGTCAACCTGTTGCGCTTCTTTGTGTGAACAGACTTTGAACATGCTCCAATTACATTCGCATCCAGAAACACTGCATGGTTGACAAAATGTGGATGGCTAGCTTTTGAAAATTTGGTGTTTTTGCACCATAATCTTCCCACCACAAATCTGCAAATAAAACATTTATAATTTTGTAAGTTAACTAAGCTTGAATAAATAAAAGAATTCTAGACTTCTAGTTTCTAGTTCTACATGTAATGAGACTAAATACAAATGACTCAATTTGTTTTTACCTGGCTGAGAAGTGTTTCTTCTTTTCACACATAGAGCCGAAGAAAAGAGCCTCCCCTCTGCAGTCTTGTAAATCTGCAGCTCATCAACAATTGCATCTCTAATATCTTCGTCAGATACCATCCTCTCTATGCATGTATTAAGGCCATCCATAACCTCCTCATCAACCTTAAATGATGGGGAATAAAAAAACTTTGGGTTTAGGTAGTACGCCGTTGCATGTATATGTCGATGAAGTGTCTTGTTCCATCTCCGATCAATTATGTGCCAAATGGGTTCATATTTTTGCTAATTGTGCCCATAATATTTAGCTATGGCCTCCTTGGCCACATCCATAGCCTCATACAAATAACCCATTGGGTTTTTCTCCCCATCCACCATCCGTAGAACTCGAACCAAAGGCTCTGACACCTAAAACAAAATAACATATATATTTAAAATCAAAATTAATAAAAAATTATATAACAAATGATAAATAAACAAATATTCAAGTTTAGATTACCTTCATGATTTCTTCCATTTGCTTTGCAAACATATCATCAAAAACGGTCTTCACGACCCTTTCCCCTTCGGTCTTCTTAGCATAGGGAGACTCCAACCATCGCATGCTCACAAACATCTACTTAAGGGATGTTAATGAGGTTGCAATGCTCTGCAATGTAATGAAGTTTGTGGCAAATCGTGTGACCCTTGATCGCACAAGCTCCTTTCCATTGGTGTGCTCTCTCATCAAGTTTAGCACCCAAGTGTGATTGTAGATGAATTTTGTAATATTTCTTGCATCCTCAACCACATTTTTCACCCATGAGAGTTTTCCTATGTCCTCCAATAAGAGATCCAAACAATGGGCTGCACAAGGGGTCCAAAAAAGTGTAGGGTGCCTCTCCTCAAGAAGTCTCCCTGCTGCTACATATGCCGCCGCATTATCAGTCACAACTTGGACGACATTCTCCACACCCACCTCTTTCACCACCTCATCTAACATATCACACAAAGTGATTGCAGTTTTCACTTGGTGGGAGGCATCAATTGATTTCAGGAAGACCAACTGCCCACCTGATGCCACTAGGAAGTTAATCAATGTGCGGTTTTTCCCATCTGTCCACCCATCAGACAAAATGGTGCATCCTTTTTTATCCACACATTTTTTGCTCTTCTACAAGAGTTTTGGTATGTGTGACGGAATCCTCCAACAATGGGCCACTCAAATCATGGGGAGTAGGAGCCTTGAACCCCTTCCCAGCAACAGTCAATGCAGTGACCAAATTCTCCCAATATGGACTTTTTGCCACATTGAAAGGAATGTTGTAGTACCAAAAGTTTGCCGCAGCTATTCTTGCTTCATTGTGCATTTCTTTATTCCAAGCAGTACCTTCGAGTGAAGGTTGTGAACCAGGAGTACTTCGAGGAACAAAAAACATCGTTGAACTACTATTAGTGGATGAACCCCGTCCCAGTGTTTGACCTCGTGGAGTTGCGGCATTAGAAGATGCCTCAATGTCAAAACCTTCCCTCGCTTCCCTTCTATTTGCTAGGGCTGCAAGTGCATCAACTTTCCTCTTCTTTTCTTCTTTTTTCTCTGCATAAGTTGCAAGGTAAGCAGACAACTCTCGTTGAGCCTCAGGCGGTGCTTGATTGCACACTGTCACTTCATTCCCTGGTATCCGTGCAATGTGGAACTTAAGGCAATAAACACCTCCACTCATCTTCATGCCACAATACCGCATATAACACAAGTGCCCTCTGGTGGTTCACAATGCTTCCAAGAGGGGTCATTTGATTTAGGCTTACTACGAGCAACTTGAACTGAACCGGATCCCGATGCCATTCTACAAAACAAAACAAAAAACAATTGTCTTAGATTTACAAGCCTTAGAGAAATTAAATTGTATGACCGTGACGAAATTAAGAATAAAATTGCTATTGCATGAAGATAAGATAAGATAAGATAAATATATTAATGTCCAACAAATGACCACAGAAGTAGGTCAATGGGACTGCAGTCCAAACAATATACAAAGTGCAAGTGGGGAAGACTCAAAACGAGTTCCCGAGAACAAAAGAGAGAAAAAGAGAAGAACAAGAAAAAACCCCCAAGAAAACAAAACCCCCACAGACGGGGATAATGAGTCAGAGGGGGGAAGGAAAGCGGAGAAGAGAATGAAGGAGGGGGCTGATCAGGAGCTGTCTACTCAGAAATGGTAGTCCCGTCCCTCCTAACATTCAAAGCTGATAAGAAGTAGCTACTGATGGAATGACTCCTCGAAGAGGGGGCGAGGGCCCCCTCCCCCGCAGAGAACTAAGATTAGAACGACCGCCAAGGAGGCGAGTAGATCTGGATTGCGCCTGAGACGTGTCTGTACGCCGAGCCGGCTGGTGGCCACTGGGGGAGCTGTGAAGGTCTAGCCGGGAACGAACTGATCTATGCCCTGTAATAGGATCAGAGTGGCTCTGCCGTTTGGTACCACCCACTGCGGGTAGAACCGGAAAGAAAGATGTAATCCGTCTCGTGGAAATGACTCTCGGAGGTGGGTGAAGAATCTGGTCCTGAGCTCCAGAGACTCACGGATATAGAGGGCAAGGCACCGCTGGTCAATATATCTGAAGAAAACCGGGAGGGTCTGAACCCCTCTGAAGAGGCAATGAAATCGTCCCCTGATCTCATAGTATATGGGGCAGCGGAAGATGAAATGGTCCTCAGTCTCAACCTCTTGGAGGCTACAGAGCCTGCAAAGTCTGTCACCGTGGTCAATATGATGATCCGTCTCACAACGCAATCTGTGGGAGCCCACCCGAAACTGACCCAGGGGTATGCGGAGGGCATGCATCCAATGGCGAAGAAAAATTACGAAAAAACTATATTGAAAATGAAGACGTTAGTAAATTATGAATCATGATAATTTCATAGATAATATTTTTAAAATCATTATACAATATTGATTCTTGAATATACATTATTTATACTTAATAGTTAATAGTATAATACTTAATATTAATATTAATACTTATAGTATTTATTAATATTAATATACACTGCATACAATATACACTTACATGTATTTACACTTACAATATTTACTATTTATAATATATATTAATATATATTATACAAGTATTAATATTATTATACATTAATATAAAGTATTAATATACTATTATACAAAAGTATTAATATTAATACTTAATATAAGTATTTTTATTTTTACTTGTAATAATTTAATATTACTTGTATTTTTAGTATTACTATTACCGTATTTAGTATTTACAATTAATACCGCTTAGGGCACAATGCCACGAACTATTGAAATGAGCAAGAAATGGGCACGGAATTGCTACGAATCTGTTGGAAAATGGGCACAAAATGGCCACAAACTCCGCCGCATGAACCGAACTTGCATGCCCTCCGACGTCAAATGCCCTCCTACCGACATCGAATGAACATGGATTAAGTAAATGCAAGTCGCGAGAAAAACGAGTTCGTGGAAAGAGAAAATAGGATAAAAAACAAATCGATTTGATCGATTTTCATGTTTAACCCTAGGCCACGTTTTCCCCACGATTTTCGTCGATTTTAGCCACGATTTTCAATGATTTTGTAGGGTATTTTATTGCGATTAATCGACGATTTATCGGGATAACAAAAATCGCGATTTTTCAAAAGTTTAATCGTTTTGATGAAGGCAAACGATTTATTGCTGATAAATCGCGATTTTGAAACAGAGGTTTTATCGACAACCACCAACCAAAAGGACGGTTTTTAAGACAAATCAACAACCTCAACAAGGATGTTTTTCCAAGGATAGCCACGACACTGCACATACAGATGGTTTTATAGGACAACCAACAACACAAACATATAGATGGTTTTAAAGACAACTAACAACCCAAATATCATGATGCTACATTTCATTGTGCTCCAATACTTCCCTTTGGGGGATTACATAAAAATCTACTCACAGGAATAGTTTCACATTACATCTTATTGATTGTAGCTGATTTGGTGCAGAATGGAAATGGAACATTGGTGTTATGTCCCCCACACAATGTGAAATTTCAATTTATTCAAACCACACAAAACAGAACACTACAAATGAAACACACTACACACAATTGGAAACAAGAACTCTGAAAATAAAGCACACAACTGAAAAAACACATCACCAATGCTTTGTGTAGCCCCATCGTTGGTGATTGACGAGATGTCGTTGATTGACTTCCAGCCTCCTATGCCCCCGTCCTCCAGTTGATGTGCTGCTAACTCAACCGAATTTGATCATGAAGCTCAATTACAACTAGGACATTTGTTACCTTGAAAATGCATTCATGAGGCAAAAACAAATTACTTTGCAATTTTTTTGGACTTATACAATGACACTTGACACACAAAATGAAATTTAACGACACACAAAATGACAATACAATGAAAACAATTGACTCTTGATGGACTCGGAATAAATTGAGAAAAACATAACAATAAGTTAATAACTAATTAAATCTTAACTTTAATCTGTAAAACTCTAAACTAAAACGACAATGACTTGATAAAACATGACCAACCGTGGCAGTCTTTGTGGTGTTGTCAGAAAGAAAATAAGCCATGATTTTATTGCAAATCTGCCTGACCCAATGCACTGCATTCCAATATGCTACGTAAAATGCAGCCGAGTAGAGGGTAATGTGCACTACATTCAGCAAAATCAACGATGATTATAAAATGAAATGTCAGGAGAGTCAAAGGATGTCATGAGCTCCAATGCGTAGTTCAACAAGGAGCTACAGGGGCACAACTGGCACAGCGATTGTATACAAACCACCGTATGAACCAAGACCATCACAAGGAAATCAAGACCATAACTAATCAGTTTGAACAGCTAGATGCTTATATATTTATTTCATATGAATCTGGACAATATGACAAATCTATATGAAAACTCAATGCAGATGCTCCCTCATTCAAAACAACTGATTTATTTGCTAAAGCATGAGATAAATCGACCAAGAATCAATAATTATGCACAAATCTGCATGCGGCTATCTAATAGTTCATTGATGTCTCCATATGGGCACCATATCTTACAGGGAGCATTCATGTTGTCTTCACGTTGTTGTTAGCAGAACGTATACCATTCAATGCCTTTAAGTCAACCATGAGAATGCAGGCAGTATGAGGACGCACATACAAGTAACAATTGTTTATTAACAAGACTGTCTATCAGATATTGACCAGTCTGGCAATTCCGTAAGGATACAGTCAATTTCGGTCTGATATAAAATCTACAAGCTGACAAAATTGTATTCAATTACCATGAAAAACCAACAATTAACATTTGATTGGAGTGGGTGCATTTGGAAGAACATAGCAAAATTATGCCATTCTATTCAGCTTGAATAGCTGTAAATCAATTAAATTGAACAACTACAACATTTTTGCTCAAACTCAATTTGAATACTGTTGGTCGTCAGATAGGACTTTACGAAGAGCAACAGTCAGGGGACAAGAAGTCCCTCCTCTTTAATGGGAGAGGTTCCCTTATTCAGAAACGAACTTATTTACAAATGTACAAGACATGATTTGTTGGTTAAACTTGGATATCACGAAAGTGTTTTCTATGAAGATCATCAATTACAAAAGGACTGAGGAAATGAGAGTACGGGAAAGAGCAGAAAGGCAACATGCAGAATTATAGATATCAGAGTAATTCTTTATGTATGCGAAAGTCACAGTGAATTGAAACAAGATCATTTGTATCGAATAAATAAGATGGAATTTAAAGACACAAAGTTCTGTAAATAACATCTACTTAGAACACAAAGTTTCTTAACATAACACAGATTCATTAATCAAGGACACAAAGTTCCTTCTTGGTTATACAAGATCACCGTGCTTGCAAAGTTGAAGAGTATGCAATCGGTAAGACTAACGAACTTGAGACAAATGATCTTCACAAAGAAAATAAATGAAAGCCTAGGAATAACAGAGATCAGATAGACAAAGAATGGAAAAGTCCTTCTGTATTGATTTCTTTATAATCTATTTACACTTTTCAGAAAATAAGCCAAGTTCTTCCTCTTTAGAATGGCGTAAAGAAGGCCATTATATAGCTTACAAATCAGTTACTCTTCGTAACCGTTTCTTTTAACTAAAGAATAGTTAAGGACCGCCAATCGCAGTACCTCAACTTCTTACAAAGAAAACGGAAAAAGAAAGGGAAGAAGAGAAAAGAATAAGGAGAAGAAGACAGGTGGCCGGTCACTGAGAGGGACCCACTGACTTCAGAATCCGCTGCCTGAATTTCTTTAACGCCTCAGCTATATCTCTGCCACGAGGGACTCGACGTGTTAGTCGAGATCGAGTCCAAAATCCCAGACACTTTTCCATCTCTTTATCAAACTCGACATGAGTATGATAATCTTTATTTGCTTCTTCAATGGCAGATTGAAGAGAGCAAATCTCCTTCATTTTATCCTTGGAGATGGAACTTTCCTTGAACAGATTATCTTTGACAAAAGCTCTGAATTGAGCTTTGATTTCTTGCAAGGAAAGGAGTACACCAGAAGTTTCATCTTGAAGATGGCAGTGTATATCTTTGAAAGCAGAGACAACCAGTGTCTTGAAAGCTTCGCCCTTCGCCAATCTGCTCTTCAGTTCTCCCAAAGCCTCCTCCAGGACTCTGATCTTCCACTCCACGCTGTAGACCCAGGACTTCGACAGATTATCCTTTGCATCATCAAAGACTTTACTTGCCAACAAAATGTTCTCATCTGCCTGTCCCATGAGTCGGAGGTCTACTATGCAACTGCTCCAGAGTTTGAGCTCTTTATCCATGATATTGATAGTGGAGGAGAGCTTCAGTTGCACATTGCTCACCTTTTCGTGGAGTTTGAAAGCTTCATCGATGAAGTTTAATCCAAAGAACAAGCATGTCATCCACTGTGGCTTCAATAGCTCGCTCTGCCATAGACAGAATACTTGTGCATATCTTTGATACTCTGCACTTCATCTTGGCTTAGAATTACAGGAGGTGGGAGAGTAGTCAATGGGGTAGGGTCCAAAACTTTGTCCTTAGACAAAAGAGACTTGATGAAACCTGTGAGAACTTGGGCCTGTTCTTCCAACTGTTCAATAGTTTGTTGCCCTTTCTCTACCCTCCCAATGACTCTTGTGAATGTTTCCTGGAGGTTGTGAATTTCACCTTCAGGGGTAGACTCTCCCATTGGGATTCTCGAGAGCTCTAAGTCAGATACCTGCAAGTCCTGCTCTGATTTATCCGTTGTAGGCTTGGCAATCTCCAGGAATTGCTGACCTTGAGCATCAGACACTATTCTAGAGGTAACCTTGGCTTTCTTGGCACGAGGAGTGGTGCCCAACAAGGCTGCAAATGAAAGATCAAAATTTGGTCCCGAGCTTCGAGAGGAAAATTTCCTCTCCTTTGTCAACCAAAGGTCGCACTCCACGCAAAAGAGGAAGAGGAATCAGCGGGGAGGGGCAAGGGGACCAAGAGACAGAGAACTCATGACGCTCAAGGTCTGCGCAGCTGTTGACTCGAGTTGAGAGGTGAGTGGGGCACTTGGGGCAATTGCGGCAGAAGAGTCAACATCACCTGAAAGCTCAGTGCTCTGGATTTCTTTATCTTTATCAGCTGGATCTTCAGGAGCACTTGCAGGAGTTGGTACTTCGCTTTCTTCACTTTCACTGAGAACAATGATGTTCTCTGGTCCCATAGGCAACTCTGCCTGCTTTCTTTGAGGGTCACTTTCCACAGGCTCCTTCTTAACCTCCTTGAGTTTCTTCTGGTACACTTGAGTGGATGAAGGAGTGGAAGCTGCAGGTCCTTGTATTGATGAGGCAGGTGGGTTTTGCACTGGTGTTTCTGACCTGGGAACCGATGCCTCTCTCCTTAGCGTTGAAACATCCTTGGAAGAGGATTCTCCTGAGTGCCTTCTGAGCTCTCGAACTTTCTTGTCAAACCAGACCTTAGTCCTGACTAAGACTGGAGCAAGGATCTCAACCAGATCATCTTTTTCTTTCCTATTCCAATCCAAGTCCTCCAAGGGGGTGTGCTTAATCACACCTGTCATACTCATATGAGTATAGATCGAATTGTCATCCCGGAGTCCTTCGGGAACTTGGTACAAGCCGAGTTCTTGGATCAATTGCAGGAGAACTCCGCCACAATGCCTTCTCCCGGCCTCAAAATCATCTCGCACAATCGGCCCCAAAGAGTCTTCTCAGATTCGCCTATGATGGTAGATTATCTTGATGTTCTCGCTTTCAATGAACTTCTTCAAGTCAAAGCAAGTTCTGGCTTCAAGAAATGGACAAAGTGATAGGAACCAGGCTCTCTCTATGTTTGTAAGGCCCAGTGGTGTTTTACAAGTGTAATTTCCCAAAGAGATGGGAAAGTGCAAACCGGAAATCTTCTTGTCCTCGCAGGTTTTGTGCGCTTTGTCCAACCGCCGCATACTTCAATCAAAGCCATCTTATCATCAGAACATGGGAAGCCGCAGAGGGGTGCTCTCATACAACAAAGAAGCTCGATATAAGAAAATTTCCGAATTGGATGAAATAAGCACCATATTGCGATATCGTGTTCATGGCTTCATCTCGAAAACCTTCTAAAGCAGATCACCTTCGAGCAATCGACCACGTACATGGTGAAAGCGTCATGACCTTCTTCGAAATTTCGATTCGCTGGTCTCCGGTGGTGAATCTGGGCGTGAGGCATACACTGGGTCATCTTTGTGAGCATCAATGTAGGAAAAGCCAAACCATTGCCATGACGCTGCTAGGGTATACATCAGATAAGAAGTCATGTAGAACTTCTTCGTTTCGTTGTACATTGGATGGACTGCTCTGCCAAATTCATGCTGATGATCTCTGCCCAGTTGATATTCTGCGTCCCCTCGCACACCATGCTGATGAGCGGGCACATCCAGAAGTGAAATTCATTGGTAGAGGGCAAACCCATAACCCGAGCCAGCAGAATTATGAAGTCGGACAATTCTTCATTGAAATCTGCCCGTAAAAGGGTTTTGGTCAGACGAGAAGCTCCTTTCTTAGGGTTCTTCAGCCAGGACTTCGCCACTCGTGCCTTATATTTGTCACTGTCTTGGTCGAACAGGGCCTGTGCTTGATCCCGGGAAATGACTATGGCATTATCCATCTCTGGAATCCTCAGAGCAGTGCTAATGGCGGCAGCATCCAGTTTGGCGATGAGTTCCCCGTGTATATTGGTTAATTCACTCAAGCAGGGTCAAAGTGAGCTCCGCATGAAAGCACGGTATCAGCGCACTGTACCGAGATCGGGAAACCGCCAGCAAAGGCCAAACCGCTATCGTGAATCATTTGTGCCATTGGTGTAGGGTTTGCATCTGCCACCCTCGCCCAAAAATCGCCGAAGTCGAGATGTCGAGCTTCACTGTCCCCAATATTGAGAACGGCAGACTCTAGTGGTGAAACTTGTTCCTGTCCCTGGAATTTGATCTTCATATTGGTATTATCAGAGAGAGAGAATTGCAATCTAGACTTGGGAAGGAAATGCAGTAGGGAACGGGTATGTGCGCAGGAAATTAGATTGCGGGGGTTCGGGCAAAAGATAGCAAGGAAGCAGTGTGAAAAATGCAAAAGGGGGTCTGCCCGTTATATAGCCGTTTTGGAGAGAGAAAGGAAATCAATGCGCATTAAATTCATATCTACCAATTTGACAAGCAACATATTCGGGTAGAGCGGGAAAAACTAAGTATGAATGGCACTTGGTTCGCTTGGGACATGTGAGACGCGAATGCGCGAAACACGCGGCTCGGCCGATTCGGGCGAAGCAGGGAGAAGACGCACAAATGCATTTTGGGACATTTGGGACGAAAACGCGCGAAGTACGCGGTTCGGGTGTTTCGCCTGAAAATGGAACAAAAGGCCCGTTTGAACTTGGGACATTTGGGACGAAAACGAGTACGCGGTTCGGGTGTTTCGGCCGAAAATGGAACAAAAGGCCCGTTTGAACTTGGGACATTTGGGACGAAAAGTTCCGGAGTACGCGGTTCGGGTGTTTCGGCCGAAAATGGAACAACTTGCACAATTAACTTTGGGACAGTTGGGACGAAAAGTTCCGACGGGCCCGAAAATGGAACAACTTCGGGGATTTCGGCCGATCGGGGAACAGATCGCACTTCGGGACTTGGGACACGCGGGACAAAAATGTCCGACAGGCCCGAAATACATACAAAATGACCCAAAACTATGGATTTTCTCAATCTCACGACCTTCAACAATTTCAGCACAACAGAGAAGACACTAAAACTCAAAATTTTTGAAAGTTCACTTTCTTTAAGAGTAGGGAATTTTGAGTGGACAACAAATACACAACACAAACTAATTGACAGGCTACAAATTACTGCTCTGATACCAAATGAAAATGATCAGAGAGCTTTGCACAACAAATACACCATAATACCTTCACATAATAATATTATATTTACTGTTTCATACGGGATGCTAGTTACATCTTTATAGTTTAAGCTTCTCCTATAAACAAGGAGGTAGCTCTAACTATTCACCCCATAAATTTCTCCCACAACCTATCTACGTGGGTTGTTATAATTCACACAACCCTATTTACATGGGGTACTAACAACTCACCCACACAAACTAATTTTTACTAATTACAATAATAATTTACGACACGTAAATTATTAATCACCATGTGTACTAACCATTGAATTCCTAACATAGATCCGGAACTTCCATGCTGCCCTAATTGTTTTATGAAGTTGATTTCTGATATAGACTAGACTGAAGTGCATATGTAGTCCCTAAATGGAACCAAAACTCCGAGGGTTTTCGTCCCCAAGTCTTTTCCACCAGAGGGTTTTGTCCTTTGAAGCTTGAGTGCCCACCCATGTGGGACCCAAACACAAGACCAAACATAGCAGGATAAAACAAAATTTGACTTTCATATTACTTGATACAACTATGTGACACCAAAAGACTCACAAGAGTTTTCACGACACCACATGTAACATTTACACCAACATGTAGAACATGCAAATGTCAATATGACACAATGTGCAACCAACGTCACACTTAGATAAATGAGCAAGTATGAGACTACGACACAATCACGACATGAACATCACGAATTGGCACCTTCCACACTATCACATTTTCATGGTTCAATCTTTGTCATGTTCATATTCTAATTTAAGCCTTAAAGGTTTGAAGAGCATATAGCAAGAAAACATACATTTTCCTTTTTCTCTAGGCTATGTTTCCCTTACTTTGTTTAATACATAATTTAAGTTGATTCCCTCTTCACTACCATTTACATTCCCTTATTTAACCTTATAGGTATCGAATCCATTAATCATGAGAGCATGTAGTTTCATTCACAATGATACACATTATTTATTTCGTTTCGGTTTAACTTATAACAAGTACACTTAATCACACGAAAGAGTTAACATTGGTTTAAAGTAAAAGGGTTTCGTATTCTAATTTACTCAATAGGACAACATCTTAGGGAACAACTTTTAGATAGACATAGTTGGCTAAAGGTTTAAACACCAATGTCATAAAGAAAGGTCCCAGGTTTTAATTAACTTCCACTTGCACTCAAGGACTCTACGTCCAACTAAAAGTCAATTTTGGAGTGGTTCGAACATCTTTATCTCACAAACCTCCAAGTTTTACTTTCTTTCAAAAACCGACACCACAAGAATACCAATTAAATTCTACAGGTTATTAACAACTTCATTCCCAATTGACTCTTGTTGTTGCTATAATACAATAATAGGTTAGAGTCGTTTCTAGTAGTTATACGTCATAATTTTCATTTTCTAGATAAGAGATTATGTTCACGCATGATCAAACTCACGTGGAACAATTTATAAGAACTTTCAACAATAAAAGAAGGCCCTTAACGGTGACCAACACACGAGTAAGCACAATGCTAAAGGAGTCTACATCTTGATGCAAGATAACTTTGGGGCATAGATAATCTAGATGCGAGAGGTGTCAAAAGATTCAAACATGATGATAAGATACAAAGGTAAACTAGTACCGACTTCACTCACGAAACATGGATCTCACAATGAAATGTGAAGGGCACAAAATGGACACGCGATAAGTTTTAAGTCTTTTCTAAAGTGATAAGGGTATTATAAAACTATACAAGACTCTTTTAAGAGAGAGATACACAGTAAAGGTTAAAAGCATAGTTCATTTCAATAGCTTAGGAATAGAAGGTTTCTATCATCAACATAAATATTAAGGGAGGAAACAATAATTGACATTATAGAAGCTTGTTTCAAAACATCTAACCATAGAACAACATACAAACTCATAATCAAGTTTATACCCAAATAGAATGCCTGTTATTCTCAATGCTCCAATATAACCCAATTTCTTACTCATCACAAAATAATTAATAAATAAAATTCATGTTCATAACAATAATGCTAAAACATCTACTTAACATTACATGTATATTTCAATGATATTTCATATTACAAAAGCACCAGCAACGCTACCATTTCCTTCTTATCCCACATACCGTAACCACCGCATAAGTCGACAATTTTTTGATTGTATGACATCAAACTACAACCAAGCACGAAATACGATTCTCACAACTTTCTAACAATATTGAAACTATATTTAACACACTTCAAAGGAGAGTAAGAGATGCAATGCCATTTCATTTCAATTCCAAAACCCACAAAACAGAGAGTTAGAGAGAGGAGAGAGAAAACATCGTTTTTCCACAATCAATTTCTTAAAAAGCAAGCAAACTACAACCAAAAAAAAAGTTTCCTACAGTCATATATTCGTGTTTACAAGGTTTCTCTATCGTAATTTTGCTTGGATAAGGTCATATGCCATTTTCTCCATTTAGTCACAAGTTTCCAAAAACGTCAAGTTTAGACAAGTTGCTCAAAAATTAGCATTCAAAAACTATCTTCGAGACTCAAACAACCATGGAAGAAAATTCCTACCTATTCCCCTATATACAGGAAACACTCAGAGTTGACGGAACCCCAAACTGGCAAACAGGATTAAAATGGCGCTTGTCTTTCCGGAGCTACCGATCATAAATGCACTCAAGCGGCCTTGTCGCCCAACGACCAGAGGCCTATAAAACCTATTAGGAAAACTAGCTTGCGAAGACGTTTTTCTCCAAATTGAGGGTTTGTAGCAATTTTCTCGTAGAAATATAAGAGGTATGCAAAAGCCAAAATCCATTTTGACACCCAGGGCCAAAACGGCGGGTCAAAACCAAACTGCATTTTTCACTTTCAGCAGTTGTTTAAAGTTGCAAATTAGCCCGTTGGGCTCCTAAATGCATTACGGAATAAGGTCAAACAGACTTTCGAGGAACAAGCCAGGGTTCGGTTGAACACTCCACATAACAAGGTACATGGCCGAAACTTGTTTTTCTCCTTTTAGAGTCTGCAGGGATGTTTTACACCTCCATGAAAAACAGATTTTAATAACATTACACAAAGTTGACAAGTAGTTTTACTAAGTTTCCCGTTTATTCCACAATCACGTGGTTTCCAAATCCAAGACTAGTATTGTAGTTTAACCATCCATCATACGAGGTGAGGGAGAGAGTAGTGCTTTCATTCATGGTTAATGGTCTTGTTGCATGTAAACCGAGGTGAAATTTGCTATACAATAACCCATCCCATTTAATTCACCTAAACATTATTATATTTTTTTTAAATTGATATACAACTCCCTTACAATTAAGAAAACTAGGAATGCTAAAACATGCAAGGATAGAGTAAGATGACCATGCCTAGATTGAGCAGGCGAGTGACCAAAGAACAAAGTGTGTGGTTTGCGGCCAACCAAGCATTTCGTCAAACAGTTTGCGGCCTTGTGAATGCTTCCATTTTTGTACATGTTGCGAATATGCTGGCAAAGGTTGTTGAGTTGATTTTTATACCAGTTGCTTGCATTATTTAAAAACCTCCAAGACCTTTCAATAGAACTCTTTGTGCATATCCAACGATCAAACATTCCATGAGACTACATTTTGTTTGATGCATTTTGTCCAAACCTTCTGTAAAAGAAACTTGGGAAACTTGGAAAACAGTCCTTGTGCCCCATGAAGAAGCCACAAAATTGCATACTATATGCTTCGAAGTTGCAACTAAAACAAATTAAAATCACTTCCCAAAATCCTCTAAAATTCCTTTCGGCATAGAATATAGAAATCAGCAGGTCTATAGAAGGTCAACGAAAGAGAGTAACAAGGTCGATTATACTTGCTCCCAAAAAGGTCGAGCAGGTTCCTGGAATTTCTCTCAACCCCTTGTAAACACATCATATAACATGGAATTTTGACACCCTAAAATCTCATTTGGTTGATAGTTCCAAGGGCCTCTCTACAAGCTCGCGTTGTGCCTAATTTACAAATGTGTCATACCATGAGACCAAAATATGAATAAGAATTCTACCTATTCAAGTTACTTCTATATGCATATTTATTTCACCTAAATGACTTCCAAGAAACTGTAACTCCAATAACTGAAGTCCCTGCTCTGAGGCACAAACAAGAAAACTAGAAAATAATCTACAGAGTGTTGTTCCAACCAAGCTCCCTTTTCGCACATGCAAGGAGGATGTTGTAATATCCCTTTTGAGGGTTTGAATCAAATTTTACAGTTCTGGAAATTTACATGCAGCAGACTGTAATTTTATCGCAAAGATTTATATCACCTCAAAAATTATTGCAAACATACCATAAACTTCATCATCAAATTGCTCAATGACATATATATTATTTTATGAATTTTGTGAGCCAAATCGAATGGGAAAATACAAAAATAACACTGCTGGAAATATACTTCTTTCTAGAAATCGCAGCCACTTGGGAAATTCGATTTCACATGAAATATGGCATTAAAATTTACAAATTTCGATATTCAGGCCTTTTATGACAAGGCAGATTAAAATACCAAGTCAATTTGATAATATCTTTTGCCAATAAATCATAAATCAGTCATATGCAAGTCGTACTTCTAGAAAGAAATATAATAAATCTGAAAATGCCCAATAATGCCTTCAAATCTGATAATATAGTTTAAGTACAAATAGTTTTAAGTCAATATGAAGGGCTTTCATCCTTCATATGGACCTCACATGGGGTTTTCATCCCAAGTGGTGAGATAATGAGAGAACACTCTCAAAATCAGATTTTTCAAATGTAAGTTCACATCCCAAATGATGCCTAACACCCCTATTTATACTTGTAGGTCTTGGTGCCAAAACATGAAAAGACATGTCCATTCATTATGTCCCTTCATTATGCCTTGGCCGACCCCTTATATTTATTTATTTTGCCTTAATACAAGGCCGACCCATATAATTGAGTCCATTACGCTAAAACATATTAAAAATATTAATAGACATATTTTTGCTCTCTCCTTTATCTTCTTTAATTCGACCATGGAGAAGAATTGCCCGGAAATCCAATTTGCCTTTGAATTTGGAGAAAAAGGGACATTACAGTCCTCCCTCCCCAAGATTGTTTGTCCTCAAGCAATCGCAATCACCTGGGTCCCATGTGATCCTTGTAGTCTTCATATTTGTACCTACACAAGAAACAAACTCCTTAGAAAAAATATGAGTGTTTAACAACACTCCTTTAGGTCCTGCAATTGTCTTCTTGTTTGTGGAAGCCTCATAATCTTCATATATTTGATGGCTGCCCCGTACAATACTGTAATCGAGCCTTCTTCTTTCAAAATTCAGAAAATTGGCTGGTTTCCATTCCCACGTGTTCACCCATGGACCCAAATCAATCTCCATCATTACATTCATCAATGGCATGGCTAAAGACTGAGCTATTGAAATGGTAGGAAGGCTGATCAAGGTGATGTCAATCGTAGAAATGATGGGACAACAGCTTGAAATTTTTTTCCAATATGAAAGAACATCAATGACTTCCATGAAACTTCATTCCCAATAGCAGCAAACTGAAAATGACTCATATATTCAGCTGAAAATGGAATGTTTTGTGGAGAATTCATACCATATCCTTGCTTCCTTTCCAAATCTTTCCAAAATTTTGTGGTTATGCCAGCATCAACAATCAAATATACCCAACGCATACCCTTCTTTGGAAGCACATCAATCAAATGCCACAACTGCTGCTCAAAATCTGAAAATGAGCTTCTTATCATGCAAAGGGTAATCCATGTATCCAGGTAGAGCTTGCAAAATTCTATTCCTTTTAGTCTCTCATCACGTAAAGCAACGTATGCAAGAGTACATCCCAAAGTTCTTCTTCTATGTTCACAAAGAAAGGATAAAGCTGAAATATAATGCATATCAACATAGAGAAGCCAAAGAACCTTGTACCTTACTTGGTGCCAATGTTGTTTCCTTATGAGAAGGAACAAAGTACATGAGGCCAGCATACCCATGTGCCTTCTAATGAGGTATGGATCAGCAAACTTATGGTCTCCTTTTCTTTCTCCCTTTCCGGTATGTTCCTTAGGCACCCAAATGTTAAGAGCAAATGTACCAACCAAGATGTGACCATTATACATCATATTCATCTCCCTATCATCCTCAAAATCATACCCATCAATGCTTAGTATGGAAGGAGAAATGAAATATGAAAATTCATACCTTGGGCTGCTCTCATCATCCACAAAACTCAGAATTTCTGAGTTTAGAACAGCACTATTTTCTTCGCCATTTTCTTCATCCAAAGCCCCTTTTACTTTCTTACCAATGTTTTTGCTAGGTGGGAAATAACCTGGAGCAACCATGAGACTCATGCTCCCTTCTTCAAATGGCTCACGGTGACAGTGAATGATGTCCTTCAAATCTGATTTGTCCATCATTTCTTCATCATGCATATGCTTGTTGCTAATGCCCCTTTCATTATGCAAGCCATAGGTCTTGCCATGAAAACCACATCTCATCTTTTCATTCCTATTCCATGTGCATAACACCTCTTTTCCCTTGATCCTCTTGGAATTATTTGAGCTTCCTTTGATAAGGTTTGATTCAACCTTTGTTCCCAAACATACAAGGATGAGGTTGCCAACAATATTGATTTCGAAATGAAACCTTTCCAAAATTTATAACAGCACCAATGTAGAAGCAATATTGGGGTTGAACCCAATCATCCATACATTCATTACCACAAGAGACACTTTCTATCTTTCTACTCCTTGAAACATGTTGATCATAGGAACATACACAAGGCAGCGACATATGAAAGAGCAATAAGGCTAAGACATAGTTACCCTTCTCCTCGCTTGTTGATTGCTTGACAATTTCCCCATATTCTTGAGTTTCAAAGTAGGGCTGAGATTTTCTTTAATGGACCTTTTTGCTGTTGTTGGGTATAGTCCAGCCCCTTCATCTTGTTCTTTATGAGGGGTTTCTCCCATTTCCATGGCCCAAAAGGGCTATTATCAACACTACTCCAAATTATTCTTTCCAACATAAGAATATCAAGAAGATGGCCAACCAAACTAAAAAGGAAATGGTTACCTTAGCATACCAACCATGGATCTTGGGGAGAAGGTCATCCTTTGTTACTTTCATCTTAACTCTTGTGCATGCATGACTTGGGGTTTTCCAGAAAGGATGGGAGTACCCCTTACCACTTAATGTGCACCGTAATCTTCCCATATTTGAATCAAACTGATGATGATGATTAGTTCTGTGTGATGGTAAGCTAGGGAGCAACAAATCTGAAATGTACTCGATCCTCGGACCTTCAACAAAACTTTCATCCACTTCTTCTTTCATACCTTGTTCACAAGTACTCGGGATATCTTGGTGGCTCTTTCCCAAGTTTGATTCTTCATCTTTGGGCTCTTTATTGTCTGCTGCTACAAACGGACCAGCGGGCTGCCTTTTATCATTTTCATCTTGGAAATGAGTTTCATTCGTTCCTAACACCACCGCTTCTTGTTCACCACCCTTTCTTTCATCTTTAATGCTGGTGTCACTTATCTTTTGAGGGAGGTTTTATGGCCATTCACATCACCTTCAGGTGGAATGTCCATCTCCCTTTGTGCTTGTTCTTCGAATTTCTCCACCAATGCAACTTGGAAGCTCTTCTCCTCTTTCTCTTTTTGTGGCCTGGCATGCCTAGGCCTAGATCTTCCACTATCCAATTCCATGAACTCTGTGAATGACATTGCTTCACGGATTTCTTTGGGAAAAGCCATGTATTCCTTATAGCTTGCTTCAACATTTTCTCTTCCCGTGGTGCTTGGATCTTCTTCCGGTAGGACTTCAACTCTGGTCTTCGGACTCGATCCTCGAGTTGTTCCCATTGTTTGCTTGATATTAATTAGATTTTGGATAGACATGGCAAGAAGGTCCAAGGCTTCCGTGAGTCTTTCTTGTCCTGCCATAAATTTATCCATTGAATTTCCCTCAGGCCCTTTGAGAATCAAGCTCTGATACCACTGTAATATCCCTTTTGAGGGTTTGAATCAAATTTTACAGTTCTTAAAATTTACATGCAGCAGACTGTAATTTTATCGCAGAGATTTATATCACCTCAAAAAATTATTGCAAACATACCATAAACTTCATCATCAAATTGCTCAATGACATATATATTATTTTATGAATTTTATGAGCCAAATCAAATGGGAAAATACAAAAATAACACTGCTGGAAATATACTTCTTTCTAGAAATTGCAGCCACTTGGGAAATTTGATTTCACATGAAATATGGCATTAAAATTTACGAACTTTGAGATTTAGGCCTTTTAGGACAAGGCGGATTAGAATACCAAGTTGATTTGATAATATCTTTTGCCAATAAATCAGAAATCAGTCATATGCAAGTCGCACTTCTAGAAAGAAATATAATAAATCTGAAAATGCCCAATAATGCCTTCAAATCTAATAATATAGTTTAAGTACAAATTGTTTTAAGTCAATATGAAGGGTTTTTGTCCTTCATATGGACCTCGCATGGGATTTTTGTCCCAAGTGGTGAGATAATGAGAGAACACTCTCAAAATCAGATTTTTCAAATGAAAGTTCATATCCACAAATGATGCCTAACACCCCTATTTATACTTGTAGGTCTTGGCACCAAAACATGAAAAGACATGTCCATTCATTATGTCCCTTCATTATGCCTTGGCCGACCCCTTATATTTATTTATTTTGCCTTAATACAAGGCCGACCCATATAATTGAGTCCATTACGCTAAAACATATTAAAAAATATTAATAGACATATTTTTGCTCTCTCCTTTATCTTCTTTAATTCGACCATGGAGAAGAATTGCTGGAAATCCAATTTGCCTTCGAATTTGGAGAAAAAGGGACATTACAGATGTTGGTAAAGTTGTGGAGATGGCTTCTCACCTTCCATTTGCATTTTCTTGAAAGTTTCCAACGGGTTCTCAACAGATAAAATTGTGCTCTCCCAGCAGTGATTGTGGTCCATGAAACCTCATTCTTTCAAGCATTTTATCAAACAATTTTCATCCATGCGCAAGGCCTTGTTAATGTTACATCAAACAAAACAACTCCTTTCAACCCCTATCAAATTGCATATGGTGAGACCGCACTCTACCTCCCAAAGTCCACGAAATTACACATTTTTAGGCATTTTAACAAGCAGCCCGTTGTCCTTGTGTTGGCTAGATTTTATGCATAGCTAAAAACCTAGGCAATCATGAGATAAATCTCCCTCATTTACCGGTGAGGCTCCCGTGTAAGATGTTTATCAATTTAGTAAGGGTGAATCCTAATAACTATTTTTGGGGTTTTACTTTAATTACCACAGTTGGGCAATTTTGTAGCAAGTAAGCAGTTGTTATGGAATATTTGCAGAAGGGGGAAATAATAGAATTTAGGAAAGAAGAAAGGAAGATATGTTGATTTAACCAATAGTTTTCAGAGTTGGTCTCATCCACACAAATTAAATAAACAAATAGATCTCACAATATTCGAAGTGAAGGAAAGGAATAACTTCTAACCTAGATCTTAGATAACACAAAGTTTATCTAAAAATTCAAATAGAAGTGATAAGCAAAGCACTGTAGACACAAGTTCTCCGGAAATCCACCTTTTATTCAATTCCCCAGCTTTCACAGAAATAACATCAAGGGTTACAACACAAAGTCTGAAAACTCAAGAATGCTCTAGCAAAATTGTGATTATCTAACCCATAGGCTCTTCCTCTATTTATAGTGTATAGAGGGCAACTACAAATAGGAAACTATAATTGAACTCACACATGTGGAAGCTATAAAGGAAACAATTAGCATCTTTCCCTGGAATTCCTCTCTACGTGACATGCATCTGAAGACTAAATCAAAGTTTTGCATGTTTGCCACCTATTCTTAATTAAAGGACCTTTTCAAATAACTTAAAGTAATGGCTTTTAACCAATTACTTTAGTCTTACAATTTTGTCCAAGAAAATAAGAAAGAAAATATGCTAGCTACTACACTTCACGCTTTCCCTTTGTTCTGATACTAAATTTACTTGTCAAATATGTGATTCAGTGTCTTCCCATCTTCTTTAGCAATAGTTTCTTTCTCAGTCTTGAACCGCAGCAATCCCCTAGATAGAGTGTCTATGTTTGCCTTCACTTTCTCTAAACTAGGCCCAAATCCTTTGATATTTGCATGAAGTCTCACTAGTTTGCCAATTGAATCCAACGTGAAAGGCACGATGCCTTCATCAATCTTGGTGTCCCGTGATTTCACACTAAAATCTGGGACCACCCATTCAAAAAAATATTCGTTCTTTTTAAAATAACGGGTCTTTTTGTGATTTTATTGCCAGAAGTCGTCTCTATTACGTTAAAATATTCCTAGTGAATCATATGAGCCAATTTCGACAAATACCCAGATGTTGAAACTCATTTTATCCCTCCGCCAAGTTTTGTCTACGGGAAATTTTTATTTAATTATTTATTAAATAAATAAAGCCTTGTTCAAAGTAAATTGTGCTCCGGTTGAACCCTGTTGAAGTTTTGCATGCCAGTATTCACACATCTCAATAGGATTTTCACCAGGAATGAATTCAGAGCATTGTCTGCAACTTCTGGCAACATTTTTCGCTTTTATTTATTTCTTTTGTGTTTTTCTCCGGTTTTCTCCGCAGTTTGTCTGTTAAATTCCCTTGGGTCCGTTCTTTGTTCTGTATAGTCTGTTTAATTGCTCAAGCATCTGGAGATCATTTACGGCCTCAGCACCAAAAGGAATCAGCCTCAGAAAGCAAACTTCTGACCAAAAAAGATGAAGTCATGCACAAAAAGCCTCTCCTAGGCAAGTCACACTTTTTGGAATGAATAGGTCTAAGCTGCAATGGGAATATTAGAGGTGACATGAAGGAATTTATTACACCGCTTACTGTACAGGTAAAAATTCCCATTATGAAATAAAGAAAAATCACTTAAAGCACCGATGGGAATTTTCTGCCTACCTAACAAGCTAACTTTTCCCACCAAAGAGATTTATTCACCCATACAAGTCGCACTTTATCAAAGGAAGCTATTTTTAATACAAGTCACACTTTTTGGGAGATGTTTTAATTTGCCAATGGGAATTTTGGCAATGGCAGGCAAAGGGAATTTCTTACCTGCCTTGCAGGGTAAAAATTCTCATTATGGAAGTCAAATAATTTAAGTTAAAGAGGGGATTTTTGGAGCTGCAATGCAGGGTGGAAATTCCCATCAAGTTGACTTCCTATTTTTAGCATCTACCCCTGCCAAAAAGTGCGACCCACCTTAACATTAAACAATGAATTTAATGATATTTATTTATGGCTTTTTAACCCAATTTTGGCGCCATGAATGGAAGAAAAGTCACCTAAGAAGACAAGCCAAAGAAAATCAAGGATGCATGCTAAAAATAAATAAAATAAATTTATTAAAAAGCAACCAACAGCATGCATAATTGGGCGCCCAAATTGGATGAATAGACATGGCTATTAATTAATTAAATTGCCAAAAATAGGAAGAGACAATTATTAAAAATAGCATGTTGGAGGTTATATAAGCATGGGATGCCATAAAGGAGAAGCACTTATTTCTTTTTGATGAAGATTGCAGCCCGGACAGGTTTTGGCGCCAAAAGGAGGATGTTGCATTAATAAATATTTTCCACTGCCGGGAAGCTTCCAGTTTTGGCGCCTAGGGTTGGAATAGCCTAATTTTTGTCATTTTGAGTGTCTACATGTTGGTATATGTGCCTAGGTGAATTAAATAATATTTTTTCTTGCTTTGCATGCAAGCAAAACCTCAAATTTTAGGGCAGCAGGCTTTATATGCATATTTTGGTGATAAAAATCAAGTATTCATGCCCTGAACTCCATCTTTCTCAGAATTAATTGTAGGTATTCATCACAGGTGCTCATATAAGTGAAAGGGAGTTCAAATCAATGTCAGGTACATTGAATATCTCTTCCGAATCAAAATAAATTGCCAGATTTGCACAAATTGATCCAATCACAAGGAATTCCAGCAGAATTAAAAGAAAAAGAGCTTAGACAAAGATTGTTCTAGCCATGTTGAAGCATGATGACAGAGAAGGCTCGTGCAGAATCATGCATAGCTTCCAGATTTGCTGAAGTCAATGATACAGACATAGGCCCTGAACCTATCACCGATTTAATTGATGATCCAAATCTCATAATTGCAAAGGCTTCCGGCAAAAATTCATCCTCTTGTTTCTAACACAGCCCGTGTAGAAATCGGTGCATGGAAAATTCCTTCTAGGACATAGGCCCTGAACCTATCACCGATTTAATTGATGATCCAAATCTCATAATTGCAAAGGCTTTCGACAAAAATTCATCCTCTTGTTTCTAACGCAACCCGTGTAGAAGTCAGTGCATGGAAAATTCCTTCTAGGATCTTGTGCATGTGCTCCCAATCTTCCAGTTGAAGCCTTCATTGAATTTACTTGTATTTGCATTCACCCAGAGTGCTTTCCAGAATTTAAAATTGCTCATATGCAATTAAAAATAAAAATGATGAGTTTTGTCTGAATTATTTACGACAAACATTGCACTGGTGCATGTATTGGAGAAGAACTGCAAAAGCTTCAAGGATAAGAGGGAAGACAAGTCAAAGGCAATACCTGCAAGAAAATCACAATCGGGTTGCTTCCAGATCCAGTTTGGTGAGAATCAAAGGAAAAAGAGTCAACTACATGCAAAATATGGAAAAAGAACAAGACTGGAAGTGTTGCAGCTTTCTTCTAATTTCTTTTCCTCTTTCTTCTTTCTCTTATTTTCTCCAACAAAGTAATTGAGCAATCAATTAAATTATAAAACTTAAGTGATTGGTTTAAAAGCCGTTACTTGAAGAAGTCAATTACTTGGAAATAGGTGGCAGGCATGCAAAATATAAGGCTTTATTTTCAATTATAAATCATGCATGTCATGCTAAAGAGGAATTTTAGGAGAGAGATTCAGATTGTTTCTTTTACAACTTTCGCATGTGTCAGTTCAGTTATAGTTTCTTATTTGTAATTTCCCCTCCATACACTATAAATGAAGGAAGAACCTATAGGTTAAAGAATCAGAATTTGTAATCAACATTCTTGTGTTCCATACTTTGATTTGAAACCCTTTATAGCTTTCTACAAGCAAAGGAATAGAGAAGAGACAGATTTCCGAAGAACTTTGTGTCAACGGTGCATTCGTTTCTTATTTCTTTTTAGATCTCTTCACAAACTTTGTGTTGTCTTAGATCTAAATCTGAAACTTTCCTTTGCTTCAAATTCTGCATTTGAAGATCTATTTGTTTCGTTTATGTGCATGTGATCAACTCTGTCAACTATTGGTTAGGTTGCACACCTCGTTTCCTTTTTTCCCGTATTTAATTATTTCTCTTTCCTGCACATATTGCTTACAGTTGCTTACTTGCTGCAAAATTGCCTAGTTATGGTCCATGAGCTACGCAATTAAAGTAACACCAACAAATAGATACTAGGAAATATAATTGACAAAATCTTACACGGGAGCCTCACCGGTAAATGAGGGAGATTTATCTCATGATTGCCTAGGTTTTCAGTTGTGCAGAAAATCTAGCCAACAAATCTTCTTCTAGAAAAGCTGGAAGAAATTCCTCAAGGGAGGTAGGCAACTTGTTTGGAATGTACCTCGTATGGTAACGAATACCATCAACTTCCTCCTCTGTAGTGAAAGCAATTATGTTCTTTGGCACTTCCCTCATCTTGTCTTCCAGCAAGAATCGCATTTTATTCAACATAAGTTTGAGAATCTCCATGTGGAAAGACACTACTATCTCCAATGCTTACCCTTTTCTATCAATCCATTAGGTACAAGTTGCTTCTGCAATCAATACACTCTCCGACAGTGAATTTATCTTGGCCAAGATCTCCAAGTGGCTCTTAGCAACTGTATTCTCATCTTCTATATCTGTCATTAGTTCTTTCAGCCGAGATAATACCTTGTGCATACTCTCTAGGCTATTTGGTACTTCCTTGAGTTGCTCGACGCTTGATGGGTGATCTTCCTTTTCCATTCATCAATAGTTTTGACCTAGTTACCTACATCTTCAACCTCTTCAATCAAATGGTTGCTCCCGCTCTTGTACTAACACTGGCTGAGAGGAAGGTTTGGCAACCTTAGTGATAATCTCTTATAACTGGGAGATTTGCATCTGAAGTTTGACTTTTTCTACCTTCTCCCTATCAAGCTTGAGGAATAAAGCGTCTATCAATGTCTGAGTATCCTACTTTAATCCTTCTGTGGTGATTTTCCCAGTGGTACCTTAGTTACAGATATGTCTACTACCGTTAGCTCTCCCTTTTGCTTCCCTTCAGCTGGAACTAATAATTCAACAAACTTCTGCCCTGATTCTTCAATAACCAACCTTGAAGTTACTTTAGCAGCTTTAGACCTTTTGCCTTTTCCTCCCAAGCTCACGAGTAGCTGCAAATCCTCCTCTTCTAGATTAATTACTTCTCTTGCCTCTGGAACTGTTTGCAAAGCTAACCAGGATGAGAAGTTATTCTCTCGGGGAATGAGAAGCCTCTGTGTGTACCACCATTTCATGCTCAGGCTCTGTTGCATCTGAATTCACCACCGTATTATGGTTGCCTTCTCCTGTGCCATCCAAGGATAATGCCCTCTCAAACTCGCCATCTGTGCTTTCAACTTTTTTGTAGGAAGAGGTGAAGAACTGGGTGGCTGAGGAGTAAATACGAATGATGTTGGATTCAACGGCAGAATAACTATGTCTGCCCGAGGAGCCTTTGGGCTGCTGAAGTGTTGTGAGTCAAGCGGAGAAGCTTCGGCCCATAAGCGGCACTGATACAATACATGAAGATTTGCCTTTCTCCAATGCCTAAAACTTTTTGTGCACTTTCAACTTCTCCGGTCCTCTACTACTCTCACCGTCATGCACGAGGTTCCCCGTGGTAAAGTTCCTTGTGACTGGTTCATCAAGCAATATCCTTTTGTTAACAACCAATTTGAGGTGTTAACCAGACTGTTGAAGACCTCTCCTCGATTGTCTAGCCGCCACCTACACTGGCTTGAAGAGCAGCTTTATCTCCTCCCATTTGATGATATGTGTCAAGTACCACATGTCCATCATCTGAAAGATTTGCAGGTATCCTTGCCAAACCATAGTCAGAAACTTGTTGAGCTGATAATCTGCTGAAATCTCCTTTTTTGACTTCGTATTCGTTCTGCACTTCATCCAAAAATCCTCCAATGAAGGGACGTGTGAGTATTCTGGGAGACTGTCTTCCTTGTTATTCCATAAGGATCAAAATTCATTCAAGCTAGGAAGAACTCGTGCTCGTAGCAAAGAAACATTTCTGCTTCGACTCCTCTGGCTTTGTGGATGGTCTGACAACTATAATGGCCCACTGTGACTGGGAAGCGACCGTAGATCTATGCCGCTTTGATTGTAAGTCCTGCAACTCTACGAGTTGCCTGCATAACTCCATGATAATCCACTTATCATTTGGGTACCTCGGCAACTTGACTAGTTCTCCTGAGAAGCCACTAACCCTGAGATACGTGAAGTCAGCAAACTGGATGAAGATACGTGTTGGGAGACAGACTTCCCAAGCTTCCTTGCTCACTGTTGGCCTTCAAATCACCATCTAGCTTGCAAATGAATCCATAGAAGAAGCCATCATTCACTGCCTTGTAATCCTTGTAGCATTCAGGAATCGCCAGTTGTGGGTAGCACTCATAAATAGGATCCTTTAAAAGTATCCCTCTTCTGTCCAGTTTGGAGAATATTCCCTGCGAGGCTGCGGCATACACAAGGTATGAAGTCATTTTAAAACTGAATGTCCGCCTCACATTTCGAGTTGCTCACTAATGTTGTTATTGATGATCTCTACCCAATTGATCTATTGAATCAGCTCTGTTGATCTCAATTGTTCTGACGAAGGAGTACATCCATGAGCGGAAGTTATTTGCATTAACTTCCCCATTTATCCTGCAAGAACCGAGTGATATCATCAACTTCCTGCACCAGATTTGACCGTGAAAGAGTCCTTGGAAATTTTGATGGTGACCTAGGCTTCTTCATATATCTTCTGTTCATTATACCTACACAGTCTACTTTGTTTTTTTCCCATCTATCACAAGCCTCTTGCATGTTGATTGCAATTAGTACAGGTCGTGCCGGAATCTTGAGGCAGTAATCAATGAATTGTGCATCTAGTCTGATCATTGTCTTTCCTGCTACATCCCTGATTGTCCTAGATAAAGGATGGTAGAACTTTGCACATTCTAGAACAAATTCAGCCAACTGGGTTGTAGCTAGAAATGCCACAACTTGGATAATTCCGTTGTTCCTTATTGCCCGCATAAGGGATGACTGTCGCTGGCCCCTGGATCTCATTAATCAAATCAGCAATAGATTCAAGCCCTATATCTCAGATTATCATTGATATCATCAAACTTGGATACTATGCATGATTCTGTTGGATCATCTCTGTCATCAACCTTCATCGTGCTTGAATCAACCTTTGTCTAAGATCTTTTTAATTCGTACGAAAAACCTTTGCAATTATGAGAGGTGGATCTATTTGTGCAGAAACTACAATTGTTCCACCTGATTCTGAAGATATATTCAATGTATCAGACATTGACTTTGCTTTCTTCTCACCAATATGGGCACAAGTGAAGTATTCCTGCAAATAATTCAGACAAACATGAAGTCCATGGCATGAATGTCTAATTTCTTCACCAAAATCTGATTATAAAGCTTGCTGCCCTCTATTTTTAGACTTTGCTTGCATGCCAAGCAAGCTAAAAATATTATTTTATTCACTGTGCACTCACATCAACATGCAGATAGCCAAAATAATTTAAAAAAAAGCTTTTCCAACCTTAGGCACCAAAACTGGATGCTTCCCGGCAATTAAAAATATTTTTAATGCTCAAAACCTCTTCCTTTGGCGCCAACACTTGTCAGGGCAGCATGCTCCACACAAAAGAATTAATTGCCCTTCACTTATGGCATCCACTTCTTATATAAGCAACTGCATGCTAATTTTACCAATTGCTTCCTCTTATTTTTAGCAATTTCTAATAATAAGTTGTGTTTTTTCTCCTTCTTTGGGCACCCAAGTTTGCCTAATTTTAGCTTGCTTTTAGCATGCTTTTCTTTGCAACTCTTTCCGCTATTTTTAGCAAGCTTCTTTGTCTTATTTTTATCATGCCTTTTTGCTTTGACTTTCTCCCTAACTTTGGTGCCAACACTTGCTAAAAATAATTAAAAGAAATCACTTTTTAAGCATGTAATTATGCCAAAGTGGGTCACACTTTTTGGCTAGAATTTGTGTGAAAAACATGAGGGCAAGGTAGTGTTAAATTTCAACCTGCCAAGCAGCTCCAATTTTCACACTTTTCACTTAAGTCATTGTGTTAAATTCCAACCTGCCAAGCAGCTCCAAAAAGTGCGACTTGCATAAGTGAATTAGCTAACTTTTGTGTGAAAAACATGAGGGCAAGGCAGTGTTAAATTTCAACCTGCCAGGCAGCTCCAAGTTTCACACTTTTCACTTAAGTCATTGTGTTAAATCTCAACCTGCCAGGCAGCTCCTATTTTCACACTTTTCACTTAAGTCATTGTGTTAAATTCCAACCAGTCAAGCAGCTCAAAAAGTGCAATTTGCACTTGAAATTGACTTCCCAAATTTGGCGTGGAAATCCAAGGTGGAAGGCAACTTAGAGCTTCGACTTGCATGGGCTCTCTTCCTTGAAAAACCATGACTTGGACTAAAAACTCCATCTTTGGGTAATTGCATGAATTCGGATGATGGGGCAATTGTATTTATGACTTTGCATAGAGAAATCACCCATTTCTAGAAATTGTGACTTGCTTCCAAGCTGCTGCATTGAAAACCAACATTTCACAATAGATTTCACTTTTGTTTGAGGCCATGGATGACTTCTAAAAACCCTAGGCAATTGGACTGGTTAAGCAGAACGAAGGAAAAGACCAAGGGAATTGCCAAACAGATTACAGGAGAAAAACGAAACCAAACACAAAAGAAATAAATAAAATGAAAAAACCGCCAAAAGTTGCAGACAATTGCTCAAAATAACTTGCCGATTAGCCAATCAGAAAAATCCCTCCCCACGTGAATGCTCCACTCGAGAGATGAAAGTAACACTAGTGTGAAAATCCACGATAGGGTTTAAATTCAACTCAATCTATTTTTAAAAGAGCTTTACTTATTTAATAAATAAAATTCTTTCGAGACAAAACTGGCGAGGGGATAGAGTAAGTTTTAGCATGTGGGTATTTGTCGAATTTGGCTTTTATAAGTCTTAGGGGATATCTTAAAGCAATGAAAACAACTACGGGAAAACGATACACAAAGCATGACCCATTACTTGAAAAGAACAAAAAATTTAAAAGGGGTAGCCCCAAATTTCAAGGTGAAATCTCGAGTACACCACCTGCGCAGGGGCCATCCAAGATTCTTTGTTTCGCCCCAATTTGAAAAAAAACAGGCCACATTTGCATATTGTCTACCTAGGCGCCGCAACTAATCCATCAATGAATAAACTCGACGCTTCAAAAGTTGCACACGTCAATACCGGGCCCACGGTCACCAATTTGACAGCAAGTAGATACCAACAAAGGGAGGGGTAAATGGCTTTACACTGTCAATGGCATTTGCGTTGAGGCTTCTAAAGTCGAATTCTATTGTTTTATTTTATTTTTAAGTAAAAACCATTTTGTTCACTCTCAACACCAACGCATCCCATGAGAGCACAAAACCTGCAACACACTACCCTTGACAAACCGCATTTTTGTGGTAAATTGACAAGCAGTCCCTACCATGCGTATGCTTCCACGCTGTAACTAATTTGCCTAGCACTAGGAACAATCTCTCGCTAAAAATAAAAGGAACAAAAGTCCCTCCTTCACATGAATCTCGAGAACACCCATGCCCTGTTCCAAAACTCTCATTTAATACAAGTTGGGAGCAAGCTGGCAAGGTTACAGAGGACACCAACAATTTCTACAAAGCCTCCATGGCCTGAAAGGAATGCTACCACAACAAAACACAAAAAATAACACAAACCATACCCATGCAACCATGGCATTCCACCAGCTCGCTTGTCGATTCATGGAGGTATTCCAACCACCGTATGCATGCCCAGGCAGAGCTTTCACACATTTCAAACCAATACATTTATTATTATTATCATTATTACACTTAATGTATTTTCCCCTCTTACAAGCATCTCGCACAAAACCCCAAAATTCTATAATTCTTTCTTGAAAGGGGGTTTGTCCACACCCCAAGATTTGGAAGAATTTAGGAGCATAAAGAATATTTACTTATTTAATTATTTTTATTTTATTTTTGTTATTTATTTATTTAAGACTCGAGTGATTTATATTATTTTAGATTGTTGTGACCATAGCCACGACTGTTCCTAATAAGCCTCTTGCTTTATCACGTAACTATCTCCATTTGAAAATATGAGGTTTACCTTTGTTGATATCCGTAATATGATTTAGTCAGATCATGTTACGTTAAAACAACTATAAATATCAAACATCAAGCATCGAAAATGATCCCGAGTTGGATGGATCGCAAGAAGATGACATAACCGCACAAGACGAAAACACGAAGATACACTTAGTCCGCGAAGGACAACTTCAACGATACCCTCATTATTTTATTATCACAATAGTTTAATTTATTTTATTGCCAGTTTTTTTTACGATCACTCCGTCGGTGGCCAAAATGAAAACCCAACACGAGTCCAACATTCAACGACCATCCCGCAGTGCTTTGGCCAGGGTTCTAAACGCATTGATTCAACAACCCGGATAGGGTTATCCTGATCCCCACGGCACACGGGGATGTGGATCGACAAAGACGAACATAGAGGAGGCACCGCATCACTCCACAAGAAGTTTTCATCCTCTCGGGGCTGAAAGTTGAAGCGTAATGCTCAAACTCGCAATATAAAAATATTTGGTTGAAAAGTGATGCCCAAGTGACCCCAATCGCCCTACTTTTATAATTTTACTTTCACACTTTTCAAGGTAAAGCACTCATAAAGCAACTTCCTCCGATTTAATTTTGAGTTGCTTTTAATAATGTTCACCTTTTAATAATAAAACATAAATTGTTTTTATAACATAAAGTTACTTTTGGCCAAATTAAGTTAAATTATTAATTTATTTCCCTTGCACCCCTTTAGCCTTCGGGAAATGGAGAATAGGCTAAGGGTCTTCTAACTTACAACTTGAAAAAGGGGACATAACAATCATAGCCACGTGCAAATCTTATTCCGTAGATAAAGTATGTGTGGTACTAGAATAGTGGGTGTCGTCTTATGTGTTTATGCACTTGTTATAAGTCTGCACTTCATCTATAATGACCACAAGGCACCCTTTATCTTTGTCTCCTATACCAAACAATAGGGCTAGGTTACTTCCTATATAGATAGATGGATAGGTGGCAGACAAGCACCTTAGCATGAGCCAAGCAGAGGAGAGTTGGTGATCCATAATACATATCATATATATTGCCTACCTATATGGGTTTTGTTTTTGACAAGAACTGTATAGAATATCATTGGTTGAATCACATATATGGACCGATGCATCCGTGTATGTGGTGCTTGACTGCCCTTATATAACTTATCTATGTGCACTCACCCAAATGCAATCATGGTGAATTATGGTTTTGGTGAAATCCAAGATGCTACTTGTGCAACAATTAACCAATAGATGGGTCATTATATTCAGTCAAATAATAAATGTTTGTTTTGTATGACTCTTTGACTACAAGTTTTAGTCTAGGCTTTGATTGGTTCCCTAGGTCCGGTTCAAGAAATGTGATTTTATTCTTGCCACAGTTAGTTACTCTTACTTGGTAATTTTTGGATAGGTGTTGTGCTCCTAGAACTGATGAATGGGCAGGTAAGGGACTTGTCAATGGAAGGCTCATGTACCCCATCCCTCTCCTAGTTAGGGTAAAGGCACATGGGACCTGTCAAGAGATTCTTCTTTTAGATGTTTACCATGCCTCACTCTAGTTTGATAATCTGTATTGGTTTTTATATAGAAAATTTTGAAATTGTTTTGTATTATTGTACCTCCATCTTATTGTGTTATATTATTGTGACAGTTTGGAAGGAGCTTGAACTTTTCCTTGAAGTCTTTCAATTGCTGAATTATGTTGAACCTTATTATGTAAGATAATTGTGATAAACGACTTGTAAGATTGTATTCTATATTCTTGCTGTAATGTGATGTGTCATCGATTATTTTGTGATGTTGACATCGAACAATCCCTCCGAAGGTCTTTGTAATGTCCCTTTCTAGGGCTGAACTACACAAACAAGGAATTCACACAAACCCCAAGTGAAGTAAACTCATATTTTTATACCAGCCAACTGAAATTAGGAACAGCAGTGAACAACAGTCTGATTTTTAGGACAGCAGCTTGCAAAGAGTGAAAATTCAACCAAATATCATCATAGAAACCATCCACAACATAGATAAACACTTTAAGAATATTTTAGGGCACTTTTCACCATGAAACTCAACCAAATACTCAGCTGGAAAATTATTTATTAACAGCAGAAGTACAGCCAATAGAAGTGACCAAAAATGAGGTCTCCAAACCCCAACAATGGCAAAATATGGAAGATACCAGCCTTATAAAATATGAGAAATCTAAATATCAACTTCTAATGGAGTTTCATGCCATAGAAGACACCCAAATGCACTCTAACCTCAGTCACTCCCTAGGAGAGGGGCTCCAAACAATGTAAAATCCCTTGAAATGATTCCTCCTTGATGCCCTAGTTGCAAACCAGCAAAATGGTCTTCAATAATTTCCTTCACACCACCAACTTGGAGAGTTTTCGTTCTCCAATATGCCACAAGGAAGGGTTTCATCCTGCTTGGATGCCAAACTAATGGATTTTCACCCCTTAATGGAATTGGATTAGAGCAATCAGCCCTAGAATCAAGTAGAAAAGTGTATATGCCAAATTTGATGACGAAAATGAGCCCAGGTGACTCCTCTTATACCCCTTTGGTGGCGCCAAAGGTCTACGGGGTGAATTACCCAAGACCAACCTCTTAGGAAGCTTGCTTTATCTTCTATTTTCATTTTGGGAGCTCTCCAACCCAACCGACCTGCCTTAGGGAGGAAAATACAAAAGAAAAACATTAATAACAATGAAAGAAAACAGAAATGAAACCCAAGGACTTCCCTTGTTCAATTTCTTCTTGGCCACGGGAAGAAAAATGGCAAGAAGTCTTCAATTGGAACTAATTCGAAAAGGGGACATTACAGTCTTATATGAACTTTCAATTGTCTTTTGAAGGCATGGATGTAGTATTGTTGGTTAGTAATCTGCAATCCCTATTTACCTTCTATCATCATGCTTGAGCTATAATTTGGATATTATATTTGTTGTTTCGTATATCTCTTGATGGATAAGATAGTTGTATGACATTTAAGCATTGGTTTGCAAGGTTGTCTACCACCTCTGAAATTGTATTATAATGTGAATGTATTCATTTTGTATTGGATCTCTAAGGTTGTAACACACAATAGAGAATATTCAATAGCAAGTATGGCAAAGAGTGCTGGTATGACTTGTTATGAATGTTTGTATCTACCCATTCTTCTTATGCTTACTATTTGGAAATGTAACTCAAATAGACCATAGGCAAGTGAGGACTGTTGTGAGGTAGCTCAGATGTGATTACCTTCAAGTAATTGTTGGTCCTATTTCCTAGCTATTCCAAATTTGATTCCACAAGAAGATATTCATATGTATTCTAGACCTATACAGTAGTCATGTGGCATTTGATAAGTTGATTCTTGAAAAGTAAATGTCATTGCTTGAGCTTCAGTCAATAAATAAATTGTTACTTATCATAAAGACAAGGTTGAAATTGTTGGGGAAACTCATAAATGAATGAAACATGAATGATTTAGTAGTCATATGTTGGTTAAAGAGTGTTGTGGTTACTTATTCTGAGATAGAATGAAATCTGTATATGCTATTGTTGTTGTCTAAAAGGCACTTCATTAAATAAAGAAATGCACTTGGAAAGTTGAATCTTCTTCCTTAAAGCAACGCTTGCTTTTTATGAGTTATTTCAGCATTGACCTCAAATGAGACTCTTATATAATGAGGTCTTATACTTTTATGAGATGGAAACATTTCAGTTATGGACCTTATGACTTGTGGGTAATAATGTTATAACATCAAGTGTTCATCCTATGAAATTGGTTTTCCCAAAAACAATTGAATGTACAGATTCAAAACCATTCCTAGTTAACATACAATAGAGAAAGTTGGTGTATTATGTAGTTAAAAGCAAGTTTATGTGGCATTTGACTTAGCATGTATCAGCTTGCATTCTAAAACATACACTCAAGTTGAGAATGAGCTTCTCTACTCTTAACAATGGGCAATAGGTGATAAACGAATAAGAAAACCTAGTTCATCTACCTTAGGGTCATGTGTATTGAAGACCCAATCCTCCATTGGTTGACATGGTTATGAATGCAAATCAATTTAATTCCTCGCCTAAATGCTCATGATGGAACCAATCCCAATGAAAAAATTGACAGACCTATAGAAATTTTTATTTAAGACACAGCATGTGGGTTAGTTTAATGAGCTTATCTTACACCATAAGAGGCAAGTATGAACCTTAGTGGAATTGGAGACCCTAGAAATAAAGGTAGCTTCACATTAACTCAACTTCTATGGTAGTTAGAAGTTTCAGGTAAATGATTCCATGTAAACCTCATAGAAATTCTAAATAGATTAAGGTATGTAGCCTCGTAAAGTTCTATATCCCTCACTCTCTTCATAGCTTCTTGATCTTAGAAACTAGTTGAGTATCGGATATGTCACTTCACTTGTGGAGGATGTGATAATTATATATTAGAAAACGAAAAAAAATTGGTTGCATTTTTATGGCTTTTCTCCAGTATGAGAAGTAAAGAGCTCATACTTTGCTTTCCATCAACAGTAGCACAGATGACCATAGTGCCAGAGGTCTATAAAGTGTCATGTTCTTCCCTTGCATTACCATCAGATCTGCCCATAGGTGATTTACCATTCCAAGTTCTTCCCTTATATTACCTTTGATTCATTTACTAGAAACCTATATGCCCTGCTTCTAAGTAGCCAATACGTTTTAGACATGGGAGCGGGTATGGAGTATCCAATACACGGAAATGGCAAAAACATTTTGGGCCCCGGATACAGAATTGGATACGGCAGTACAAAAAATATATAAAAATTAAAAAATATATAAATTTCAGCCTTCTAAATAAGAATGAAGTTATTAACCACATATTAAAAATATATATAAGTTAAAACTTATAATAAATAAGATATTATTATAGATAAGTTATTATTATAATTAAATTATAACATAAAAACATATAAAACTATTAACATATAAGTTATAACATAAAAACTTTAAACATATAAGATATTATTATAATTAAATTATTAATACTACCTATAAAAACATATAAGATATTATTATAAAATATAATTAATACTACCTATGAAAACTTAATCCCTAAACCTAAAACTACCGCCCCAACAGCTATTATAATTTGTTTTCGCAAAATAATTTTGTTCGTGGAGTGTTCATTGTTTTCGCAGGTTTTCGCAGGTGGAAGTGGAGGTATTCACAGGTGGTGTGGAGGCTGCAGAGCGGCAGGGCAGGGCCGGCCATACCCTGCCTGCTCCCCAGCCGTACTCCATTCCCGTACCCGCCCAGGCCCCCTGTGTATCAGTGTCTTAGCCCTGGTTATATCTTGCCTTAGCTTGCCTACAATGTTGCCATAAGTTGAGCATATATTCTTGACCTTGCAAGTGTTTCTTTTCCGATATGGTAAGCAAAGAACATTTTATATATTACAGCAATTTTTTTAGGGACTAAAGACTTACACACAGTGATCCTAGAAGAAAACTGTAACAAAGAAAACTTTACCATACTTTCCTCAAGAAGTAGCACTAATGACCAAATCGTTAGGGATCTGTCTCAAAGATTCATTAAAATAATTACTCTTGACATTTCGGTCCATGGGAAATTCAAAATTCTCGATAAGGGATAACTAAGGATCCATCTTTCCAGGGATTTTTTTCTCATGTTTGAGAATTTCAAATGAAAAATGATGTCCAATTTTGTAGTTCTTGGGCCAATAAAAGGATTTTTGTTGTCAGCACCTTAAATGCTAACAATCTTTTTAATTGAAAGATTGTTCTATATAAACTTGACATCTACAAACGAAGGAAGTGGAACGAGATGGATCAATACTTGGAAAGAGGTTATAAATTACACACTCCAAATTATCATTTGGTGCTCCATTGTTTCTTCAAAGGAAAGCAATGGTAAAATGTGCAAGCCAGCAGGTTCTTGCTCATTAAATAGGTCGCGATGAATATCAATTATCTATTCATGCATTGCGATGTACCATCAGCATGCCACCATATACATCATCATTAAGATGTTAGTGGCCAGCTTGTTGATTTAGTCCTTGTTGGCAATCATGAGCCTTAAATATGGATGTCAACAAATGGTTTGTTACAGGAAGATGGTTTGAATGGTGCAACTGCAACCTTGTCAATATGATGCAGCTGCAACCTTGTCAATATGATGCACCTACTATTAAGGGTCCTAATGAAAGGATGCCTTAGAGCGAGCCACGTTTAGAATTACACAGCAGTATATACTCAACAACACTATATTTAAGCCATCAAATGGATTACACCAACTTGAGAAAAATCACCAACAATATAGTCTTACACACACACGCTTTACCAATCAGGTGGCTTATTACAACACTCACAAACACACAAAGGCCTAAAATATTACAAACTCATGAACACCGCAGTGTTTTCTAGGTGATTTAATCCCTCCCAGACCTACGTATAGATCTCTACATGCAATACTTTTGCAACTATAATCCAAACTCTCTAAGTCCCAACCGGAATCAAATGCCTTCTACAAATGTAGTGATGTGTTTATATAGACACGTGATCAGCTACTTTAAATTAGTCATCTTCACTACATCTAACCCATAAATAATTAAATGTGTCGCAATCTGCTACATGGAGGATAAGGCCCAAAGGACCCATATCATAATGGAACTCGATGCAAACACAAAATGGCCTAACGAACATAAGTAAGACCCCATTAGATGATCCCACCATTTGCACTATCGAAGAACCTTGTGCACTATTCATGTGGTCAAGTACACACACTTTGTTTTAATAACTTCCTACGTGGTAGTCCAATGACTTCACAGTTTCACATGTGAATGCGCAACATCAAGATGAATCTCTCCTTCTAACATGAGCATCTAGAAGTGCATGTTACATTGTCGTGGACATTTTGAAGGTTTTTCATTATGCGCCATGCTTTAGTCATTCGCGCAATAGGTGTGATTCTCGCACCAAGGCTTACAAGCTTCATGCAATACTAAAGAGCATGTATGCATAACACGAGGTGCCACAATGTTGCTTTGAACATCCTTTTGCTTGCACAAGACCTTCAAACCATGAACTCGCTATTTCTACTTTGCATCTTAGGATATACGCATGTGCCAACTTCGGATGAGTTATTTGTGATCAATGAAGCACCACGGATCTATCTAGGGCATTCTAAAAATTTCACACACAAGATACACTAACACAAAACAAGGCATACTTAACAAACAGGCACAAAAGAACAACAAAACATAAGCATATTTGCAAGCTAAGAAAACTATGCAAAAATAACTTGCACAAAACATGATTGCACATTGCTAGACTTTTCTCGCTCTTTAACACATTTTTGGTTGATACAAGATGGCACGTGAACTCCGATGCTCCTACATAATACACTCGAGGTAAGAAAAAGGTGTGAGCTACGTGCTCACACACGGCACGCCGAATAATAGAACCACTCTTTCAGCCTTTTGATAAGATCTTGGCGTGCATACACGCTAATGGGTGCTCCCCGTCTCCAACCATAGGCAGCAATTGGGTATGTGACCAACCTCCTCCACCAAATGCAGTTTTGTTTACTCATACATCAGCTTTTTCCCCTCCTCAAGATGACTTGGAGATGTCTCTTTTCTTCCCGCTTCCTCTTCTCTTGTGCAACATTGTTCTGCCACATTCTCCCTTGCACTACTACACACAATTCCTTTACTTTCCTCTACATGGTATCACTCTCCATATTCGCACCATCACTATCCTTCCTATTCAAGTCCTCCTTGCTTCTATGCATACCTTTCCATAGCGTAAGGTACTTCCACTTCCTACGTAGATTGCCTTAGGTTCAACATTCGGCCTGCACACTTCTCAACAACAATTTCCATTGCATTCGCCCCTTCCTCCTCAACTCACAAGCCAAAGGGTTCATCGCATCTATTCATGAAAACACATAAGTTTCAGCAGTAGAAAACACAATATATTATTCACATCATAATGAACAACATACAATAGATTGGCTATTATATAGCCATAAAGGTAGGCAAACAACTTCCTAGGAAATAGAAGTGAGTATAACAATTAACCCAGTAATAGCTATGGGTATAACAACTAACCACAGACTTAATAATAAGAGTTCTTTTAACAACTCGTATAACAATATTTATCTCTATTTTATATTATTAATGAGTTACCAAACTCATATAATGTGAACACTAGATTATTCCTAACATTCACCCCCTTAGTGTAAACATTATTAATTGCTAATCTTCACCCCTTAAGTGTAAACATTATTAATTGCTAATCTTAATAATTAACACGGCGAAGAACCATATTTCAAGAAGTTGAACCACCTAACAAAGCACCGCTTAGACCAAGTACAAACTCCATAGATCATCTCTTTACCCTCGTAAAGGGTAGTAGTGTCGAGCCGAATATACGCAGGAATGTTCCCTTCCTCTTTGGATTCTGTGGGACTTTCCCTTCCTCTTTGGGCGCCCGAATTTTGAATCTCCAAGATCCACAAGCTTGGCACTAACTGGATAACCATCCCTCGAGTCTACCTCGAAATCTTCTCCTACTCCCCAAAAGTGAGTTTATTGAAAACATGAATCTTCCCAAAATTCTAGAAAGGGGTTTATTCAAAGCAAACCAACACACTGCAAACAAGAACACTAAAATGCACTGAAAACATAAACTACATTGCACACATGTCACCAAATCAATGTGTGGCCCCGTCGTTGGTGACTGACGAGAGAACGTTGCTTATCCTCCATCCTTTTGTGCCCCCATCCTCCGATGTGAAGCTGCTAACTTAGCCGTATTTGATAATGGAGCTCAATTACAACTAAGACGTTGAATTCCACCGAAAATGAATCCGTGAGGCAAACTTTTTTATTTTTCGAACTTTTTCATAATACATCAAGATACGACCATGTAACTATAATCACCTATTTAATTTTTATGACACTTAACTTTAATAATGACAACAAATGACTTTTTAACACATAATTAATGAATCTTTTATAGAGACGACACTTACACAATGGCTCATTTTTTATTTTGACTCATTTTAATGTTAGAAATGACTTTCAACAACAAAGGACATCAAAATAGAATACTACTAACAAAACAATAACTAACTCCTAAAACTTTTAATTGCTAATTAGCTATCTAATATGTATACTTTTATATGCACATGTGACTCATACACCAAATTTGTAACAATTTACAAATTTATCAACTTTACATTCACATAACAAGACTCGACTTTTTAAACGACAAGACTCGACTTTTGACATGATTTACAAGTGACATTAATAACTACAAAATTTAAAAGGAAATACTAAAAACATAAAAAGACAACATTTAATGTATGACGATGGAAACAGATATGCAGGCCATCTTGAAGAGATCATCAACAACGTTCAGTTGTGAGATAGATAACAAGTTGGTACAAACCTAATCATTAGGTGGTAGATGGCGTTTGGTTCAATAACACAAAGTTGGACGTGGAGGATTGAGGGCCTATTGGTGTCAAGTATGATAGAGCCAATATTCCCATACGTCTTTGCTCAAAATTAAATCACGATACCCATCATCTGATGCCTCAAAGAAATTGTTTCTCAGCCTTTACAATTGTGCAAGGTATGTATGACAAATGGAAGTGAAGTAGACGATGTGAGAATAAAATTACAACTCAGAAGGTATAATTACAAACATATCCGCTCATATCCACACTTATGAAAATAGATCTACCGCATGCTTTGAAGCCTCCTTAGTGAAATGACGATAAACATATGAAGACACTGCGATAAAATAAATTATATTTGATGCAGACCAGAAATATACTGGAGGGGTCTACAAAACAAAATCCACGATGATGACCACACGCAATTATTCACACAAGTTTTCTTCATGGCTTCTCTATTGTTCGGCATATTTCCCATCAAATTTTCCTTGTATTGATAACTTCACACATGCATACGAAGAAGACAAGGGCGATCAAGTCGATGCTAATAGGAGCAGACCGGACTGTAAATAAATTTGAATGTCGATATAATAAACACAAGCTAGACAATCACCCAGAAATCGATCTCAAAGTGCAAAGCAGATTTTACAATCCAAGTTGAATAGAACTTTTCCATGTATCGGTATTGACGAAAATTGGTCTATATTGAGTGAGAGCGAGACCAACAAATTGTGCATCTCCTCCTCTGCAACAACTACTCAAAATTCCATTATGCAAAGGATCAGATTAACTCGATACCAAATCATGAAAACACACAAGTTTGCACAAAAAAACACTATATTATTCACATCATAATGAACAGCGTACAATAGATTGGCTATTATATAGCCATAAAGGTAGGCAACAACTTCCTAGGAAATAGGAAGTGAGTATAACAATTAACCCGGTAATAGCTACGGGTATCACAACTAACCATGGACTTAATAATATCAGTTATTTTAACAACTCGTATAACAATATTTATCTATATTTTATTATTATTAATGAGTTACCAAACTCATATAATGTGAACGCTAGATTATATTTCCTAACCTCTATGGGTATCGCATATATTACCCATCTCCATCACAAACGCTAGAATGGCCTTCATGTCATTCTCTTCCGTCACTTTCATCACAACCTCAAATAACTCCATCATTTATGTTGTGACAACTTCCTCTTTCGTTGTTTCAGCCTGCAAGATGACTTCAAAGAATTCATTTACTTCTTTGTCTTTGTTCATTGTTGTGTTCCTTCCACTATCTCTGCATCCAAGCACTCAAACATCCACTCAATCATCTTCACCTCTTCCGCAAGTAAGTGTTTTTTTCCCCGGTCAAATAAGTGATCTTTACAAATAATTACCACCATCACCACTCTGCACTTTCTGCAATCACTTCATCTTTCACAAATAGAAGATATTTTTCCACATCATGTGTACTCACTTGAGCATCTTCTAACTCTACTTTTGTGTCTTCTTGAAGACACGCTACTACTCTTTCCTTTGTTAGAGCTTCCTCAATTCACTACAATGTTTGCTTGTTCCGTAAAAGTCTCCTCGCCTTCATTCTTACTTTGTGTGGCATCATATATGTGTGCTTCCTCTGCTCTTTTGGTTCAGCTTCTGCAATTGCACTTACCACAGTCTCCAATTCCACCAACAAAGTTGTGCATCCCTCACCCATTTCTTGTTCACTTTCTTAGCATATACCCCTAGCCCATTGTTGCACCTCTTGCAAGCCTACGTAGGTTACCTGCTTTTATCAACTCTATTGTTCTCTACCCACCTAACAAGATGGAGAACACAACACTCTAAATCTGCTGCTGCGCCACTTGAAACCTACGCAGATCACACTTTTCTCACTTGCTCACTTTTCCACATTTTCTACCCACCTCACAAGATGGAGAACTTCACTCTCACAATCCCAAACTAGTGTCTTTCTTGGATGCCAAATGATGCAACTATGGTTGAGGGTCCTACAGAAAGGATGCCTTAGACCAAGTCATGATCAGAATTACAAAGCACAATATACTCAACAAAACTATATTTTATTCATCAAATCGACTACACCAACTTGTGACCAATCACCAATTATACAGTCTTACACACACACACACACACCCCGCCATTCCGGTGGCTTATTACGACACTTGCAAAAACCAAATGTTTAGAAGCTTACAAACCCATCAACACCACAATGTTGCCCCGGATGATCCAATCCCTCCTAGACCTAAACACAAATCTCTACATGCAATATTCCTTGCAACCGCATGCCTTCTACAAATGTAATGATGTGTTTATATAGATGCAATGTCCCCTTTTCGAAGGTCAAGGTCGAAGAGGCCTACCGGAATCCCATTGCCCAAATTCATTCTCGTATGCATTGGTTACGAGTTGGGGACCGAATCTCTATAGAATTCTTCTCTCATAAGGGTCTAGATATGGAGTCGACAGAGTTAAGGTCATATGTGATGCCAATCAAAGTGAAAGATCCCAAACCCCTTTTGCCTGAATACTTTTTTTTTTTTAATATATATTGCTCTGGCTCAAATCTGAACTGATAACATCAAAAGAATCCATAGAACACCATACTAAAACTGCATAGATAAATTAAATAAAACAAACCCCGCAAACCGGGTGAATACAGAAAAGGCGCCTAGGGTTTAACAAGGCAAATTTCTTCATAAACAATTCAGCCGTGTATTTAATAATGATTTCTGATGCTAAATATTACGGCAATACAATTATAAATCTGCAGATAGATTTAATAATAAAGATTGTCCAAAAACCCACTGTAAATGATTCAAACCAAATCGATTTGATATATATCTGATGCTGGAAATTACAATAATTATCTATCATGAAAAATACCTCAGATACTGCATAAAACAACTGTAGAAGAAGTCGCCCCACTCTAGAAGAAGTTTGTATGCCCACTGCTGCAATTTATTTCTCTTTCTAACTGCTGGAATGATAAAAACCTGTGAATACCATGAAGATCCCTGAATGGAAACTTCTCTCACTGCTCCTGGGGTTTCCGTCCGCAAGAGGAATAATCCAGAGGGTTTCCGTCCTTGGATTTTGTCTGCAAAAGCTCAGAGCTAACTGCCGGGAGAAAATAATAATAATCTGAATGCCCTTTCCCAAGTCGCATTTTTCCCTTATAGCCAAAAAACCCTCCAAAGGAACAAGTCGCACTTTTTCCAAATCAAGTATAATTAATTTTTAATTAATTATTTTCCTTTTCCAACCAAGTCGCATTTTTTGCCTAGGAAGGCACATTAAATAATTTATTAATTTATTTAAATGCACTTTCCTAAGTCAAAGTCACTTAAACAGTCTATTAATTAATTATATGTGCTTTAATGATATTTTACTTTATTTTGAGCACAATATAATAAAATTAATAAACCGAAGTCACCCTTGAAAACACCCTTTGGCGTCAGGTCGACAAAAAAGGCCAAAGGTCTTTGACCGAACTATTCGAGAAAGAGGGATATTACACAAAGACTCACTAAACCGATTGATATTCTCGCAAGCTTTTGTAGCTCATTATCATGTAATTTTTGCCACTTAGCCAACCTCCCCACCCATGAAGATGCTCTCAAAAAAATTGCATTTGGTTCCTCGCAAACTCTCCAAGGGTCAAACAGTTACTTGTGATCATCAATTATCCGTAGAAGACCTTTACGAGGCAACTACTCAAGGTTCTAGCTAACAAGGTCCTTGGTATTGTGGGTCCGAAGCCCATTTGAACCAATTTTCCTTGCAAATTAACCAATCAAGGTAACATCAAGTTAATTCCCAAGGCTAGGACCCAAGGCCGATTGCCAAACAACCGCCCCTAAAATGCTCTTGAGTGTGTCTTACAATATTATTTCCAAATCTCTTGTTGTGTATGAGGTATTTCTTACCTCTCATCATTTGCCCAATGCAAACATGTTTCGTTTGCAATAGATACATTTTATACAAATGTCATTGTAGTTTGGAAAGGAATGGAATGGGCTCAATTCTCTCACCAAAAATCTCTTTTCATCAATAAGACAGAATTGAGTGACTTTTTATTATTACTATGCTTCAGGCATTGGGATTTGGGACCAGGAGTGTACAAAAAGTCAATATTCTTTTCTAGGATGCATGTACGTAAATCACAATTTATGGAGCCCAGTAGGACCGATTTGGGTTATTTCAATCCACCGGGAAAGGATGTTCTCTAGTTCCTTCTCTTTATGTCCTTGCAGCTGAAGGATTCAGCTGTCTTCTAGCTGATTAGATGGTCAATGGTCATTTTGCAAATGCAGCCTTCCTCACTCTTGTTGAAGAAGCATTTGTTTACAACACCATGGAATGTTTGGAGTTTTTTTTGTCTTGCTTCAGGTTCCTCTATACAATAGAATAAGACACAATGCCACAAAAGTCAGACACTCCCCTACCTCAATTGTTATAAGGTTTCAAATGATATTGGATACAGCCTAGAGAGCAATTCAAATTCCTAGGCATTTTCCCTTTGCCTTTCAGGAATCTCCCCTAATGTATGAAATTATGCTGTTCAAACGGTTGATAAAATGATTGCCTATTGGATCACCAAACCTCTCCTTGGTTGGTAAGTTCAAAGTGTATTCTAAGATCCTGGCAGCAACCCATTACTAATCATCTTGTTCAGCACCTTCAAAAGTTGCATACTCGAAGTTCGAATGCTTCTTAAGGAATTTCCTTTGGGCCAATTCAGAAGCCTCTAAGTGTTACCAAAAAATTATACGTTATAAATGGAAAAAATTACAGTTTTTATCCTCGCTGCAAATGGTATATATTTGTTTTCTTTTTGTATGGCCAAGACCAATCTGGTTCAAGGGTTTGGAGGTTGAGTAGGAGTGCATGCAAACACGAAACCATGTTTTTAAGGAGGACATTAAGAGTGGAGTCGGACGAGAAGAGGCCCATGGAGGCCAAATGGGTTTGGAGATGCCCTTACGGCCTTAAAGGGGGTGTGAAGCCTCCATATGCTTTCAAACACACATTTATACCTACAATTCAATAACAAGGCCAAGAAAATAAATGATGCATACTTTGAAAATAGATCTAAAACAAATGGAAACCCCCTACACATAGGGTGAACCTTATGGGTTTTTACTCCTCAAATGAAACTAACTCTACACCAAAACTATGAAGCCCCCATCTCCATGGCAAGCTTTAACTTGAGGGTCCATGGAAGTGTGTTGGAGTTTAAGGGAGGAGGAATAAGGCATGGAAAACCCTTTCCCCTCTCTCCATCTCCTTATCCCAACCAAGCTCATGTTGCAAATGAGCCTCCAAATCTTAAGTTGACCTTTATGAGGCATTCTTATAGATTAAGGCAACTTTTAGGGTTTTCTCAATCCAACAGTTGTCATAGAACCTAATCTAAAGGTGGAGATTGTTTGCTTTACTTTTAAAGAGAAAAGTCTTTTTAAACTTAAGTTACTTTTTAAGGTGTTTTTAAGTTTACTTAAACTTTATTAAGTTGTGCACCTTATGTTTTCATGTATGGTTCCTTTTTTAAATAGGGGTGTCACCTAAGTGACCCCCTTGGTATAACTTTATAACTTTTTGTATGTTGGTCAAGCCAAGTTGATTTTTAATATAGTGAAAAAAAAATTGTATGCCGGTGAGCCAAGTTGATTTCTAATGAAGTGAAAATGAAATTAGAACCTAATGATTGCATCATTATATATTTATTTATAGTAAATTTGAACTTTACATGTTTTTTATTTTTTATATTTATATATTTTTAGTATATTTTATTTTTTTATATATGTATACTTTACTTTTTACTTTTTCGAACAAACCAAACTTTTCTCAAAATTCAAACTTCCAAACTTTTTAATCCTTCCGAATGAACCGAACATCTCGATCATGGTAACTATGCTTTAAAGGTTTCCATATTGTCCTACTATATTTTTTGCAGACCTAAGGAGGTACATCTCCACCTTCTCAATGTCAAACTCCAAGGTGCAACCCTCTATGTCAAGTGGATTAGTTGTGCACTTGAAGGTGATAAGGTTTGGTAGTTTCTGCTACACGATTACATCTAGGGGTACTCCATACCGCAAAATGACGCGTAAGGGTCTTCATTTATAACAACAAATATAAATGTTCTATTATAAAAATGTGATTTGGCTTGGTGTCTATTAGGAAGCATCGAGTTAATAAGTAAAGAAGATTTGAGAGCAAAGCTTTGCAGAGCAGGAAGGAAACTGGAGCAGCCATCTTATACAAAAAATGTTCTACTCGGTATTTTAGAGGATGTGGCAAGTTGTTTGTCCAAGATAAGACAATCAAAATATCAGTCTATGTTTTGGGTGGTGAATCCATCAATGACTCATCTGGTTAAGCCCAAGCTTTTGAGACACTCGGATCCAGATGTGAGACTTGTAGTTATCACTTGTATTAGTGAAATTACAAGGATAACAGCTCCGGAACAGCCATAGTGTAACACATGAAAATGATGTTATGATTGTTTGTAGTAGGAGCATTGATTTATGGGTTTTGACATAAGTTGGATTCCAGTCACTATCATCTCAATTTTGAGAAAGGAAATGTGTAATATCCCTCTTACAGAATATATGGGAAATGGCAACCAATCAAGTGGAATCAACACCAAAACTGATTTGAACACTACTACAAATGATTACATTCAGTCAATCAGACTTGTGCCTTCAATTAGATGGCTCAGTAAACCCAAGAAGAGGGGTTTAATGGCCTCTATCGAATAGCTCGAGTAAACAACTCTCAGCTGAAACTAAGGAACTCAGAAATCAGATTTCTTTTCCAATAAATATGAAGACCCAACACAGCTGCAAATGACTTCCAAATCAGATCTAAATCCACCAATACAAATTACTATATATATATATATATATATATATATATATATATATATTAGTCCAGTTCGCTGCCAAAGGAGACTCTCAACACCATAAATCATGCATCCACAGAAGTCGCCATTGATCAGAAATAACAGTCACATAAATTGCTGCCACTGAGGTCCGAATCACCACCGAACCAAGTATGTGTTCAAGTTGCTATACTCAGGGTTCAATGGCCATATAGCAGAGTATTAAATAAACGAAAGTCGCTGCCAACTAAATAAATATTACCACACAAACTTGAGCATTAAATGGAGTCGCCAATCCTTGATAATAACAGCCACTAACATATATTTATTCCAACCAAAAGTCGCTGCCAAAACAAGCACTTGCACACAATAATGAGGTCGCTGATTTAGAGAAGGTATACAGACTTAGAACAAGGGTTTTATTGTCAAAAGGCATGCAATATTTAATCCAAATAACCAGACCCAGGTCGCTGCTTTGAAGATCCCCAAAATATCAATAAACCATGCAACTACAGGTCACTAGGGCATATGCAAAATACACTAACAGTTCGCTGCTCATATGAGACTCAAACTTGCATCAAAAACACTTAATATTTGCCCTAATGGAGTCGCTGGTCAAAGGAGCAATAGCAGCTTTATTTAACCCAAAACCAGACCCTTACAACATTAAATATCAGCATCAAACCTGCCTAGAGAAGTCGCTGCAATAAAGGGCTATGAATCTCACAATATCATGCATACATCCAAATCGTTCCACTCTAATAATGGTTAAAGCAATCATGAAGGAATTCACTGGGGTTAGAGTATAAAACACTGCTCCAACAGTTCACTACAGCCAACATAAAAGCATAATGCAAGTCGCCTAGCATGGAAAACCCTTACCGCTATCACAAGAACATTAAATTAGCCAAATCGTTATGCGAACACACTTGAATCTTCAATTTCACATTCCAACCAGCTTCCATACAAATCGATTCCTAAACAATTTATAAGGAAAGCAAGAGCACTAAGGGTGGGCATACATCCCTATTACAAGCATGGAGTTAAAACCGAATTTCATCATAACATAGCATGTTTTTACAATGATCCACTAACCTCCTTTTATAGACAAAGAATCACAAAATTTGAATTTCCTTTTGGAGGGAAAATACAATTTGAAATTATAAAGTATTTTATTTTCCCTATGTGTGGCATCCCCTTTCTAAGGGTCTTTTTGACATTAAAAGCCACTCTATTATTATTTAATTAATTTCTTTTTATTTTGTATTTTTGGGAATTAAATTAAATAATAAATTACATTAATTGCTCAATAAATATTCTTTTGTGAGCAATACTACAAGGTGGTGGAAAAACCACTTAGCATCCATAATTAAATAATTAAATGAATATTGTTTTATAATGACAAATGATTAAAATCACTCTCCAGGCAATATCATTCAATTACTTAGCATAATTTTCCTTGCAACATCCCAAAAGCCCATGGGGAAAGATAGGCTAAGGGTCTTCAAAATGGGGACATTACAAAATGCATGGTTACAACTGTGTTTGGGGCAGCATGATTGAATTTTTGGAAATCCATCCCTTGAATGAAGATTGGGAGGTGGTTGCAAGCAATGAAAGAGAACTTGCCATCATGTCTATGAGGCATGAAGGAGGGATGTTGAAAACTCTTGTTTTCTTTAATGTGTTTGTTCTATGTGCAAGCCCAAGAATGGAGAAGAAAGAAGGAAACAAGGAAGAGCAGCTGAGTTTGTTATCAGCCCAAGCAAGTAATAATGAATATGAGATTGCAGCAGAAGATGAAGAGATGTCTCCACAAGCCCAAGAAGCACACCAAAAAGAAGTTGATATGGCAACCAAGGTAAAAGAGTTGCTTGACACATTTGGGGCAGCAATGGGAGTGATTTTTGGTATTGCTGTCATCACCTTCACCAGCCACTTGATTACTCCTTTTGCTCTCATACAAAGGAGTTTACAAGTTCCTTCAAACACGAGGAGTTGTTCTTTTCAATTGGTGATGGTTAGTATGGGATTTTCAGTGCTTGCATGGCTGTTCCCAGCCCCTACATTGCCTAAGTTGTTGATTTTTGCAAAAAAATCCACTTTGGTATCTTCTGTACCTTTTTCATGTTGTTGGGCATGAAAATAACATGTATAGGACTATTGTTCCTAGCTAAGGACAGCTTTAAGTTTGCACAAATTAAGGAAAAATTCTTGATGAAAAAGGTTGGAAAGAAGGTTTAGTTGAAGACAATTTTTATGACAACCACCAAGGTACTTAGTTGGGTGGAAACCCAAGTGTGTTGTGGCCGTTGTAACTCACTTCCAACCCATCTACAATCTGATTTTTATCATATATTAAAGGGAACAGCCCGCAAAATCATTGGCAACCACCACATTATTTCAGTTGCATTCATTAGAATGAAGAGCGAGGATGCCATATTAGAATATGAATTAGCTTGTCTAGTTGTCGATTATTCATTAATTCTTTACTCTATGTCTGAGGTTACAGCCGTTTGGAAGGTTTTGAGTACAGCTAAGTATGCAGATAACAAATTTGCTCATGTTGTTTATAAAGAAGAAAATGAAGACAACAGGTGTATGAGCTTGTTTTTGCAAGAGCTCTTTCATTTGATAGGCACAAGATACAAGATTTTGGAGCACCACAGCATGTTTCATTTTTTGGGCATGGTACTTGGGCATATGAGCTTTGCATTTGCTTGAGGGCAAGCAAATTTGGGAATGGAGGACTGCAATGTCCCCTTTTCTAAATTAGAAATAATTAATAATATTTTAAGTTAAGCCCAGTCAATTCGCTATTTTGGGCAACTTAATAATATTATTATTAAGATAAAAGTATTTTTAAATATTTAAAGTATTTAGCCTATTCATTATTATATGTCAGCTAAAAGAATGAAAAAAAAGTTGGTTGAAAAAGTGCAACGCTGACTTAAAAAGAAAATTAAAAAGAGATGGAAGAAAAAGAAAAGGAGAAATATATCTCCCCAAGGAGGTCGGTCCTCTTTGGGAGATCATCCTTTTGATTTTGGGCACCACCTTTAGCTATATAAAGGGGGTCGCTTGGCTTGGAATGGGGACATCATTCTTGGAATTTATTTTCTTAGAGTTGGAGCACGAAATTGTTCTCTCTTGCAATTGAGGATGAAAACCCTCTTTGCACTTGATTTGAGGACGAAACCCCTCATCTCTTCATTGGTGATCTCACACGGAGGTCATACTTGAGCTAAAATCTGATTTTCTTGGGAAATTTGCCATTTCTAGCTTATTGTAAACCCTCTCCTAGGGTGGCGACTTGCATGGTGGAGGAATTTGGTGATATCTAGAGCAAGAGTGGCGACTGAATGGTGGAGGAATTTGGTGATATCTAGTGCACGACACTTCATTCTTTGTTGATATTTGGGTTATTCATAATTTTAAAGGCTGGTTGCACTTTACGGATTGATTTTTGGGCCTCGGAATCTCTACTTCGGCCATTTTTGTAAGTGGGTTTGCTGCTGTCATATATTTAATTAAATAAATTCCAGCTGGGGTTTGAAGGCTCATTTCTTGGTTTATATTTGTTCTAAAATATTTCTAAAGTTCCCTACATGCTTTGGATTGTGTAAAAGATGCATTTTGGAGAGAGATTGCATTTTCCTTGTTATAAAAAAATCCGGCAGATTATAGCTTGCTGTTATAAATTTCAGTTTATTGTGATTTGGGTTGGTGCCATTTCCTTTTTCTTTCAGCTCAGCCTGAAAAGGAGCATTACATCTTTCATTCATCACTAAGATTCAATAGGCTATTCTAGATGGGCATCTCCACAAAATTGGAATCCAATCACCTATTAGGTGGTGGAAAGACAAGAAGAGGCCTACAGAGACCCCATTCCTCCGATACAAACCCCAATTTGGTTATCATCTACTCTTTCGCGGTACATTCAAGTTGATTCGTAGAACGCTCGTTGGAAAGTTAACTTGTCTCTACTGAAACCCGAGGCTATAGGTTGGATAAAATTTGGAAAGTATCTTAGAACTCAAACATCCTCACTTTCTCTAGTGCCTTCTTCACCAAGATTTGCAGTTGGAAACATGCATGTTCACTTAGCGGTTGACAATCCTATATGCCCCTCTTGTCAACATTTGTGTCTCTCAAGCCTCTCTTTTGGTTTTGCAAACATGCCCAATTGGCACGGAAGTGAATTCACATCCTTTTCCGGACATTTAGTCCAAAATAAATTCATGGCAAATGGTGCTCTTAGGGGATCCATCCAATGTTACTTGCACAATACAACCAAATATAGCATATTTTTCATTTATTTTTATTATTGTAGTATGGAAAGAAAGGAATAATGCAATTTTTAACCATTTATAGCTTGATGGTTGTTTCTCCATTACTAATAAAGTGCAAGTGATTGCTAATGTTATGCTATAGATTCAAGTACAAGTTGAGAAGGTTCATTTAGAAGTTGACCACCTTCAGTCTCTATTGGACCATTGAGGAGGTGCTTCATGTGAAGTCAATCTATAATGTCCCTTTTTCCCACTTCATGAGCCATTATTTAGACTTCTTGCCATTTCTTCTCCATGGCAAAGAAGTGAAGAACATGGAGGAGAACAATGAGCTTCCATTTTATATGTTTTTACTAATTTTTATGTTTTCTTTTAGTGTTTTCCCTCTTATAGCAAGTCGATTGGGTTTTAATCAATTAATGGAAGCTAATGAAGGAAAAATACATCTCTAAAGGGTCAGCCTTACATTTTCATGCTTTGGCACCAATGAAGGAATATAAAAGGAGACTTAAGGCATCATTTGAGAGTTTGTGGCTCCTTGTTCTTCCACTTGAGAACAAAAACCCTCTTGTGTGGCTTTCCTAGAAGGACAAAAACCAATCTAGAGGTTGAGTGAAGGATAAAAACCTTTCATCTTGGCTTGGTATTGAAGTATAAGGCAGATTTGAAGAGATATTTATCATTTTTAGATTGTTATTGGCTTCCTACATGTGGAGCGACCTACCTTGGTGTAAAGTTTGAGGGTTTGGTGAACTTCTATTTACATTTTCAGTTGATAATCTGATTTGTCATAATTTCTAAGGCCGGAATCTGCAATTTCATGATTTTTGGGGTTTCTAGACCCATAATCTATAATTTTCTTGTGGTTGCTATTCGCTGGACATTTATTAATTTCCAACAGTGTGTTACTTCAGATTTATCTTTGTTCTTGGTTCCATTGGATGTATAAAAGTTATCTCTAAATTGTCACAAGTTAATTTGAAGTAGATTTGGTGTTTGGCATTCATTTTTAAGAGTATAGTTTGCTGGTTTATAATTTTCAGTCTGCTGCAATAAAAATCAGATTTGAATAAATTGGTGTTTGTCTTATTGGTCTAATTCCTTAAAAGGGTCATTTTAGTGGTATCGGAGCTCGAGATCGTAAAAGGACCAAGGGTTTATAGAAGAAGGCAACAAGGGCTACATCTATTACCAAATAAGAAAGAATGGCTGATCATGATTCCCAAGAAGCAAAGGTTGACAAACTAATTGTCGGCCAAGAGAGACTCATTGATACTATGGATCTTCTAGCTCTTTCCCTCCAAATAATCATTGAACCAAGGGTCCAAAGTGGTGAAGGTAGCTCGAATGGAGCTAATAATGCCAAGCGACCTATGGGATTAGCTCGAGGACAGAGTTTGAAGCCCACTTTCCTTCCTAGAGAGGAGGCCATTTCGAAGGAAAAAGCAAGGTCTACGAGGGACGGAATATTGCTGCAAGTTATGAAGAATACATAGCCTTACCAAGAGAGATTCGGGAGGCTATTTCTCTTGCAGAGTTCATAGGATTGAATAGAGGAAGACCTAGGCCCGAGCCTAGACATGCCATGCCACAAAGAGAGGTCCAAAATGTGTTGGGTAAGTTGGCTTTTTCTACATTTGATGGATCATCTAAGGGTACCACTAGGGCTTGGATTCAGAAGTTGAATACAGATTTTTCTTTGAAGCCTATGGTGGAGGAAGATGCAATCAAATTTGCCACTTTACATCTTGAAGGAATTGCTCATGAATGGTGGTTCCATGGGCTTGTGACACAAGGGCATAATGAGATACATGCCTATGATGATTTTTGTCAAAGACTCGTTGATCGGTTTGATAAAGTGGATCCGGAGGAGCATTTCCGTGAGCTTGCACACTTGAGACAACAAGACTGTGTAGAAGAGTATGTGACTGAATTTCAGAGGCTTTCCATCATGATCATAGATATATCCGAAAGAAGGCTCATAGTGCTTTTTGTTGAGGGTTTGATTGAACCCCTCAAGGGTTTGGTTCGTGCCTTTGATCCATTGTCTCTGTAAGAGGCAATTAAGAAGGCACTTGATCTTGAAGGTGTTGCCCAAAATCAGCAGCGATCAGCAGTCTTCCTAAGGAGAATCTGAGTGGGGGACAACCCACCAAGAAGCTAAGAAGCATCCCTTTGGACCAGCCAAAGAGACCTCTCCAAAAAGTGCCCAATACTCACACAGATCTGCAGACAGCCAGCCATGATAACGAGGCTAGAAACGAGCTACGAAGGAAGAATTTGTGTTTTTCTTGCAAGGATCCCTGGACTCCAAGACATCATTGTTTGGGCAAAGCTAAAGTGCATTACATTGAAGTAATTTTTGATTGTGATGATGATGAGAGCAATGAGGATGAAGCTAGGCATGATAGTATGTTGAAAGAAAATCCGGAAGAAGTGACTAGCACTCTTGCTACCTTGATGGGAGCACCGAGTTACAACTCTTTTCACATTAATGGTGATCTACATGGGCACAAGGTCACAATTTTGATTGATGGAGGAGCCACTCACAATTTCATAGATGCATGTTTGGTTTCCAATCTGAAATTGAAGATTGAGGACTTAAAAGGTTTCACTATGAGGATAGCTTATGGCCACTCTATGCAATGTACCAAGAAGTGTCATCAACTCCATATTGCCTTGGGACCATATGAGGTATGTGCTGAGTTTTTGTGATTAACATGGTTGATTTGGACATCATACTTGGAGTTAAATGGTTGTGCTTTTGGGAGAGCTCACTCTCAACTATCAAAGCATGGAGGTAAACTTCATGGACCAAGGAAAAGGGTCACTTTGCAAGGCATACTTCGGACATGCCCCAAATTAATTATTTGGTGAAAGAAGCCATTTCATGTGAGTCATATTTCTATTCTTTATCTAAAATTACAGCGGATTGGAAATCATTAATTTCAATTGAGTATGCAAAAATAAGTTTGCTAGTGATGTCTTTGAAGGAGAAATAAGTGATGATAGGTACAAGGTGGTGGTTGGGCTAATTCTCTACAAAAATCTTGTTTATTTGGTGCTGGAATCTAAGATAAAGAGTGAGAATTTAAGGGCTGCTCATGATGACCCATCAGCTGGTCATGCATGCAGGTTATTTTAAGACCTATAAGCACATAAGAGAAATGTTCTATTGGAAGGGTCTTAAAGAGGAAATGCTCCAATACATTTGGGAATGCCTTACATGTCAACAAAACGAGGCGGAGCACTCATTTCCAGCTAGTCTTCTTCAACCTCTTCCCATTCCCACTCAAAAATGGGAAAGCATCTCTATGGACTTCATTACGAGGCTGCCCATGGTTCAAGGTAAAAATGGCTTGTATGTTGTGGTTGATAAATTTACTAAGTATGCTCATTTTTGCCCCCTTCCGGCTAAATACAATGCTCCTATAGTGGCTGATGTGTTTTTAAAGAAATATTCAGACTACATGGGCTGCCCAAGGAAATAATAAGTGATAGGGACAGCTGGTTGTTGAGCATGGTTTGGAAGGAATTGTTTCAATTGGTGGGTAGTCAACTTGCTCATAGCACTAGTTACCATCCCCAAACGGATGGGCAAACTGAAATAGTAAATAAATGGGTGGAAAGGTACCTAAGGAACTACATTGATGGGCAACAATCAGCTTCGATAAAGTGGTTGTACATGGCTGAGTTTTGTTACAACACTACTTTCCAAATATCCATTGGTAGGTCTCCTTTTAAGGATTTGTATGGGTATGACGTTTCTTCATTTGTTGATTTGGTTATGATTGATAGTAGTGTGCCTAAGGCTCAAGATTTAATTCAGCAAAGCCAAGATATCTTAAAAGAGCTTAAAAAGAACCTTCTTCGTGCCCAAAACCAGCAAAAGTTATATGTGGATCAGCATAAGAAGGAAAGGACATTTGAAGTGGGAGACAAGGTATTCTTGAGATTGCAGCCCTATAGGCAATCTTCCATCAAACAAAAGGGTGTGGAGAAATTGAAACCTCGTTTTTATGGCCCTTACAAGGTAACAATAAAGGTGGATAAGGTTGCATATGAACTTGAACTTCCGAAAATAATAAAATACATAATGTTTTTCATGTCTCATGCCTCAAGAAGGCACTTGGACAACATCTTACCCCTTCACATGAGCTGCCACAATTGGATGAAGAAAGTAAATTGGTCCTAATTCCGGAAGATATCATAGAAGTACGTGAAAGGAAATTACGGAATAGAAGTATCAAAGAGTATTTGTTCATTGGAAGGATCTTCCCCTTGAAAATGCTACATGGGAAAGTTCAGCAATTTTAGAACATCCACAATTGCAATTGCTTGGGGACAAGCAATATTGAGAAGGGAGGACTCTAATGTCCCTTTTTCCCACTTGAGAGACACTATTTGGACTTCTTTGTAATGTCCCATTTTTAGACAAGTTAGAAAATGAAGAAATATTTGTCAAAATCAAGCAAAGAATGGATAAATCCTTTTGCATCAACCTAAAATATCCCAATGTCAACTATTTCGAACCCAAATGGGGTTGGAACTGTTACCAAAATATTGTGTAACATTATTAAATAAAATGTAATATTATTAATAATGAGTTTATAGAACTCATATTAATAATATACTTGTAATAGTTTTATTATTGGTGAGTTGTGAGAACAACTCACGTAACTATTTTAGTGTGAGAGATATCTTAGGGATAAGTTTGAGAGATTGTAGGGATTGGAGAGAGATATGTGGGTTGTTGAGGATTGATGTTGACTCCTTGTATTAAGGAGAACATCCTCCTATATAATGTAAACTCTATCAATGTAATTGATATCCCGAATGAATTTCAGTTTCTATATTATTATTATTTGGTGTTTTATTATTGTGCAGTTTTTATCAGTGGTATCGAGTTGGTTCATGATAGAGAAATGAGAAAGTTTCAATGAGAGGCAATGCTTTGCATTAGCCCATGTGTGGATCGATTTGAATCAATCTTCCTTGCACCACGTCACTGCCATTATTGTGGCCTCATTAGACAATCGTCCACCTTTCTCAGAGTATGGATGTACACCTTTGTGTAAAGGTTTGAGGAGCACGTTGGAAGTTAACACCATTTGACGGACATTTATGCCGCAATTCTCTGAAATGTCTTGAAGTCGATGACTCAGCTCATGCCTTACGTGACTTGATCTGCAAGACGTCTACAGAAGAAATAACAACTCAGTGGATCTCTTCCTTCCTGAACGTAACATCATTGCAATCTCAATCCCATCGTGGATTCGTGGGCATCCATTCAATTCTGCAGTTTTTATCAGTCAGACTACTACAGATTGCATTGCATCAGATATTCAAATCTGAGCGTATTGCTTTGGGGATCAGCTATGTTTTGATCCATTTTTTCATTGCATCTTATGTCTGAGATTATAGAATAATTGCCTCACGCAAGCATTTTCCAGTTCTTCCATATAGATCTGCATGCAATAATTGGTTATTACTTGCCTCGAAGTTGACTATTTTCTATTTGCCTAAGCTGTTGTAAAGGATTATATTTAATATTTGTGAAAGCTTCAGGGAGTTAGAATTATTTTTTATAACAACATTGTGCAGTTAGCTCATTAGTCAGATCTGACAGTTATGGGAGAGAAGCCCATTCTACAGTCCATGCTTGAAATTATCGATCCTGAGGACATTATAATATGAAGAGGTATCTTCCATAAACGTCCAATATTGCGAGGTTTTCGCACTGATAAAATCAATCCAGCAGGTAAATAAAGTAGAACGTGATACATTGAGCAGTGAAGTTGTGCATCGACTGATCGGAATAATCGTATGATTGGATCCATCACACGTGTACTATTACTAAATCGACCCCAGTCAATGAATTTTCCTCCTTCAACAGACTTTGGCGCAGTATTGAGAGGCCTGTTATCATTTCCATCTTCAGTCTTTATGCTCAGAGACGTCGATCATCACCTTGACACTGCTCCCACCCGAAATCATGTATGGCGCATGTTATTTGATTATGAGTCATGTCATTTTGTCTTACATTGTTTCTTTGGTCACTACAAGTAATTCGAGTCATTAAAGGAAGTAGTCAATAGTTTGTTATTGTATTTGTGTCCCTAAAGTCTCATATTAAGAGCCATTGTGGTTTCTAAAAATTAATTTTTGTGTTGTCTTTTATAGTTATATGGTCAAAGTTTTTTTTTTTACAACTAGTGAGTTTAAGTCTTGTATGTCATTTTGTGTTATTCAAATTGTCATCTTATAATGGTCTTATAATTAGTGGGTCAAGTATTGTTTATAAAAGAATCAAAATCATTTGTGGAGTTTGTTATAAATGTTGATAGTCATTTTTTGTGTCAAAGCCAAGTGTTGTCTTCTCAAATTCGAGTGTAAGTTTTGAGTCATTGTAAAAGTCCAGTATTTTTGGGTCCATTATCAAAAAGTCAAAGAGTCAAATATTGTAAAAAAAAAAAATGCCTCACATGGACACATTTTCGGTGTTACCCGACATCCAATTTTTGGGAGAATAAGATGAATAATATTACAATTCTAATGATATTTTTGATGACTTCAAAGAAGGAAAATATGCTTGGCTTCGGGGGCTCTGCCCCCGACCTCGCCCTGTATCGCGACAAGGAGTGCGCCTGTGGGGCCTTGCCCCTTGACCCTTGGGGGCCGCGCATGCCCCTGAGACCCCGCTTTGGAATTTCAAAACCAAAGCGAAGATTTGTGGGGAAGATGCATCGACAAAAGGTGGTGCAAATTTGAGCTCCATGGTCCAATCTGCTAAGTAAGTAGCGACACACATGGAGGACGGAGGCAACGGAGGCTAGAGGTCAATCAGCGACCTCTCGTCAGTCACCAACGACGGGGCCGCACAAAGTTGTGGTGGCAGTGTGTGTGTGTATGTGTGTTTTCTTTTATTTCAGATTTGCAGTATGATTTCAGAGTTCTGTTTAAATAAGTGAAATGTTCACATTGAGGGGGGGAACTGGAACATGGTCTCAATGTTCAATTTTCCCTCTATTCAGTTTGTATTCAAGATGTGATGATTTCTACATGATTCCTGAAGGAAAGACAAAGTGGGTGATGATTGAAAGCACAAAGGAAAAACAGCAACATGATATTTAGGTTGTTGGTTGTCCTGTAAAACCATCCTTTGTTTTAGGTTATTGGTTGTCCTGTAAAACCATCCTTGTGTTGAGGTTATTGGTTGTCTTGTAAAACCATCCTTGTGTTGAGGTTGTTAGATGTCCTACAAAACCATCCGGATCATGAGCACGCATGGGCAACAAGCTGCGAGAAGGAAATGTGATTGTTGTTTCTATAATGTCAACATTAGGGAGTGTATATTGGGAATTAATAATATTAACAATAGTGGAGTGAATGTTACCAAAATATTGTGTCACATTATTAAATAAAATGTAATATTATTAATGAGTTTATAGAACTCATATTAATAATATAGTTGTAATAGTTTTATTATTGGTGAGTTGTGAAAACAACTCACGTAACTATTTTAGTGTGAGAGATATCTTAGTGATAAGTTTGAGAGATTGTAGGGATTGGAGAGAAATATGTGGGTTGTTGAGAAATGATGTTGACTCCTTGTATTAAGGAGAATATCCTCCTATATAATGTAAACTCTATCTATGTAATGTATATCCCGAATGAATTTCAGTTTCTATATTATTATTATTCGGTGTTTTATTATTGTGCAATTTTTATCAGGAACTAGCCAAGGTGGTGGGATAGATTGGAAGAAAACAATCAGAATTTAAACACATTCAAATCAGATTTTACAACAGCTAGAAAATAATTTAAATCTGAAACCCTAACTGCTGCAATCTTCAAAATAGCATAACTTTCTCTACACAACTCAATCTAGGCAAATGACATATGCCCGAACTCGGAAAAATACAAGGAACAAGATGATGTAAACCAATTTATAACAGCAACTACCAAACATGCAGATCTGGCCCTCCTACTATTTCGCCCCACACATTTAGGGCTGATTAGGGCATCCAAACTTGCCCAACAATGATGAAATTAATCCTCAAAGCTGCCACTAATTTATGAAGCCCAAATAACCTCATAAATTCTCCAAAAACCTTAGATCTGATTTTTATTCGAAAGGAAAACACAACAGAGCTTGAAAAGGGCATAACTTCCTCAAAACTTAGTATTTTCGCATGAAACAAAGACCAAAAGAATCCTTGAATTTTTATCTTTCCAACAAGCCCAAAATCGCCAAATTCCAAGGGTGGGAAGACCCCCAAAAAGCTGTCACAAAACCCAGTACAGGTCGCTGCCCTAAAGTCAGTCAAAATTTGTAAATTCAATATCTCACAAAATACCATAGTTACCAGGTTCAGCCGGATTTGTATGAAATCCGGTTCGAACCGCATTTTTAAGGTAACCGAATAAATCCGGTTCAATTCAAGCACATTTTTGCACAAAAAACAAAAAAAAACCCTAAACCTAAGGGATGGGACGTTTCCCTCCCCCTTGCTCGAATCGTTTTTAGTTTCTACGATTTTTTCCCTTGTTTTCTTAAGTGCGTTTTTTTTTCCTTTTTTGGCATTTCTTTCCTTTTGGGGATTTTCGGTGAAGAAAACACAAGGACAGAAAACAATTGCCATTTTTAGAAAGGGTGGGAAGATGTGACAAAAACTTGCATGTGCCACAACTTTCATTACGTGGCTCCGTTTCAAGTGTCGTTTTCTCTAAAAGTGTATATTTTCTCGAGCTCTACGCATTGATGGCAATATTTTTCTTATTTTCATAAAATTCAATTTTGCACCTTTTTGGACCAAGCAATTTCTTGCGATCTTTTGAAAGAATCATGAGCTTTGATCGCTTTGTAAGACAGATTAGTAATTAAAAACAACTATGCAAGTATTCCAACTATGGTATATACAACTTATACAAAGATATCTTACATACATTGTATACATTTATATAAAATACATTATTTAATTTTATACAATCTATAACATACACTATAAATTTAATTTTATTCGTTTTGTATATATTGTACATTATTATAAATTTATAGTTAATTGTACAATATACACTATAAAATCTTCAAACTTTCAATTTTAAGTCTTAGTTTATTGAATTATTCATGTTATATTTGTAAAATTAATAAATTATATATATTTTTATTAGTCGTCCCCTTGCCGTCCGTCTTTTGGATTTCTCAATTCTACAAACTTTAATTTTATGTTTTTATGATGATGATGATTATGGTAGATGGATGCTTTTTTGTATGATTTGTCTATATATAATAATATAAATATACAATAATATAAGTATATATATTCCGAACCGGATTTTTCCGTATTTTTCGAATTTTTTTCCAAAACTCTGAATTTTCGGATTTTTTGCCCTTCCGAATTTAATCGGATTTTCGAACAGTATCTAGGCAAAATACCCAACCAAATCACGCAAATGACATATCAAAATGTTCACAAAATTATGAGGAATCCAATGAGTATTTTTGCAGATTTTTCTGGGCACGAAATGTGGAAAAACAGCCCCAAACCCTAGTCGCTAGGGTTAGAAAAATAGGATTTGCACTAAAATATTCCACCAAGGAAATTCGCCACACTTAGGGCATAAACAATAATGATAATCCACCACAATAATGCAAATATAAGTCTTCAATCAGATCTTCAATAGCTCCAACTTGATTGTCAAAGAGAGAGAGCAACAACTAGGGCATACATCCCATTTCTCCAAGCATGGAGAGACATAAATGATTTAATCCAACATACCCAAAAGATGGCCATGCAACCTCCTTTTATAAGATAAGGGTGCAACCTTTTGGAGGGAAAACTAATAAAACTTAATTAAAATATTAAAAGACTAACTTTATGTGCACTTTATTATTTTCTAATTAAATAATAAAAAGTAACTAACCTATGTGCACATTTTTAAACTAACTAGAGACTCCCCCTTGTAGCGCAAGGCATGCCAAGGGGCTACAATGCAGACAACAGACACCTCAGAACAATCCCCAAGCTTTATCCTCGAACCCACGGGGAGAGAAAATGGGTTGAGGGTCTTCAGTTCTTCATTTTCAAAAATGTCCAGAAAAGGGGACATTACATTCTTGCCATTTCTTCTCCATGGCAAAGAAGTGAAGAAAATAGAGGAGAACAGTGAGCTTCCGTTTGATATGTTTTTACTAATTTTTATTTTTTTGTGTTTTCCTCTCTTATAGCAGTCGATTCGGTTTTAATCAATTAATGGAAGCTAATGAAGGAAAAGAACATCTCTAAGGGGTCAGCCTTACCTTTTCATGCTTTGGCGCCAATGGAGGAATATAAAAGGAGACTTAAGACATCATTTGACATCTAGTTTTGGCACATTTATCTTATCTTGAGCATTGAGAGCTTGTGGCTCCTTGTTCTTCCACTTGAGGATGAAAACCCTCTTGTGTGGCTTTCCTAGGAGGAAAACCATTCTAGAGGTTGAGTGAAGGACGAAAACCCTTCATCTTGGCTTGGTATTGAAGTATAAGGCAGATTTGAAGAGATATTTATCATTTTCAGATTGTTATTGGCTTCCTACATGTGGAGCGACCTACCTTGGTGTAGGGTTTGAAGGTTTAGTGAACTCATATTTACATTTTCAGTTGATAATTTGATTTGTCATAATTTCTATGGCAGAATCTGTATTTGCATGATTTTGGGGGTTTCTAGACCCATAATCTATAATTTTCTTGTGGTTGCTATTCGCTGGACATTTATTAATTTCCAGCAATGTGTTACTTCAGATTTATCTTTGTTCTTGGTTCTATTGGATGTATAAAAGATATATCTAAATTGTGGCAAGTTAATTTGAAGTAGATTTGGTGTTTGGCATTCATTTTTGAAGAGTACAATTCGTTGGTTTATAATTTTCAGTCTGCTGCAATAAAAATCAGATTTGAATAAATTGGTGTTTGTCTACATTCCTTGGTTATTGGTCTAATTCCTTAAAAGGGTCATTTACGGTCGAGTTCAATTGGATTCTCCTTGCCGACAACCACCTTCTCAAGATTGCGGCTAGGGTGTTCGTGACAAGCACCAATCTAGGAGCAGACAAAGAGATCCTTCACCACGATAGCAACTCCTTTGCGCAATCACATATCTCATGGTGGCAAGTTTGGTCATGCCTTTCCCGACCCTGGTGGGTTGTCTTCTCCTCAAAAAGGAAAATTCCTTCAACTTGCTTTGGCTATATTCTCATCCACACAAGATGTAGGCAATACAAAGGCAAAGACACGATGGATGGGAACCTGTACCATATACGATGGATCCACCTATTGGTGTTGGTTGGTGTGACAAGACATTTGATCCTCCACCTCGCCATTTGCTTTGAGCGTTCGGTTGCTTAATGTTCTTGCGCTATGGCGGTTGGATGCGCAATGGACATATTTTTTTCCACATGTCGCTATTTTTTTATTGAAATGTTGTTTTCAGCCTTAATTTTTGTTAGTTATTGTGTTATGCACTCGCTTGATCTTTGAGATCAATGTGAGTTTTCTAATAGAATGTGATGTCATACCACTAGTTTTTTTTATAAGATTAGTGATGTACATTTTCATATTTAATTAATGGAAAATGCTTTTCAATAAAAAAAAGTGGGTATGATCTCATACTTATAGTCATCCTACCAATAAAAAGTAATGAGTTTAAGAAAAGTGGAGACAAACCATTTAGTTACCTCACTCGACTTAATAATGATAATGTTTCCACTATGAAAAACCCAGATAGATAATTAAGGGCTAGAGGGGGTATTAGTTGAACCATAGTTTGCAAACTCGGCAAGTACTCTCCATTTTTTCCTTGGCCGAATTTTCACCAAAAAAACTAGCCAAAACATGCAACCAAGTTTTTGGCAAATACTCACGAGTTTTTGGTGAATACTCGTGAGTTTTTGGCAAATATTCACGAATTTTTGAAGAGTTTTCTTTTTAAAAATATTTTTTAAAATTTTGAAGCGAGTTTTTGGAAATTGTAAATTATTGTTATTTGTCACTTGCATAGATGTGAAATTTATGATGATAATTTTAAGTGAAATTCATCATAAATTCATAAGACTTATCAGTTGGCTGTTCTATTCGCATGATGGTGCAATTTTGTAGACTATGTGTATTCAAATCTAATAGAAAACACTTCCCCAATGTTTTGCAGACACATTTGATACATTTTGTAACTATATTTTGCACAAAATTTATGTTTTTGAAGGAAATTTGCATGTTTTTAAGTTGTTAAATTTTCCCAAATATTCACCGAGTATTGCTGAATATTCGCCAAGTATTACCAAATATTCATCGAGTCTTGCCGAGTCATTTTTTTTGGGTCTGTCGAGTATTTGCCGAATATGAGTCTGCGAACTATGAGTTTAACAAATAGATTACAACAGTAATGTGCACGAATAAACATAAACCCATTAGTAAAATGTTTGTAAGGAAATCAATATGCAACCACGTTAACTCCATTAACATCAATCAAACGACAATGAGAACAAAGTCCACTCGTGTGAACAAAAGTATCTGCAAATTAAGGAAGCACTAACATATTTTCAGGTCCTATTTGCATTAACTATTTCATAAAAATAAAGTATGCCAAATGAGAACAAAGGCCACTCTTGTGAACGAAAGTATGTGCAAATTAACATATTTTCATGTCCTATTTACATTAACTATTTCATAAAAATAAAGTATGCCAAACAAGAGAAGAAAAACCCTCACCAGAGAACTTGGTGTATAGATTACAAAATTGTGAAGCAGTTTCAAGTTTCAACTAAACACCATTGAGCTTCATTCGTAGTTGGGGTGGTTGTCAAGATTTGGGGAAATAAATTCCTTTTTCCCAATGGTTCATCATGAATGTGAGATGCCATCTCACACAAAACATCTGATCCGATCAGTCAAAAACATTATTTCAATTCTTAGAACGAATCGTATGCTTTCCCAAGTCTTCCTTTTAATTAGTAGAAAGCCATAAATTTTGCTTAATTTTACTTGTGTCAGACAAAAGATTTTGTTTCATTATGGAAGTAAACATATGAAATTCAAAACAATGACCATTAAACTAAGGATTATCACAAAGCCGCAAACAATGGTTTCTCCTTATAGAAGATCAATGCTCATACAAAAGAAAACAACCACGTATACATTCATCACATTTTCATAAAATTGTGTAAACTATACTTTTAATGTCAATCATGCACAAATTAAAGTTATTCAACTTTATGACAATCACCATCAAGGTCCATAACACAATTGCAGAACATATTTGTAACAAAATAACAGTGCATCTGAAATAGAGAAGAATGTGCATCAACATTGGAACAGCTTAAAATAGTGAATCACCAAATACATATCTATATATAAATCATTCAAAAAAAAATTAGAATTTTTGTAGGCATGGCCCAAAATCAACAATAGTTACAACATAGAACTTTATTATCCTATGAACTAGAGGACAAAAATTAAGTAAACAATCAAAGTTAGTTATTAGAACAAATAAAATCCAAGGGAATGACACTATAGGAATGGGACATGATGGGATTTCAGGCATACTAGAATAGAGTGGAAATACTAATTGTAGACTAGTAAGAGTCAAGACAAAATACTCGTGTCAATGTTATGTACCAAGTATGATGGTAAAGATGTGGCATGCCAAGTAATAATCAGTGTTACATAAGTTTCGGGGACAGCGGGACATGTTTTAGGCGATGGCAAACAATTTCCTAGATATTGGGGACGGCAATTAAAAATAAATAACAAATTAATATTTGAAAATTAAATAACATACAATAACATTATAAGCTAAAACAAATTGCAAGAAGCTGAAATTAAATTAGAATAACATTGAATCCAAGATTGAATGATATTGTAGCGTTACTGATGAGTCATTAATGTCAATATCCAAACTCCAAGGATAACATTTCTACCTCTACTCAGTCCAAACTAATCTCCAAATTCAATTCTAAGACTTTGTGCCCGAGGCATCTTTCAAATGAACGGCCCAATAAATGCTTCTGATTTGAACACAAGATGTTCAACAGCGCATTGTATTTTCAGCCAAGTTTTCCAACATAATCTCCCATGCTTTGGAGGGAAAGAATTTGTTTTTCAAATTCTCATTCTAATCCTTTAGAGACTACCTTCTCTGTCTAGTCCAAGTTGGTTTTATTATTTAAGTCTTGTTTATCTTATTTTCTCCATGGGTACTAATAACCATTTTATAGATGTTATTCATTGCCTAGCTTGTAATTTATTTAATTTGTTGAATGTTAGAATGTTTATATTAATAAGACACTATTAGGAAATATTTGTTCATAGTGTGAACATATGGTTTGAATATTTGTATTCTTTAATATTTAAATAATACATGAGTGTGCACAATTAGTTGTCATGCACAACTCATAGATAGGGGTGTGGGAGTATGACTAAAGATTAGAGGAGTGATACAAAGACAAGATGATGAGACTTGACTCCATGATTATAGGAGCAAGCAATTGTATAAAATGCCCTCCTATTCAATAGAAATCGCTCCATTCTACTTTCATTTTGTCTCTATTTTCTATACTTTCCATTATGTGTTGATTTCAATAAATTATTGCTTAAATTATATATGCAAATCTAGAGATTTAGCATCATCCGGTATCAGAGCAAGCTAGGACAAGTTATGAGAGTCGTTGCAAGACAAAACCATAGCCTCTAAGATGCAAATCTGAGAGTTTTAAGCTTTTGTCGTCATTTTCTTGATTCTGATCTTTAAAAAATGACTCGGTAAATCGATTCTTTCTCAAAAACCCAGATTCAAAATCTTTTGAAATTTTTTGGGTTTGAGTATACATATTTTATTGCTCTATAGTTCGAATTTCAGAATAACCCAATTTCTGGTTTAAGAGAAAATGTGAAAAAGATTCTGACGTCTAAAGCAATTTCTAAAATCCAGGACCGCAATTCACACGAATGCTACATAATTCTTTATTGTGGGCTCGTTGTCAGGCCACTATCAATGATGCATTGATTATATCAATTATTATCTACAGATCAGACTTGGACACCCCTCCTTCACTTGGCATTTACGCATGTCTATTTTTTTGTCTCCATTCGATCGTTTTTATTGTATTGTTATTTTATTAGTCTTCACCACCATTAAGTCATACCATGTTTTCCGAGTCACCATAAAAGCTTAATGTTTTGCTTTTATGTTTCACAATATTCATAGTTTTGTTATAATAGTTTTTAAATAGAATGAATATGTGTCATTGTTAAATTAAAAGTCATCATTGATTTTTTTTTAAAAAGAGGAACCGTGGTATTCATTATAGTTAGTTCTTTGTTTGTATAAGTTTTAGTGTTGTTTTAAGTCTATAAATGTTTTTTAAGAAGTCACTAGATGTTATCTAGTTTATTAATTTGTTATTTACATAAAAGTGACAGTCATTAATTTGTTATTCATAATTGTTTGTAGTTTGTGTTTGTAACATCTAAAATCACTATTATTGGGTCATTTTTATCAAAAGAGTGATATTGTTTTTATTTTGTAATTGTCAAAATAATTGTGTCGTCAAATTCAAGTATTGTTGTTATTATGTATCGTCTCATTGTATAAGAGTCAAAAGTTATTTGTCTTCCATTTTTGTAAAGTGGGAAATAGTTCAAAAAAATCCTCACTTGTCAAAAATCAAATGCATTTTCACTTGTATGCGACGTCCATAGTGAGGGGATGCATTATTGGTTGAAACCGACACCCAATAGAATTGTAAAATGAGCCTCAAAGACAAATTCAGCTAAGTCAGTGAGCGAAATCAATGGAGGTTGGAAGCAACGGAGGAAGGAGGCATTTTAGCGACCTCTCGTCAAGCACCATCAACGAGGCCATAATATCGCTCAAGGACTAAAATATAAACATATATTTCCCTCGTTTACCTTCTTCGGCCCACAGAAGTGGAATGGGCTAGAAGTCTTTGAAACGGGGACATTACACATTACCATACCATGGGCATATCCATGTCGAGGGGCATCTTACATACTAAGCTTACTTTGACCATATCTTTAGCACATTACGGCTTCTTACAACCTTCTAGCTTGGGGATGCCTACCACATTGGGGGCAAAGCTACACCGGGGGCATCTATAGCGAATTTATCACAATCACATCTCTCAACACTAGTCCATTACGCACACCATATTGTTCTACTACTTACGACATGTGCTTTACCATGCGTTATCCAATGATCACGTTGCTTGCTTCTAGACACAAACTCGATTGTGATCCATGCTTACTTTACTACTTTTACTAGTTCACTACTATTGACCCCGAGCTATTGTTTTGGCTAACCTTACTTATATATGAAGCTATTTGTTCACGCAATTGATTGCTCACATGACACTCTTGGCTTACACAATTGATTACTCACAAGACACACTGCTAGCTTATGCCATTGGTTGCTCACACTACACTACTCAATTGCACGACACCACTAGCTTACACCATTGATTGCTCACACTACACTACTGAATTACAAGACACCGCTGGCTTACACCATTGATTGCTCACACTCTACCACCGGCTTACACAATTGTTTGCTCACACAACACTATTGGCTTACACGATCGATTGCTTACACTACACTACTAGCTTACACAATTGATTGCTCACACTACACTTCGGTTTATATGATTGATTGCTTACATTATACTAATTGCACACATCATTACTTGGTGTATGACATTGCTTGACATGACTGCTTCATGAACATGTGTGTTATATTTCTTGAATGCTTTAGGACATTGCTTTGATTGTTCTATATGCTTGTGTGTCACATGCTTTAATTGTCGTGTGACATTGGTGGCTTGACTACTCCATGCTCCTACTTGTTGTATTTCATTACTTATTGCATGACATTGACTACTTTGGGCACTTGTGTGATCACTGTGCGATAAGTATCTACCTTCTTTGCTTTAGACACTCGTTTGAGTCGCGATATTGTTTGTTCTTACTTGCTTGTGCAATCGCATGTTATCTACCTGTGTTTTCTCTTGCTTGTATGTTGTAAACTATGTTGCTTTGTACACTTGTTCTCTCTATGCTATGTTTGTTTGTTTGGTACACTTGTCTACTCTATGCTTTGTTTGCTCATCTACATGGATGTCTATGTGTGATTTCCATAGTTTGTCTACTTTATGTTCATCTACATTGGGGGCACACTACCCCTCCTACTGCCTATGAGACACGCTATAATCTTAGAACAGAACAAAGATATTATAACACGTTGTTTGCTACATATTTGATAGGATCACACATACTATGACAAATTGCTTGCTTGAGTTATTGTCATTATACACACATTGTTACAACATACTTAATTTATGACAAACATCACTTTGCTACACATTACATTTTGTACACATTGATTGACACACGTGGATTATTCACATACTTGCTTGACACACATTGCTTCATTGCATTCTTGGCTTTAGGTCTTATGGTTGGTTTACACTACAATTCTTACTCGATTGACATCACTTCTAACACATTGATTTGTTAAAGAACTTGACTCATAGACCACCAACATTGCTCATAGCACGTTGGATGATTACGCACTACAATTTAGATCATGGCTTATTATACATAGCTTTGTGCACATTGTTTGCTAGATTACACGATTATAACATTGTTTGTTACACGTCAGTCTGCCCACATTGGTTGTTTCTTTCATTGATTTCGTACTACACAATGCTTATCACTTGTTACACATTTGGTTTGTATCAATGCTTGTTGCATGTTTGTTCTAACACACACAAGCTAGCATCTAACACTACTAACAGTGATCAAGTTTATCACGTCTTGTCATTCATGTCTCTTTATGATGGACCTGTCATGTCATGTTTCATCATGTCGTGTCCTAAGTTACAATGGATCCATTAGGCATTGGGTCGTGTGTTATACACACAAGCTAGCATCTAACACTACTAACAGTGATCAAGTTTATCACGTCTTGTCATTCATGTCTCTTTATGATGGACCTGTCATGTCATGTTTCATCATGTTGTGTCTTAAGTCACAATGGATCCATTAGGCATTGGGTCGTGTGTTATCATGCTACTCGTCCAATCACTACTATGTTATCCTATCGAATCTTGCTAGAACACTTTCATGACATGTTTCATTCTTTTGATGATGCAAACGCATTATCGAGCTTACCTTGTTATTATCTTCCGACTTATACACATTAATTGTACATGATTATCTAAATCTATCACGAGTGCTTCCATCACATGTTTACTCCTATGATCATACATATTGTTGGATATCACATTGTTTTATCTCACAAATGCTACACATTACTTGTGCTAACAAATGCTTTATCTTTCTATATACACATTTTACCATGTTAGTTGATACACTAATTTTGGTTTTATATCATTGATCATGTTGCTATTGTGCTTTTACATGACTAACACTTTCTCTTTTGAGCTAAGTTATCCTTTGTAGCATCCCTTATCTCAAAGGGGGCATATTATTGGGTTTTCTAACACATTCATGCAGATTTCAAATACAGCGCTTTAGATGACATTGTATGATGATATGCACACAATTATTAGATTGACACAACTATTACATCACAATATTTATGCATTGCTTCACTCAACAGGCCCAATTGTTGTGGATGGTTACACACATTTTCACTCAACACGCCTAATAGTTGTGGACGGTTTACAGGCTTCACTCAATTGGGTCAATCTTGCAAATGGTTTACAGGATTCACATAGCAGGCCCAATTGCTATTGTCTTATCTACATTCAGTTACACTCCCCTCACATACAGCATTGGGGGCTAACAGGTACATGCAATTCAGAAAACAAGTGTACACATTTCATGCTTTCACTTTTCAATTTATGTTATTTACTAATTGTGTATTAGCATCTTGATTGGATTTTAATACATGTTTTTGTATGTTGCGCACATGTACGGCTATACATACAAAAGGAGAAGGGAACACATAAATATCAGTCTCGCACAGGCCTTGTCCTCATGGGAGGTTTGCATTTTATTTATATTTTAATCAAACAATTTTCAATTACTAAAACTAAATGGGGACAAATATAGATACCTAAATCTAGACCTATCGGCATTTGGCAATTAAAACTTGGCATTTGTCTCAACCCATGACTCATTGTGTAATTAATTGACTAATTCCTACACGTGTCTTGCTCAATAAACACTACTGACCACTAGGTCACACTTGTAGCTGGGGCACCGGAAGATGAGATCCAGAAAGACAGGTCATAAACTGAAGCGGGGTCCAGAAAAGAGTACTCCCAAGTAAGTGTAAGAGCTGGTGATCTCAAGCTCATCCCCCGTAGAAGAAATGAAAATCAGATGTCTTCAGGCCATTGAAGATCATAACTTTGGTCTTACCTAGGTTAACTATCAGCTGCTTGTGGTCACAAAAGAGGGCTAAAGCATCCAAGCTGTCTCTGTAAACCCTCCGCAGAGGAGGCAAGGACCACATCGTCCACAAAAAGGAGAATATAGATCAGAACCTGGTGGAGAAGACAATTGTCACCCTTCCTGGATGTGATCCCTGAGAAACTCTTCCAACTCATCAATATAAATATTGAACAAGGTAGGAGACAAAGGGCAACCATGTTTGACCCCAATGGTACTCCTAATGAAGTCAGAGAACCCAGAGCTTGACGAAGACGGCCCAGAACCTCCTCATAAAGGCGCATGATAACAGCTAAAAGAGTCTCGAAAATGCCAATCTCTCTGAGCCTTTGGAATAGAGCTTCCCACGGAACAAAGTCAAAGGAAAGTCAACAATGCAAAGAAAACCTTAGAATAAACCTAATATTTGCATTACGGGATCACACACCATTCCACCCATTCTTCACAAGATAAAATCCGACTACTACTTCATGTCGTTTCCAAGCTAAATTGGGTAGTTTGTAATCTTCAAGTGTGGATGATTTAAGGATTGTAGACAAAAGAACATTCCCTTCAATTCCACACGGTGCGGCTTAGTGTTACTCCCACAATGCAATGGGATCCTACACCTTCAAGATGGCATAAACTGAATTTTGATGGAGTGGCCAAACATAATCTCAAGTAAAGCCAACATTGGGAGCGAAATTTGAGATGATCAAGGTAACTATTATATAGCTTATGCCCACGATATAAGTGAGCAAACTAATAATTATGCGGAGTTGTTAGCTTGTCAACATGCAATAAAATAGACTCGTAGATTCAATTTAACTAAACTCGTAGTAGAAGGGGATTCCAAAATCATCCTTAATATGACTTCTCGTGCGATACATCTTCACAACACACAATCACAAGCACCTTACAATCCTCTCAACCAGAAAATGGAAAATATAATTCATCGAATGGTTCTACAAAAAAAAGGCTTTAAATCAAATAATATTTCACCATAAGTCAAGAGGGTGCAATAGAGTAGGTGACTCATTCGCCAATTTGTGTTTCTATTCTACTATACAATATGGAATTGAAGTCTTTGTTTCGCCTAGAACTATTCTGGAACCACCTCAAAAAACCGGTAGTATTAGAGCAGTCTATTGTTAGATCACATTCTAAATGATTTCCAAAGCACTAGCATCTAAAAGGAAGCCGATGTCTCACAGCTATGTACAACAAACTTGGATACATTCTCAATCTTTTTGGTGTTAGTTAAACAACCTCACATGAGTCTTATTTCAAGTATGCACAGTATTGTTTGTCATGGGCAATGTCCATATACGCCTACTTTTGTCTTAAGCCATTGTGTTACCCCTCATCCTCAATATCTAAAGGCACGTTATCTATCTTCCCCATCCCCTTCTGTCATTATCTGCATTTTTTCATCATCCAAAGACCATTCAAATGTGATTTTATACATTCCCAACTTTTATATTCTCCTAACAACACTTCCAACTACTGCTCCAAAGACAAAACCTGTTTTGAATCATATCCCCTACCTCCACTACCGCTTACAAACTCCACGTCACCATTCACCAGCAGCTCAGGATCCACAATGATATCATTTTCCCCTCCCATCTGCCATGGCCCCAATCCTCCACAAAACAGCTATATGCTACTTGGAGCTTACATTGTGCAGCCCACATCCAAATCAGATTCATATATATTATCAGCGGCGTAAAGAATGATCTGCATCAATTGTAGATTATATTTCCTTTAACCTGACTCTCCTCCCTATTGCTCAATTGAGATCTTCCACGGCTAGGCAAATGGAATATTGGGTGGTGTGGGAGGAAGGAAGTGATGAGTTGCTCATTAAAACTCACCTTGGATGTCAGAAGGGTCCAGCAATGCAACTTCTTTACGCCTGCCGTTCTTCACAAATCTATATCTAAACAGCATCTCCACAAAGCCATTCTCATGAAAGCACTAAATTCGAAGCGAAAATACACTGAGATTATTCAAAATCTTTATATCTTTGCTATTAGTAAAATGGGGACTCGACAAAGGAGGACTGATGTGCTTATAAATAGGAGCCACCAGGCAAGGTCTAATTCAAATCACTCTAACCAGAGAGGAGTTTGCATCTACAAAAAGGAGTGAATAAGGAACAAAAATTCTGACCCAATGCCTGCTCGGAAGCATTCCCAGTCTCCACCTTCCAACATGAAGAATACTTAGCAACAACCCATTCATGTAGATGCTGAGATTTCCAGACTGCAAGAAGATCTCCCATGCAAGACAGCTCTAAGAAGGCCTTCTCTTCGCATCGTACCAGGCCTATGGAAGGAGATTTGACACAAAGGTAACAGCATCCATTCCTGCTGCTGCAATTTCTTCATTTGTGCAAAATTCCCCGCTTCGACCAACACTATACTCGCCCCTTTGGACCACTCAGGGACTCTGTTACCCACCAGAATGCCAGAAGTTTCTGTGATCTTGAATCCCTCTTTCCGCAAGCTTGGAATTCATCCTATCATTGTTCATCATGTACCAATTTTTGGTCAGGTTCATAACCTTACAACGATTTGCCCCACTTTGTTCATGGTGGCTCTGTTTTCAAGCCCATCCCTGCTCGTGCCCCAAGAAATCCCCTGTATCACAGTTCTAATCATGTCCCTTCCTCCACTCAGGATCTCCTTATCAACTCCCATGATGGCAATATTCTTAATGACTTGTTGAAAATTTCTGACATGGTGAAACAACTTGGGAAAACTATTGAGCTTAAAGGAGTACACAATCCCATCATGGAAGATGTCCTCTCTACTCTGATTCAAAAGAATGAATTGGACATCTCCAAACCTGCACAAAACAACTGAGTCACATTGTGGCCAAACAAGATAAAATGATGGATGCTATCAACGCCATCATGCTCACAGAAAATGCCAAAAGAAGAATTGATGCCAAAATGATGGAGTCTACTCAAACCACCCCCTCCTCTCAAATGCCTAGCATCTAGAGCTAGGTCATACAATGAAGAAAGATCCAAGGAAACTTCATATTTCACCCTGGAGACCTCTTTTTCAGGCTAAGCCTGGGCTACTCGTCATGTTCAGGAGAAAAGTTTTCCATTTTCTCTTGCTCGTGATAACTGACTCTGTGTTAGCACCCAGAATGATGTCTATACTGTTGATAGTTTTATTGTGCACCTAATGATTCTTCTCGCTGGTTTTCTGGTATGATCCTTCATTGTAATTAAAATATCATAGTCTGGTATCTGTGATCAGTTCTGTAGTGTTTTGTTCATTGTATCTCTTCCTTTTATGATATAATATAAATTTACAGGTTTTAAAAAAAAAAGCTTCGATATTCAGTTTCCATGAAATGCTTTACTAACAAGTTAGCCCCAGCAACAATAATCTTAATCCATCAAAATGATCACTTCATTGCATAACTGGTGTAGCAATCTTCAAATAAATATATACAAAACTTCACAAACTTTTGATTGTACTGCCATTAATAACAGCCCTCATTTTGCTAAAGATGATTATGGCCTAATGCAAGCAACGGCTCCACAAAACTTTATCAAATAGCACAATAAACACTCATTCAAAACCCTTGTATCACATAACCCTTGTAACAGATTCAACACAAACACACTCTAATTTCAATGGCTTCAAATATTTGTTGGAGAAATCAATTGACAGGGACATCCTCGTAGCTTCAAGCATGTCTCCTTAATCCATGATACATGAACAACCTGGCAATAAATTTCAGATGTTGATATATTAATTACATAAAGTAATCAATAAGCATTAACATCCCAACAGCAAAAATAAGTCGCTCGTTGATTCCACTGAACAAAAAGATGCCTCCATGTCGTGAACTGTTGCATGTTGATTATGAAGCAAGATCACCCTACCATCCATCCATGTCTTATCTGATATCTGAAGGTTGAAAGGATGATTCCATAGGTGCCACTATCAACAAAACACTTGTAGGAAATCATCAACCCCTTAAAACCTAAATTGTTTTTCCAAGTTCTAGTTTAGCTCTCAATTACATTCAATACTAAGATTGCCTTCACGCATATAGTCATTAAAATCAGTTATAAAATTCGACGCGCTAGAATTCAAACTCAGGACCTGCCCCCATGCTCTACCACAACTACTAGCCCTGTTTGATAATGGTATTTTTGAGCTTTCTTTATAAGTATGTGTTTACACACACGACACTTAACCTGTCCTCCAAATCAAAACCTCTAACACTGGCTATGGTTCCATGTTAGAAAATTGTAGAGGCTAGGATTTGGAATCAGGGGCCACTGCCAACCAATGAACTGCTCTACCATTGAGCTACTTGCCGATGGGCTTTCCGAATTCGTGGATTACCACATGCATGATTTACAGCCTCTTATAAGCAACTTTGAGTTGTAGGTCAGCAACATAAAATTGCTTCCAACTCAAGCAAATTCTGCTGTATATATTAATGCATCAAAGTAAATCCTGCCAATTAAATCATTTTACCGAAGTCTGGAGAGTGTATTAAAGATTCCTAGAACCAAATCAGAAAATCCCGCTGAGATTATCTAGATATTGTTTGCTGTGCTCACTTCATTGGTGACATTTCACATTCATTATGTCTCGTTTAACTACATAAAGAACAGCAATCATTTACTGATCGAGTAGGCATCAGGATCCTTCCACACTTTCAAAAAAGAACAAGAAAAATCATAAACTGAGGTTCCACACAATCTATAATCTCGTATATGATTTTTTGTTTGTTTGATTCCTTTTCGCCAAGATATTTCAAACAAGCAATTCTCCAAAAGGCAGTTGATTAACTGCGAATCAGAACAAAGCTGCACTTGTGCACCGCTGATAAAAGTTACAACATGTGTCCAAATCTTAAGCCCCACAATTTTATGAAAAAGATTAACCATTTCTAGCAGGACCCTCCAGACATATTTTTCTTATTATTAAACTGTGACAGAAACCAGTGTCACACGTATGTCAATCCAGTAATTCAATAATTACTGTTGGAAATGTTTACTATAGCTTTGTCCAGGGGTTGTAGTGACACTCGTAAGAGAGTGACCCAAGTTCAAATGCCCTACTACAGTAAAGCAGCTCACCACTCCAAGAGGCATAACTACATTGATAGACACGGGTGGAAGAAGTGAGTGTAATAGTGTGAGATGTCAATAGAAATAACCAACCTTATATTTGACATCCAATTGACTATCATATGGTGATTTTGACCCTAAATTTGATGTCCACTTGACCATCATATGGCGAATTTGACCTTAAACTTGACAATCATTTGGCTGTCATCCGAGAGTTTTTCTCTTACTTGGAGAAGGTGGACAAAAAAAAGTGACATAATTAGCATATGATGTAGCTTGGAGCCTGGATTTTAATCACAAAATATTTTTTTGAGCCTGACACAATTGTGCGGCTAGATTTAGGCCATCTATTACCAGTGAATGGGAAATTTGTGGAGGAGGTAATGGAGTCATTTATAAGTGCCGTATGTGACAAATTCAAGATAGGTGCCTCGAAATTAAAAACTCTCACCATTTATATATATATATATATATATAAGATTTATGTACTAGCAAAGGAAATGTGGCAAGAGTGTGGTGTAATGATTATTTGGCACATTCGAGCGTGACCCATATTTACAAATCGTAAAGAATTAGTCCAAGCATACCCCACACCATCCTAAAGGCAGCCCTTAACCTAATCCAAGAATGCCTGGCAAAAGGGGGGAAAATATAACAGTGACGTGGCACTTAATTGGATTTGGGTATTACATAAAGGGTAACAACTGAATCAGTACAATATTCTAGAGTTAGTAATGTACTATATCCTTAATACCATGGTTGGAAGCAAGCAAACAGCAGTATCAGTTTCTGAGCTTGGGTTTCCAAAGTTCGTTTTTACTAACAATCTTCTCTCACTACCAATACAAAACCTGTTACTATAAAAGAAGTAAAGGATTTAATTTCTATGCACATGACCTCTGTAATCAGTGCACCAAGTTCAGGCTACAAAGGTAGCAGCTAACGTGCACCTTGCCTAGTTCTAAGCTTTTGGGCAACAAACCTCGTTTATGAACTAGGAATTTGCACTCAGATTCAAGATTATTTTTTGAAATTCAAACGAGTGAATAATGTGGGCTTATTTCATACAGAAAAACAAAAAAACTGCATTCTTCCACCTTTAGACCTTAAACTGTTAAAAGAGAGAGAGAGAGAGAGGTTGCACCAAGTTGATTCCATGGAGCATTGAAAATTTAATGATGAAATGAATTACCTGTACAAATGCAGCGAACTTACATGTTTTGTGCAGTGCATGTGACGCTGGGCCTCTTTGGAAGGTTGAGGGAACAAGCATCCTGAATTTTTAGGTAGCGTGGGAGCAAGGGAAGAAAGAATAAGGGCGGAGGAATCATTGCTGCATCTCCCAACTACCTTCCATCAACTTTTTCATCGCGTTCGATTTGATTGGGCCTTAAGGGGCTCGTCTTCATGGCACAGGTCACATGGATTTAATAGATTGTGGCCCCATGGTGACAAACATTAAATTTGGGTATTGCCTGCAAGTAAAACCAAAATGGAAGGGATTCCAAAGGATATCAACAAAATCACAAATTTTGTGACTCGTGAGATTATGATCTCTACTTTTGTTTTGTGGCGCTTTGATTTGAAAGGGTTTAAATATATGAGATAAGGATTGAATTGAAAGATTTTATGACCTCTACAATGACACTTTGATTTAGAAGAGTACAAAAATATGTAGGTTCACAAGATTTTGAGTAAATTATTAACATATATTTTTTTGTCGGTAGGCGTCTACTTTGAAGATGCCCTTGCTGGAAAGTGTCAAATTCCGGCGGCTCCAATATTTATTGTCTTGCCGGATTTTAGATATTTTAAAGGTTGTCAGATTTTAGATATTTTTCTATAGTCCTAGATATTTACTATCCTAGATATTTGATTTTGATTTTATTCTTCATAAAGTAAATTCTATAGTTTACTATTTGGAAAATAATATTGGTCATATATCTTGTTCAAAGTTTTTGAGATTCAAAAGTTTTCTGATTTTGATTTTATTCTTCATAAAGTAAATTCTATAGTTTACTTTTTGGAAAATAATATTGGTCATATATCTTGTTCAAAGTTTTTGAGATTCGAAAGATTTAATAGATAAATGTCCAGGTGTTTGACCAAATGATGAAACATGATTTAGTTTGGTGACTATCATAATTGTGTCTTACAAAAATATGGACAATATCAAAATAAGAGCTTTGCAACAACATATAGACATCCATGCAATATCAACCCGAAATGCAACTCAAATAAATTAAATATTGCTACTATCTTTGGCGTAATTTCAGAACTCATTTGCAATTGCTAGTAATAGTCTACTCATTATATCATAGCAATTGTTGTCGGTTAATGTAAAGTTCAACTTTCAAGTCTCTCTTAATATCAAGAGATTTTGTATGCCAAATTGATTAATGATTCTATTGTCTTCTTTGTGATATTAATCTAGGGTATGAGCAATTTACACAGAATAATATTCTATTCAAGACGTCCTCAAAAATATTACACACTAGCTTTTATATAGCCAAAGGAATAGGTAAACAACTTCCTATAAAATAGGAAGTGACAATAACAAATTACCCGGTATAGATATGTGGGTGCAACAATTAAATATAACAATATATTAAATCAACTACATAATAACCGTAAGTAAATAATAATTCACTATACGGTAAAACCCATATGCCAATGTAAACAATAAATTTCCTAACAATTAAAGCCTAATAAAAATAAAATATTTGTAAAAGAGATTTTTCTCAAAGGATAAAGGAGAGAAGGGTATCGCTTGATTTACATATAGAGCATTTACTTTTGTGTCGAGTGGGTTGTTGCCACCATCTGAGGTCAAGAGGGATGAAAAAGTTTACTTTAGCATTACATTATCATGGGCTTATCTTACTACAAAACCATGTTGGATGAATACAAATCTATATGTTTTGTTTATTATCTTTTCCCCATTAAGATTCAAGGTTTTTTTGGCAAAAAGCATTTGGAAATCCTTATAGTGGTTAAAATTTTCTCAAGTGAGTTAGTGATGTGTTGCTTCTCGGTCTTTTGTTCAAGTGCTTTTGCAACATGTGGCGATCCATCATAAAGCATCTAAGTAGGAGTTTGCCATTGGTTGAAACTCCCAAGTATAAAGGCTCTTCGACTCTTCGAGAAAGGCATATACACAAAGAAAGATCTCATTTCCTCTCACAACTAGATTTTATGGCATGTCTTGTAGAAGAAGTATAATATTATTGTTTTTGATATGCCCTCTATCATTTATGTTCAAGACCTTATGTCGGATGTTATGCTACACACGTTTGGGCTTTGATTGCATGTTGCTTGGTGGAAAGATGGTAGTTGAACCGTGATACTCCCTTTCAAATGCTACTCACTTAGGCTATTTTATAAACTTATGAGTCATTATTTCTAGGCTCTTAGAAAGCTTAACTGATTGGTGGAATCTTAATTATTTCCCTCAAACGTGGCTTTCGATTACACCCTGAATGAATAAATAAGGGTTTTATGTTGAGATTATGTTCTTATTTATTTAAAGGTGTAAGGGTAGTATAAGTTGTATTTTCTAATTAATAAATAAACATTAACCATAATGTATCTCCCAGAGCAATTTGTAATATATTATGATAGAAGCGAATGCTCAAAACACAAGAGGAGAAGTGTACTTAGCTTATTACATGACCAAAGATATGATCTAGAGTGCAAAGTGACTTAGAAGATTGGAAATGACCTAGAGGTGCTTTGTCATGGAATTGTGATTGCAAATTGAGATGGTATGGAACCACATGGCTTGTCTTGGAGTGTGGTACAATATAGTCTCAAGTTATACAATTTCGAACAGGGATATGTTAGTGCTCTATAACTTCTTATGTGGTTGCGGCATTTTGTGATGACCTTTGCATTAAACCCTAGGTGTTGCAGATATGCAAAACCTCGAGTGTGATGTAAAATAATCTTAAACCATAACCATGGGTAGGAGACCTTGGCAAAAGGTTATTGTTTGGGTTGAAGCACCTTTATATTGCTTACATTAACTACTACTCTAAAGAGAACTCAAACTACACATAGTTCTCCGCCTAACATGTGATATCTATCTGGATGCAACTACTTTAGAAAGTTGATGTTTTGACAATGAGAGACAATGGCTTGGTGTGTTTGAGCTTGGTTTAGCTTAGCTTAACTCGAGAGGTCTATAACATGAGAGGCATGGATCTTAAACCTAATTTGGCTAGCTTCATACCTATGTGTGGGATGCTCATAGGTTGTGATGTTTCTTTGAAGGAATTTAGGAGATCTTAAAGTGCTTTAGGAATGTATTTTGCAATGAATGCTTTTGAAAGTTTCAAACACTTCAAATGAGTGCGTGAGACTTACTTTTATAGGCATTCATAAGTTTAATTTTTCATTAAGGTCAATCTATAAAATATGACCCGACTCATGAAAATATTTCAAAATGGAAGAGTAACTATTGGGTGGCGGGAGATAGATGATTGATCCCAACTACTTGGTTCTATATGAGCATTTTAAGAGACTATGTAAATTTCTTGGACTTGTTTTTGTGGATATGATATTTTTTTATTGATGTGATGGTTTTGTGAGTGATTGAGTATTGTACATAGATAATAAATTCATGGAAGAAAGATAAAGATAGGTCACTTGGACTTGGAATGTGAACACAAGTCATGGTTAAGTCATGAAGGCCAAAGTTTTCATTGCCAAAATTAGATGCATGTGTAATGTCCCTTTTTCAAGCTAGTTTGCTATGGAAGACCTTATGCCCATTCCTCTTCCCATGGGCATCAAGGAAGGAGCAAGGGAGGGGAACTCGCCATGGTTGTAAGTGTTGTACTTTCGTAATTAATTATTTTATTTACTAATCATGGCATTGGAGTGGTTCGACTAGGTGGTGGAAGACTTGTCAAACAATGCAAGGAGGATTTCTATTTCTTCATTATGGAGGTCAGTCTTGTGGGAGGCCTACATGGTGACTTTAATGTTCTTTTCCTTCATTAAGAGGGGGTCAGCCTCTCTAGAGGATTCTATTTGCCCATTGACATCTTCAAGGCCTATATAAGGTGGTTCGACTTGCTAAAGGAGAATTATGTTATTTTGGATATTGATTTCTCTTGGAGTTGGAGCAAGTAGCTTCTCTTCTTGTCATTAAAGGATGAAAACCCTTCCTTGGTCACCTATTGAGGACAAAACCCTTCAATAGGAACACACTTGGGGACGGAAACCCTCTTGTGTGCATTGGTGGCTTCACCTGGAAGTCACAAGTGAGATTTAAGGAGGATTTCATGTTTGTTTCTTCCCTTTTAATCCTACGTGAACTTGCTTGGGTGAAGGGTTTGATATCATCTAGGGAACTTTTGGACATTTTGAGCTGATATTCTTGTTCTTCATATTTTATAAGGTTGGAATCTACATTTTGGTGATTTTTGGAGTGGTTTATGAGCTATTTCCAGCCCTTGGTTTTGGTTGTACTATTGTTGTCATAAAATTAATTACAGCTGGGTGTAATCACTCATTTTCTCTATTATTTTGATATAATTTGGATTGATAAATATTGTCGTGGTTGAATTAATTATTTGGAAGCATTTTCAGCTCTATTTGTATGGTTATATGTTGATGTGAAGTCCCTATACAGTTCACTGCCCTAGAGGACTGATCATTGATTGTTCAAAGGGTTAAAGTATATTTTCAGTCATTTTCATATTGATGTTTGTGTGTTTGAAGGTGCAATTTCAGATCTGATCCATTAGGGTTGTGGAGAAACCCTTTTTCCCCATTCATTGACCTATAAGGGGTATTATAGTATACATTTTCCCTCCTTGAAGTATGAAAATAAATTTGAATGCTTAGAGGAAAAGACACCGAGTGTGTACACACATTTTGTCTTTATTCATAGTTTATTTCACTTGAGTGTTGGCATGTTCTATGATGAAACTTACAACACAAAGTATAGTCAATGTCCATAAAAGAGATTGAATAATAACTAAAATTTGAAAATATATTTGTAACTTTGAAAATGAATTTTAGAACTTGTAAATATTATAGATACCAAAACATGGAATGAATACACATGTTTGTTATACCAATGGAGAAGCCCCCAAATTTTTAGTACTCAGAGACTTAGATTTTAACTGAGTTGTTGAAGGATTGGGGGTTATCATCCCCCAATAATGTTGAAGGAGATGTCAAAGTCACACCTGGAATTGAGTATCAGTTGACCAAAAACTAAAAGGTGTCGTAAGTATTTTTTCCCAAGAACCTCAAAAGAAGGAAGGTTTCTTATGGTTTTCTATTCACCCAAATGTCTTCCAACAAAAGTGAGACAAAAGGTGGCCATGATGTTTTTTTATAATATTGATATCTTCTAATCCCACGAACCACACTATTATATATAGATCTAGGCCCAAGTGTAGAATAACAAAAAAATAAAGGTTAATGACTAGTATCATGCCCCACCATGTGATATAACTTTGAGTCTAAGATATGTAATGTTAAATACGAAAAAAGAGAAGAAGGTTTATAACCCCCATACCCTATATTGAAACCATTCCCAACTCATGCAATGTCAAAAAGGAATGAAGTACTCAAACCCCCACATTTTGTACCAAAATGTAGTAATCCCTACTCGAACCATGTCATATGTTTTTGAACATGTTTGAAAACCTTGTACCTATTTGTGAAAATATATAGATTTTGCAATTTTAAATAAATTTTCCACCAAGAAAAAAACATCCATCTTGGACCATAATGTTTGGTTGTTTTGTCCATGTTAGATAGTTTGGTTCTTGTGTAAAAAAAATCATATTCTATGTTTGATCATGTTCATGAGTATTTTTGTGCCATTCTATTTCTAAGGTTTGAATTTTGACTATTTGTTTAATGTGCATAAATATCCATGTGATAAACCCCACTAAATGCCCCCTCTTTTAAGGAAAGTGAGAGATACATATACAATGCTTGGCTGAAAATAAATGATGTGTATCCATGTCGAATGTGTCTAATAGTTGATTTTGGATCACATGGAGGGTTGTCTTGGGTGGCCACAATTGAGATCTTGTTCTTACAAGGGTCTACATGGTAGAAACCATGACACACAAAGATAGAAAATAAGCAAAAAGCAACAATAAAAAATTAATCATATATAGTAACAAACAAGCACAAAGGCAATCAAGTATACAAGTACACAAGAAATATCACATATGTTAGTCATAACAAAGGTAATGTGACACAAAAAAGGGACACCACAAAGTGTCACAATAACCACATAGTAAATGACATAGGCAACATACATAGAACCAAGCATACAAGCAAGTAAACAAGTGAATACAATAGAAAATAGTAGCATAAATGCACATAGATCTAGATAAGTTAGTGTTGCACAAAATACATGTTAATAACATTAGTCTAAAAATATCATATTGCATTGTATGAAAAAATGAGCATGATGAGGAAATGAAAGTAACTATTTTGAAACAAAATCATGTAAGTAGTGTAGGAGATGCCCCCAAATTAGCAAGGTCGTTGGGATGGACTTAGGCCAACACTTTTCATCGTGTATAATCCTATGTGTGTCATGCATCAAGCTTAAGATACCTCATTAATGCATGTGTGTAAAGACTATGTAGAAAATATGATATTTATCAAATTGTATGACAAATAACATATGTAAAGTGAAAAGCTAGCAAATCAAGTCATATGTAGGTCTTGATTTTGTATTTTTGCAAATATTTGAATGTTTTTGTATTTATTTGATTATTTAAATGTTTTTGTATTATAGAACAATAGTATTGGGGTGAATGATTAATCCATCAAATCCTCATCAAGGTTAAGTGTAGATGGTCTAAGATCAACTAAGTGATATAGTTGTCGAAGGCAAAAGAATGGATATGACATGTTTTGCGTTAACAATAGGGGTGTCATGTGGTGTCAAAAGAATGTGCCAATGTGTCATGTGGTGTCAAAATAATGTGCCAATATGTCATGTTTTATGGGTGCAAAAATAAGAGTCACATAAAATGGAGATAAATGTGTCATTATGAGGGAATATAAGATAATGTTGACCTCAAAAGATTTATCAAGAACTTCCCTAAGATGTTGGAATTATTTTTTATTTTTTAAAATATTTTCTTTTATTAATTAGTCCCTACCATTTAGGTATATACAAGTCATTCCCACGATATTTCTATACATAAATGTCAAAATTAAACCCATTTTCCATTAACAAAACAAATACATTGAAACCTACTTAACAACATTTTTTTCAAAATTTCCGGTATCTTCCAATCTTTTTCCAATACCAGAAAATATGGTACACAATTCTATAATGGACCTTAGTTCATCAATAAAATTAAAAAAATATTTTGAAACGATCATAAAAAGAAATATCTACATGTAGAAGCTTGAATTTATATTGGTTATTTGACCAAATATTGTGGGCCGTAAATTTATAGTTTTTAACCATATAACAACCTCCATTTACTTTGAAGGGGAAAGGGGGCACATTTCCACCACATAGAAAATAGGATTTTTGATGGGCTTACGCCAATATTACATTAATAAAATCTACATATATTTATGTAATTACATTGGTTTGTTGTGATTCTACAATTTAGGATACATCAATTATCTTCTACCACATATTCCTCACTCTAAATCACATTTAAGTGATTATATTAACACTCAATTAACTACGAACTAAAAACTTGACTAATAGTTATTAGACTATGACCAACCTTATATTAATACAAAATCAAACTATGTTATACTAACCTAAGTAAATATCCAACATTCCCCCTAACTAGTACATACATAGTTCAAATGTAAAGGAGAAGTTCAAATGCGGGTTCGTTATGGAGAAGAACTTCCCATTCCTGTGAATGGTATGTTTCTCAAACACTGCTATTGAAAATCCTACAGTGTTTGGTTAGAGTAGGATTCCCCTTTAAATAAGTGCGGTTCATGCACATTGCATTGTTTTTCAATTCAATAAGTACAATCATGCACACGATCCGGTTTACTAGATCCTTCCCTGACTTTAGTTTGTTTTTCGAAGGGTCGAGCTTTTTTGGAAAAGGGAAGATTTTGGTTATATGCTTTGACTCCATGCCCAATGGACAAGAGCAAGGCACTAGTCTTGAAGCTAGCAGGCATATTTCCCCATAGGATTGCCAAAAATGTTGACAATTTTTGCACTTGTGCAAAAATGGGCAACTCGAAACTTTTTTTTGATGGAAGGCATTGATGAATGAACCTAACTAAGGGGGTACATACAGTTTTGATTGTGTTTTCAGTTACAGTAAGTGGATCAACAAAGAAAAATGTAGTTATGTGTGTTGTTGTAGAATGCAACACCTCATGTATGTTGTTATTCCATGTTCACCTTCATCAAAGATGCACAAAAGCTCCAAAGAACTAAAGTATAGCCTTGAGGAAGGTGGAAATAGCTGCAAACTTGAGGAGTTGGACTCCAAAACAACAAACATAGTTGTTGTTTACATTACTGAGATGTTCATTATTAAGTTACATGTATTTTCAATTTGATCATTTCCTATGACTAAGTGTTATTATGTATGTTATTGAGTTGTTTAATTCATTATACCATCATTACATATCATAAAAGCTAAAAGTAAAAGGAAGTACACAACTCAATTACAAAAATAATATCATTTATTCATTAAGGAAATTCAATGTTTCCCACACAATTTGTGGGATGTAACTTATGATTATCAAAATAAATGGTACATGTACATGAAACTAAAAGCAAAAGAGTATAGAAAAAACCCATCATTTCCTTGGGTTTTCTTTCGTTCTTCATTGTTTTAGTTCTAGCTCCTTCATCTTCATCTTTTGCATCCAACAACTACAGTGTACCTGAAAAAGAAAAAGAAAAGAACATCAGTTAAGAGCTCAAGGTTTAATCTGTACTCATGTGCTATCTAGTTTCAAGCAAATGAACCATTTAAGATCAAAAACATAAGGTACATTAATGCAATGATTCAGATTTGAAAAGTACTATCTAATGAGAATCTCATGGTATTCACATGAATCATGACAGAGCAAAAGAGAAATAAAGTCACTATGGAACATAAGAGAGGCAAAAATCCTAATGTTTTCTAGCTAGTTTGTTTAAGTGTGCAAGTACAAAGTTCATAAAGAAAAGAAATTAAAATTCATGATTTGGATTTTGTACTAACAATTACATATTACTTGCAACACACAAAAAAGATTCAAGGCTACATGAGAAAAATCCATTCATCTCATTTCACCATAATCGAAGTACAAAAGTACAAGTGTTCAAGCTTTACCACTCAACTATAGGAGTAAAGTACAAAATTCAAATGAAAGATCCTGATTCAGTATTGAGGCATAATTGAAAACAGAAATAGCTTAACATAGTTTTCTTTGAAAAGAAGGTACTACAAGAAAGGAATCATAACCAAGGAGAAACATAACCAGTTTTAAAGTACTAAGTTATCAAAGCTCAGTATGCATCAAGATGGAACAAAACAAAGGGATAGCATAAGAAAACATCTTTCATGCATTACACCATGATCAAAGTCTTGAAATACATCATCAAATAAAGTGCACAGTACAAATTTCATCAATGACATAGCCTTTCAAAAAATAGTTTGTTTCATGAAGAATCAAAGTAATGCATACAACTCACATGATCAAATACAATTTTGAAAGGAGAGTCTAATGGTTTACAGGAGAAGTGATTTTCATTCAAGAAAAGTACAGGCAACCAAATCTATCATAGGATACAGTCATCAATGTTAGTTGGAAGTACACAAAGTATCATGAGTGTTGTATAGCTTAATGAGACTATAGTTGTTACAACATAATTTTTAGGCTACAACTATAAGAATGGAACAAATCTCTCAGAAAACAACAAGAAAGTAATGGATACCAATCTGTTTGTAAAGACCTCTATGAATGTATTCTTGATACTTAAGTACTACCATTTGCAGCTTTGTAGCTAGAGGATGCAGAACTAAGGATGCTTCCATGAAAGAAAAATATTTTATATTTCTGGCAAGGTGAAAGATTGGAGCCAGTTAACAATGTAATGGAAATAAAGTGCATTGATGAAGTACATATCATAAAAGCTAAGTATTGGACCATCATTTGCAAGATTTTCTCAACTATGATGCATTTTAGAGAGCTTCAACTGTTCATATCTATCACAAAAGATCATATTTGCAGAAAGATAATATAGTTTGGTATAAGTATTCATCAAGATATTCAAGCTTCATTATGCATGAATTCACAACTTGCAAAGTATATTTTCTTCAAAAGTTCTGATCATCCGAGTGAGATATACTTCCAAAGGAAAATGCTACAATACAGATACATAAAGTTTCTATAACAAGTGATCATAATCTTTAATAATGCAAATACAATGATCATGCAAGGTACTAGAACAAGGTAAAACAGGTACAACCAAAAATTTACATATGGAGGCCACTATCAAATATGAAGGTCAAGTACGGTGTTAGACCTCGTTATTGATCATTCATGAAAAGAAAGTACACCATCAAGCCTAAGTACAAAGCTTCAAAGTAAATCAAAATATTTATATTTTCCAGCAGGAGTATACTTATGCTTTTCCATATCAATTTGAAGAAGTTACAAAAGAATCACAACAAAGTACAACAAATTAACAAAAGTAAAAGGTACAATTTACATGAATTTTGGTATCAATGGGATCAAAACAGATACAGATATGCTTGCTAAAAGCGATCTATTTTAGACATGTTCCCAAAGTAAGGCTACAACTGATTTTCATTTCATAATGAATAATGCCACTCAAAATCAACTAGCTTAAAACAGTTCAATAAGACAATTCATTATGATCAAAATGTATTTTTCCGATTCAAAATACTTTAGAAATGAACAAGTTCAATTTTAAAAACTTGAGAGGGAAAGCATCCATGTTCATGATTTTACAAACATATATTTACAAAGCAATCATAGCTCATGTCAAGGATCACAAGAACAAACTTCAATACTCATAGTCGCAGTTCGAGCTAAAAGAAATGGAACGATAATTGCACACCAAATGTCTTCACAACAAAATGAAATTAATCAAAAGGAATTCAAAGAAAGTTAGACCACTCTTTGCAAAGGTGATTATCAAAGAATGAAAAGCTCCATCCGAAAATGGCCAAACCAATGTACAAGTTTCATGTCTCGCATCTATATCAAGTTATACATCTTTCACCAAGAAAAGATGTTTTATAAAAAGAATGCAAACTCGAGATACAAGAAATAACAAATGAGAATACAACCTCATAACGACCATGTTAAGAAGTGCAAAGTTTTCTTAGCATTTTTATATAGCTATTCTTCTCAAGTTATAAAAATGGGTTAAATTTTCAAAGTACATTAAAATGGATTACAAGCTTAGCTTAAAGAAGGGGAAGCAGAGTGATGCAGAGGATAGACACACAAACCACTAACTTGGGTTATGGAAATAACAAATAGTGATGAATTCAATGGAACCCCAAGCTCATTGTAATAAACAATTGCAAAGTGATCCAAACCAAGTTACAAATAGCTCGATTCAATATAAATGGTGGCACAAAATCGAACTACTCGGGAAAAGTTCAAATTCCCACGAAGAGTAGAATCATTTTACAAAGACCTTAGGCTACAACCGACACAAATTAGGAAATATATTGCTAGGAAACATTGAAACCCTCATGGCATTAACTCAAGCATAAGTACATGCCACGACACTGTTCCATATTTTTTATAAAACTTTACGAAGGCTCAAAGAAGAGAGCAATAACTCACCATCCGGTCGAGCTCGTGAAATCCACAAAGATATTCAAACTCAAAGAAAAATAATGAATCACAACACCCGAATGAGCTTTGGAATCAAAAATGCCAGAGATTGCAAGAAAATACGAGATAGAACAAACATTTCAAGGTTTCGGTGTTTGAATCCAAAATGACAAGAAAGAATTGCTACGATGCTCGTTGAGACCACAAAGCTCACCTTCTTGGCACTAACGGTCAAGAGTATCTTGAATATAAAGCTTGAAATAACAAACAATGGTGGCCACGACTTCGCAGAAATCTCGAATGGCTTTAAATAAATCACATGTGAACCTAGATATATGCCCGTAAGGAAGCCACAAAGACGAAATTGCAAAGAAAATGAGCTCGAGATTCGAATAATGTAGGCCATGAAAAAATTAGCCATGGCTTCACTCACAAAGCAAGTGACCAAATGAATGAATGATTAGGTTTTAAATATGTTTTACCCAACTCGCATGAAGCCTAACTCATCCAATGAGTTTAGATCGACGATCCAGATCAAAAGGTACATGATCAAACGATCAAAATTGTAAATCACACTCAACCACCATGTTTACCAAGGGTCGAGATCAACCGCAAAGATCATACTAGTACAAGATCAACGATCTAGATCAAAATTCAACCCAGTCACCATGGTCGAAGCATCTATGGTGGAGATATTCACAAGACACGAGATCAATGGCCCTGATTAGGTCATCAAAATCAATGCAAGCAACCATAACTCAAATGTTAGCAAATCAACAACAACAAAGCAAAAGGACACCATTTTAACGATTGAGATCAATTCACCATTTTTTATGTAAACCATAGTGAAATCATTGACATCAGGAAGGGTGCCCCATCGTGGAGTAAGGGACAAAGAATATTCCAAGCATCATCAAATAATTCAAGCAAAGCCAAATAATCAAAAATCATTGCTTTGACCTTATTAAGGTATGTTTTATATATGATCGAATATTGAAAAGGGATTGAGATCATATTATGATGCGAGGATTAATCAAAAGGGACCCAAATCTTTGTAATGCCATGATTATTCAAAAGGTATGTGCCTACCAAAATATATTGCCAAAAGGGGCCAATGATGAGTCAAAAACACCAATGATAATGTAAAAGTAAGGTCAAAGTTTTCTTTACCTTAAAAATGGAAAAGATACCTTAAATTTTGCTAAGGAGACCCCACATAAAGGTGAATTATTACCTTATTTCTTGCAAAATGCCTTTACCAAGTATGTTCATGATATGAAAACAAGAAGGATAAAGATATGTTAGAAGAGTTTGTTGAGGTGTTGTGTGAAAAAAATAGGTTTTCATGAAGAATATTTTGCAAGTTATAGTGTTTTTGGTGAAATAGGGTTTAGAAAAGGCATTTTCTAGCTCAAATTGTAAATTATGATGCTCACTGTGAATTGTGTGTTTTGCATGGGACCCAGATATTTTGGGGGATGATTCTACATGAAACTAAGATGGTTTTAAAAATAATGAAGTCATTTCATTGTCACATTTTTATAAATGATCATTAAGAAGAAAAGTGGTTTGAAATCCTCCCAAAACCCTAGGTAAGATGTAACTTGGAGAAAGTTGAGTGTGTTGAGTCTTTTTATTCTTTTTTTAAGTAATGATTGGAGGTTGTAGAGGAATCCTCCAAATTTCTAGAAAGGTGTGATAGAGCATGTGATGATTTGTGGACCCTACTCAAAAAGGTAAGTTTTTGAAGATGCTCAATTTGAGGAGTTGTCAAATGAGACATCAAATAAATTGACATTGTTTTCATCCTGGGAGTTTTACTTTATGTCCATGATGTTTTCAGATCATGGTTAAGGTCCTAGAGGGAAAAGTGTGCCCTGAAGACTCGTTTTTGGGCTTATTAAGAGTAGTTTTGAACAGTTTCAGAGATGGACCTGGTTGAAGGCCTTCCAATTGGATTTGGAAGTAAATGTAAGGTTTTCTAGAAATTATATTAAGATATATTTATAATGGTGTATGGTTTGTTTCATGATGAGGTTATTGATAGGTCAACTAGCTCAGTTTGTGAAGAAGAAGGTTGTTTGTTTTTAGGACAAGATTGCTTTGGCTAGAAGATGGAATTAGAAGTCTAATGTTATGGATTGGTTGATGCTTACTATCAATTAGAGAGTGAAGAGGGATGCATTTTATAACTATTTAAGGCCTTTGGAGGTATTAAAAGTGGCGAAAGGGTGCAAACCAGTTGAGTTTCCAAAACGACTTTCTGGGTCGCCGAGTTTAGTGAAGAGGAAAGTTAGTGTAGTTTGCATGGATAGATGTTTCAAGCATCTCTAGAAAGCATGGATGTGATCTACGTGTCATTATATTTCCAATTACTAGTTACATGCCATATTTTAGGTGTTTGTGTGTGAGCTTGAGGTCCATAGGTGAAGACTAGTTCTGGAAACAATTGTTTTAATAAGGATATGAGCCTTCTTGATAGAGATATGAATAATTTTATTGATGAAATATAATTTATGACCATGGATGATGTTTTTATGACATATTTTACTTGTGTGAGGATCTTGGAGGCTTGATTAATCACGGTGATGAGTTTGGAAGTCTTTGGTTAGTCAGGTGATGGGGTTTTGAGCCATTTTTGGGCTTGTTTGGTGTGTTTGAGCATGAAGACCTACATGGGTCCATTATAAGTGTTGGTATGAATTTATTGTTATGTTCTTATGTTTTTTTGGTCGAAATATTGATGAAGGACTGACATGCTTTATCTTTTTGAGTTTAATAGGGTATAAAGTAAGTGTTTTAGTTCAAATTTGAACTAGTTGTGAAAGAGGGAAAAAGTGTGACCTATGTGAGAGTGTGAAATAGGTATGAAGGCATCAATTAAAATTTTCAGAAGTGTGAAAATTTCTAAGGAATGTTACAGAGCATGTGTGCAAGATTTTGAGATCAAATCAAGTCATGAAAGTGTGAGTTATAACAAGTTGAAGAAGAGGGTTTGAAGGTGTGTGAGCTGAAGTTGTGATCTCCATCAGTTGTGGTAGAAATAAGAAACCATATATCTTCACATAAAGGTGGTTTAGTAGGTTCTTTATCATCTTAGAGGGTTGTAGCCTCCTCATGGAGTTGGTGCTTCACTAAATTAGGGGTTTTTTCTCCTTATGGGGTTGGTGCCTCACTAAATTAGGGGTTGGTACTCCTTGTGGGGTTGGTGCTCCTTATGAAGTTGTTATTTCACTAAATCTCTTTGCTTTGTTTAATATAAGAAAAGTTTTAGTGGGTTTTCTTCCCTCATGGGTTTCCCACTTATATCTTGTGTTCATGTGTGCTCTCTCTTGATTATGCTTATGTGGATGATTATTTCATGTTACTTAATTCACATTTATGTATGGTTGAATGTTAATGGTGCATGAAATTCAATCTAAATTTATTTTAAAGGTTTAAAGAACTGATTTACCCCCTCTTAGTTCATTTTGCTTCCAACAATTGGTATCAGAGCAAGTTCTTTTGGAGAAGTTTAATCACTTGAAAGGATATTCTCTTAGAGCACATGTTTGGTTGATCAGAATGAGAGAAGAGTTCTTTCCATATCAAGGTCCTAAGTTCAATAGAACTAACTATGTATTATGGAGATTTATAATGAAGGTATATCTAAGGTCACTTGGTTATGAAGTTTGTGTTGGAGACATTGATTTATCAGACCCCATGGAAAAAAATTGTCAAGGATATCATTTTTACACTTCAAAAGAATGTGTGAGCACCATGGTTGCATATTGTGATTTAGTTAAGGAGTTGTGGAATAAGTTGGAATATTTATATGAAGATAGTACTCCCTCCAGTAATAGTGAAATCAATGATTCAAAAGGCATGATTCAGAAAGCAAAAATGGTGAATCCAAACATGTTGGTGACCTAGATGGTCTATATATCATAAGGAAGGAGAATCAAAGGCTTAAGGAAACTCTTAAGGATATTGAAGATAAAAAGGAGTGCACTAAGCTGAAATATCATATTGGATTGCTTATTGCTAGTTGTAAGACCAAATATGATGAGTGCATCAAATTTAGTGTGGCCATGAAGAATTTACAATCGAGTTAGAGCTTGCTTCAAGTAAACTGACAATATATCAAAAATTTGAGAAGAGTACAAGTAGCCTAGATGATTTTTTAAGTAGCCAGAAACATTCCAATGATAAAACAAGTTTGGGATTCAAATATGAAGCAAAGAAGGATGAAAAATCATGAAGTATGAAGTCAAGGACCTACTAAGAACAACGATGACTTCAAAGATCAAAATAAACTTACTAGGCAACATAATGCAATGAAATTCACAAGTAAGTTCAATGATGTTTGCTATTCCCTGTAATATATTTGGTCATAGGGCTAGGGAATGTAGAAGAAGTGTCTAGGATGCATTTCCTTGGAGCACTCTGGTAGAGTTGATCATTCATATCAGTCAAGAGATATCATTTGTTACAATTTTCATAAGAAGGGTCATGTTGCTAGACATTGTTTTCATGAATCATCAAAGAGATGGAAGAATGAAGGTATGAATGAGGTTGTGTGTTTCAAATGCAATCAAGTTGGCCATATAATTGGGGTTTGTAATCAGATTCCACCTAGATAGAGTTTTAGATATTGTGTTTCTCAAAGTAAGAGTCCTACTACTTTTTTCAAGTGTAACAAGTTTAACCATATTACAAAATATTGTAGAACCAACATGAATATATACAAGAAGAAGGATGATGCTAAGTCTGATCATGTTGAAAAAACAAAAGAAGATCTCAAGTCTACCCCTATTAAGAAGGCAAAAGATGATCATTTCTCTAGTCATTATGAACCTATTGCTCATAGAAATCCTTTTGTAGTTGTTGAACCTCGAGAGTTATTATTGTTTATTTGGGAAGACCTCAAGAAGAATAATAGAGAAGAAAAGGTGCAAAAGCTAAGAAAATTGATGAAGGATTTTGGTATCATGTCCCATGAGGGCATGGATGTTCTACCTTGCTAGGTGAATGCAGATGTCATGGGTGCCTCCATTAGGCTTCATGGATTCATCATCCTATGAGAATTGAAGCATATGAAGGTATGTAAATTCTTTCTATGGTTTTAGTTCATATTATTTATGGTCATGTCAAATGGTTTAGGTTCAAATGGATGAATTGTCATGTTCTTGATTCTATGTTTTTCATTATGGAAGTATTGATGGTTGAAGACTATTAGAGTCTTGTCTTGATGCTTCAAGGTGTGTCTAAATTTTGCATTTGAGTAATCAATATGCACAAGGGTTCGGGTCTAAATAAGAGGTTATCAAAAGTTTGTGAAGTCATACTTTTAGATTGTGAAGATATGTCTCAAAAGTATAAAGTGAGTTGTTCTTATCTTAGTCTAAATATGAAGTCTTGATGGTCCTTTAAAGCATTCTTATCTTACCCCATATTGTGGAATGGTCATGGTATCTCCCAGGTCATATCGGGAAGTGTCATTGGTTCAAATATGTCAAGTTTACCTCAAGAAGATAGTATGAGGAGTGTTTAGGTTTTTTTTTCGAATCAAAGAAGAGTTGTACCACACGCCGAGAGTTGGCTAAGTCCTATACATTGGGTTAGGTGTCATTGAGTCATGTTCATAATGGTTTCTATATTTTCTACACATCATGGAGTCAATATGAAGGAATAACATCTATAGACACTAAATCACACACTTTGGGTACATTTCTAGGTCATATTCACATAACGCTATTCATATGATTCCTAAGCGAGAGATGTTCTAATTGAAAATTATCTTTAGCCTCTTTGCTTTTTTTCTCGGTTTCCTTCTTGATCTTACACACCTTCTTTCCCATTCTGACTTTCAACACTTCAATTTTTCTGAGTCTGGACACCAACGTCAGCCGAATGCCAATGCCCGTGCACCGCCAACCTCTTTGTATCTTTCTCATATATTTTAGGTCCTTTCTAGTTGTTGGGAATCTTATTTACTTGGTGGTCAACCTTTTAGTGGTTGATTACTCAATTCAAGCAAGGGAATCATATAAATACAAAGCTATGTGACCATAATAAAGGACCAAAAACTAAGCATTTACTATCACCACCTAAGGTTGCATCCAAAAGCATTATAAGAGCATTCAAGCATCCATCTAGCTTTACACAAGGGACAAGGGACTCTTATTTTTGTATACATGCATAGGAGGGGAAGTTTATTTTTACATACACACATCTTCTACATCTAGCTATTGCTCATTATTCAAGTGTGTCTAGCATAAGAGCCACCTAGGGCACGATTCTACACACACACACAAAGAACTACATGGAGTCTAAAATGTAGTGTAATGCTTGAATCATAAGTTCACTTAGTCGAGTGACCACCGGGGTCAGTCTAACTCCCCATTTACATCTTTTTTTTATTTTTAGGATTTGATGTGTTTTTGGGTTTCGCATGTGTTATTTCTCTTTGTAGGTTTTAGGAGAACTCGGCGATCAAGCAACATAGTACATGAGATCAAAGGTGAACATTAGCAAATATCTTGCGACCTCGCGAAACTAAGTTTCGAGGTTACGAGCATCATACGAACCTAGAGAAGGTCTGCAGTGCCCATGACCCTACATAGGTGCTCTAGTCACAACATTCCCAAAATCTCTACATTTTTATGGGTTTGAGTGTGACAGTCTACTTTCCTTTTCAAGTAGTTTTCCATCTCGGCATATAATTGGGATCATTGTGAACTAGCTAATTACTTTATCCCCTCTCTTGCAACTATGGTTTTACATTTTTCTAGCTTATTTTCTTGTGTCAAATATGTATTTTATTGCATATCTATATCTGTGTTGTAACTTAAATAGAATTTAACATTTATATTTCAATATTGGTTAAATCATTCAATGAACCCATGTTCGAATACTCTTGGATCCTTTTGTTTCTTCTTTCATGGCTTCTAAATCTCCTCAAGTCCCCTTGTATCAATTGCTTCAATTACACCCATCTTCTTAAGAGGATCTCTAAAAATTTGTACGTACTATCTACATCTCTTTTGATACGCCACCTTCACAAATCAGTTCCATATTTGATCATCTATCTAATGACTCACTTGGTCCTAATTCCAATCAATCTATTTGTGATTCAATTCAAGATTTGCATTCTTTATTTCAAGACAAAATTCAAGCTATGGAATCAATGATTATATCTCTTAAATCTGAAATCCAACATCTTAAGGATGCTTCTCAGGCTCATGTTAGTTCTTCTTCTCATCCTCATTCTATTTCTTCTACATGTGCTCATATCAGTGAACCTCAAGTCTTACCATTACCGGCACCTCTCAAGTTTGATCGCAATACTAAGCAACATGACATTCTTACTACACTCCTTAATCATCAATTAATCAAAGCTTGCCATCTACTCATTTCTATCCTCCTTATCGACTGGTCAAATATCAAGGTCTCTCATTTTGTTCTTATCATCGAATCAAAAACATAATGAAAATGATTATTATGCATTACAACAAAGAATCAAGCATCTTGAACATCAAGGTTTTATCTCATTCATTTCATATCATCATGTTACATGGTCCTCTCAAATTATTACATCTCAATGGATTCCTAAATCTAATTTGTCTATGTCTAATGAGCATCATGCCATCACTTCTATTATTCCTTCTTCGATCATTCAAGCGCTACTTATCCAATCCATTCCAACTACGCTATCACCTCTTTAAGTTTTTCATTCATCACCTCCTCCTAAGTCTTCTTCCGCATCACCACCTCCTAAGCAACCTCCTCTAAAAATCAATACAACACCTCCTCTCAAGTCTTCTATAGCATCATCATTACCAAACAAGCAACCACTCACTAAGCAAGAAAAGAAAATTCTAGATGGCCTCTTTCAACTTCCTCCATTCAACCCCACATCTAGCCCTAATTCTACCCACCATTGTGGTAATAGTATGCTTCCTTATGATACATGTAAAAATCCATCACCGTCATAATGTCTTTATTATGTCATCATGTAGTTCTACGTCATCGAACTATTTGGGGGCATAATGTTTATTCTCCCACCCCCTTAGCATTTTCAAGTGTCTCACACTTCTACCATTTCACTTATTACTTCACATATAGTCTTTCACATGTGTCTTGCACATCTTGATACATTTGTATCGTCATTACCCAATTACGCACTCTCATACTTTGATTCACACTTGATTATTGAGGGCATACTAAATACATGAGCCTCATGCACTACACACTTCACACTCATTGCATTTATGACATATTTTTTTGACATCTCTTGTTACACACATTTAACGCTCTATACATGCACGACATATCTTTCTCACGCACATTCATAACAACATACTACCTTATGACGTACTCTAGTTCCACGGTTCATACTTGACTGTTGAGGGTCTAAATCTAAAATGAACCTCACCATACTCACTCACTCTCTATGCTCTATTTTTTACGAGCGTATCTTTCTAGCGCATGTAATTCAAACCATTTCCCAATGACGCACCCTAGTTCTATGGTTCATTCTCGATTGTTGAGGGATCTTTTGTAAATGAACCTCATATCATGCATACTCATTCATACTCACTCAAGGGGCACACCGCTCATATCACATTCACACTACAATTCATTCCATCTCATCCACAACATATTGCATATCTTGGTTGCATTTAATCTTGTTTTTTATGCTTACATGTATACTTTGCTCAACATGATAGAAAAATACTTTGTATGTCATTATTTATCCCTTTCTATATACACATACACATTCACTTGCCTTCTAGTTATGATCAAAAACTCTATAGATCATTATATGCAACATGGATGTTTGGTGTAGTATCTCTTACGATCTTTGCAAAGAGGCTCTGGGGCATCCAATTTTGTATACACTCACAGTGTTATTGTTTCATTTCTCATATCACAATACTATATTGAATTATACATGCTTTGACATAAATTTTGTCTTTCTAACATGCTAATGGATGTTTCATGTTCAACATTTTCTTTGCAGGTCTATTTTCCACCATGGTTGTCTACTATACTTGTGTTTGCTATTGTCTTACAATGTTTTTACATTTTGTGTCATTACTTGTGGGTTTTTCCCTTTATCTTGCTTGTTCATTGTTTGTATGCTTTTGGCCACTTGGCCTTGATTGTCTTACGACATTGTGAGTGATGCCCCATGTTTGCAACCCACTTTTCATGAGTCTACATTATCTTCTTATTTGCTAGCTTATATATTGTTTACTACGTACATGTTTATATGGTTTGCACTAACACTTATTTCAGCCACTTTGTTTGTGTGTGCTTTGGTTTTTACCAAGCATGTTCCCCCTACATGACATCACTTACGATTCAACAGTCGGTCCTCCTTTAGGCCGCATTCTCCTTGTGACATCGGATGCACCCCAAACAAGGGGGCATCATTGGGTGAATCAGTCACCCCATACAACAGCTTTTACAATCACGGTACATCACGATTTCAAGACCGATACCATACAATCTTGATCCACAATAATGGCCCAAAATCGACTTAGGTCTTTAGCACAACACAAACACCAATGTCTAGCCACATAAAGTAGTGCTCGGGTGCCCCTGACCCTTCATGGGCGGCTCTGTGACAGGGGAAGTTATACATTTTTTTCTTTGTTTGGCACATTCATATGAGTTTAAACAAAGATGGCTTTTACAGACATACATATTCCTTCAACACTTGGTATGCATATATTACACCTTATTTTATATTTTCGCGTTGGATCAGACTAGAGCGATATGGATCAAATTTGCACACACCTTTTGTAGTGGTGTTTATACTTGAGGAAGCAGTCAAAGGTTGGAGAAGAACACTATAATTTTCTCGCTACACTTCTTCCATTCTTGGCGTGAGATTGCCCAAAAAACTTGTTTAGCGCAGTTGGCATGAGATCGCCTAAAAAAATCATTCTCGACATGAGATCGCCCAAAAAACTCATTTTTCTACAACATCGTCAGGATCCTTTCTATCTTTTCACTCATCATGGATCATGTGCACATGTTCCATTTCACATTTTTATATACTTTTTACACACTTTTTACTCATTTTGATCAAATTGTTCTTTCACACGACATTTGACTACTCATTTTCTCTTCTCTTTTACGAGGTTTGTCCTTATGGGAATAACATCATGTGACATTAACAACAAGTACAACACAACATGGTACACTCAAATGCTTTCACCCCTAGGGTCATCATTTTTTACTTCCTCTTCTCTAGCTTCCAAGCTTCACTTTTTATAACACCACATTTTTCTTATCTCTGTGGCACACTTTTCACTATCGATATACATGGTTATCGGTAAACATCTCTTATCTATTTTATGTTATCGAGCATTAGCTCAACAACATCAAGTGGGGGAAAATGTAGATGGTAAATCACGCACTTTGAGTACATTTTTAGGTCCTATTCACATACCACTATTCATATGATTCCTAAGAGAAAAATGTACCAATTGACCACTGTCTTTGGCCTCTTTTATTTCTTTCTAGTTCCCTTCTTGCTCTTACACTCCTCTTTCTAGCGCCAGGCACCCTAGAACTCTTTATATCTTACTCACATATTTTGGGTCCTTTCTAACTGTTGGGCATCTTATTTTCTTGGTGGTTGGCCTTTTAGTGATTAATTATGAAATTCAAGCAAGGGAATCATATAAATACAAATCTATGTGACCATAATAAAGGACCAAGCACTAAGCATTTACTATCACCACCTAAGGTTGCATCCAAGAGCATTCTAAGAGCATTCAAGTATCCATTTAGCTTCAGAAGGGACAAGGGACAAAGGACTATTATTTCTTCACACACACATAGGAAGGGAAGTTCATTTTCTATGGAAACATGTACTTACATCTTCTACGTCTAGTTATTGCTCACTATTCAAGTGCATCTGCAACAAGATCCGCCTAGGGAATGATTCTACACACACATACCCAGAACTATATGGAGTCTGAAATGTAGTACAACACTTGAATCGTAAGTTCAATCGGTTGGGTGATTGCAAGATCGATCCAACTCCCCATTCGCACATTTTCTTTTTTAGGATTTGATGGGATTTGGGTTTTATAGGTGCTCTTTCTCTTTGCTGGGTTCAAGTGAATTCAATGATCAAGCAACAAAGTACAGGTGATCAAATGCAAACATCAGCGAATATCTTGTGACCTTGCAAAATTGAATTTCTGAGGTTTTGAGTAGTCACAAGTGCCCAAATAAGATCTACAATGCCCTAAACACCCTTGACCCTACAAAGTCGGCCTAGTCCCGACATTCATAATAGCTCTTCATTTTTTTGGGTTTGAGTGTGATAATATGCTTTCTTGTTTCAGCATTTTTCCACCTCAAAGATATCTTTGGGATCATTACAAATTAGCTAAGTACTTTATCCCCTCTTACAACTAAGGCTTTACATTTTTCTAGTTGGTTAAGCTAAAATGTAAATAAGAGCTTAATCTCAATGTTATAGAAGCAATAAATAAATGACAATGAAATACACAAAAATTACCCAAGAAACTTAGTTATAAATAATGAAACCCTAATTGCAAAGATGGGGTAAAAATCCTTAGCATTTGATTTGCATTTATAAATTGCACAAAGTTGGATTGAAGCTCGATTTGGAAAACAAAGAAGCGGGAGCGTTGCACAAGAGCACAAAAAAATGTAGATCTGAGGAGATTGGCTAGGCTGGGGCACTTGTAGAGGGACACGGGCTCACGTGGGCACCATAGACCTGTTTCTAGGCACCTAGGTCTGCGGAAATGCTCAAAAAACCTCCTCCAAGGTGTTCACTGTAGTCTCCTTTGATCATTTTGAGGTCATACCAAGATCACTAAGGTCATGAAACTTGCAATAAAGAATGAACTTACAAAACCCTCAAATAGACATCAAATCCTCAAAAAGAAAGATGCAAAATGAGGGGTCAAACTTTCCTCAGCCGCCACAATGGTGGACTTACAACTGAGCATTGCACTACATCTCAGACTTAATGTAGTTTTGTGTGTGTGTGTGTAGAAATTGTGCCCTAGGTTTCTTTTGTGCATGTCGCACTTGGAAGTAGCTAGATGTAAAATGTAGTAAATGTGTGCATGGAATAGAATGAACTTCCCTCATATGAAGTGTGATGCAAAAAACTAGCCCTTATGTCCCTTGTGATGGAGCTAGATGGATGCAATGGAGCTATTAGATGCCTTGATGGATGTAACCTTAGGTGGTGATAGATAGTGCTTAGTGCTTGGTCCTTTATTATGATCACATAACTTTATATTTATATGATTCCTTTGCTTGAATTTCATTAATTAACCCCAAAAAGGCCGACTACCAAAAAGATAAGATGCTAAAAACTAGAAAGGACCCAAAAAGTGAGAGTAAAGTACAAAGGGGACAAGAGCGCCCTAGAGGGGATGAGGTCACTGGCATTAGTGTCCTGGCTAGGCGCTGGTGTCTAAGATGAAAAATGTCAAAGAGTAAAAATGAAGACTGAGCAAGTAAGAGTGCAAGACTGAAAGTAAAACAAAAAAAAAAGAAAGGTGGCCAAAGACATGGGTTAATTAGTACTTTTCTTACTTAGGAATCATATGAATAGTAGTATGTAATCATGACTAGATAATTACCCAAAGTGCATGATTTTGTGTCTACATTTTCCCCACTTTATGTTGGTGAGTGGAAATTGGTAACATAAAGTAGATAGAGATGTATACTGATAACCATGTAGATCGATGATGAAAAGTGTGCCGAGGGACTAGACAAAAGCGTGGAGTGATAAAAAATGTGAAGCATGGATGCTAAGGAGGAGAAGTGCAAAAAGTGATGATGAAAATGAACCTAGGGGAAAGAAATGCATGTGTAGATGTCATGATGTACCTGTTGTTGATGTTGATGTGTGATGTGTGTGATGTGTGATGATGTTGTGTTGTGATGATGTTGACTACCACTTCCCATATGGATGGACCTACAAAAGAGAAGTCAAACAAGTAGTCAAATACGCATGTATATGATCAAAATATGTAAAAGTGTGTAAGTAAAAAGTATGTAAAAATGTTGAAAATGTGAAAAAGGAACATGTGCACCTGATCCGTGATGAGGAAAAGAGTGTAAAAGGATCCTGTAGATGATGTCAACGTGTGAGTTTTTTTGGGTGATCTCATGCCAATGAAATGGAAGAAGTGTAGGGAGAATCTGTCTAGTGTCATCCTCCAACCTTTAACTACTTCCTATTATGTAGAACACCACTACAGATGGTGTGTATAAATGCATGTGCTAAAGATTATCTACCCTGTGTAAAATCCATTGTGTGTATGGAGTTTATGTAGACTATGTTGAACTACCAATCATTGTATCCAATGTGTAATCGCCCCTAGTCTCAGGTATCTAAGAAAGGCCATTGTATTGCCCCCTGGTTTAGGCATCTAGGAAAGGTCGTTGTGCTAAGGACCCAAGTCTGATTTTGAGCCCCTATCTCGAAACTGAAAATTGTGTTACGGTACAGTGTTGTGTTGTGTATAACATTGTATGGGGTGACTGATTCACCCAAATGATGCCCCCTCATTTGGGGTGCATGTGATGTTGTTGAAGGAGTATGCGGCCCAAAAGAGGACCGACCATTGTGTTGAAATTGTGCCCTGCAGGGGAAGGGAATGTGCTTGGTAGAAACCAAGGCACATGTAAACAAGTGGCTAGGAAAACAAGTGTTAGTACAAGAAAAGAAAAACACTCATGTAAAAGATGAAATGTAAGCTAAGAAGACAATGTGTAAGCTAAGATGCAAGTAAACAAGAAAAGACAATGTAGACCACAAAAAGTGGGTTGCAAACATGGGACATCACTCATGATGTCGCAAGACAATCAAGGCCATAGTGGCCACAAAAATAATCAGAGAACAAACAAGACATAGGGAAAAGCCAACAAACAATGACAAACAAAGGAAAACAAGCAATAATGTAACAAACAACCATGGAAGAAAATAGTCTGCAAAACAAATGTTGCACATGAAGCACCCTTGTTAGCATGTTAGAAAGATAAAAAGTATGTCAAAGCGTGTATAATTTGATAAAGTAAAGTGTTATGTAAAAAAATGAAACAATAACACTTGTAGTGTATGAAAGTGGATGCCCCTAGGAGTCTTTATGGGACTGGTAATAGGTATACTACACTAAAGCATCCATGTTGTGTGTAATAGATTTATAAAATCTGTGATCACAACTAGAAAGGCAAGTGAACGTGCATGTGTATGATAAAGATAATGACATACAAGATATCTATCTAGCATGTGTAATAAATGAACATGTAAAAGTAAATGTAAGCAAGAGTAAATGCAACCAAGATATAGTATGTTGTGGATGAGATGGAATGGAATGCAATATGAATGATAGGAGCAACATGCCCCCCAAGTGGATGTGTATGTATGCAATGAGGTTCATTTATTTATGCCCCTCAATAGTCAAGAATGAACCATAAAATGAGAGTGCATCATCGGGAAATGGTTTGATGATGTGTTGTGTGTATGTAAAAGGGTGAATGACTAGAGTGATGATGAATGAATGTAATGAATGATGATATGATGATGATATTATATGATATACATAGGGATGGTGATTTTGAATGTGTGATGATTTAGCCTAAAGCGTATATCACTAGATGGTGAGTAAGATCCTATAAAGCGTGATGATGTAGCACAAGGCATATATCATGAAATAGATGAATATGATGATGGTAGAAAATGTGATGATGTAGCACAAAGCATATATCATGAGATGTATGGATAAGATGCTAGAAAGTGGTGATGATTTAGCCTAAAATGTATATCATGATATGTGTGAATAAGGTGATGGCTAAAAATTTCATATAGTATGATAAAAATGATGATTGATGAATATGAGATTAAAATGAATGAATAATGATATGTGATGTGATGATGTGAGGTTCAATTTTGAATGATGTGAATAGTAGTATGATGACTAGGTGTATGTTGAGTAGATGAGGTGTTTAATTTTGATTTAGACCCTGTGTAATATGTATGAGTGAGGTGTAAAATGTATGTGATGTAATGTGTAATGTGAAATGTGTAATGTAAATATGAATTATAAATCATTGAGATGTATGTAATGTAGTGTGAATGTATGTATGTGAAGATGATAAGGTAGATGTAAGATAAAAGATGAATAATGATGATGTATGATATGTATGAATATGTAAAAGTGTGCATATGTAATGTGTGCATGTGTGTGATGTGTATGTGTAGTGTATATATGTGTAGGTGTGAGTGTTCATGTGTATAATATGCCCTCAAATAGTCAAGTGAACCAAGCACAAGAGTGTGTCATAGGGTAATGGTAACGATGATGTGTATATAGTGTGATGAATATGTATATGCTTAAGTCTAGGTGTGAGATGATGTGAATATAAGATGTGTGTCGATGTTAAAGGGGGGGGGAAATAAGTGTAATTCCCCCAAGTGTGTGTTGATGAATGAGCTATCCGATAAAAGTAAAGGATGAAGGTCCTCTACCCGATGTTTGTGGTGATGAAGGCATGTGACCATGCTCTAAGAGTGGTGGTATATGAGATAGATGTTGTGTGCAGGTGAGTGAAGTCTATATGCATGTGATGATGATGAGTATATGGTGGGCACCTTGGTGTAAAAAATGTGTAGGTGATGGAGACCTATGTGAAGTGAGAACGTGGCGTGTGATGGACACCTACATGGAATGAAAATGAGGTGGTGAAGTGTGTCTAGATGTAGGAATTGTCCTAACGATGGACCTAGACTGATGTATTGGACTAGTAGAGTGATGAGACCATGTAGGTCGTGTGTGAAAAAGGTGAGCTAGGAGTAGATTGTGCTTTAGGTTCTAGAGGTCATGGCATACTAGATGGACTAGGTGATGCATTGGTAACCATGAGAGGAGATGGCGACCATGGAGTAGATGGAGGCACACCATTGATAGAAATGACTTGATTGTTGTGAATGAATTTTAGATGCAAATGATTCATGGAGATGATAGACTTAGACCTGTGAATCCAATTGAGGCCTAAGAGCATGTCACACCCTTCATCGATTTTGTCCCGACAAGGAAGGGTACCAACATAGTGAGAGGACCAACTATAACATGAAGTTTGACAACACCATATGAATTTTCATTGGATATGAAATTTGTGAAAGTGGATAGCCAATAACAACAAGAAGTGGAATAGAAACATGCGTTGATGGGCCATGATGGATCAACCTTGGTGTTATTGATAGGGATAGATCGATAGAGGCACTAATGTGTAAGTGATTAGAAGAAAATGTCACATGATAATCGTGGTCAGAGAAAGAAATGATGGATTGGAGGAGACATCTGATATTAAAACTAAGAAATCAAGAGCCCCTGATGTAGGAGGAGGCACTATCATGATGATATGTATGATTTAAGAAGATTCATTGGTTTTTTTTGTCATGTTTTGGAAGTGGATTGTTAAATATTTGAGCTTATGATTTTCATTGACAGGTGTGAAAATTTGTAGGCTCTGGAAGCTTGATTTTATTATTGTCGATGAGATCTTGAATAAGAGTGCAAAGTTTAAAACAATGATCTGTAGAATGCCCTACACGCATTGATGATAGTCACAATGGAAGTTTTCATTATAATTATGACCTTTTGGATGAGATGGATCTAATTGGAGTGGAGGAGGAAGTGTGATGAGATTACTTTTGATAAGTTGTGGAAGAAAAATATGTGGAAGGACTATTAACTTTGTGTATGTATGCCTGAGGTGGTTGTGATTGAAGCTCTTTGGTGGTGGATACTCATGTTGATAGTGATTTTTGTGTCATTTGGTTTGGTTGTTGATGGTTTTAATGTTGACTTTGTTTTGAAAATGTGTAGAAGATGATGTTTTCTCTTGATATTTAAGCTTGCCTATAGATAAGATTTAGTTTCACATGAAGCTTAAGAGTATGACATAGTTGATCGAATGAAGGAGATGTCTCAAAAGAGAACACTCTCTAGAGAGGTGGTAAATAGACTCGAATGAATAAGTCTTGAAGCTCAAAGTTCGAAAGCACATTTGACATCTTAGCTAAGTTTTTTTGTATCGCAAACATAATTTGCTAAGTGTTCATTAGATCCTTGTTTAAGTTGTGTGAGTTGAGCATATGAGATCTTAGAGCCGATGTTGATAGAAAAGTGAGTGAGAAAAGCATCGCCAGATGCATGAAAGATGTTACCGAGTGGATAGGTAGGTCATAGAACCAACACATCACATAATCATGGAGACTACGGGGGAATATTTTAGCCAAGAGGATATGATCATCCGCAAAATCTAGACAAGCCACATGGAAGGCTCAGAGATGCTCTTGTGGGTCACCATGCCCATTAAAATGGGAAGCTTGGGGGTGACAAAATTAGGAGGAAGCGAGTAAGTAGAGATGGTGGGTGTGAATGGAGTGTGTAATAATAAAGTGGAATCCAAAGATGGAGATGCACAAGAAGTAGCCTGTTGTAATTGATGAATTTGTGCTTGAAGGTCTTGATAGAGGGAGGCTAAATCTTGAGTGCCATGGAAGAAACTTTCACATGTGAGAAACAAGAGGTGGAGTGAAGTGGTTAGTGGGAGTAGGAAAAAAAGGGGGACAATAGTAGAAATGGGAAGAAAGTAGAAGCAAGTGGTTGAGTAACAATGGAAGTGGTGATGGCAGTAAAAGTAGCAAGCTCTTTGAGATTGGTGGCCTCCTCACAGAGAAACATGTAAGAGCAAGTCTAGATCTTGGGGATGCTCAATGATATGATCATTAAGGGATTTAAGATGGTCTTCAATAAATTCCTCATAAGATTGAGCCATAGTGATGAGAGTATGAGAGTGCTAAATGGAAGGGGGATTCAAAGATCGGGTTCACCAAAATGATTAAGCTAAAATGTAAATATAAGAGCCTAATATGAATGTTATAACAATAAATAAATAAATAATAATGAAATACAAAAAATATACCCAAGAAACTAAGTAATAAATAATGAAACCCTAATGTAAAAAGAGAGGGTAAAAAGCCTTAGCTGATTCAGTAAAGTTGAGAGGCTGCATTGAAATTTGGAAAACTAGAAAATGAAGAGCATCAACAAGAGTATAGAAAAATGTATATCCGAGGAGATAGTTTGGACTGGGGGTTCTGAGAGAGGGACAAGGGGCCCATGGGGCACCCTAGACCTATTTTTCTAGGTGCACTGGGTATGGAAATGCTCAAAAAACCTCCTCTGAGGTGTTGCAAGGTGTTTCACCTTTAGTCACCTTTGATTGCTCCGAGGTCACACCAAGATCATCGAGGTCATTGAAACCGCAATGAAGAATGAACCTGCAAAACCCTCAAATAGACATCAAATCCTAAAAAGAAAGATGTAAAATGAGGGGTCAAATTGTCCTCAACCGCCACAATGGTGGACTTATAATTGAGCATTTGCACTACATCTCAGACCCAATGTAGTTTATGTGTGTGTGTGTGGAAATTGTGCCCTAGGTTTCTCTGTGTGTGTCGCACTTGGATAGCATGAGCAAGTAGCTAGATGTAGATGTAGAATAGTAAATGTGTGCATGGAATAGAATGAACTTCCCTCCTATGAAGTGTGATGCAGAAAACTAGCCCTTGTGTCCCTTGTGATGGAGCTAGATGGATGTAATGGAGCTCTTAGATGCCTTGATGGATGCAACCTTAGGTGGTGATAGATAGTGTTTAGTGCTTGGTCCTTTATTATGATCACATAACTTTATATTTATATGATTCCTTTGCTTGAATTTTCGTAATTAACCTAAAAAGGTTGAATATCAAAAAGATAAGATGCTCAAACGACTATAAAAGACCCAAAAAGTGAGAGTAAAGTACAATGGGGATAGGAGCACCTAGAGGGGATAAGTTCCCCGGCACTAGTGTCCTAGTTGGGCACCAAAGTGTCCAGGATGACAAATTTCAAAGAAGGGTAAAAAGGCAAACCGAGAAAGCAAGAGCTACTAGCTTACTTGCTTGTGTCAAATCTATATTTTATTACATATCTATATCCACGTTGTAACTTAAATAGAATTTAACATTTATATTTCAATATTTGTTAAATCAATACCATGATCCTTGATTCATGTGAAAGGAATGTCAAGTATGTGTTCTTCATGTAAAATATATGTTCACAGGTCTGTGTATGATGTTTCAGACTTAAATGATCTTTCTCACTAGGGGACTATGACATAGTCTCAAGCAAGATTTTAAGTGATCAAAATGGTCTACAAATTTGTGTAAATCATGTACAATGTATAAATATGCTTCTACTCATGCTTTTGATGACTATAATTCTTGAAGGAGGAAGTGTAGTGACATTCTTAATGTGAAATCTAAGAAGAAATGATTTTCAAGTTATCATACTCAGTCATGGCCTTAACTAAGTGTGTTATAGTTCTTAGTTGTTTGGAGATTTAGGTCACAGTAGAAAAACATAGTCACTATGCCCTTGAAGAAGTTGTTAGATGATATGGTACATTTCATGGTTACTATACAAGTTAAACATCAAAAGTCATATTTGAAAGGACTATGTTTAAGTGTCTTGAGTACAGAGAGGTTTGGATTCATCATGAATTGAAGTCAAGTCTCAGTTGCAAGGAAGAGAATGGATTATTATAGGTTGAAATAACGTGGTATAAATGTTGAAAGAGTAGCCGATGGAAGATGAAGATCCTTAACTAATCATGATACACGGTTGTGCTATGAATTGAAGAAATCAAGGTGGTTTCAGTTTGGTCTCCAAGTGTAAGATATGCCTTGTCTTAGACCTATGAAAGTAAAAAGTCTCTATAGTTAATAGGCATTATGTTATGTTTGTATGTGATCATTTGGAATTAAGTGGAAGTTAAACATGACAAGGAGATGGAATGATCCTATTTGTGTTATGTATTTATGTACCAAATATAATTCAAAGTGTGGAGTAAGAATGATCTCAAACTATTATAATGAGGCTCACAGATCTAAGGGGGCTTGAATGTATCAAGAGAGTGATTCAAGATTTAATGTGTTCTATAGCTAAGTTCTTGTTTACTCTAGTATGTAATGAATAATTTGTCTTTGCCAAGTGAATATGGGTAGCACTATCTGAAGTAAGGAGCAAAGTGTGAGTTGACTGAGCTCATGAGGCATTCTTTCTTCATGAAAGCTATGAGCTTCTAAAAGATCAAGTGTGTTGACCGAATCTACAAGAGTTAAAGAAGGTATGGCTTGGAACTTTGTGAAGAGATCATGAATAAGGTATGTTAATGCATATTTCCAATTTTGTTTACTTCATTCCATGGCTAAACAAAGTTTTTTAAGGTTTGAACTAATAGTTTACATCTTTACAAGATAGTTGAGGTTTTTAGGTGCTTAGTGTCGCAGAGTTCAAGGAAACTCGGAGTTGCTTTAGGGTTTTAATTTTTGGATCCTCAACTTAAAGCTAGAACACTTGAAAACTTGAAGGATTTAAGAGTGAGTGATGGAATTAAAGGCATAATATTTCTATGCAAATATTAGTAGTGTTGTGCTTTAAATTTCTCTAAGAAGGTATTAAGGAAAGTGTTCTCATGAAGAATCAAGTTCGTAGATCTATTAAACAGTGATGCAGCCAAGAAGGGAGTTAAATTTTGATCTCAATTAGTGTAAAAATGAAAGGTATAGGTATGGAGGGATATCCTTGCTTAAGGTATGGTATTAGAATCTTTAGCATGAGTTATGAATTAGCTTAGCTCTGGGTGATACCAAAATATATGAAAATGTGCAATGATGGTCTAAGGATAGAGATTTTGAGCAACAGAATGTTCTCATGACCTCTTCTAGGTCTAAGGAAGTCTTTCAAGGTTGGGGGAGCTAGTTTTAGCAGAGATCATGTTGACTATAGGATATCAAGGTCCTGTATGGAGGATTTTTGCAAATGAGAGTATATATTGTACCTCACCGCTCGTAGAAAACTTTTGAATTATAGTAGTAAGATACAAGGCTATCAAGTTCTCCTAGAGAAATGGAGCATGTTTTGGTTATGATTTAGGCATGTAAAATGGTATGGAAAGTGATTAGGCAGAGGTAAAAATGTTGTAAGACCTATATAGTTGACTCCTTGCTTGAGTGTTGGTTACATCTTGATAGAGTGTAACAAGTCCGTGGAGGTGTCCAAGGTAGGGGAGCTTGTATGAGTCTTAAATCATGTGTGCAAGATTATATAAGTTCTTAATAACACTACAACAATAAGGAAAGAATGTTGAAAACATTGAAGGAGTGTCTCAAGGACCTGTGGAAAAGGGCTTGAGCATCTCCATGACAAATAAACAAGGTATGTGAGCTAGTTTTTGCATCTAGAGTTAAAAGAGGATGGTATAAACCTTAGGGGACCTAAAAGGGATTGGTTAATTTTGTGATTAGGATTCTATATCTTTAAAAAGTTAGTCTAATTTGCATTCAAGCTTTTTGTTTAGGGATCTCATCCCTAAAAGAGGTGTATGACTAAGATATGAAGAATTAGGTGAGTTTGAGCTTTATCTTGCTTTGAGATAAGAAATGAAGAAGGTGAGCATGATTTTTAGCCATGAGATATGATTTTTATCATGTATGAGTCCATGTGTGCTTCGCCTGTGGGGAGTTCGGTGGTTTCAAGCCATGCAAAGAGGTAAAAAAAAGGGTTTAAGGAAGAAATGACAAGTTTTGAGCTAATTTGAAATTTTTGGTTTATGTTTCCAACCAAAAGGTGATCATTTGAAGCTAAGAAATATGAATACCATGTAATTCAGTTATTCTTTTCATTAATGTAAAAGAGAGAGGAGACTAGGTGGTTTTCCATCAATGACAAAGGGGGAGATTGTTGGCATGTTGAGTCTTAGGTGTTGTCATTGATGTAAAAGTGCATCAATGACAAAGAGGATTATGGAGAAGTGTTAAGAGATACTAAATATGTTGATAACATGGATAATTGGGTTGTTTCATGATTACATGATTGAATTCAATGAGATTGGCTTGGCCTAGCAAGCCTAATCAAGTGACCTAGCTAGCCTAAGTGGTGGTGTTTAGTGGTTTGAGTTCCTTGGTGGCTTGAGTGGCATGGTAGTGGCATCAAGAGCATGTTAGGAGTGTGTTGAGGCACTCACATGAGTTTCAGAGTGTAGGTACAGGTTGAAGACCCAATTCCAGTAGGTTATCTAGACCTAGTCTGAATGCTTGGAGGCCAAACGAAGCATGAAGATGAGTTATAGAGCCACGTGAGCTCATGGAGCCATACAAGTGTGTGAGACATGTTGTCTTAGGTTTTTAGGTCCTTTAGAGAGATATCAAGTATATTCATAAGGTTTTTCTACTTGATCATAGTGCACACTTGGGCTTAATCTTAGTGTTTGGAGGCTCAATCAAGCATGATATGCACTTGCAGGGTGTGTGTGTGTGTGTGTGTGAGCTCTTAAGATCACTCTAATAGGTATTTTATGTTATTTCCATCATGAAGAGGCATTTTACGAAGTTTCATGCTTGGTTTTATTGTTGTTTTAGCTGGTCTTGGCCTCAAAAATGCAAAACATCAAGGGCTAGTCATGAAAATGAGATGGGATATGATTTTTAGGTTCTAGAAAACACAACTGACAAATCCGCTCATGTTGTGGAAGGCTATGATCAGATTCCATCCGAAGAGGGTGAGAGAAAATGTGAAACTGAGCTAAAGGGATCCTTAGGCATGAAGGCAAAAACATCTTCATGTATTCAGGAATTTTGTTTTGATCTTCATGGAAGCAGGAATAAAATTGAAAATAGTGAAGAAGCTTTGGTTTCAAAGGCTCTTTTGGAGAAAACCATGTAACTTTCAAATAAGACTTAGTGATCTCCTCTCGTATACCCCTGTTAACTTCCTATTTAGTGAGTTGAGGAGCATTAATAGAAAACCCAAGAGGAGGAGCCTATCAATATCAATATTCAGCTTTTGAAGGAGAGTAATAATTCTTGCATACCAACAAGATTTGTAACCCTTTTGGCAAGTTGTACAGAAGATTGAAGTGCCAAATATGGATACCTATTTTGGCCAGAAAATGAATCTTCCATGCATCATTGAAGCCTATGCAACATAGTGATAACATTGAAAATCAAAGAGATAAAGAGAGGACATACCCCAAACTCAACAAGAATAATTGAGTGAGGAACTGTTCTTTTGGCTTGAATATTCTTTGATAACATGGAAATGAAAACTCTTTCCATATGATTGAAATCATTTTGTCTCAAATATGGACCCCAAACATCACATCCATATAAAAGTGTTGGTGTAACCAATGTATGAAAAATTTGAATCTTCGTCTGAATATCTTGAAATTGGAGCTGAAAACATTGTCTTTCCAAGACCATCAATGTTGCATACCCTTTGCTCAGTCTTGCTTCTATTGCCGGAACAAAGCTAAAAGGTGGACCAGAGAAAACCACACCCAAGTAGGTGTAAGAGTACACCACCTTAACTTATTTTCCTTTGTACAACAAATTCATTATAGATGCTACTTTCTTGGTTGTATTAAATGCCATGAGTTTTGTCTTTGCAAGATTTACTTCAGGCCTTTCTTATCACAAAAATCGCTCAATGCATCAAGTTGATTTTGAAGACCTGTAATTGTGTGAGAAAGCAAAATAATGTCATCTGCAAACAATAAAATAGCAATGTAGATCCCAAGGAGGCTACAACCATTCATGGTACCTATGTCTGTGGAGATAAGATCCTCTAATTCATCAATATAGAGCCCAAAAAGTGTAGGCGATAGTGGACAACCTTGTTTCACACCTATGTTACTATGAATGTCATTAGTAGTGCCCAATTTGGTACGAATATGCCCAAAATTTTTCTCATATAAAGTCATGACAAGAGAAATTACCATGTCAGGAAGACCCAAATCTTTTAGCCTCTGAATCAAAAGATGTCTTGGTACTGTATCAAATGCCTTATGGAAGTCCACAAAACAACAATATACCTTGTTTTTTAGCCTTTGCTTCCTCTATAATGGAAACCAATGTGAATATGTGATCATTAGTTTGATGATTCCTTCTTCTTGACCTTTTTCCTTGATCCATTTCTTTTCTACCAATTGTGAGATATAATCATTAAGTACAGTAGCAAAAAGCTTAGCCAAAGTATGCCCAATCATGATGGTACGATAGTTCTATGGTTTAAGAGAATCTTGATTTGAAGATGGGATGTATAATATGGGAAGTCTAAGTGGGAGGAAGACCATGAGGAACAATAAAATTAAAAATATTAGAGATATGGACAGAAAGAACAATTGGACTATGATGGAAGAATTCAAATTTTAAATTTTCCACATCTTGGGCTTTATTGGAATTGAGTTTATAGATGGCTTTAAGGACCATCTTATCAGTGAAGAAATGAAACTTGGGTGGTCTATAATTTGAATGAATGGAGGGCTAATGGGAGCATCATAGAAAGAGGTAGCATAGGTAAACCATGTATGTGGATAGGTAATGGCACAAGTAGATTTTTTGGGTAAAAATGATCTCCATAAAGATTTGGGATTAAACCTGGATTTGGTATATGGTAGCTCTTTGTTTATTATACAAGTATTTTCATTTTTTCCTTCTAAGAATGATTCTATAAAGCTTTTGGGCCAGCTTGACTTTAGAGGGAGTTTCATTCATAATACATTTAGTTAACTTGTGAAATTTTTTACAATCCACATCATACCAAGAATTTCTTGGGCAATGACCATGGGTATGGAGCCAGGAAGTATGATTGGAGTGGGGGAAAGCCTTAAATGCAGCATCCATAATTCCCTGTGATAGTCTAGTAGCCCTCTCAACTGGGTCTAAGATATCATAAATGTTCATGAGGTCGGTTTTGAGGATATTAGTGTAACTCTCATCATATGCATGGTCAAAATGGATAGTAGTACATTTTTGTGAGAGTACATGGGAGGATGTTGCGATAGGTGTGGCAAGAGGCATATGGAAAGAGAGAATGGCATGATCAGTGAGAGGTGGGGGAGAAGTCGAAATATTGAGATCATATATACTCAAAGAAAAGGATTTGTAGGATATAACATAGTCTACAAAGACTAGCTCCAGAATAAGGGAAACAAGTAAAGCCTTTGGAATTAGGGAAGTGTTCCCAACCATTCAAGATAACAAGATCATGAGATTCATCCAATTTGATTAGGTGATGTCCATAAGCATTCACCGTAGAGTCTATAGAATAACGTTGAAGCCCTGATTCATGCTGATCCACTTCATAAATCATCAATGGGTCATTGTGAAGATCATGATTAGCACACTGAAGGTGGCCAATTCGGGATTGAAGTCACCGAGAAGAAGAACCTCACCAAAAGTAGAGTATTTTGTTATTTCCGGTTGTAAGTCTACAAAGGGAGATTCACCATCAAGAGCTGGAGCATAATTTGAATATTGTGGGGGGAAGTAACATGCAACAATATACAGATTCTGCAAAGGAGGTCTTCTTGCAAGTGATATCCATAAAAACCTTGCAAATTCATCAGATCCTTCAAATTGAATAGAGGAATGGAGATGATCTCTATAAAGGCAAGCAACTCCACCAGAGCCTTTTGTGCCATGTCAAAGTTCAGGTCTGTGAACACTAATCCATGAGTATCTTGCATATGAGGGTAGAGGTTTCTCCTTGGTTTCATGAGTTTCCATGAGAAAAATGACATCTGAGTTAAGAATCACATCTTCAGAAGACCCTGGGGCAAAAAGATAGAACCGCCACAATTCCAAACTGCAATTGTAATTGAGGTTGTAGACCATGTTTCAGAGCTCTGACGTCATGTAGAAATAGGCCAAGGTTTAGTCCACCAATCAGGAGGAGAATCCTTGATCCAAGCCCTTCCATTATGGATTACACCCATTTCCCTTGCTTTCTGGCATCAATAACTTTCTTCCTACTTTCTTTTACCTCTTCTTGTTGCATCTTAGTTAAATCCTCATCTAGATAAATTTTGTCAACACGATCAAACAATTTTTTCTTTGATCTAAGTGCCTCCAATCTATCTTGTGATGTGCGAAAGTGAATAACTAAAGAGTCATCTTGATTGAACCAAGCTCTATCTGGTGATATAGTAGGCAGTCCTAAATCATTAGTAATGAAGTTGGACGTTGTTTGGATGGCATTTTCTTGGTTGGTTAATCCTTTGACTCGCAGATTAAGGGCTTTGGCTTGTCTTTGTCTATCTTCTTCAAACTTTGCTTGAATTACAACTTCAACCAACGGAGGTGGTTTCTTACTGTTTTTGACAACCTGAACCCATTCGTTTGGATTTATAGAATCCACTTTGGTAGCTAAATCCTTTTGTTCTTCTCTATTAACCACAAGTTCAGCGCGAAGAAGGGCAAGCTCTTCTTGATTGTTGTTGCTAATGGAGTTTAAGGTAGAAGAGGATTTCAATTCTACCAAGGAGGATTCCAGAGTGCTGATATGCTCAGACTGTGCAGTAATCAATTTATTTTGTTCCATGACCACTGAAGATAATTCCAACAATTGTTGTTTGAGAGCCTGCAATTGCTCCTCGAGGATTGTTACTCTGTCAATGGGAGAGCTGGTCATGTTATGTGGAGATGCATTCAAGTTAATTACTCCTATCTCCTCTTTTGTTGAAGGTTATGTCATTGTAAATTACTTGAGAAATTTTTTCAAACAGTTGGCATGTAAAGTGTGTGTTCTTATACTGATCTGATCCTATTCCTGTACTGTTGTTGCACTATTTATGTTCTTGTACCTATGAAAAAGATGCTCCTACACCTGTTCCTGACCTGTGAGACCCCACGAACAGTTAAGGTATTTTGTCAAATAGTTGGAAGTCAAATAAAATACTAGAGACCCCACACATGTTTGGGGAACATGCAGATCTGTAAATGCACTATTTTGTGTAGAAGTAGAACAACTTAAAGACTCAAATGTGGCTCATTCCTTTGCAAATGGTGTAGAATTTAGCATACGTAACACCGTCCGTGCTAAATCACCTACATGAAATGTTTCACTAATATAAATACACTTATAAAGGCAACGTACTCTAGATTGAAAATACGCAATGACTTATTTTTAGCTCTAGAGCCATGGTATTCAATATGATGATCCATAGTTGAAGGCATTTATTGGAAAATCTTATTAAAAATACTATCTTAACTTCCAATCATTGCTTTATGAAACTAATAAGGTTTATCAAAAATAATGAGGTCATTTCATCATCACATTTTTATGAACGATCGTTAAGAAGAAAAGTGGTTTGAAACCCTCCCAAAACCCTAGGTAAGAAGTGACTTGGAGAAATTTTATTGTAATGAGTTTTTTTTAATAATTTTTCTAAATTTATGATTGAATGTTGTAGATAAATCCTCCATCTTTCTAGAAAGGTATGATAGAGCATGTGATGATTTGTGGACCCTACTCAAAAAGGAATTTTTTTGAAGATGTTTAGTTTGAGGAAAATTTATCCAAAGGAGGTATGAAATAAATTGACATTGTTTTATCCTGGGAGTTTTACTTTATTTACATGATGGTTTTAGATCATGGTTAAGGTCCTAGAGGGAAAAGTGTGCCCTATTTATGAAGACTAGTTTTTGGGCTCAGTAAAGGCGTTTCGAGAGATGGACATGATAAAAGGCCTTCCACTTAGAGTTGGAAGTAAATTTCAGGTGTTATGGAAAGTATATTTAGATATATTTCCAATGGTTTATGGTTTGTTTCATTATGATTTTATTTGATATGTCAACCAACTCAGTTTGTGAAGAAGAAGGTTGCTTATTTTTCAGAAAGGACTCGCTCTGGCTAGAATATGGAAGTATAAATATAATGTTTTGATTGGTTGATGTTTGATATCAATTGGATATTGAAAAATGATTAATTTTGTGCCTATTGAAGGAATTTGGAAGTATTGAAAGTGGCAGCAACTGTGTAAACCAGTTGAGTTTCCAAAACTACTTTTTGGGTAGCTCAGTTTGGTGAAGAGGAAAGTTAGTGTGGTTTGCATGGATGGATGTTTCATGAGATCTATAAAGAATGGATGTGATATATAGTTTATTTTATTTAAAACTATTGTCTACATGCCATAGTTGAGGTGTTTTGGTGTGAGCTTGAGGCCCATAGGTGAAGACTAGTTCCTGGAAACAACTATTTTGAGAAGGATATGAGCCTTCTTGATAGAGTTATGAAGAATTTGATTAGTGCAAGATAATGTAAAACCATGGATGATGTTGTTATGTAATATTTGACAAATATGAGGATCTTTGAGGCTTGAATAATCATGGTAATGAGTTTGGAGGTCTTTGGTGAATCAGGTGATGGGGTTTTAAGCCATTTTTGGGCTTGTTTGGTGTGTTTGAGCATGGCCGACCTACACGGGTCCATTCTAAGTGTTGCTATTAGTTTATTGTTATGTTTTTATTTTATTTTGGTTGAACTATTTATGAAGTACTGAATTGCTTTATGTTTTTGAGTTGATAAGGGTATAAAGTAATTGTTTTAGTTCAAATTTGACCTAGTTGTGAAAGAGGGAAAAAGTGTGACCTATGTGAGAGTGTGAAACATGTATGAAGGCATCAATTCAAAGACGAGGAAGTGTGAAAATGTTTGAGGAATGATAAAAGAGAATGTTTTCAATATTTATAGATTAAATCAGGTCATAAAAGTGTGAGTTATAATGAGTTGAAGAAGAGAGGGTTTGAAGTTGTGTGAGTTGAAGTTGTGATCTCCATCGGATGTGGCGACAACAATAAATCGTAGATATTCCTATAAAGGTGATGTATTGGGTGCTTTATCATCTTAGGTGGATTTATTCTCCTTGTGGATTTTGTGCTTCACTAAATTAGGGGTTAGTGCTCCTTGTGGGTTTGGTGCTCCTTGTGGTGTTGGTGCCTCAATAAATCGGGGTTGGTGCTCCTTGTGAAGTTGGTGCTTCATTAAATCTCTTTGCTTTTCTTAATATACGTAGAGTTTCAAAGTGGTTTTATTCCCTTGATGGTTTCCTACTTATATCTTGTGTTCATGTGTACTCTCTCTTGGTTATGCTTATGTGGATGATTGTTTCATGTTTTTTAATTCACATTAATGGATGGTTGAATGTTAATGGTGCATGCAAGTTAATCTAAAAATTGTTTAAATGTTTAAAGAACTTATTTACCCCCATCATTTTATTGAGCTTCCAATTCATTGAGACCATTTTTGTTGATGTTAATGTTTATGCTCTCAACTCTTTGGTAGGTTAAAAACAATGTTGGCTCTCTATTTGTTCCTACATTAAGGAACAAAAACATGATAATTTGATTCTTGTTGAGGACTTCAATCTTGTTCTTTTTAATTTTGAAAAAGGGTGGATTTACAATCTAAGATCCTTGTAGGGAACATGTTGAAGATATAGTTTCTTTGGTTGGCCTCCAAGATATTATGCCCTCTCAAGGGAAATAGACATGGGATAAAAGGAGAGCTGGAAATAATTTCATTGTAGAAAGGCTTGACAATTTTTTAATCCAAGAAGATATTTTAACCCTTTTTCCTATAATCAATTTCAAAATTGTCCAGAGCTCTATTTTTTAACTAAGAGTCATAATTTTGGATGGTGGTATTAATAATAACAAGTGGCCCATTCCTTCAAATATAGCATTGATTGGGTCCATATAGCTGGTAGTGGTTTCTCTTTACTGAGTCAACGCATCTAGAATTTATGTTGCCCTCCTAGTAATGCTCAAAAAAATTTGATAGTTCATACTCTACGGACTAGAATCTGATTTGAGAGTTAGGATAAAATATCACTTTAGGTCCACCAAATATTAACAATATCTTCTTCTCAAGATTGGATAAATGAAGGTCTTGTGGAAATGGCTTCCCTCTCAAAAGCTCGAAATATGAGAGGGGATCTCTTCTTTCACAATTAGAGGAGAATATTAAGCAAGAAGATCAATACTAGAGGCTTAAAACCCATATGATTTAGATTCTTGAGGGTGATGCCAACATTAGATACTTTCACCTCAAAAACCATTAAAGATATCAAAGAAACATGATTAGAGAAATTCACTTGATAATAGGGACAAAAATTTTATCCCCGAGGGAATTAAAGAAGTTGCTCATGATAATTATGAAATTTTGTACAAACAAATGGATAGATATCCTTCCGCCCAAGCCTCTCTCCTTATAAATATTCTTAAACTCATTTATGTTGATTTAAAGAATTCTCTTTGTCAAGCGGTTCTTATGGAGGAGCTTAAATAGTTCATTTTCAGCATTGTTAAGGACAAGATCTCTAGTCTTGATAGGTTCATTAACTCCTTCTATCATTAGTTATTTGATTTCATTGTTGTTGATCTCCTTCAACTTATGGAGGATGTTTGGAAAAGAGGTAAGCTCATTGACACCATAAAATCCATCTTTTTTTCCTTGATCCCTAAAGAAATGATTGTGTCTCTAGTAGATTCAAGCCTATTTCTCTCTATAATTCTTCCTATAAGTTCATATCCAAAATTATAACTAACAGAATCAAGAAGATTTTGAATCTTCTCATCTAAGAGGAACAAGGGGGTTCATTTTAGGCAAGAAAATTTATGATAACATTGTAATTTTTCATCAAGCCTCGCATTCTAGCAATATGGAAGCCAAGAGAAGGGTTGCCATCAAACTTAACATGGATAATACTTTCGACAAAGTAAATATAGAATTTTTCTCTCAGGTCTTGTAATATTTTGGGTTCCATTTACTATTTATAAACTAGATTTTTGACTGCATTACGGTCCTTAGGTGGCTTCGATCATAAATGGATCTCCTTGCAAGTTTTTAAGGTGGTCGGGGTTTTGTGCGGGGCTGCCCCCTATCGTCCTATCTCTATATTATCCTTACTAAGGCTCTAGGTGGGACTCTCTTAGTTGAGTGAAGAACCTTCGCTATTATTGGAATGAAGGTTGAAATGGGATAAGGAGATCGACCATGCTCAATTTTTCGATGACACCATCATGTTGGGGAAGCTTCCAAACAAAACATCAAGAAAATAAAGTGTTTCTGGACAAATTCTTTCTCACCTCTGGAGCTGCTTATCAACACTTTGAAAAGTGTTTCTACATTGTAAACACTTTTGAGGCTTAAAACATGATATTCTCTTAGATTCTTCAGTTTTCTCATGGTGGTCTAAGCCCTTCAAACACCTAGGCGCCCCTACAATATTTAACTTAAAAAGAGATGATTATTGGTTAATCCTCTAAGAAAAATCGATAAAGTCGTATTAAGCTACACTAATGGGTGGCTCAATCTTGTAGAAAAGTTGGTTCTAATTAAATATGTCACTTCTAGTCTAACTATTTACCAAATCATGATCGATTTTCTCCGATTTTATTCTCTAGGATCTTGATTAAAAAAATAAGAATTTTTTATGGCAAGGGGGAAAGAAAACTCATTGTAAAAAGTTTCACCTTGTTGGTGGAATAAAGTTATGGAAGAACAATAATGAGGAGGACTAGGCATTAAATTTGCAACAATATTTTAGCACTATGTAGACAATAAATCACATACTTTGGGTATATTTCTAGGTCCTAATCACATACGACTATTCATATGATTCATAAGTGAGATATTAGTAATTAACAACTATCTTTGGCCTTTTGCCTTTGTTTCATGTCTTATTTTACGGTCTTTCACACCCCACATCCCAGTATAATATTCATTGTTTTATCTTTATTGACTCTGGACACCAAAGTGCCTAGCCATGATGCCAACGCCTAGGTGCCCTCATCCTCTTTGGGTATCTTACTGGCCTCTTTTGGGAATCTTTTATCTTTTGGGCCTCTTTTTTTCTTATGTGTCTATATTTAAGTTATAAATTATGAAATTCAAACAAGGGAATCATTTAAATACAAAGTTATATGACCATAACAATGGACCAAGCTCTAAACATCTACTATCACCACCTAAGGTTGCATTTAAAGGCATTTCAAGAGCATCAAAGCATCCATCTAGCACTCACTCAAGGGACAAGGGACTACATTTTTTTCATACACCCATAGGAAGAGAAATTCATTTTTCCATCCACATAACTATTTACATTACTACATCTATATACCATGCGCTATCAAGTGCATCTTGCACAAGAGATACCTAGGGCATGATTCTTGCACACACACACAAGAACTACATGGAGTCTGAAATGTAGTGCAATGCTGCGTTCGTAAGTTCACTCGGTTGGGTGATCAATAGGGTCAGTCCAACTCCTCATTTACATATTTTTCTTTTGAAGATTTGATGTGTTTTGGGGTTTTGCGGGTCATCCTTCTCTTTGCACGTTATAGGTGAATTATGTGGGGATAGCACGATACACAAAGCGATAAACAACGAAGGTTAGCGATTAAATTATGACACAAAAAAATCTACTTTTTGAGGTCTTTCCAATTAATGGGCACCTGAAGCAATCTCCCGACCAAGCCCCCGACCTAACCCAAATGCCCTAGTCCAAGCATATCTAGTAGTTCCAAAATTTACCGTGCACCGTTGCGATAGTTTCCTCTTCCTGTTTACCAGTCTTCTAGTCTAGCACACTTTGAGATTGATTGCAAAATCAGCTAAATATTTTATCCCTTCTTTTGCATGTAGGATTTCTCATTTCTTTTTCTTATTGTTTATGTCATATCTATACTTTAGAGTCTTATTTATTGCATGTGACTCTAAAATATATAAGGTTTACAAACTCTAATATTTATTAAATCATTTGGTGAACCCATCTCATTCGAACACTCTTGGATCCTCATTTTTCTTCTCTCATGGCTCATAAGGTCTCTCAAGTCTCCTTACTTCAATTGCTTCAAATGCACCCATCTTGTAAATATTCTCTTCATAAAACCCTAGACATTATGTATCTCCATATAAAAATGTTGCCTTCACAAATCAATGTTATCTTCGATCATCTTTCTGATGACTCTCTTGGTCCTAACTCCACTCAATCTATTTGTAAATCAATTCAAGCTTTACATTCACTATTTTAAGATAAATTTCAGACTATGGAATCCATGATTACATCTCTTAAATCTGAAATCCAACATATCAAGGACGTTTCTCAAGATCACGCTATTTATTCTTCTCATCCTAATTTTTTTCTTCTACATGTGCTCATATCAGTGAACCCAAATTCTTACCACTACCGACACTTCTCAAGTTTGATAATCATACTAAGAAACAAGATATTCTTCTGCAACTCCTCATTCATCAATTGATCAACTTGTCATCTACTCATTGTTATCCTCCTTATCGGCTTGAAAAATATCAAGGTCGTCCATATTGCAACTATCATCGAATCAATGGACATAATGAAAATGATTGTTATGCTTTACAATGAAGTATCAAGTACCTTGAGCATCAGGGTTTTATCTCATTCGTTGCACAATATTCTAATACATTCCCATCTCCAATTGATAAATCTCATTGGGTTCCTAAATCTGATTCATCTATGTCTAATGAGCATCATTCCATCGTTTCTATTGTTCCTTCTACAAAAAGTAAAGAGCCACTTGGGCAAGTTCCTCTCAAAATCAATCTCAATTCTTCTACCACATTATCAAGTTAACTTAAGAAACCACTCGCTAAGAAAGACCAAAAAACTCTAGATGGTCTCTCTCGACTTCCACCATTCAAGATTCCTCCCCATCCTACTCCACTTTCGTTCCTAATTCATTTTTTCAAAGAAACTACTCCTACTGATGGCTAGGACACATTTCAAACTCCGCCACCATCACATGGTCCTACTGTTGCTTTTGCCTACCATTGTGTTGGCTCTCTCTCTCTTATCATGACACAGATAACACTCTCCCATAATGGCATGGTATCTCTCACGTCACCACATAGATCTCCATCATCATACACTTGGGGGCATCATACTTACTTCCCCCCTCCTAACATTAGTAGTTATCTATGATTTCTAATCTTATGCTATGTTTTTGTTGCATCTCTCTAAGCATCATTACACAACTTGATACACTTTGTATTGTCATTACCCTATGACGCACTCTTGTGTTATGGTTCACACTTGACTATTGAGGGCATACTACATTCATGAACCTCACATTACTACACACTTCACACTCTGTGCATTCTTGACATCTCTTTCTAGCAACTCCTATTACGCATCATACACATTGTACACTCTACACATTCACGATACATATTTCTTTCTAGCAAACTCCTATTGCGCATCATACACATTGTACACTCTACGCATTCATGATACATCTTTCTTGCATTTAATTTTACACAATGTGTCCATTACCCGATGATGCACTCTAGTTCCATGATTCATACTCGAGTGATGAGGGTCTAAATCTGAAATGAACCTTGTGCCACACATCACTCACACTCTTCATGCTCTAGGCTTCATTGACATAACTTTCTAGCGGACAAGCTCAAACCATTTCTCGATGACGCACTCTTGTCTTATGGTTCATTCTTGATTGTTGAGGGGTCTTTTATAAATGAACCTCATCTCATGCATACACATCCACTCGGGGGGCACACTTCTTCTATCATGCTCACTTTACATTCCATTATATTCACATTCACAACATATTGCATCTCTTTGTTGCATTCTCTACACTTTGTTTCACATGCTAGACGAATATATTGTATGTCATTATGTTTTCTCTATACACATGCGCATTTACTTGGTCTTCGGTTGTGAATGCAACCTTCCTATAGATTGTTACACACAACACATATGTTTGGCATTGTACCTCTTATCAGTCCTACCGAGGCTCCTGGGTATCTACATTTGTTTCCATATCCAATGTGCTATTGTTTCATTTTATACCACTTCATATCCTTACTATCACACTACTTCATCGATATATACACGTCTTGACATACTTTTTATTTTTCTAATATGCTAACGGGTGCTTTATGTGTAACATTTGTCTTACAGGAACTATTTTCCGCAATGGTTGTTTGATAATTTGTTTGCTACTATTTGCCATTGTTTGTCATTATATGTCATTGTTTTTAGGACATGCCCTATGTTTTTCTTGTTCATTTCTTGTATGCTTTTGGCCACTTCGGCCTTGATTTTCTTACGACATTGTGAGTGATGTCTCATGTTTGAAACCCTATTTTCATTGTCTACATTGTCTTCTTGCTTGCTAGCTTACACATTGTCTTCCATATGCTTATTTGTCTTGATTGTAATAACACATATCTCCTAGCCACTTTTTGCATGTGCCTTGGTTACTACCATGCACATCCCCTCCCCTTTGCAGGCATCACTTGCATATCAAAGATCAAGTTCTCCTTTGGGCCACATTCTCCTAACAATGTCGCATGCACCCCAAACAAGGGGGCATACATTAGGTGAATCAATCACCCCATACAACAATTCACAATTATAGTACAACATAGTTCAATACAAAATCAAGACATAATTCATTTTTAGATATGACCCAAATCGACTTGGGTCATCGGTTTAGCAAAGACACCAAAGTGCCCAAATACAAACATTAGTGCTTGGATGCTCCCGACCTTTCCCGGATGCCTATAACCATGGGGAAGTTACAATCACTTTCTCATATTGGCACAATTTCCATTAGTTTTCACAAGTGGTTTTCACAGCACATGCATAGTCCTCCAACAATCAGAATGTATTATATCACCTTTTTTCTATTTTCTTGGATCAAACTAGATCGAGATGGATCAAATATGGAGCAAAGCATGATCACACAATCGAATGGTGTATAAAATTTGGGAAGCGACCAAGGATGGAAAATAACACTAGACATTTCTCCCCAACACTCTTCTATCTTTGGCGTGAGATCGCCCAAAAGAATTGCACTTGGCATGAGATTACCCAAAAAGTCGCACTTGGCATGCGATTACCCAAAAACTTGTTCTTGGAGTGAGATCTCATAAAAACTCATTCTTCTACAACATTTTAGGAAAATTTCTATCCTTTTTACTCGTCATGGATCATGTGTACATGTTATTTTTACTACTTTTTTCTCATTTTTACATACTTGGATCGAATTTTTCACATGCACGACTTTGATTACTCTTTTGCTCTTCTTTTGCGGGTATGTTCTTATAAGAAGCAACAATCTCAAGCACAACACAAGCTACAATAACAACATGTACAACATGGTACACACATTACACTTTTCACCCCTAGGGTCACTTCCTCTTTCCTAGCTTAGCTTCCACACTTCATTTTTATCACTTCACATTTTTTCTTATCTCCTCGACATGCTTTCACAATCGATTTACAAGGAACACAAGTACACAAATTCTAAACTACTTTATGTTATCGAGTATTCACTCAACAACATAAAGTTGGGGCAAATGTAGACTCTAAATCACGTACTTTGGGTACATTTCTAGGTCCTAATCACATACTACTATTCATATGATTCATAAGTGAGAAAAGTAGTAATTAACAACTATATTTGGCCTTTTGCCTTTGTTTCATATATTCTTTCCGGTCTTTCACACCCCACAACCTAGTCTTATATTCATTTCTTTATCTTTCTTGACTCTAGACACCAATGCCCGCCTAAGACGTCGGCGCCAGAACCCTCACCCCTTCTAGGCACCCCCTACCTCTTTATATCTTACTCGTCTCTTATGGGCCTCTTTTATCTTTTGGGCATCTTGTTTTCTTATGGGTCAACATTATTGCTGTCCATTATGAAATTCAAACAAGGGAATCATATAAATACAAAGCTATGTGACCATAATAAAGGACCAAAATCTAAGCATCTACTATCACCACCAAAAGTTGCATTCAAAGGCATTTCAAAAGCATCAAAGCATCCATCTAGCACTCATTCAAGGGACAAGGGACTGCATTTTCTGTATACATGCATAGGAGGGGAAGTCACTTTTCCATCCACACATCTATTACCATTGATAAATCTAGTTATTGCTCTCTATCAAGTGCATTTTACACGAGAGCTACCTAGGGCACGATTCTCGTATGCACACACAAGAACTACATGGAGTCTGAAATGTAGTCCAATGCTCGGTCGTAAGTTTACTTAGTCGATGACCGTCGGGGTCAATCCGAACCCCCATTTGCATATTTTTATTTTCAAGATTTTATGTGCTTTGTGGTTTTCTATGACATCTTTCTCTTTGCAGGTTACAAGCGAATTCTACGGGCATAACACGACACATGGCGATAAAAAATGAAGGTTAGCGACCAACTTGCGACAAAAGAAAAACTAGTTTCTGAGGTCTTTCATAGTCACGGGTACCCACAAGTAGTCTCTAAAGCACCCAGGTGCCCCCGACATAACCCAAGCGCCCTAGTCCAGGTAGATCCAACAATTCTATAATTTACCAAGTATGGTTGTGACAATTTTCTCCTCCCGTTTACTAGTCTTCCAAAGATGGCACACTTCGGGATTTATTACGAAATCAACTAAGTATTCTATCCCTTCTCTTGCACCTAGGGTTTCTCATTTCTTTAGATTATTGCTTGTGTTAGATCTCGTACTTTAGCATCTTATTTATTGTATGTGACTCTAACATATTTACTATTTTACAAATTCTAATATTTATTAAATCACACCGCTCTTGGAGCTAAGCTTTTATGGAACCTTTTAAATCCACCAAGGTCACTTTGGAAGCAAATTATTGGTTATGACGAGGCCCTATCTAGACTCCCTCGGATATATATCTATATATAGATAGTTCAGGTGGAATACAAACTGGGCACTCGAGTGACTCTATCTTGTTTAGCACTCTATTATATACGTAATACAACCCCCATAGAATCGAATCTATATATGGCACGAGAGTCTGCAAATATATAGAGAATTGGGTCATCGCCATATATATATATACCACTCACCCCCCTCTATATAGATGGAGGATAGAGGGGAGTCTAGATAGCTCTTTCGAGATCTCATCCTTTTGTTTTAGAGAAGACTGTAGATGAGATAGTTGTCACTCATGAGTAACTAATAGTCGAGAAGTGGTTCTCAATCTCCACCAAGGTGGCTTGGCTAGTTCAATCAGTAGAGTGCATAAATGCCCTACCGGTGGTCGAGTCTTATATAGTTAGATAGGGGGTTGAGATTAGTTCTTTATCGCTCACTCTAAGTATGGAGATGGCAAGCATGAGTGAGCCTACTTGATAACATTCGTCAAAAGCATGGGGCTTTAAAAATTTAGCCCCGATTGTGAATATGGTTGAGATAATTGCCTAATTTGGAATAATTCGTTGGTAGGCATCCACCTTTGACGATGCCCTTGTTGGAAAGTGTCAAATTCAATGACTCCAATATTTGTTGTCTGCTTAGATTTTGGATATTTATAGTTGCAACAAAGTATTCACAATTAATATATTTGGTGAAATAGTGTGAGTTGTCTTGCATATCTATTTTCTAAAGCAATGTTTTTTGCTAAAGAGTGTTTGGAGTTAATTAATTTGGTGAAACAACATGAATGCAAAAGTAAATATATGCTTTCAGCTGCCTCCCTCAACCACTTGCACTGTCAAAATATCTCACTCATGTTATATATTGACCATAATCTTTGTTCCAACTTCCAAACACCATTTCCAGTGATATTTCTCTGTTTTTAAAACCAAAACAACATATAGACGGGAGGAAGCAAACTGAACGACTACATCATCACAGTCATTATTTTCCTTGTTTTAATGTTCGAGATGCCAATATCATTATTTTACCACTTTGGGTTGTGATATATGTGTGGTCTATTTGTATTTTTTTCGTGTTGAGTAGCTTTACTTGTGTAGAGGTGTCAATGGGCTTTCGAAGATGACACCACACTTATTCACTAAAAAAATCATTGTAGGGACGTGGTCATCCCGATTTTCTTATATAATAACTACTTGTTTGGTCCAGTCCTCGCTACTCTTGATAAGCTTTCAAATCTTCAACTTCTCATTTAGCAATCATGGGAGTTTTTTCCTATGCATCAATGCACCATTTTATGGGTGAGTTTGTCTTGGCTTCCCTTTAGATGAAGAAGCGACATATAATTATGGTGATAAATTTTGTATGGAAACCCATGTCGAGTTTAAGATCTACAATTTCAGGCCTAAAGCCGACTAGTGCTATGATATTGTGTTTGAAATCGTGTGAGATAGACAGACACATAAAAGAAATCATTGCATCCCTTGTTGACGATCTACAATTTTACCTCACCGACGTTGATTGCGATTCATGTGCAATTGCTAGTATATCTTGGTACCCTGAAAAGTATCAATTGTTGGGATGACCCTATCCAGGGAATAATCCTCTTAGGACTCATATGCCTACAGACCTACTTTTATCAATGAATCAACTAGATATCCAAAAACTTGCTCAACTCGCTGAGTGGGATTGAAACTATCCCAAATGGAAACATCTAAATGGGCTTTCTGACGAACACCAAAGAGATTGGTTCCTCCTTAGGAAGCAGCTCACAGGGTTACTCAGTACTAATCAAAACAATGACGATAGTTTAATCTGAGGCGAGACTAACTCATCAGGGTGCTACTTAATTTGGGCTGATACTCAATTGCTTCTCACAAGGGAACCTCGTAACCACTATTTGCATAGTGTTTGGAAGTACAACATTACTCCTTAAGTCAAGATGTTCCATTGGTTAGTCCGGTGGAACAAGATCCTTATTGGTAAAAATCCCGCGAAAAGAGGTAATTTAGGACCTCATATTTGCTTCAGATGTTTCAAGGAATGTGAAATTCAGTCTCACTTGTTTTTGACTGGGAAGAAGCTTCTTCAATTTAGATTTCTGTCTCTGTTAAATTTGGACTTTGGTTTCAAAACAAGCTGAACCTGGAGATTTGCACCAAGTATTGGAACTCTAGCTACACTAGCTCTCTTAAAGGCAAACCTCTTATTAAATTTTTAAGGTCTTCCTTACCGTTTTATTGTATATGGTTTATCTCACTTGACAGAGACAAAAGGATATTTTAAGACACTGCAACTTTGAAATTTCTTTTTCTTCATAGTTTAGCATACCATGGTGGAAATTGGAATCTTATGTGCTTTTTCAGCACTTTATCAATCATCCTCTTCTGGATATTAGTATCAACTACCCATCATTTTTATTTGATGGGGCTTCTAAATCAAATTTTGGAATAGCTATTCCTGTGGCGTGTTATGGCTCAACCCTCAATGTAAGATTCTGGATTTTTGCTTGAACTGTAGGAAGGCTTCTAACAGTATTGCTGAGCTTATGGGATGCAAGTTTGGTTTTTCTCTTGTTGTCGAGGAAAATATTTAGATGGAGATTTTAAGTTGATAATCCAATGCCTAATTAAGTGATCAAATCTATTCAGCTCCGTCTTGTGCTTAGCTACGTTTTCAAAGACCCTTCAAAATTTTGATCAAATTAGCTAGCACCATATTCTAAGAAAGTTGAACCATCTTGCGGATAAAAAGGCCAATGAAGGCACCCAGCTATGCCTTCTTTCCACTCATATGCGACATTTTGGATCAAAAAGAGCCGGTGATACTCATTTTTTTTCTTCTTTTTGTATTGCCTTCCCCTGCTTGGGGTTGGTGCCTTCTATTTTGGATGATGTATCCCTTGTTCTTATTGTAACCTATTTTTGTATATAAATAAAACCTTTCCTTTTCTAATAAAAGAATAAAATGATGCTCATTTTCTTAGGATATACATTCCGACTTTGAGTTTTTGGTCTTTCGTGCATCACTTTAATCTTCTTTGTTTTCTTATCTTTTGTTATCCCGTGCAATTTTCTCCATACACTTGTTCCATTCCTCCATGGCGCCGCCGCTCTACAAGAGAGTGTTTTACATAAATACAAACTTCTTTTCTAATATAGTCTAAAAAACCTTGTGTTATTGAACCTAACAATAAATTTACAGTTCTCTCTCATATTGATCGAGGCTCATAGGATGCAACTTCTCAACAAAGCTCTCAAGTAAACTTTACAAGATCTAATTTCTATGATATTGAAGTAGGATTTTCAATGGGCTCGTACTGCAGTATTACATTAATCAAGTCAACACATTTATGCAAATACATTGGTTTGTTGTGGTCCTACTTAGAATACAACAATCATTTTCTACCACATATTCCTCACTATGTGATTGTATTAACAATAATTTAACCACTAAATCAACAACTTTACTAACAAACATTGGACTATGGATAACATTAGATTGATGCAACATTAAACTATGTTGTATCAACCTAAGTAAACATCCAATTTTAAAACATATAGTTTTTGAAAGCTCATAAAAACAATTATTTACATGTGGAAGCTTGAATTTTTATTGGTTGATTAGACCTAAAATCATTGGCCCTAAAGTGGTTGTTTTTAACTAATCAGAGGCCTACATTTACTTCAAAAAAGAAAGGGGGCCACGTTGCCACCACATACCTTAAATTTGGGTTTAGGGAAAAATCCCCTATGTTGGTGGGTTTAGGGAGAAAACCTCTCAACCCTATCCACACCTTCCACTTGCCTAAAAATTATATAAAATGTACCCTTTCACCCTAAAGGAAGTTTTCACTTGAATTTCATGATTTCGTGAGTTTCACTACCAAGTGGGACACTTTTTTGTGCTACATGGACCCATGAGTCAACAAGAATGATCAATTCATTAACGAATCCCAAATGTGAGAAACTAGTCATTTCCATTTGTATGAGTGTACATCCTAATATCACCAACTAGCTATTGGTGTCTATAATATTTTCAATTATGGTTGCATTGCTAAAAATTGGAAGTCTTGTACTAAATAATTATATGTTGGTGCACTCATGGATCGAGACTAATAGATCTTGTCAATCCTAATTAGTCTATATTGCAAGAGTCGAGAAAATGATCAATTGATTCTCCATTATGGTTGCACGTCTATAAAGTAAAAGTTATGTACTAAGCTATTTGCTGATTGCACTCGGACTTGGTTGACATAGATAGATCGATTTTGTCTTAATTAGTCTATATATTGCAAGAGTTAGAGGGAATGATCAATTGATTAACACACATATTGATTGTCAACTAGCTAATCATTTCCATTTGTATGGGTGTACTTAATGTCACCAAAATTACCTACTAGTTTCTACAATATTCTCAATTATGGTTGCACAACTAGAAATGGGAAGTCATGTACTAATTAATTATTTGTAGGTGCTCTCAAGTGGATCAAGATTGATAGATTAACGTGTAGCGAATGTCGACTAGCTAGTCATTTCTATTAATACGGGTGTACGTACTACTATGACCGATTACATGTGGTTGCATAATTATAAATAGGAAGTCATGTACTAGTTAATTATTTGTAGGTGTGCTCAAGTAGATCAAGACCGTTAATATGGGTGTACTAGTGTGATTGCCATAATTGAGATTCTTGCGGTCACTATCCATTAGTCAAGTGCACCTTAAAGTCAAATTATACGTAGGTCAAGATTGCCTTGCGGGCGCACATTGCAATTGCACTTTAATACGAAGCATGAAAGGATTAGGAATTGAGTTTTGTAAAACAAAGACGATCTTAGATCTAGGTCGTTTGTTCCAACATGTACATCACAAATCAACTCAAATTTTCATGAGTGCTAAGTTGAACTTGCAAAAATACACCAAAAATAGGATTTAGGAATGTTTGCAACTAGAGAACGGGCATTCACTTTATTCCCTGGCCGAATAAATGACCCATATTAATGTTCACGCTTATCTTAAAATTAACGATATAGGGAAAAATTCTCTACCAACCTCTACTTTTGAATTTTCTATGATTATGAGTAGGAATGCTTCACATACATTTATACATGTAGCCTCACCCCAAAGATAAATAATTGGTGATGTGCCAAGCTTCTAGCTTCAATGTTAATATTTCTAAGAGACGCATCAAATTGTTCAAATTTTAGTAGTTGGGTGGAGTTGTGTCTCTTTGGCTCCCATTTGCTCCAATAACATATTCAATCTAGTGGGACAAAGGCAAGTCATCTTAATCTCAATCCCTTTGTGAAAGAAAGCGTAGGAAGTAAATATGTAACATTGTAATAAGTATTAGATACATATTTTAAAAAAAATGTGATATCCGATTTAGTTTTAATTGTCTTGATGTTTCATAGTTTTCATTATACTAATTTATACATCATTTTAGCGTTTGATATAATATTGTCAAACCTCATTTAAAGTATTATAACATCACACATTTAGATATAAATTTAAGCTTATAAACTTTCCAAACATCGAATTAAAGTCCGCACTCTTTAATTATATTGAAATTTTTATACTTACAAGTTCTGTTATCCAGAATGTGCCCCCTGCTGATTTTGTGGCTAACTCCCTTTCATCTTTCCTTCTCTTGTGCCTCAGTCACAAAATTTTGCTTTTCAGGCACTCAAAACCTTCTGGAAATGACACCATTGGATAGAGCTCTTTCTCAGCTTTCCAGAAAGGTAAAGTTTTCCTCCTAACTCCATGTATTTTTGAAGTTATGGCTCGGCGGAGTTTTTGTGGGAAATTTTCCCCTAGAAGGCCCGCAGCCAATCAGGACGTGCCACGTGTCCAAAGACTTGGCCCTGTTTTGCCCACCGACCCGATTTGGCCCTGTTTTGCCCTAAAACTTCAAATCGCCATATCTTTCGATCCAGAGCTTGGTTTTTCGCGTTCTTTATATCAATGGAAAGATGGTGAAATTCTCTACAAGATTCGGGGTCAATTTTGCATTTTGGTGGATTTTGAGAGAGAAAATCAAAAAATGCTTCTGGCACGTGGTCATGAACAGAAATGACGTTTCAACCACCGATTTTAATGAAGAATGGCTCGCATTTTCTCCTAGCATGGTTAAAAATGTCAGGGAATGGGTCTGTCAGGTCGCCCATGCGTTGTTTTGATGGCATTTTGGTCAATGGTTGAACCCCTTGCATGTTTTCCCGCATTTCTCTCTCCTGGGGTCGTGGTTTGCACTGTAAAAGCCAGAATGAGTTCATTTTTGCAAAGGGAGACACTTTTTCAGCTCTGCAACTTCCTTTTTCTTCCTCCTTGGCAGAATTTGTGAATAAATTTTACCTTTCCATGTAATGCAAAGCACCTTTTCTTGCCTCTGGATCACTGTAATGTACTATATTGGATCCGAGATGTTGATATATGTTACGTGATTAAAATCCCTCAATCCTTTCACATATATATCATTGCTTTCTTGATCTTTCATTACATTTTGAGCATTTGTGCATGTTTTTGTCTTTGTGTTTCCTTGTGGATTGTGTATTTCATGCGGATCGTGTCTACAACTCCTTTGGTGCATCACCTATTAGCATTAGTTCTTTCTTTTTTGCATTCTCTATCTCTATCTCCTTTGGAATTTAGGGTAGGATTAGGAATTTAAATCTCTCGCAACTTGTAAGTGATAAATCGATCGGAGGAGTTGAGGAACCACCTCTAATCACGGAGATTCCTTTCCCATTTTACAAGTCCCGCACTTGGGGAGAGGATTCAATGTTGTGCAATCACACTGGATGTCTAAAAGATCAAACTAGAAATCTGATCAACATCCGAGGTGTCTTTCTTGATTTGCAACAACAGTTCCATTTGTTTTATTATTATGTTTTTTAAGAAACGAAGGAGGGGTTAAAAATATTTGGGTATGGTTCTTAGTGTCTTCTTTATTCCCGTGAAATATGAGCAACTAGATTAGGGGAATGGTAAAGAAAACACGTCCTATCAATTGATTCACAATCTTTATCTAAGAGGAAAATTTGGTAAATTTATATTATGATTTCAAACATAGATGTTATTTTATCCAAAAGTTTTCTATTTTAAATTGTTATTCTAAAATTTTTAAATTATTTTTTCGTCTAAAACATCAAGTCTTTATAGCACTTAGAAAAAACTCGACACACCCTTTCCAAATTGGAGAGAAGTCCCTCATTAATTGAAAGACCAAAAAAAGTATGTAAAGTTTTGAGGCGGTGTTATTTAAAATAATATAAGAAACGAGCATAGAGGGTGTCTAAATTGATTTGACATACCTCTTTCCACTTTTAGTACCCCTCTATCCACTCATGACCAACCTATTTACTTATGGTGTAATTCATGCAAACCAATTTGGCTCACTAAGGTGGGTGAAGTTTTTAGAGAATCCAATTGTGAATTGTTTATGGAATATCTTCATCAGGAATAAGACATCTTGCAAGCACCAAATTCATAATCCACCTTGATTGCCACGAATTCGAAAAGAGGAAAACATACATTTAAGATGCTCTTAAATGAATATGAGTCGACTATCATAAAAAAGAACTTGATGTATATGGGGGTGCTTTAAAAATGTCAAGAGATGTGGCTTTAAAACCCAAATCAAAATGGGAAAATATTCGCCCCATGCATTGCAAAATTGTAGGTTAATGAGAAAAATACACTAGAGATAGAAAAGAAAATGTGGGTATCTCGGGAAACTAAAAGAAGGTTCAAACAAACAATTGTACTTATTGTAAATGCCAAAAATGCACAAATGGAGTGTTGCTTGAATTATACTTTTACTTTCATTTTTAATTTATTTTGAACAATATAATTTGAATTTATTATGTATTTTTTTGTTGAATAACTAACGTATTTTATTTTTGATGTTTTTCTAGCATAGGAAATTTGAACGTAAACAAACCAACGAAAATGTTCAATATCTTAAAACAAACAATTTTAATTTATATATTGTCATAACATATATAAGTTATTTAATGTCATATACTTAAATATTAGCCTTGTTTTAATTTTTGTTATCTAATTCCAATTGTACTATTAATTACTTTTACTTATCTAGTAAACCTACTTCTATATCCCATCATCTAATGATCCCATCCACGTAGCAATGGAAGAAGGTTGGACTCTACACTTGAGAGGCATCAATGTTGTGGAAGGCATTTAAGTATTAATTAACTAGGTTTTCAAATTTGTTAATTAAGGAGTAAACTAGAATTTCAAGATTATACTTCAACAATAATTAGCTAGGGTTTATAAATGTTTAATTAAGTTCTATTTTTGTAAACAATGGCTTAATATTTTTATCATTTTTTAAGCATGAACAATTGATGCCTCCTAAAATACACCTCGCATATATAATTTGTAAATATTACTATATTTCAATTATTGTCCTTTTAATATAAAACTTGAATTATAATATTGCATTTATTTCTAAACAACTAGAGGTTAGCACGAGGAATATGAAGACGATGATGGTGAATATGCAAATAAGAATGATGATGGTGGCCATGGTGGTAGTATAGATGCACAAGGTGACAATGATTATGAGTAGGACAACGGGGAGGAGGAACATTAAACCAAATTTTTATTTTTGATGGGACATGTTCATAAAATATTTTATAAAGTATTGTTGGATAATTTTAAATTTATTATTTATAACAGTTTTAGATGTTGTACATATAATATAGTTTTGTTTGATGTTCACGATGAATGTGCATTTGAAATTTCTTTTAAAAGCCCAAAGCAAGTATTTTATTTTCTCAAAATTGTTTTGTAATATATTGCATGTTTATATTGTCTATTATTTATGATTTAAAAAATTGAAATATATTTAAATTTTAACTATTATACATTACATCAAATTCATTCGGTTTAAGTGTAGTTTGTATATTATCAATACATATTATACTAATAATAACTTGTAGTTTAATATAATTTAAACTTATTACATTTATAGTAGGTATTGTCTCCGAATTTGGCTCAACCCACATGACATCAATGGAACTCGGGACTTGTTCAAGCAGTAACTACGCACCATGACATATTTTACGCACTACCGCAGACACACGACATGCTATAGATGTTAGTTATGACTCGAGGTCGAATGCAGTATTCAACAGAAGCATTGCATGAATTATAGGTTTTGGCACAACTTCATCCGGGAAACAACACGGCTCTTGAAAATCTTGAAATGTTGAGGAAACAAGAATTTGACATACATAATAATTGAAACATACATGATGTTTCCCCGATTTGTAGATAATTAGTTCATCACTCATCGAGAGAGAAAAGGTAGACACAATTAACACCAAAGACGCAGTCACACCACCATCTTCCACACTTCTTTTTCTTCATAACAATAGCTAGCTCTTGATACCATACTACACCTTTCAAAAAACAAATCCTTTCTACCTCCACTAAGATTGATAATTCAAGGAACAACTAACACAAGTAAAATCATTTCGATAAATAAAATTTGGAATTCATTCACAACAACATCAACCACATCTCCCTCACCTCTCCTTTTGCTCGCCCCTACCGGTGTTTCAACATTCAACATCTCTACATCCACAATCCATACAGGCCTCTCGTATTCGAATCAAAGAACTAAAACCCCTTGAAGGCCATGCATTATCGTCTTTTCAAGAGTCACTAAAACATATAGAATATATTCTTATTGATGAAATGAGTTTCATCGGCCCAAAGTTGCTAAGAAAAATTGACTACAAGCTACACGAGGCTTTCCCACATTCAAAAACAACTGAATTTGGGAACAGATCTGTCATCCTCCTCGGCAACCTCAACCAATTACCACCGGTTTTGGATAGTCCTCTTTATGCAAGTAATTCATATGGAGTTATCCTTTGGAAGGGATTTCATTCTTCCATTACATTGCAAATAATATTTCGCAACAAGGAACAACCAATGCACAAGTTTCATTCCGGAATTTATTGCTCCACATGCGAGATTCAACTCCTCTTATTGAGGACTGGGAACTCCTAATGTCTCACACCGACTCACACCTAACTTAGCAGGAGCTCAACATTTTTAAGGACGCACCACATTTGTTTGCAAAAATGATCTCGTGAACTCCCACAACCTTCAGATGTTGAAGGCATTGAACATTCCAATCACCCAATCCATTGTTGAAAGTAAGCAATTTGCATTTAGCCGTAACAGGAGATCCCGATTATGATGAGTTGGAAAACAAAGTTCGCCATCATGCAAACAACAAAAATCATGCTTATTGCTAATTTATGGGTTGACGCAAGCCTCGTAAATGGTGCTACAGGAACAATCACCGACATTGTCTACGACACATCAATGCCACCACCAACATTACCTTTATTTATTGTTGTCAAATTTGATAGATACAACAACCCATGTTGGGATCCCTCCAACCTGTTACATATTCCAATACCCCCTATTTTGAGAGGGAATCGAAGACAATTGCCAATTAAAATGGCTTGGGATTAACTATCCACAAGTCCCAGAGACTTACTTTGCATAAAGCAATTGTCGACATTGGAACCATTGAAAGGCAAGGTCTGACATTCACATCTTTCTCCAGAGTTCCCTTGCTTGACAATTTGTGCATTTCCCTCCTTTTCATTTGAAAGGTACTAAAAATTGCACACGTACTCAACACTTGGAGCAAGAAGAAAGGAGTCAAGACTACTATCACTCAACCAAAACAACCCATCGTAAATACTACCCTCTACTTTGATAACACCTCCACTACTACTTTACTCAACACTTCTTGTATCCAAAATGGTATCAAATGTATTCATGTTTAGTGCAAATAAAATTGGCCACAAAAGGCTACCACTCATGATATAAAATCTGCAAATGTACGGAATTCTTCATGTATTCATGTTTAGTTCAAATAAAATAGTCCACAAAAGGCTACCACTCATGATATAAGATTTGCAAATGTATATGTACAAATTTGAAATGTAGAGATAGAACCTTTAAATGTAATGCTTCATCTATATTCCTACACTTACAAAATCAATCACACCCCTTATCAACATCAACTACAAAAGTAATAAATATCCCTCTAAATCAAATAACATATACCGTTCGGCATTCACATTGCATTGTACACATGCAATTGCTAGTTTAAACTTACTACATTTATAATATGTGTAGATATTTTACATATACTTTTGTTTGATGTTCACGATGAATGTGCATTTGAAATTTCTTTTAAATACCTTAAACAATATTTTTTATTTTATAATACTTTGTATGTTTATATTGTCTATTATTTATGATTTGAAAACTTGAAATATATTTAAATTTTAATTGTTATACATTTCAAAAATCATCCAATTTAAATTTATTTGTCTATAATTAATATTGTAATGTCCCTCCTTTCCGAGTAACTTTTATTGAAGACCTTTGGCCTATTTTGTCTACCCGATGGCCAAAGGGTGGCTTAAGTTTATTAACTTTATTATATTGTGCTAAAATTAAAATATAACATTATAAAAAGTACATATAATAAATTAATAGACTTAACTTTAAATTAGAACTTAGGAAAGTGCAATAAAATAAAAACACTTAATTAAATTGTACTTCCTAAGGGAAAATGTGTTTTGGAAGTCCAAAGGTCACTTTCGCTTTCATTGGAAGTCCAAAGGTCACTTTGGGTCCTTTTTCCTATATAAAGAAGAGGTCGACCTATGTAGAGGCATTGCAAATTTTGATATGATATTTTCTCTTGCATGTGAGCTCTGAGCTTGTGCAAATAAATTCCAAGGACGAAAACCCTTAGGAATTTAATCTCTTGTGGACGAAAACCCCAAGAGTTGAGAGGGATTTTCACTCAGAAAATTCCATTGGTTGTAATCAGATTTTTGAGCATTTCCAAAGCAGTGTTTTGAAGGCTTTTGGTGAATAAAAATTACAGCAGTTCATCTTCTATTGGATCGACTTGTTTTGGGACTGATTTGGCCTTAACTTTGAGGTATTTACATCTGCAAAATATTGTCTAATATCTCCTAATTTTTATGAATGAAATCACAACAGTTTCATAATTTTTAGAGGAGTTTTTAAGAGGGTTTTTACCAGTTTTATAATCAGATTTCAGATCTGATTTCTGAGTTGATTTGGCACCCAAAAATTTTGATTCTTATATGAATGAGTTCCTAAAAATATAGGCAAGCATCTGGGATAGAGAAAATAATTTTTGGAGCTCATTTGATGCCCTAAATGTGTGGGCCGAAATAATAGGAGGGCCAGATCTGCATGTTTGCTAATTGTTGTTATAATTTGGTTTACATCATCTTGTTCCTTGTATTTTTTCAAGTTCGGGCATATATCATTTGCCTAAATCAAAATTGTGTAGAGAAAGTTATTCTATCTTGAAGATTGCAGCGATTACGGTTTCAGATTTAAATTATTTTCCATTTGTTGTAAAATCTAATTTTTGCCATAAATTCTCCAGGGTTGTTCCAAGGGTTTGGGAGTAAAAATAATTATTGCATGCTGATTTTGGGTGTGTTTACATATAAAACCCTAGTCGATTTGGCTGAAATCAATCACGTTTGCCCTAGCTTTTGAAGTTTATATTTTATCATTGTATCTCGCTATTGTGTTGAGTGGAAAATTTTTATATTTGCTCCAAGGATCCATTGGGGATCTTTCAAATACTTAATACATAGTTTGTAGTTTTAATATAATTTGAACTTATTACATTTATAAATTAAAACATATTAAATTGCAAGTCAATTTATTTTTTATTTTTATTTTAAATTGTGACAAACGACATCAACAAAATAAGTGTTTAATATTTTCAACCATTTGATGCAAAATTCTGATGCAAAATTCCTAATGCAAATATTGATAATAATTTGCCCACCAACAAAAAAAAATCACTACCAAAAAAATTGTTTTACACAAATTAAGGTGTCACAAAGTGCCTTAGTTGCATTTCCTACCAATTTCTTTTCCCAAAACCACCACTAAAAATGTCAATTGGCATCAACTATTTGCTTTAGCATTTTTTTGTTTTCTTATTATAAATTGGTCTAATTTTGGAACTAATACTAACATTAAGTCATCAAATATTGTACCACCTGCTATCACTTACACCAAAACCAATCCAAAATCACATAATAGCATTATTAATGGTTTGAGGTATGGCTATGAAATGAAAGTAACTCCCTATCAATTTTTATAATGTTGTTTGAGAATGTAACTAGAATTAACATACCAATAATCTATGCATAAAAATTATTGTTTAATGGTGTTAAATTCATTGCTTACAAGAACGATTATAGATATTTCACATATAATATAATTTTATTTAATATTCATGATAAATGCAAACTCAAAATTTCTTATAAGTACTCTAAACAAAAAATTAATTTACCAAAAGTACTTTGTAATGCATTACTTGTTTGTAGTCCATTATTTATGATTAATTGAAATATATTAAAATGTAAAGTGTTAAATGTTTCTCAAAAACATCACTCAATTTAAGTGTATGTTGTACATAGTTATAATTAATACATATTATAAAAATAATAATTTGTATTTTAAATATAATTTAGACTTCTACATTTTTATGAACCATAAGATTTTAAATTGTAAGTAAATTTTTATTTTCAATTTCAAATTCTAACATAAACCACGCCAACCAAAAAGGTGTTTTTAAAAAAATCAACCCGTAATATAAAATTCCTAACGTAAATATTGACAATAATTCACCTGCCAACAAAAAGAAAATCGTAGGCAAACAAAAAAACAAATTTCTTACATAAATTAAGGTGTCATAAAGTGCATCAATTGCATTTTCTCCAAAAAAATCTCCAAAACCATCACCAAAAACTCTCAAATAACATCAACTAGATTTCTACATTAGCAAAGTTTTTCCATCTTATTATAAATTGGCCCAATTTTATAATTAATAGTGACACGAAATTGTCAAAATATTGTAGCACCTGCTAGCACTAACACCAAAACCAATCCCAAATCGCATAGTAACACTATTAATGAAAAGAGATATAGCCATGAAATAAAAGGAAATCTAGCCTTCCGTTTGTTAAAGTTGTTTGGAGATGTAATTTAAATTTGCATACGAAATAACCATTGCATAAAAATTATCTTCAAAAATCAGATCTCCCTACATAATTAATGGCTACGTTCCTTTAAACTTTTTTGAAATATGAAGGAGGTGTAACATAGATTATTTACATCTAGTATCAAAATGGGAAACACCAATTTGTCCAATGGTTTTAAATGATTTTCAAATGATATTGACTTTAACTAGAGAAGTAAGACATCTTAAAGCTTCAACAACCTTAGACAAATCAATCACCACTAACTAAAAAAGTTTTAGCCACACAATTATGTGATAGTCATGGCTTAAGTTTTAAGATCTCCAACTATCACAAAGTCATCTACTTGCTATCCTTATTTTAAATCAAGGCGAAATATTTAATGATATCAACCTCAAACACCATAACTAGACCCAACTATCACTCGATGCACCATTATTTTCACTTTTCATTGAGGGAAGACCATTTTTAAAAGCATTGATTACATCCAGTGATGAGAACGCAATAAGAATTAGATGGGTGACTTGGGCAGAAGGATTTCTACCAAGCATGTCTAAGACATGGTGGGGGTTTATTGCTCTTTTCTTCCTCTGCGAAAAATAAGATCATCAAAAATTTATGGTTCTCTCATTGGTCCAATCCAATATTGAACGGAATGTTTAACCACCCAAAACTTAACTAGCAGGTAATTAGAAAATATATCATAGTGCGAGTAAAATAATGCTTGATGGAACAATTTCAAGTAACATTCCTGTTGAGCTAATTAATTGTTGCATTGTCTATTTTGCTAAATGAACAAATGAGAATCCCTACTAACGGATGCAGTATTATTGCCTTGTTGCTTTTCATCCACAAAATCAAGATTTGAGGTCTGATGTTTGCTGTCTTACATTGTACCCGAAGACATTTACGCCTAGCAACCACATTTTCCAAGGAGTAATGGTCTACAGTCATGGGGGTGTGAAAGCATTGCTAGATACTAGAGAGACTTGGAGGGATTCAAGATGCGGCTTGCACATAAGTGTTAAATCCACTCTCATATGCACAATGTAACTACTAGATGGCATATGCATCGTTTGCTAAATCCATGGCAGGCAAATTAATTTGATTTTTTATTCAATTTACCTCACTAGCCCAAGGGCTGATATTACTTGAAATTTATTTTTATCACTGTGAATTATTCCTGGATAAGAATGTTGGTGGCTTTTCATTTCTTCTGATGGATTTTCTATGTGTTTGATGGCCGTAGGCCACAAACACCTCGTTACTCAATCGCATTCGACTTCAGAATTTAAATGGTGTGTTAGTAAACCATGATGGGTTTTCTAATTGAAAAGCCTAAGAATTTTTATTTGCAAATACAGAACTTTGCATTGCCAATTCTCTTTTTCTTCCCTAGGATTTTAAGATGTAGGGCTTTGAAAATTTAGTATTTTGTTACTGTGTTCACTTGGCTTTTGAAATTGGCTTATAAATGAGTACATGTTAAGTTCAGATATTGGCTGCTTGATGAGTTCTACTTGATCTCCTGTATTCATGTGTCTTCTGTTGTTTCTAAGCATAAATACAATGACATACTATTTCCTTAGCCCTTAACGTGATGTCAATTTCACCAGATGTTTACCAATGCCATTTATATTAGTAATGAAATAAAAGAGAATATGTACACAATATTAAACACGTAACATACATGCCCACATACGTATGCTGAACAGGATAAACTCAAATGGTAAAAATATGGTCCTGACATGAAGTATAATTAAGTAAAATTCCACATCCAACTCACTGAATGTGGCATACCCCAACAGACGAGGCCAGGTCTAACCCATGGGTGAATTTAAAAGAAGAAATATCCCTTGGTTGTGACATCGATGCCAAAGGTCACAGGGGATTTACCAATCCAAAAAGATGCATGCCACTATATAACACCCAGCATGTATACCAGTCTAATGCAATGGAATATAAGAAAATCAGTGTTTCTATCTCTATCCATATACAGAATAGAATAGAGTATCAAGTATTTATAAGTCAAAACAGGTATAACAAGAGCAGCCTAAGCTACAACCACTTCGTAGCAACCAACCAATGCTATAAAGTCTGTATTTAGCTACCACAAATCCGCCTATAGGCAGCTTAGAAAAAATAATAGAGCGCCTCGACAATTTGAATTGATAAATGTAAATTTGCATGCTGAAACTAGCTGTTGAACAAAACCTAAAATGCCTTGGGGTGGTCAACAAGCTTTATACTACTAAAAAAAATTGAGGATGAATCTGATTTCTACTTATTTCTTGCTTATAGCAATATATTAAGGATGACTTATCATACCTCTTCATAAGTCACCGGCTCATGAGAAGGATGGCAATTTATTTTTAATAGAAACATTGCACAGAAACAATTTACTAAAGCATGCTTGAGAGTTATTTTCATAATCTTGCTCATAAACGTATGATAGACCTGGAAAGTCTGGAAGACGGTACAAAAGTTTCTTACATTTATGAATTATGTCATGAAGGACATCTTTCAAAGCTTTAGCAGGTGATGTCCAATGTGATTTTCCTTGGAGAAAAAAGTAGAGACACTTTAGGTAGCTTGTAAAGCAATTGTTTTGTATCTTTGTGAGTCAAGATCAATGCAATCAATGAAAGGCTAGAATAAAGATCTGAAAACTTGTGCTACTTTTGAGGAAAACAATTGAACATATCCCAATTGAAAGGAAATGCAACAGTAGTGTGAGCATCTGCTCCATATTTTCAGGAGAATACCCCACTCGATGGCTTATATAATGAATGCTAAATTAAGGATTAAATGTTTTCACAACTTGGAACAACAGGCGGAAGCTAGAAATTTATGATTTCTGCATCCCTCCAGCTAATCATCAGAAAACATGAATTTATAGCTTTAGAAGTTTTTACAGTTGGATCTGAAGCTAAACCTTGAAAGCTTCCATGAAAAACCAAATAGAAGCCTACATTATATTTCAGTTGGTTTAGTTTCCAGAGTTTTGTGGGGACTTGTACAAAGCTGTCAAGGTAAACATAGGATTGTCCAAGCAACATTTTAAGATGTATCAGGTTCGCATGGGGCAAGCTTAGGTTGGATATCTGTTTAGAATTTACCGGAGATGGGTGTTTATTCCAGCAATTACACAGTGTTTGATACGGCCAAAAACAAAGTTATGATCATCTAGAACAAGCAAACATTCTAATATACCGGCCAACTATGGTAATATAAGCATTTATAGGGTTACTCTGAATCTGAACTTGACATTCTGGAGTCTGAATTGTGTCGCTTTTGCCATTTCTGTTTCTTGTGTTGCTGGTCCAATTCTGAGCTTGATGATGAGCAAGCGATGGAATGATGCCGCTTCTTTGACTTATGCTTCTTGCTTGACTTTTTCCTTTCCCGATCACCATGTTTGATTCTAGTATGAGACGAATTTTTCCTAGTATCATAACTGCATGTTTCATATGTTATTCCATGTGATTTCTTGTGCTTACTTTTTTCTTTCTAGACTTGTTTCTCTTGGACTTTTCTTTTGAGAAGCTGGTAAGTAGTTCTGGAATATCAGCTCCTCCACTTAAAAACCTGAAATATAAAAAAATGATTTAGTTCAAATTAACTGACAAAATAAAGTAGAGTCGAAAGGTCAGCTTTTACTCAAAAATTTTACAGGCTTTGAATTATCATATTCAATTGCCGCCCTCACCAAAGCCCCACACTTATTCCTATGCTTCCATGCATAAGGAAGTATTCTGCACATTTTAACTAATAGATACCTCCATACTCGTCAAAAATGTCCTCTGGAATTATCTGCTGATTAGGATCATCTAACTTGAATCCACCTCGAGGGGGCTTATGCCTCCAGGTTGTTGCTTGAGTTCCCATTTAAGAGGCTGCAGAAAAACAAGAAGCAAACCATGAACATGCAGAAAATGATAATATTAGAGTAAAAATCACAAATTTTTTTCTTGTTTCTTTTTAGCTTTTCAACCTGCATCTAAGACCAGGATCTTATATTATTTCAGCTAGAACAAAACAAGGACTATTAAATCAGTATATTTACATTCCGAAAGTATATGAATTTCAAAAAGAAACTTGGGTATTTTACAGCTTTGCAAGTTGCATTCTACATTTTCAATCAACAACGATGCACAATATGAATTATGAAAACAATAGCATTGATTGAATGTACAAAAAGTCATGATATTGAATTGTACCAAACATTAATACAAATATCAAAAACACTTATATAAGGAATGCAGTCCAGGGTCAAAACCATGATCATCATGACGACTTGAACATACTTCAAAACTGTCTTTGAAACATATATTTCTATACTAAGGAACCAAACCTGATATCAAAACCATAATGGTTTTAAGGAGTTGCACATGGCAATACACCTATAGTTTGCATTAAAAACAATAACAGGTTCAGCAAACGACAAATATTTGTGGAGAGTGGCTTTACCCAAGTTTATAACTGGCAAAACCAAATAAAATTTCAACGCACTTGAATGCGACCGCAGAAAAATGCGCCAAAAACAGCTCAATAATGTAAACGATATGTTCAATAGATGAGAATACAGAAGAAAAGCTCAAATGACAAACAAATGATACCACATAACAGTAGCTTAATAAAAAGTTAAAACCCTTCAAGATGGGCAGTTTCCTGGGCACAATAGCCAGATGATAACACACACAATAATCCGTTAGTAACTTAGAAGCCTTATTTATAGCATCCATTGGCCAACCAACCACCCTAATGAGTAATGACCACATTGGTTACACCCATGTAATGCCAACTCAACTTCATCACACAACACACACTAGGTACCTAGATTCATTACATAAAAAACTTATAATCTGAAGTGCTGCAGTAGCCGTTCTACTTCAGAGGCATAGAGGTTTGGTCACACTGGGATGTTCATCAAGCAGTTGGACACTTCTACACTTAAGACAAAACCATAGCTACATTTCTTCTAAGCAAATTAATTTTAGTTCCAGTCAGTTTCAATGTTTTTTATAGAAACTCAACCCAGTACCAATTAATTAGTTGATTGCAGATATGATACATCATTCTAAGGACAAAGTCCTGGCTGTATTGCACTTGAGAGCCTTATATTAAGCTCCACAAAGTGATTTCAAAGCTATCGAGATCCAGCCTTTTAGGCAAGCTCTTTACTTATTCAATAAAACGTTGCCTTCCAGTCAATAAATCTCAACAAGAATTATTTGAATGTCAGTTGTGTCATTAATATGGCCATTAGGCTCAAGCTTGTACTTTGGCTCAAGACAGAACAGTTTCTACAGCTAGACTGTTTTGGTACGGGTACGGTACACTGAAAAGACAAATTTTTAGAAACCTCGGGTACGGTATGCTGTGGGTATGTTCGTTCAATATATTTTTAAAAAGTTAAAAACATATATATATATACATATAAAGAAAACAACAAGCTTATAGTCTCAGCAACCTATAAAATATTAGAAGCCAACACCAAGTTTATTATGAATTAGAAGCCATCTTAAGCAAGATTCCTCTGACTGAATACAAGAAGACCACAAAACAGTAAAGCTATGAGTCCGTCTATTAATGGGCTCACAAACATTCCACTTATTGTTAAGGCCTAGGGAAAGGTTTGGGGAGAAGGCAATCTTTTCATAGAGTTGTTTGGAGGTAGCCTCTTGGAGAGGGGGGCCTTTAAGCCACCTCATAGAATCCCAAAAGTCATTCTCATCCTCCATAATTAATCCAGTAGAGGGAGCTGTGAAAGCATTTCTGAGCATTGTATAAATTCTGAACTGGGATTGAGGAAGCTTATAGAGAGCTTTAAGGTCTGTCCATTCCATCCACTTCCCAAATCTGTACAAGTCATGAAATATTTTAATTATATTTCAGTTTCAATGAAATCGATTTATAGGCTTAGCTTCTAGTGTCAAAGGAAGAGAAGATAGGCTGCCCAACCACCAAGTGCTTCACTTGTTCCCGTGCCTTAATTGACTGAAGAATAAAGCATAGTTACCTAATTCTCGGGGACGGGAGGACGGGCGTACGAAGGGATGGGGTTTCAAGGACGGCAAAAAATTCCCAAATTTTGGGGACGGATTTTAAAATAATACAGAAAAATTAATATTTCAATATTTTAACTTTTTTCAATGACATTTAGGGAATTAAACCGTATTTGATGTATTTTAGGTACTTTCAAGATTATAATTTGATTTTCTTGGTAAAAATAATATTTTTAAAAGTAAAAACATCATAAAACTTTTAAAAGATTTTAAAACAATTGGGGACATCTCCTCCAAGTCCCCGAAAAGTTCGGGATGTCCGGAACGTCACCAAAATCTCAGGGACGCGTCCCGTGTAACACTAGAATAAAGGACCCATGAGGAGCAACAAGAAAGCCCCCAAATAGTAAGTCATCCAAATGAAGTCCTTTTCATCTCTCTTGACCCTTCAGAGCCTATTGGCAATATTGAATCTCACACGAACTTTCCAAGGTTCAATTCCAGTCAAAGCCCTCAAGTTTTATTTATTTTTTCAATTTTGCACTTGAAAAAAACCGTGTGGGCTATGCTGTGGGTGCGTGCCCACAGGCCCGGGTACGTCCAGTGCACGGATTTCCTACCCGGGGCCTGCGGGTACATACCCGCAGCATACCCAAACTGTACCTGTACCAGTACCAGGTACGTATCAGGCCTGGTACAGGGGGTACTTGGCATTTCCAGGCAGTCTAGGTTTCTAGTCAACATTAAGTTAAATAAATCTGATAACATTCATCAACACTAACTACACTGAAATCCCAGTTAAAATTGAAGTTAAAGTTAAAATTTCACAGGTCAGAACCCCAATGAACAATACCTTACCTTCCAGGAGGCATATTATTTTCTTACAGGCCTCCAGTTGACTTAAATTCCATCAAAAAACTACAGATTCTGTTAATATATTGATATGACCTATTTAGCATCAAAATTGACTTGGTTATCACTGTTTGACTTTGAACTTTGAAGTCAGTTGACTTTTTGTGCATTGTTAGCCATAGATTGTAAATTCTGGTACTTGATTTACAAATTATGGTTAAAAGTTTTATGTGCATTACGCAACTTTGCATAGCCTTAAGGAAAACTTGGTACACTTGCACAGGAAAAGAGAGAAGTTTTGGGAAAATCTGGGGAGACAAAACAAAATTAGCAGCATCAATCAGAATTTGACAACATGATGAATGTAGACCAACAACTAACAAAAGGAATTCATAGGAAAAATCTATAAGGGATTTCAGGCCAATCTAAAGGTTCTAGACATTTTTAAGTTTTGTAAGCTGACTCTGTTTTTCTTCAGACTCTCAAATCTTTGCAGTAGGTTTACCATTGCAGTATCGTTTCTATCAAGATTCATATTTGAGCTTGCTGAATAGTTTCCATGAAGTTGCCCAAGGAACAGACCCTTTATCCAGCCATTTCGTCAGCGATCTGAGAGTGTGAGAAAGGCAGAGATCCTTTGGTAAGAGGTCCTTAATCTTCAAATAACCCAATTCAGAAATTCTACAGTCTATTAGTCGCAGATTTTTGTCGGCATTGAGTTGCATGCCAAGTGTTTGAAAAGTCCTGAGATTGTTGAGCAAGAAGAGCAAGAGAGTGATACTCATCTGGGACACACTGCAGTTATTTTCCATATTTGCAAATGGTGGTGTGATTGTCTTGATCATTGATATTGTAGTGAGGTGCTGAGTGTTTCTTTTAGAGATTTTATTACTTGATCCCAGAAGAAGTCTGTAAACTTCTCAATCTGAAAAGGAAGACAACATAAACACCCAGAGGAAACAAAGTAATCAAGCCTCCACTACCGAGTAAGTTGAATTTTGAATTTAGTTTCTCCTGATTGGACAATCACTCTTCTATTCAGCTTGTCCTTGGCACTTGGCACAGTGGATGTGCTGCCCATTCAGCTAACGATTGAACAGCAGTTAAGCATCTTATATCTTCAACCAAACCTAAATAACAAGAGTGTCACCAGGGTAATCTGTGTTGTTCACCCCCTCTTTTGTTTCAACATTATGTAGAGAATCTGTAAATCACATTTTTATTGGTGTGCCACATGCATTGACTTCCAAACGGTTAATATACACCCAAGAAAAGAAAAAGAAACATGTTGACATGTTAGCTGATAGCTGATGCATAAGAAAGAAAATAAGTAGATTCTTTTTGAGTTGAATAGGAGACTTAATTGTAGGTCGGGGGTTTAGACTAATTGGTTCAAGTAGCTCAATTGTGGTCAAATGGTCAAGAGGTCGAATCCCCCCGTCCTCGTGGAACCGGAGGGTATGTCGGCCCAGCACCGCCGGTCACATTAAAAAGTTTACTGGGCTTGAAAAAAAAAAAAAAATAGGAGACTTAATTGTTGATTGAATGACTCATAATAAAGTTGCAAAGCCACTTGATTAGGTATTAAAGACAAAGTGAATGGTTCTCGTAAGTATTGATCAGTGAATGCCTATTTTTGTTCATGACTAAGAACAGGAGAGATGCTATGTTATCTGAGACTCTGAACATGTATATTCTTCATGAATAAGAAGAAAATAGATGTATTTTAGAGCTAGTTGAGTCTTGATTCATGATTGCATGGTGTGGATCAGGATCAGAATCCAGCATATTAATGAAGTAAAGCTTGACATAAACTAAAATGACATGTTAAGCAAAACTCATTTGTAGAATATAGTCTTGCCTGAGATAAACTTTCTGCCTTGTTCAAAATGGTTGCTTGCCAAGTTGACAATCAGTTATACATTGCAGATTAAAGAATTTAACTGCACCTTTAGCATTGTGAAGTGCATGAGTTAACATGCATGACTTTATTGCTATGTAAAAGGGATATGCTTGGACGCCTACAACCTTGGCATGCCGGAATTGAGTCCAAGCAGAAACCAACATGTTCTTGTCTCTGGCACCAAAATCATGTATTGTTGCCTCAGTAATAAGTTGCTTGTCTAAAGTTGCAATTTGTTTCTGGTTGTAGACATTACTTCATTGGTATCAGAGCATGGTCAAACACTGTAGCCTTATGATATGATGTGCAAGGATTAGTAAACACATTGTTGTGCTTGAAAGCTTAGAATAAAGTAACAATTTGATGTAGTCCCTCTTCTGGTTATCTACAATGTGGGAAAATTTGAAGAAGCATATGAGCGGAATAGATTGCTGAGTGGATAGCGTAAATGGCAAACTTTCGATTGCTAGATGGCTATATTGAATGAACTTAATTTTTCATTTTTATGTCCATCTTAAATGAGATTTGTGAAGTGAAAGTGAAATGACAAAAACATTTAGTGAATGAAAGAATGAAGCATGGACAAGGAAGGGGCAGTACTCATTGTAGATACCTGCTACTGAATAAGTACTTATCCCTGTATTATGAGGAGGGTACATAAGTTGCAGACAAAATATAAGAAAGGAATCTTCCTTACGTACTCATGCACTGGACGTTGAGAGACAAAAGGATTTATTACTTTACGCCCATAAACATCACATACACATGAACGGATCTAATAATTCATGTATCTAACTATGGTGGAATCAATCAAAATATGAGGAGAGTGACCCTTATGTAGAGATAGGCCTGATCCTATGAAAATCCCGCCTCATTGGGATATACAAGATTCTAATGACAACTTTGGTGGTGGTTCCACCGCCCTATGTTGCCAGAAATGAGAAATAGGAAACATGTTAGCAACAAGTTGATGGGAAATGGGGTTGGGAAGGTTTCAGTGTAGGAAGCGGATACACTCTATATACTTATATGCATGAAACTTACAGACCTATGTTGCCAGGATACGGGAACGGGTTTAGGTACGGGTTCAGCACGTCTTGGATACGTCCGTACATATATATTAAAATATTATAATATATATATATATATATATATATATTTATATACATATACTCATTTTACTCATTTTTTAGTCCATAAGAAATACAAAACTTGAAAATTATAGTAGGACCGGTGTTTTAATGCCTTAAAAGCTAAGTCACAAAGTTCGAGTTCGAGTTCGAGTTCGAGTTCGACGAGGATAAAGTTTGGTTCAAGTTCGTCAATGGATAAAGTTCAAAAAAAAAAAAAAATTGGTCATTAAATTCAAGCAATAAATTATAAAAATATAAAATATATGTAAATATAAAATAAATAATAAAGAATTTAAAAATAAATATAATTTAGAACTTAAAAAATAAATAAAAAATTAAAAAAACATAAAATACAAATTAAAAAATAAAACAAAACTTTAAAAAGAGATAATGTATAACATTAGAAAATTTTATATGTGATATTATTCATTGACTCCAGTTATAACATTATACGAAGGATTTAAAGTTATACGTGCTATCCTTTGTGCCCCGAGTTTTAGTGAAAATTACTATGCCTCGTCAAATGTTGCGAACAGCTCCACCTGCAGGTCCTGCACCACAGCGACGATTGCTCATACCACGAAGAGACAAATAACAGAGATTTTAATCCGTGGGGATATTCCGTGCAATGGAAAAAGCCATTTTTCGTTTGCTGTTCTGTAACAATTTTAACCTAATATTTGACCTGTAGTTATATCATTCCAGTGGGCTATTTTTTATGCGACGTTCCAGCACAGTTGGGTTTTATTTAAGCTTGGGTTCATGATGGGTACGTCCTGGTTCTTCTCGGTACGCCTGAACGCACCGTGACGCATCGGGAAGAACCCGGACGTACTCCATCACGAACCCGACTACCCGTACCCGTACCCTGACGTATATGTACTGGATACGTATCAGGCAGCGTACGGGGGGCTGGGGGGCAAACCCTGGCAACATAGTTACAGACACTAAAGAAATAGTTCTGCATGCCGAAATGGGCAGGAAACCATCATGTTTCTTGTCTGTTATGTTCAGCATTTTTTGTACCGAGAACTATCAATGATAGCCAGGAAACGGCTGTCCAGGACCACAACATGGTTTTTGATATCCAAAACCACAACATTGCAAGAACATTGTATTTCTTGCACCAAATGTTGCACCAACAACTCTAATTAAATAAAAAGAGAATCTATGTGAACCATGAAATAATCCAGGTAGATTATCTTTGCCCTGAGTATGGAAGTCCACATTATATATCTTCATGGTAGAAGTAGTGAGCTATAGGGAATGAACAGGAACCACTGGCTAGGTGTTTAGTAAAACATCAGTCCAGGAAGAAGTGGGAGTCCTTTCTGCTTATGAATGTGGATGCCTTGGATTTCATAGCACTGAAAACAGAGAAATTATTGTGTTGATCTCTCTGTTGAGTGGTGTGTTTACAATTGGGATGAGTTGTGTTTGTAACCAGTGTGGTCATTGATGCTGCTAGATGCATAATGACATGTTGGCAACTACACAGTTAATGGTACTGCTAGAAATACAGAAAAATGTCAGTGTGCATGGTGGTTACTGTTGCTATTAGAAGCATAGATGAAATGTGCTGACAAACACAAAAGTATTTTACATAAGCTGCTTGTGTTGGGGTACCTAGAAGTGAAAATGATTCAAAGGACTTGCTCTTATATGTGCTCAGGATCCTAATAAGTCATTACACACTGAATCTAAAAGACTTGCTGGCTCCAACAGGAGCAAGGCATGCCATATTGATTAAATAAATTGTAGAGAAGCCATTGTAGAACTAACTTCAGTGATACGCCCTTCTTAGAAGGCAATGGTGTTGGTGGTTGTTATTGTTTATAATGTGGAATAGCTTGCTGTTGTGGTTGATCTTGTTGCTGAAGCTGGCGTGGATGTTGAGTAGTACATTGAATAGACAGTGCTAACATATGTGGAGTTACAGGTGCAGTTGCTTTGGCTCAATGAATAACAGCAACTACCATATCTTAATGTAGTTGATTTCTGAGGAAAAAACAAGTGTGATCTTGATTCCTCACCATAACTTAAAATATTGTGCAAAATGTGGAAAATAATGGTGATACTGTGATTGTTTTTGGTGCTTTGTTAAATGACAGAATTTTTGTACCACTTCAGACTTGGAAAACCTAATGCGGAGCTCTTGATAGCCCAAGGGAACGTCCAAAAGTGGTCCAAAGGCTATCATAATCATCCATCCTCTATCGGAACTGCTAGCATTGTTAATGGAGCAATTAAAGATGCTCTTAGATCAAATAAGATACCTCCATATTGCTATAGGTTGAATTTGCAAGTCACTGTATGACAAATGAATGGCTATGCTTGGTACTGTTGAACTTACAATTGTGCAATAAGTCAAATGACTTGGAAGGCATTTGGCCTTTACAATGTTCATGTGGAAGAATATTTCAATGAGAATCCTTTTCTTGAATGCCCACTAAAGATTGGAGAGACTCGTTCAAAATGGCTAATAAACCCTTAGAAAACTTTATAAATAGTATTAATAATGTTGGAGATACAAAATACAAGTGTACAATAATAAGACCTGTTAAAGTACATTTTTACAAAGATGTTACTTGACACGGCCTTCCAAAAGTAGGAGACTGTAGATTTGTATTGATCTTTGTCCAAAGTACTGAAACCCCTGCAAGTGTAAGCACTGAAGATTGATGCACCGATAAGCAAACACCAAGGAGGTGCATGCATCCACATGCAACAATCAAGTCCTCTTCAGCATAGCCGGCCTCTAAAGAACAAACACACATTTGAGAACAATATTAGCCACTATAGTAATGGATAATGAGTAGTTCTGGTACTTGAAATTCTGGATACAAGGAAAATACAAACATCCAAATTAGACATGGTTCGGATAAGTTACTTCTTTCAGCCCACTATAGGCATTGAAGGCATTGGGCACCACTTGGATACAGCCAACTTCATGCACAGAGAGAGACAAACGAATGTGACAGCATTCCTCTTTGTGTAACACCACCAGAGCGCTCGAGCCCACTCAGTCTCATTCTAGGTGGAGTGGATTTGCTTCGTTTTGGCATTCAAGACCTTCCCCTTGTCCACAGCCCAGGCCCGAAAAAAGACATACTACTAGTTTTCTCTACTACCATAGGTTCAATGGCCTTGGATGTTAGGATAGTCTCTGGGGAAATACACAGCTTCCTACTAGGATTGTCCAACCTGGTCCCCTTGTCCCTGGACAATCCCCTTTGAGCATTGTCAAATCCTGCATTGACCCTTTCATGGTGGTAGACAACAATGCTTTTGGTTCTTTTGGTCCAAGCATTACCACAAACATGTGACAGTGCTTGTCTCACTTACTAGGCTGCTGTTTTGATCTTTCTTATGTACCTTGTTTTCTAGTTACATTTCATAATCTTATAGTCTTTTTACCCTAGTGCTTCTCTTTTAAAAATTGCACTTTCCAGGCCCCATTGGCCTACTTTGATCATCCGTGGACATTAATATAATTTCTTTCTTTTCTTTCATACATCAACTTTAAATGCTACTTGTTTGTCATATCATATGCCTCCAAGATCCTAGCACAGTAGTAAAAGGCCTTCAGATACAACAATATACAGACAGAATATATGAAACATTTCTCATTCACGTACACAACACAGTAGATATTGAAAGACAATATGAGAATGTTGCGTGGAGCTCATCACACTCATGCATCAACGAATGTATCTCCAATTTCATGAACCTAATTATAAGGAGTGGATGAAAAGGTTTGGACAGTGGTTCTTACAAAGAGAGAAGCCCCATTTTATGAAAGGTGGGAGATACCCAAAATGATTAGTGTATCGACACCATTACATGTCTTATCTGATTACATTAACATATATAACTTAATAAATTTACTTACTAAATATACTAAGACACCATTCAATGCATTTTCTAATGACCCTAAAATACTTAATGACTTGTTACTCTTATCATCCGGAAATTGCATAAAGAATCTAATATCATGTAATGTTTGTTCCTGGATGCAAGTATGGCTTGTAAACTACATAAATAGTTTACATTTATGAAAGTATTGGATTCTGTGAGCAGATTTGTTTTCCCGTCGTGGATGGTACATATGGTTACATGGGAATGAATCATGCTTTGTAGCTGCACTTGTCTACTTGATTGTTGGTTCGCGGAAACTAGACAGGCAAGAGCACCTAAAATAGAAAAACTGTTTGTTTACATTTAGTTCATACTGCCTTCTAGCTCAAATGCCAATGCCATAGTTTTGCTCATAGCTGTGCTGCAGAAAAGATACCTGTCAATATCATACTTGTATATTGATGTCTGCCGCATATAAGTGACACATTCAGTAAGGAAAAACTGCATAAGCATGTTGTACGTACAAATTTCACATTCCTAGTTCTGTGCAGCTCATATGATATCGTGGATTAAGATAGGTAAGTGTTTAAGTATAATCTCAATTATGGTGAGGCTATCGCTACCTGTTAGTCCCATCCATATATAAACTTTGAATAAACCTTAAATGAGAAACAAGAAAGGCATCCATGAAGCTTGTCAATCTATCTATGAGATCAATACAATAACTAAGAAACCCAATGACTACAAGCATCTCCCCTCTATATGGAAATATTGACCATTGAACATTCTCTATATACTAACCTCATCAGAGGCTGTATGTGCAATAATTGTTGTCAAAGGATCATCTCGCTTTAACCTGCTCTCTTCATTGGGCATTATAACATCCCTCAATGGGCATTCTCGATCACCACTCTGATGACCATATGTCGCACACCGTACACATCTCACATTCCTGATCTCAATTCCAAATGGCTTCACTCGTGCAGGTAACCCCGTTTCTAACCTGCAAATAAATCACTACACTATTCTAATATCTCAGATCATGTATAAAGTTCTTTTGAAAAAGGTAGCTGACTATAAATGGAAATACTACAAAATATCACAATAATAACATAAATCAAAAAACCTCATTTTGTGAAAGGCATGATTATAGATTGCTACTTCTAGTCTGATAATTGCTTTCCAATTTTTTCAAATTTGATAAATGTTCAGTATAAGAACCAAAAAGCTATGAAGATTCACACATGAGGAAAAGACTCGTTTCTACATTGATATATTTAGAAACATGCATAGAAAGTTTGACCTTAGGAAAACAATGCTCACAGGTTAACACACTACCCTGTGGATAGGAAAGATTGTTCTTCACCATACTTTGTAAAGAATATTTTTTTACATTAGAGTAGTTGAATGAAAAGAGCATGCGACAAAAATCTGACTTGCATCATCCTAATATAAGACAGTACATCCTAACCAATTGCTTAGAAAAAGACATAAAAATATTAAATTGTGAGGCTTAGCTAAAAACATCTTATAGTTTGGCTTGAAAGATATATGTCCGTGCTAAGGAGTTGCCTTAAATTTCAACATTTTTGAGAGATTCAAAAAACTAGAAAGAGGAAAAAAATATTTGATGTATAAAAGCATTTGAACAAACCTAATGAAGCCCATTAAATATATTAACAAAAAAATAATGTGAATTTAAGCCAAAACTATGGATTGGTTAACCTGGTTTGTATGGTAATCCTAGCTAGCATATCAGTTGAAATAGGATGATCTAGTTGCTTAAATTCTAAATACTATGCAAGGGGACCGTAGTTAAGTTATTGCTTGAAGTAGTAGGCATATTGGCTATTATACAATTTGAAGGTTCAACAAGTACTCACATGGCAGTGTGCATTAACTAGCACAGATATCTTAAACACATGTATCTGTAAAACACCGATAGATATCAATCTCAAGGCTCTTATCTTGGATTTTCCATATACCATATTGTTTAACAACTCCAATACCTTCCCGAAAATTTCCTATCAACTGGTTACAAAGGACATCAATTTAGCTGCAGGAAAATGTGCTCTGCTGGGGTTTTGAAGCTGTGATAATCTTGGTGGTTCTCTGGTAGATTTTGAGGCCCTAAACGAAAGAGAAGGGATGCTTTTTGTTGGTATATGTGATGAATAGTGCTAGGGAGGGACCCCCAGGTGCCTTCTTTCAGAAAAATTGTCATGGCAGTAGCAGGAAAACATGTATCTTTGCATGTCAGTTCTAGAAGAGAAGCTGATAAATTGTCTGGATGTGAATGAGATCAAAAGAATTTATCATTCCCCTACAGAAGGAGTTTGGTCTGTCAATTCCTTGGAGCCCAACCATCATTAGAAAATCTCTATGCATGGACAGAGCAAAACTGAAAAGTGCATGGGGAATATGATATTTGTACATGCCCAAGAGGATATTTCTTTGCAAGCTTTGCTGATGAATCAAATCATAATAGAGACTTTGTCGGAGGACCATACTTCTTTCAAAATGCAGGCCTTCTCATGAAACATTGGTACCTAGGATCCAAGCCAATGGAGGAAATGCCCTCAACTGCACCTGTCTGGATCAGAGTGTATGCTCTTCCCGGGAGCTTTCTCAAGGTATGGCTTTAATACCATAGATTCCATTGAAAAAGTAGTAGAAACCTCTAAACTATATCATGGAAAATGTCTCACGAACTATGCCAGAATTCGTGTGAAATTCAACTTGAAAAACTGCTTCCTAGAAGTATCACTCTAAATGCTAGGAGACAACTTGGAAACTACTGAACTTTGAGTGTATTCCTTTTAGATGTAAATATTGTCATGAGTATAGTTATCTAGCTAGAGCATGTCCAGTGGCACCAAAAGATCTATAAGCTCACCAAAAGCTGACAAAAAAATTCAATTGGATAACGAAGGTTTTGTCAAGCCAAAAAGAAAGAATGTGATTAAAAAAGGGGAAAACGAATGGTAGAAAGGTGGTGTCCAAGAATTAAAAAGGAAATAGCAATGAAGACAAAGTGAAAGGAGCAGCGAAATTTGTTCCTAAAACCTATTTTAACGAAGAAAGAAATCAGCAAGGAAATGCAGCTACCATCATGGAGCATGGCTTCAAGAAAGATGTGGAAAACCTTATTGATAAGCCCGATAAATGAAGATAGTTTAAGGACCCAAATTTCAGGGCAACCAAGGCCTACTCCTAGTCAAGGAAATGGGAGATCAAGGAGAAGAGAGAGGGGATTTGGAAAAATGCGGAATTCTATTCAGATTATGAAGCTACGAAAGCGGAAATAAGCCAATCTCAAAATAGCATGAGGGTTGCAGATATTGGAATGAAAAAAGCGCAGGCAATGTACACATAACAAAATCCAAATATAACAATGGCTGATTGTGCATCTGGAAATCACGCTCATTTAGAAGCCATCTTGGGGCACACCAAGAGAATTAAACCTGCAAAACAAGAGTTCTCTTGTGGAATATCAGGGACTCGATGCCCCACAAAAGAGAGGATTCTCAAGATACTAAATGTTAAGGAGAGGCCTGATTTGGTGATGTTACAAGAAACTAAATTGGAGGACAATGCACTCAGACACAAGAGCTTATCTAGTGGGTTGTGTCAGAGCTACAACCTCGTCTAGAGGTCTCACTGTTCTCTCAAACCCTAGAGAGGTGGATGTTGCTACAGTGATATGTCAGGTAAAAATCATAAATCAACCTTGGTTTTTTCACTAATTAATGTCTATGACCCTCACACAGCCATTGACAATGATGTGTGTTGGGATTCTATATCTCGGAATTTACTCCATAACAATAACAATTGTTGAACTGTTGGAGGAGACTTCAATTCCAAATTGGACAGCTCTAAAAAGCAAGGAGAGGTTCACAATTCTCTCAATCTGTCTAACTTTCAAAATTTTGTTGAAGAGTCTGAGTTGTGGGATGTCAAACACCATAAGGTATGGTTCACACAGACCAATAGACGCAAAATCAAACAGTTAATATTAGAAATTCTTGCAAGGTTTCTTGCCTTTATTAACTGGTTGAACATTGATTATGTGCTCTATTTTGCTGTGATGCCAGGAAATGCCTAGGAGGGTGGCGTTTCACCCCAGAAACGTTTCAGAAACGGAAACGGAAACGTGGGGGAAACGGAGGGGAAACGTGGCAAGCATTTCCAGAAATGTCTGCGACGTTTCCAAAAACGTCACAGGCGTTTCCGGAAACGTTTCCAACATTTTTTAAATTTTAAAGCATCAAAACTTTTTTAAAATAAAAATAACTGCATTTAATGAACCTAAACCTAATCTACCTACCTAGACTTGCTAAAGACACTTCCTAAAAGCTATATAATGACATCTTGGGTCTATTCTAAATCACACTCTCATTTTTCTCTTGTTAAATTCAGTTTTCGTGGAGATGATTATGAGGAAAATCTGGATGATATATTCTAGAATCTAGATTATTATCATGTATATGTGAATCATTGAAATTGTAACCATGTTGAATGATGAGTCATGACTCTTTAGAAGTTCAAATTTCAATGAATACAAAATATTTTGAGTGCTTTATCAATTATCTCTTATGGTCTACAATTATAAAATGAGTACTATGCATAATGCATATATATATATATATATATATATATATATATATATATATATTGTATGGACGTTTCCGGTAACGTTTCGTATCCAAGGTTTTTTGAAAATTGTCGTTTCGCGTTTCGTATCCATTTCCGTTTCCTGGCAACATAGCTATTTTGAGATTGTGAAGGATGTGGTTCCAAACACTAGCATATTTGTCTCTGATTGATGACAGTAAGTATCCAAAAAGAGTTCCTTTCAATTTTAAATTTTTAAGAAAATGTGGCTGAACCTTCTGGGAATCGATGCAAATGGTTGAAGAAATCTGCAATGCTCCTAAGCAAAAGATTTGGATCTAAAATCTATCTCTTGACTCTATTAACTAGTTGAACATTGATTATAACGTCAGTTTTCAGATCATGAAGGATGGGGTTCTAATCACTAGCATGTTTCTCTCTGATTAAAGACGTGTAGCTGAACCTTCTGGGATTTGATGCAATGGTTGAAGAAATTTGCAATGCTCCTAGCAAAAGATTTGGATCTAAAATGTACCTCTTGCCTCTATTAACTAGTTGAACATTAATTACAACGTCAGCTTTGAGATCATGAAGGATGGGGTTCTGATCACTAGCATGTTTCTCTCTGATTAGAGACGGTGGGCATCCGAAAAGAGTTCATTTCAATTTTGTGAAAATGTGGCTGAATCCTCTGGGATTTAATGCAATGGTTGAAGAAATCTGGAATGCTACTAGAAATAGATTTGTATCTAAAATGAACCTGTTTTCACATAAGCTCAAGGAGGTCAAAGCCAAGCTAGGAGTGTGGAATCAAGAAGCTTTTAAGAACATCTTTAAACAAAAGGAATTTCTTGAGGACCAAAAGCAAGCAATCCAATCCAAAATCCTGCAGGAATTTTTTTATCAAAGGCCTTGAAGCGGGAGAGTGAGTTAGCTAGAAATCTCAAAGAAATCTACAAGGAAGAGATCATTTGAAGGCAAAAATCTGTCTCTATTGGCCCAATGAGGACAAAACAGTACCAAGTTCTTCCATCAAGAATGCAAGATGAGTAGACATGTGAACTACTAGGGAGGCTTGAAACTCGGATTAATTCTATTATTGAGAACCCTATGGAAATTAATCATGCTTTGACATCCTACATCGATGACATTCTCTCCAAAGATAATGTTGACAGGAGAGAGACCCACAATCTCCTTCTTGCCAGTCTCCTGTCTTTTGTGACTAACAACCTTAATATAACTCTTCACAAAAAGATCTCGCAGGAAGAATTAATGAATCCTCTATTTGAGATGGTTGGTGATTGCATCCTTGGTCCTTATGGGTGTACATGTTTTTTAAACACTTTTGGGACAAGAACTATAGGAAGCTAGCGAAAAACCCATGAATCCAGATCTGGTCTAAAACACTTGAATATTACCTTTATCACTCTTATTCCCAAGAGCAAAGAGTAATGGCAGCCAGAGAACATTGGGCTGATTTTTCTCTGCGATATGGTGTATAAGATAATCTCTTAAGTGATTGCTAACAAGATCAAACATGTTCTTCCGAAGCTAATTTGGAAGAACGTGGAGGTTTCATCAAGGACGGGCAAATTATAGCAGGTATCGTTATGGTCCATGAGATTGCCCACTCCTTCGAAATAAAGAAGAGGAATGCTCATCAAACTTGATATTGCAAAAGACTATGACTGAGTCTACTGGGTATTTCTTGATAAACTGCTGGCAAAATTCAGGTTTTCAGAGGATTAGAGGGAATGGGTTAAAACTTAAGGGGTGTTACTCCACCATAAGTTTTTTTGTCCTCATCAATGATTCCGCTAAAGGTTTCTTTAGTTCAACGAGAGGTCTCCGACAAGGGGACCTCTTATCTCTATATTGATAAGGGTGTTACTCCACCATAAGTTTTGTGTCCTCGTCAATGATTCCGCTAAAGGCTTCTTTTGTTCAATGAGAGGTCTCCGACAAGGGGACCTCTTATCTCTACATTGTTAAGGTTGATGCTCTTCGTAGGCATCTTGTTGATCATAAGCAAAAAGGGTGCCTTAATGGTATCAAGGCTTTTTTGCAGGTCGTTACCCACACTTATCTTCAACATGTGGATGATACTCTTCTCCTTGTAGTCCTGAATATGCAAGAAGTGCATGAGATCAAGGATCTCCTTCAAAACTATTAAAAGGGGCCTGGACAAAAGGTTGAATAACTGTGGAAAAAAAAAAAAAAAAAAAACAATGTCCAACCCAATGAGCAGAGCTTCTTGGTCAGACAATTGGGTTTTGAAAAGGCACAACTCCCTACCACATACCTCGGATTCCCCTTATATAAGGATAAGGTTAAAAAAGGTAGATGTGGAACCAACTTTTGAAAAAAACATCATAACAAACTTGCTACTTGGATGGTAAAGTGGTTGTCCTTGGTGGGCAAGTTTATGCTTCTCATATTAATTACTCAGTCCATCCCTATCTACAGGTTTCCTATTCTTCAGGCCCCCAAAGTGGTCATCAAAAAGTAAATAATATGCAATATTTTTCTTGACTAGGAACAATAGAGAAGTACAAATCCCACTCCTAGCTTGGGACGTAATTTGTATGCCGAGCAGACTTGTGGGGGAAGTTTAAGAACCCTAGTTATGATAATCTTGCCCTTATTGCCAAGCTTTTGTGGAGAATAAGCAAAGATCACAAGAAGGATTACAGTATTTTACTTCATGTCAAATACTTGGACTGCAAGGATCCAGAATGAATCATCACAGCAAACGATCTCCCAGGAGGGTCAGCTATCTGGAACAGCATTGCGGAAGCCATGGATGTTACTTTAAAGTTTAAACAATTCTTTCTATAAAATCCGAAATGGGTCTAATTTGGACTTTTGGAAGGATGCCTGGATTAAGGATCACCCTCTTCTTCTCTGCCTTGATTTGTTGAAGCTAAGAGATGTGGCCTGCACTAAGTGAGGAAATTTAATGAAGGATTATTGAGTAGAGCAGTCGGGAGAGTGGGGGCTGGGGGAGCAGGGGAGGGCTGGGGGTGGGGGATGTTAGGGTGTGATTATGAGGAAATGGAAGAACTTTATACTTCCCTCAAAAATGAAGATGATGCAGAAAAACATATGAGCACAACCCATTTTAATCTCAGAATTTCTTGGAATGCAAAAGAGGACACTATTTGTTGATATTTTTAGGGTTTTGGGAGACTATTCTGAGGTACCTAGCCAAGAAAAACTTGTCAAGTCGAACATTAATGCCTGCCCCAACAAAATTTCGAAAAGATCTAGTCTAATAAAGCTTGGCCAAAGGCTAAGGTTTTCCTTGGCTTGTGATTCATGGCAAATTTCTCTAAGGTGAGCATCTCAAGAGGAAAAGGAGTTCAAGACCTGAGTACATGTCCGATGTGTATGGAAGCTGAAGATGTGTCACACTTACTTTTCAATGTAGATTTGCTATTCATCTCTGGCATTCCCTTGGGTCTTTTTTACGTCTCCGGTGCAGCAAATCTCATCATGTTGGGTTTCTCTAAATAGTAAAATGCTTTTAAGGCCCTTTGATGTTTGGCCCCCACCATGATTGCCTGGTGCATTTGGAATGAAAACTCTATGAGATACACTAAAATTTGTAAATCCCCTATGATGGAATGTTATGGAAAGGAATGTTATGGAAAATCTCTTGACCATCAAGAGGAGTAAATCTAGAGAGGCTAACCCAAGTGAACTGGCAGTGCTCTGTAATTGGACATACCTTTGAATTGATTTGGACTCTCTACCTGGAAAGAAAAGTGATAAAACTGAAAGATCGAATGGAAGGTTCGTTGCAAGCTCAATTTGTAAGGTGCTTTTGAAAGTAATCCAAGGGATTCAGGAGTTGGTTGCCATATTCATTTTCCAGATTTCCCTTTCCATAACAAAGGCACAAGCGATTTCTTTTAATGGCCATGAAAGGTAAAAAGCATTCTGATCTTGCAGAACGGAAGTTAAGCTTACCGAGGAGCATTCTTTAATGCTTCGAATTCCTCTTCAGTGGGCAAAGGCCTGCCAAATATATCCTTTGGCTGTGACCTCCTCTTTTCTTCAATTAGACCATCCTTTGCAATGATGCCTCCTTTCCTATATAGCAAGTCAGAAATTTGTAATCTCAGAAACAATTTACAATAAAAAAATGATTGCATCCCTGTGTGGAAGATGAAAAGTTACATACTTCAACTGGAAAATACTAATATAATCTTATAAGCAATGGTTGACCACAAAATACATGGCAGCCACCTACCCTACAGCACCGAAGCAATAGGAATAGAATCTTGCTGATCATTGCTCATACCAAGCTTCTTCCTCTCTTCTGCAATTTCTGCAGCTTTTGCACTTTCTGCATTGTAGCCAGGGGGCGCATATACATAAAGCTCACAGCTTGCATCATCTCCACCTGCATACCGCTAACTTCAATTTTTCTGTATGAAAAGCAAATAAACTAGTAAAAGCAACATGATAACTACATAAAAATGGTGATAACAAGCATTGCAATAGAATGCAAATTTATATGCAATGCTTGACAAGTTGACATGCAAGCCACAACAAGCATGCAATAGAGTGACACAAGAAAAGAAACATGACATCACCTAAATATTCAGGCAGAAGCTGTGCCTCTTGAATAAGAAAACGTATAGAAATACAGATCAGAAAGTAAGCCTGTAAACAAATTTGGTCTTGGTTAAACTATTTTTCTAGTATAGGCTCCAATTTTTATAGCAGTTATAAATCCATGTAACTAGATGATACACTTTGTATGACTAACCTGAGAGAGATTGGTAAAAATATGATTACAAAAACAATCATTTAAGATAGGAGAGGATTCTCCATGAGAATACTGAATGAAGACTGTAGATTGACATTTCAAGCACTGTATGAATATTAAAATTACTTTGGCTCATTTTATGTAAGCTGCCTATTCTTTGTTTAATTGTGGTTAAGTTGGCTGTGCCATAAGGCATCAAAATTGAGGTCATAATCATGTATTGATACTATTCATGGTTGAGGCATAGTTATCATCGCATTGACATTTATTAATTATTCAGACTAATAATTATTCTTTCACAATTTCCTTTCCCTGCCATTTCTTTACTGTGAATTTGTGCCTTTCTATCTTATTTTAATAAGATAGCATGCCAATACCAGAGCAGGACGATCCCTTGACATATGCAGGTTATTGTTCAATGTCTCGACTCTTCAACATACATAGCAAAATTGTGTTTTTGTTAGATGCAGCTGAAATTACTGTTAGAAAAATAACCAGTGTAGAGAGAAACAATCACAGTGAAAGCAATAAGAAATAAACAGATCTAAAACACATACACAGATATTACATGGAAAACCTGGTAATGTACCAGGAAAAAACCACAGGCAAAGGTCTCTCAGTATTTTATTACTCAGGAATAAATCCACTGTTACATCAATGGCAGTCACCACGCACTAGCTCTAATGATTACAATCATACAACTTTACAATCCATGGGTTCCTTTTATAGAAAGAACTCATAGTACAAACTGGACTCCCTACAAATGTGTTATAGGAACGCCAAAAAAATTCCGGCAAGACCCTTAGGCCTCGCCAGAAACAACCTTCGGTTGTGGCAGGGGGCTACAACCAGCCCCCTGCGACCCCCTGGCATTTAGGCCTTCGGCCATGCCTGGCGCATGCGATTCGAAGGGACTTCGTACGCTCGGGTCAACCTGCCAACCTACCAACTTGGTCACTACCTGCTCACTCAATGCTGACTTCACATACCAACAATTATTGCAGCTGAAATTCAGTAGAGTACACACCCATTTCAAACTCTTGGCTTATCTTTGGCACTCTTTTCTCAATAACATTGCTTAGTGAAAACATCTGCCTTGTTTTTTAAACATTGTATAATTCCCATATTTCCGTGGGTCCAAAATGTGCTTATTACAATGTAGCAAATATCGAATGACTTCCAGAAGAAGGTAATATTATGTATTTCTTCAAATACATGTAGTCAAGTGACACAACTTGTTTTTTTGAGGTCTATTTCAAGTTGTATTGTTTTAGGGATTCCTTTCATTTTGTATGAAAGGCCTTGTTTTATAAAATTATCTCTATTCCTGCAAACAAGCTGGCTGAATTCTAACAAATTTACTGCAATTCTCTTTTGCAGCCGAGGAAACAATCTCTCTGGAAACCTCTGCAGTTTAGTATGGCATCAAATGTATATACTATAGATCAATCCTTACCATATTCTTTTCAAAAAAATTCAAGTACGTCTCCAAATATTATAAAACTTTAGTGGTTATAAGTTGTTTAGGTGATCAAACTTGCATTGTACTTGGGATGGTGAATTTTCCATGACATTTGTGAATCAGACTCAGAGATGTGAGTTCATTATTCATGTTGTACTTGTGTGTGAGGTTAAATTATTTTTAAAACTACGCATTTTTTATAATTTTATTATAAATACTCAACCATTTCCAAACCTTTCTGCCCCCTGATTTCTGTCATGTTTCCAGTCAGAAAGCAGTTTTCTTTAACTGCTATATTAGGATGGAAGAGAATAAAAAACCTAGAATGTAGATAAATTCGAAATGATTTTCAGGAAGAAGCAATGAAATCTGTCGAAGAAATAAGTCTAACCAAGATTGCATGATGGCAAGCCTTAAGAGAGGAGAAACAGTCGTGAAAGGCAGGAAATTTAAGCTGATTAAGGATATTTATCATTTCAAACAGTTAACACAAAGACGAACAGGAAATAATATGCATATATTGCAGTTAAAAATTAAAATACAGATTTCATCTCCCTATCAAGCTACAATGTTTTAAGATTCGGTTTCCAAGGCATTTGTAGCACTTCCACAGAAAATTTAAGAGTCTCCCTAGGTAGGAGGTTAAATAAGAATAAATACAATAACCTTGCTAAGGCAGGACCAGACTATGTGATCTTAAAGGAGTACTATGTTTTTGTTAACAGCAGTTACAAATACAGATGAAAAGGACATATATCTATTACCCTAAAACTATTCAAAGATTGTTCCTGTATGATACTAAGCTGCCTTAAATCTCTTCAGTTGAGGGTAATATTACTTAAGCTACAGATACATCTCTATATGTTGGAAAGTCAGAAAACATAATCCTTTAACCCTAGAAATCCCTGACACTTCAGTTGGTGACATCCTGAGATGACAAAGTTTTGCACATAATCCCATATAAAGTAAAGGAAGTAGTATTAGTTAAAAAAAGGGGACATTTTCTATCTCACAGCATCACAAGGGAAATGGCATTGTACAAGTGCCTGGAAAAGATGTTGACATGGCTGTCAGACTGTCAGTGCAATTGTAAAAAGAACTTCACAATTCTGATCTGACGTACATCAAGTTTAGGCAAACTAGATTAGAAAATTTTGAAAAAGATCTCATGAGAATAACCACCTTTTCTTTCTCTTTTTTGAAATGGCGGCAGTCTGGCGGAAAAGTCCTGCTCCTGTGCAAACTGTAAGAAAACAAAATATATCAGTAATAAAAATGCTGAATTCTGGCATAGATTTATGATTTTATCATATCTTTCTTTCAAAACTGATGAAGAAAAAATATTTCTAGTGGCATAACTATGACTGCCATTGATAGATATTATCAGCAGTGCAACATTTTCTGATTATCCACTCATTTTTGGTGATTCATTACATATTTCTCCCATTGTTACCAAGATGCTCTCTGGGTGCTTCATGACATAATCACAATCTATTTTAACTATATTTTCTAAACATTGAATTGTCACTTCCTCCCAAACATAAACAGTAGGTCAGGTTTCTAGTTTCTACTACCAAATGCTCTAGATATGTGAAATAGTTAAGAAGACTTTAGCGAGGCCAGTTTGCTTTTACCTTAAGATCAAATGTGTTCCAGTGACATTTCTCAAAGAAAATTCTGTATGTGTTCTACATTTTACTAAATGAAGAAACCTCCTACAGTTTAACACTTCTGGAGATCTGCTGTTTTGATTTAAAAAGAAAAAAGAAAAAAACAATGTTTTGTTGCTCAAATTGTTAAGAGCGAGGACTGCCTGTTTCAAATTTTCTTTAAAATCTTGAAACCACTTGAAAAAAAACAGTATTGTACTATTCCCATGTTTTCCACATATTAAAGAGACAATCTGTTTAAACTTTCAAAATTAATATATTTTTACATAACAAAGACAATCACATTCTTCTGTCTTGACATGGAGGAACGTTAAGACAGTCATCTTGCCAAGGTCACAATTTCTTTACTGGTGCTCAAAATCCAAAACCGTAAGACTTGTGAGGAAGGTTAGGATTTCCCAAGGTTGCATGATAATTTTATGTTACATGATTCAAATTTGATGGTCCAGTTTAAATGTTACAGGCCTACAGTGTACCCAAGTTTATAGTGCACCCTAGTTTTGGAGAAAAGCACCCTGCATATCCTCGCACCCCCGTACCCAAGTTGTGAGAGTTCGCACCCATTGGTGTGCTCTTGGTGAAAAAAATCATAAATCCTATGAGAACCATAGAATTTCAGAAACATAGGCTTTACTACCAAGTTTTCAAATTTTGATGAATCTAACAACTTTATAGGCATTTTATATAAAAACTTGGTGAACACTTTTTTATAAACCTGCTTATTGATTTATTAATTTTTTTCTAATTTATGGAAAATTACTCAATTGACCAAAAAAATTCCCATCCAAAAAACCCTGATATGATTTGGCGAATCTGATTTTTGAAATTTGTGAAAAAAATAGCCAATTGGCAATAAATAGTCCATAACCACCCCCAAAATGCTATTGGAAAATCTAAATTTCATGAAAAAAAAATGTTACTTTGGCAAAAAATTACCCATGAAAAATTCTGCAATGCTGATAGGAAGACATAAAGTTTAAAATGTTTGAGAATAATTAAGCGGTTATGCTGATTGGTGAATCTAAATAGACAATTTTGTCTGAAACAAAGCCAACTGGTGAAAAACGGCCCATAAAAATACCCTGAACTAATTTGCAAATCTAATTTTTGAAATTATAGTGAAGCATTGAGCATTTGGTGAAAATTACCCTAAAATGCTGAATTAATCTTATTTTAAATTTTGTGAAGGAATTGTCCAATTGGAAAAAATATAACCCATGAAAAATACCCTAACAAGCTAATTGGCAAATCTAACTTTTCAAATTTTTAAGAAAAATTAACCAATTGACAAAAAAGAACTTAAAATGCTAATAAGACTAACCGAGTTTTGAATTTTTTTACAACATCAGAAAACTAGCGAAAAAAATAACCCATAAAAGACACCTAAAATGCTAATTGGCGATCTAATTTTAAAAACGTTTGTAAAAAAATTAGCCAATTGGCAAAATAACAACACCCCAGTTCACCCTAATTTAAATTCCAAACACAATAATCATCCACCCCCACCAACTATAAAGGCTAGATAGTCTCACTTCTTCATAACAGTAAAAGGATTTCAACTTTTCTCTACCCAATTGGGCAACCGTTCTTATACTTCCAAAAAATGTCACAGTGGGATGAGTTCAAGTACTGAAAAGAAAAAAATGTCACAATAGAAGACACACTAAAATGTTAAAATTGGGTATAATAGAACATCCAACTCACTGGGTGTGGCATCTGAATCGAATTTGACAAAAGAGATACCCCTATATCATAACAATCAGAAGGCTACCCAGAAAAGAAGAATTTTTCGACCCAATTGGGCATCAATTCTCATACTTCTAAAAATTGTCAGGATGGTATGAGTTCAAGTACTGAAAAGATTGAGACTTTTAAAACGGATCCCCGGGTTTAAATCCCAAGAGACGTATAAGATGTTGAAAATGGTAAAATACGATATCCAACTTGTTGGGTGTGGCATCTGAATTGAATTTGATTGAAGAGATGCTCCTCTGTCGTGGCAAACAGAAGACTACCCAGAAATGATGAATTTACTACATAAACACAAAGATAAAAATAGGTGAGTAGCCTACCTCCCTGGCAACTTCTTGGGATTTGCGATCTTTGTGGGCATGGGTCTGTTCGGCAATCCATTTGCGCTTCTGGTTGGGGTAAGAGAGGATGCCATGGCTTCTGATTAAGGTATGAATGGCTCCACGCTGTGCCTGATTTGGATGAGTAGTCCACTTCGCCCTGAGCAATTCTCTTGCTCAGCCTCAACCCTCCTTCCTCCTCTCCATCCATTCTGTCAAATGAATTTTATCTTTATTTCTACCAGTGCTCTGCAGGAGTCTTCAACAGATTCGCATGATGAGTAAACGCAACTATGTAGAATTGCAAAATTTAGGTATATGTGTGCGCCTAGTAATTTCGATTTGGTCATTCCACATCTTTTGTAGAAAATCACACGCAGATATACATGTGAACACAAATATATATATATATATATAAAATTTTAATTAATAGATTATGTTTTTTTACGCCGAAGGCATTCCCCTATGGGAAAGGCCCTATGGACGCGTTTCTATGACTATCTAAAATTTGTGGCGTTTTTGCTTTTGACAGTTTTTTGACAGATTATGCTTGCGCAGATTCTCCAGCTTGTTACAGGGAATCCGCTTTTAGAAGAACAGGGAATCAGCTGTATGTATTGCACGAAATTTAAAGAATCATCGAACCCCATGTATGTTTGGAGCTTACAAGAATTATTGAATGATGGGTCAATTGAATGACAAAGAAAGGCGTGAAGTACCATTTTTGAGTCCTTATTTACGAGCGAACTTTGGTTATGGAGTCCGTCACGGCAACTGCTAGAACGACCTTTACACCATCGCTCGTATCAATCCCTTATCTTCAAGGAAAACACCATCAAGACACACAAGATGAAATAAATTCTTAATTTTTTTGAGCGAATTTTTATTCATGGCACATGCTTTAATGTCCACATTTGCATACATATATTTTGATTTACAACTATTTGTTAACCGAAATTTAAAGAATCATCGAACCCCATATACAATTAAACCTTCGGAAATATTTGAGCTGAACCTGTAGAAAAATAAGCATTGCCCTTCCACTTGACCGTGAGGTAAGAGACATACCATTCCCAATTCTGTACTGGTATAAAAATGCATTGATGAACAGAGTATGACATCAAGTTATCTATTTGCAAATCTCCTCGTCGATCCATTAATAAGTACCATTTTCAAACAAAAAAAGTCAGGATTAACATTTTCCACCTTTGATAGATGCCATGGCTTCCAGAAAGCAACCTTTGTCAATTATTCATATCCCGGGTACTATGGCTCCGCACTACTATTTTCCAAATAAAATTGATGGTTACTAATTGTAGATACTTTTTCCTTACAAGATTGATAAATATTTATGATCGACCACCCGATTTTATGAGATTTTAGATATTTTCAAATCATGGAAAAATAGTATCAATCTAAATTACAAAGATAAAAATTTACTATTTATGATTTTCTACTTCGATTTTAGTAAAGGCTACTTTATTTTTAAAAAAGGTCAGGCTAATTTTTTTGAGGAATTGTAAGAAACTACAACATAAAACAATTTAGTCCTTTTTGGACTATACTATGATCTTTCAATCAAATTAAATGGTCTGCCATTCTTAACTTGGTAATAAGAGAAATTGGTCTTTTGTAGTTGAAGAGTCTTACATAGATGCATGACTATTAACAAATGCATTCTTTATTTTAAAACTCTTTTGGAAAAACAAACTAAATTTATGCTTTACTTCTTCTTAACTCATCTTAAAGATGACCTAGCATCATGAGTTTCCAAGAAAAACTGAGTCCAATAACTTTTCTTTTTATGATATTAAAAGGAAGTGAAAAAATTGGAGTGTGGTGTGTCACGTAGATTAATGGTCGTGCGTTTCAATTAATCTCATGTTTCATTTTGATCTATAATCTATGTTAGAAATAGTCTTAGCATCTTTGGTGGCATTCAAATGTTTTGCCAAGACAGAATTTATAACAACTTTATATTGTAGATTTTCACATCCATCCCTTTATCTGGTTTGGATTGATCAACCTGGTTTGCCAATGCATGGGTGCCCACATGAAAATGGAAACAAATTTAGGTTTTGAATGATGCTTAGACCCACGCACATGCACGCCCACACCCACACACGCCCACGCCCACGCACGTGCACACGCATGCACACACACCGTGAACCAGAATATGCTATTACAAAATTTGATTGCCAACCTAATACTTGTCTTTAAAAAATAAGGTGTCAAACCAATATTGAATATCAAAATTAAACACTCTCACTATGATACCAAGGTAAATGACAAGAAAGATAAACGATTTGTTTGATTCCTTAGACTACAAATGGGAGGAGCTATTCAGATTAAAAATTTTGTTTGATGTCAATTTTTTGGACTTAAGATTCCTTTAAAAAAAAGACCTTAGGTTAACTATTTTGATTTATATATTGATCTATGACGAAATTTTTTGTTTATAGATGGGCTTTATATGATAGAAGTGGATCGAGTTTCCTAAACTTTTCTGGATCGACTAATGCTCTCCACATTGTAGGCGGAGTCATAATCCATAAGTTCATGCAAGACGGGTTTGTTTCCGTCTCTTGTTGGGAAATATAGTTTTGCAGTTAGGAGGTAATATAATTTATTCATTCCCATGGCAAGCCAAGTAGCCTCATCTGCCTCTTCCCCGAGTTTTGAACCCGAGACCTGTGAGAAGATGATGAGAGGGAGCTCCAAGTGTGGAGTGAAAATAAGCTGATTATTTCGATAACTCTGCGAAAGCCAAAGGGCATGCTTTGTAAATCCATTTTGGCGTTATTCATGGTGTTTAATGATAAAAATTAGGAAGGAGGATCAACACAAATATTTACTATCCTAGATTTTTGGGGAGGATTTCTATAATAATATCTAACAATAAAAAGCTACAATGTTTATCTACTTTTGAGTCGATTGGCCATTCTTGTAAAAGAGAAATCAAAATTTCATGTAGATAGCGTGTCATATGGAGGACGTGTTTAAACACAACACAAAGTGCTGCCCAAGCACGTGTTTCCGAAGTCATTGGGCATGAAGGCGGGGGTTCGCTCGCCAAAAAGACGTTAACTATTTTGATTTGAACCTGGGCGTGGTTGCGGGATATAGTGTATGCATGTTCGACTCTTGGTAATGAAATGTGTTTGTACATTAGAAAAGGGGGTTCCTACGCATTTTAAATGTGTGTATGTATATTCGACTTAGAAGTTGTGTAAAGTGAAGGTCATAGTTGAAAGAGCGAGTAGTAGTAGATTCCACATGGGGCTTGTTTCATAGGGTGAAATGCAAAGACAAAAACGCTTGCATCAATAAATCCTTTCATGAAGGCAGGATTTTTTTAATATGTTGCAAAAAAAATTGTTCAGACATTATTTGGGGAAGCTTTATATGGGCCATTTTAAACAATAGTAAATACATATCTTAAATTTTTAAATTTTATTTTACTATTTAAAAAAACCCATTCAATACCCCTAAGATATCAGAAAAATTATGGGCATTTTAAATGATAGTAAATACATATCTTAACTTTTTTAATTTAATTTTTATTATTTTTACAATAAATTATTTCAATGTCTTTATGGTAAAAATAAACTAACAATTGCACATGAGTTGCAAACTACATCGAGAGAGGATAAAAAATGTTAAGTTTGTTGGAGTTGTAATTTGCAGTGAAGTGTGTACAAACTTAAATTGTTTTAAGTTTTTGTGATGGGGAGGAGCAAAAAATGTAGTACAACTACAACATTTGACAAAAAAATGCCTCCTCTTTTGGCTTGATGGATGTCCATACTCTATTGCAAAGCTCTTGTTTTGCCACAACATGTGAATATGCTAGCAACGATGAGTTGATCAAGTTAAATATTTGTTTGTTGCATTTGGCAAAATAGTCTCAATGGCTCTTGAGGAGTTGATCTGCATTGCTCTCCATGCATGGTCTAGATTGCTAAATACTCAAAAATAAACAAAAAAACTTTCTAAAGACTAAGAACAATCGAGCACATGCCACATTATTATAGTGTAAGCCTTTTTTTAGATTGTTTCATTTAGCATCACCAATAATCGCCACAATAACATTCTCCCTTTTTAAAATGAAGGAAATGGTTCCCATTTCTCACAACAATTTCTCTTGCAATAATCTTGGAGTTAATTTTCATTCAAGTGTGGCAATGAGCACATACCCAAAGATTCTTAACAACTTTAATCTAGTTGTGATCTCCTATATTAAGATGTGATCTATGCTTTATGATATGTCTTATGGCCTTCAATACAACTACATCCAAGGATCTTCTTAATTCCTCTATCTTTCATCAATCTATGTATCATTTGAACCTCACCTCACCTACCCACATCTACATAGATGTTTGAGAGAAGAACATAAATTGCATCATTTTTAGGATCCAAATCAAAATGCATTGTGGTTGTAAATATGCCTAAGCATATATCCATATGTGATGTACAAGTACCAAGAGCATTTGCAACTACAACATTTGAAAAAAAAATCTATTCTTTTATACTTTGATGGATGTTGACACCATGTTCCAGAGCTCATATTTTGGCACGGGTTGGGAGTACGCTACCAAATGTAAATTGAGCGGGTTGGAGACTTGTTTGTTTCATAAGACGAAGTAGTGACTCTCTCTTGAGGAAACCCATGTCAAAATAAATATATAAATATTTAATTTTCTCCGGCATAATTTGCAACTCATGTGCAATTACTAGTTTTATAGGTTTTGGAAATGAAGATAACTTGTTTGGAAGATACTTATTGTTAAAAAATAGTCATTATTACAATCCAAAAATATAATCATGTTAAAATACCTCTAAATACATACCTTAATACCCCAAAGTGAATGTAAATTACTTATAAGACTCTAAATTCACATTTAGTCATTCACTTACTAATCTAAATTTGTAGTCTTTAACATCCATTTAACACTCAATCTCTATGGATAAAAGGAACAAGGGGATTTTCGTCCACCCTCGTTAAATGCAAACCTCACTAAGCTAATTTAAATGACCACACCAAGTCCAATAATGTAACCTGGTGCACAAATAATCTACTTTAACTAACCCATGGCTATACATTTTTATATCAATTTGTCTTCAAACTACTCTTATATAAGAGGGTTTAATTGATGGTTGTATAAATGCATTTCAAATTTCTAATCTTGGGATAGGGTAGAATTTCTTTAAAGACAACATCGAGAGGGCAATGTCGAATGAAATGCGTTAGAAAATTTTACTTGACTGAAAAAAGTCAACCATTAAATTTTACCCAATTTATTATTGTTGTGTGACTCTAGATTTTTCTAATGCTTATACTAGGCAATTTCCCATTGTATCTAGTATATATTCAATTTACATCTTAAGACGAAAACCCAAATAAATATTAAGTGGTATATTCGGAATTGTTCACCATGTGGGCCATTTAGATTTAGACTCCCAAAAAAAAATTTAAATAGCAAAGGGTGTGCATCCGACCCAATTGACAAACATTTAAGTTCGAGTTTATGCAAATGACTCTCATCTATCCTCTATATTTACACCACTTCCTCTTCATATTTCTCACACATTCTTTCACGTCTTAAGGCTCTCTTTATATGTATGTTGGGTTATTGGGTTTAAGGTTTGTCTTTACCTTCTTCAAAATCACAACACCTTTAACTTTCAAACACACTAAAAAAAGACATTTTTTTCCAAAACAAAGTTCATTGCAAAGTTCCCATGTGTTTCCTACTTACCTCAAGCCATATAAACATAACTTACTTCGTCACTACATTAATTTAACTTTGTATAGTGAGATTTTCTAAAACTTCATACCACATTTTTGGAAGAATCTCTCTTCTAAGTGGGATGTCTTTTTAAAGGGTGGTTGTAGGTTTGAAGATTAATTTTTCTTTGAGGTTTGAAGATTAATAGCAATAGTTTTTGGGGTTGAATTTTACCATAGCAACAATTTATTTGCTATCACATAAAATGATATCACCGTTTAGATTATTGTTACATCACTATTAACAATGAGAAAAGATTATAAGTACATAAGATTTTAAATTCTAATTTGGGTGTCGAGAAAAGAAATGGTCTTTGGTGATAAAATAGTTAGTGACAAGATTAGACATCCATGACTTTTGTTTTAATGAAGTATATTTTTCTTTCCCCGATCTCCTTGCGCAATGGTAACCCCTTTTCTTCATAGACTATTTCTATGGAAGCACAAAATCCTCACAAGTTTTAGCAAATAAATAAAAAAATATTGATTTACTCCATATAAAAGAAAAGTTGTTGAATTTGTGTATTGAAAATTGCCTAAATACTAAACCAAAGCTATGAATTATGAAAGGTAACAAAGCCTTGGTGGCCGGATATTTCACACTCGGTATTGATCTCACCATTACTAGCTAATAAAAAAGACGTGTGTGTTCCGGAGGTAAATGCTAGCTAGGAATGTGTAATGCTTGGTTTGGTCTACAAATTGGGGGCATTCCCGTTAAATAGACAAAGAGGTTACGAGAAAACAAATTGAAGTGTAAAAATTTGGAGAGGGAAAGGGGGATGTTCACATGAGTTTCATTTGGAACAATCGTATGAAAAATGTCACATCCAATGAGTGCAAATGGAACCATGTGGAAATATTTAAAGAATCACTCTATATGTCATAAATGAAAAATTAGATCCTCGCTAGAAAATTCTATGAGAGATTTTTTTGGAAAATCTTGACACTTTCCATCATAAGGGACACCTACAACATAAATATTTGGGGGTTGATAGACCAAAGATAAGAAGAATCCAAAGTTACAATTATTTTGTTCTTTATTTAGTGACGAAAGAGACTAGGTGATCAATGATTGTGTAGCAAGCAATGAGAGGCGTGAGGCAAACAAAGAGCTCTTAAAGTGTGCGTAAAGGGAAAGGTTTGGTCTAGATAAGGTAATTAAGGAGATTAGTTAGAGGAGACTGTGGGGGAGAAATTAAACTTGATCTCTCTTTCAAATAACCTAAATTTTATGGAATTCTCAAAGCCAAGTAATGTTATCACGGTTACTAACGAATTTCGTAAGGGAAACATTCTTTGTAGTAATTTGTTTTCCTAGTTAGACTGGTTTCGCGACCTCTCTCCTCCCAAATTGGCAAGGGTCGGGATTGAATTTGGTTGGGTTGTTGAGGGTTTCTAAAAAACAAAATATTTACCTTTAGTGTCGGATAATCAGTAGAAGGAGGTATCTTCTTTTGTCTCATTTGGAGATATCTACGTAGTTTTCTCTACTATTTTTCTTGAGTTGGAAATCAATAATATCACCTTCAAGCCATGGAACAAGATAGAGGAAAGCGGTCTCTAGTTTATCCAATGTTAGGAAAGTAATCGTTTGTGGATATAATCTCTAATTAGATAAAGTATTCTTGGACCAAGGTGATTACTTCTAAGAATTATTTGTTAGGAAATGGATTCTTCATGGTTTAATCATGCTTGGGTGAAGACAAGGATTATGTTTAGAGAAATTGTTTGTGTTTCTTCGAGAAGTGTGGTGTTTTTCTTGTCCCTGGACACCATTTCTTAACCATGCTTCGTAATCATATTTCTTTTTCTAATTTGATTTCACTTACAATATAATCTTTCCTTTTTCAATTTCTTCAATTTGACTCAATTTTAAAGGCTTTTACTAGGACGTGTTTGAACTAAATTCTTCTTCTTCTTCTTCTTCTTCTTCCTAGTTAGGGTCCCAACACTCCATCTTCCATTCGATTACTTTTTCTTTATAATATTCATTTATTTCTAAATTTATAGAAAACCAAACATGCTCTCTTGGATTGAGAAGCGCGTTGATATCCGCTTTTGTCTTTGGCCGGGTAAATATTCATTAGGACTCCAACCAATTCATTCCTCTAAAGCTCCCACTCCCAATTATGTTGATTCGATTCAATTGTTGACATCGCAACCCAATCAACGAATGAATGCTTGTGTAGTCGGCCATGTCGAGGACGCAGCGTGGATTCGTGGTCCATTCTAGACAGTAACTATAGGTAGGCCCATACCATATAGTATAGATTAATTGAGATTGAGATTCTCATATCTGCCCTATGTATTCTATCTTTGCATACACATATATGATGGAACACATGCTATAATGTATATAATACATGGTATTGATCTCGTAATCAATAATTGATTGATTATGTATATAATAGATGGATCCAAAATCAATCATTGATCTATTATATTCGTTATATGGCCATCTACATGACCATATAGATCTATGGGATGATATCTATATATGGAGTGTTGAATCTTCCACTGGTACATGGACCACTGTTTGGACCGATGGACTTACCAGTCTTGATCGTTACAAGGGACGATGCTATGATATCGAACCCGTTCCTGGAGAGGAAAATCAATTTATTGCCTATGTAGCTTACCCCTTAGATCTTTTCGAAGAAGGTTCTGTGACTAAAATGTTCATTGAAATTGGAGCTTATTGGACGAACCAAGGCCCCGAGGTAATCACTAGAGAAATACCCCATTTAGATGCTCACTTACTCCGTCATTTGGACGAAAACGGCCTTGTAATGATAGGATCTTGGATAGAAACAGGTGATGTTTTAGTGGGCAAATTAACACTTGAAGCAGAAGAAGACTCACTATTAAATACTCCAGAAGGAAGAAGTCATGTAAGATCCCTTATTGATCTAGCAAATGGTTTCTAAACTCGATATGTCCATTAAAATTGACAATGATTTGGGTTTTTTGCACACAAAAATTGTGTGGGTTTGTGTTATGATTGATATTTACATACCCATATTTCATTTTATAAAGTTCCTTTCATTAAAGGGATTTTAGATTCAAATCTTAAATTATGAAGGGTTTTCATTCCATTGTCTTGGTTCAGAATCAATTTGGGTATCTTTTAGTGGTTTTCTCATCTAATTCTCCTTCAAGTTTCTATGTTGTATCGGTTAAATTTGTAGAAAGGGAAACTCAAAAATATCATATAAGATTCTAGAAGGAACCATTAGGGCTTAGTTGGAGATGCGTGCCTCTCCTTCCTCTCGTGAGTAGTTAGGGATTTGCTTTATTATTGGTTGTCCCTAATTCCTCTAATGTCACACATTTCAGTAGTGCATAATCTCATTGAACCAAAAAAACATTTCTCTAACAGTGTAGCTAATAGCTAGAGCTTCCCACATAAAATACTTCAAGAGAAGATTGTGTTGGGAATGATGCCAATTTTTGCATTTAAAATTCCAGTAAATTTAGATAGTTCTATTTTTAGAAATACTCTAAAAATAGGCTTTTAAGATGTTTGAGGACTTATGTATTTAGTTGTATGTTTGTTTGGTCGTGTATGACCAAATAAGCGATTTTAAGTGAATTCCTAAAAAATAGTTGAAAAAGCTAAAAATAGATTGTCAATGTCGGTTTTGAATAAGTAAAAATTATTGTGTGGTCATCCCCTCTAAACGACACACTAGTTTTTGCAGTATAAACACAAAATATCTTCGATTCGCTTATTGAAATCATATTCACATGTTACAAACATATAGGAGTTGTGTCTCCTAAAATATAAAATCTCCTATAACAACTCCTAACAAAGTGCCCAACAATAAATTATACATACATACATACATATACATATACATATACATATACATATACATATACATATATATATATATACACGACATAACAATATAACCAATATTAAAAACTTATTTACCACCCAGTAAATAATAATCACGTAATGTAAACTCTAAATTTCCTAATATTCCCCCGCTTTGTGTTTACATGGGAAGAAAGCACATATGAAAAATTGGAAATAGAATCGCACGCCTCGCATAATTTTAGGTTTGCATATTGTTCGGCTTGGGTCTTGCTGCACATGACCAATACGCTTCACCACAATGAATCCCTTACCAAATGGTCACACTTCCACTAATACACCTATATATGTGAACTTAATAGTTCCCACTTTCACTTCTAAAGTGAATGCTCTTTCATTGGTTGATTGATGAAGAAGACTGACAATCAAAGAATCTCGATAGTCAAAGGATCACTCCAGTTCAGTTTCCCTCCTATACAATTGTTCTCAACATTCATAATGCACATTCTCCTCATTTCAACCATAATAGGGTAGGAGACCACACACCTTTTTATTCTGCACACATCACACAACTGAAAAAGAGATGCCACCATACCAAAATGAGGCCCTATCGTTGCAGTGATGAGAAGCACTGATTGCCCTCCTTCCTCCATTGCCTATGACCTCCAATAAATGACGTTCTTTACCTCAATGGAATGTGATTGTGTTGCTCAATTTTACATATCTCAATTGGATGTCGGATTCCACCGAAAATGCGTCTATAAGACATTTTTTTAATTTTCTGACACTTTTTAGACTCTCGACACCACGATAACAAAAACCTAAAATCACCTATTTGACTTTTACAATTACCTCCCCCTTTTAAAAAAAAATCTTTTTACACTTTTACAATATTGATTGACCAAAATAACAATACGACTTAAACTATTGAAACTTGACACTTTATCTTTTTACCACTAAAACAAATAAACAATAAGTAAACAACCTAAAACCAAAGACACTTGTATAGAAACTCTTAATACTCTATTTTATTCCTATCATTATGAATGCCTCACTTTAATTGACTTAACTAAAACAATAAAAACATCTAGTGCTTCCTTTTCCCATACTGATCCTGTAAATAGAAGAACAAAACCCCATAAATTTATTTGTGTATATAAAAACCGTACCGTGAGGAGATGGTTTAAAAGGAATATGTTGGACTCGGGAGGATACGAGGCCAAAATAAATTCCATGCAATGTAAATAAACACAATGTTGCTCCCTGATCTAAATTTGAGTGCAAGTCTAAGTATCCAAAGGCATGAAATCTGTTGAGCCTTCTTCTGGATAGGAAAACTTGTTTAAAAGAGATACTCCCCGCGTTCATAAATTTTGCATGAATAGCTTAAAAGAAACAGACCCCTTTCTTGCTGATTGGGATGTCAAAACTACCAGAGATTAGTGAGCAATCCAATGGAAATAATACTCAGGTGTAGATTTGCAGATCTACATGTGTGGATGTAAACTCAATCCAAATAAAGGAATACAACTATCTATCGATGCGCATGGTACAATCAATGTTGGGAATGAATATTTGATTTTCAAGCATGTTCAAGGTAGAAGAAAGAATAGAATGATTTTCACCTCTTTACCAAATGTGTCCACGGTACCATTCTGGATTGCAACAAGATATCTATTTTTTTACTTCAGAAGAATACATACTGTGTATTGACTTTTGGAGGTAGCTTTAAATAATACGCACATGAGTCCCATCTGGTCGAGGGCAATGGCAGTAGATGTGGCCTATGAAAACTTGACAACACTGGAGAGGCACACTCTGCAAAAAAATAAAAATATTTACGAAAACTCTTAAACATAGAAGTAGGCTACTTTACATACATTATTCTTTCTCATCACGAGGGGCGAAGCTAATTAAGAACTGCCCCTATGAACAAATCATTCGTCCATCAATGAATTTAATTGCTCTGATACCAAATCTAAACGACACACAAGTTTTACACAATAGAAACACAAAATATCTTCGTTTTGCTTATTGAAATCATATTCCCAAGTTACAGATATATAGGAGTTGTATCTCCTAAAATATAGGATCTCCTATAACAACTCCTAACAAAGTGCCCAACAATAAACTATTTGTAAATATATATTGTTATAACAATATATATATATATGACATAATAATATAACCAATATTACAAACTTATTTACCACTTAGTAAATAATAATTACCTAATGTAAACTCTAAATTTCCTAACCTCCCCAAAGAATTGGGAGTCACTTTCTAAGTTATGATAACTACAAATATGCTAATTGTATGACCATCCGTGGATTTAAGGTACCTTGGGGTGAATTATCTAGGAGGGAGCTATAACTAGGCTTGAATACATGCCTAACTTGCATAATTATAATTCAAGAAAAGCTTCTTGCATGTTGACTTTATTCATGGATTGCATGAGTCTATTTTTAAGTTAACTAGAAGTCCAAAAATAGTTTAGGAGTGTTTTATTATTATTAGTGATTCTATTTTGAGTTTAACTTGCTTTGCAAGTTGAGTTGTAATTCCAAATTTTACTTTTTTGTGTTAATAAAAGCATGGCCAAAAGGAAGGTGTCATAATGCTCCATTATTGCAATTTGTGCAAGTGTTTTTTTACTATTTTTATTGTAGGTATTCAGATTTAATAACCAACAAGCTTACAAAGCTTATTTTGCGGTTCGAGTGGTGCATACATATAGGTACATTTGATCATCAAGTACACAAGCAATTACACTAGCTTAATCACTATTTTTTTAGCCTTGTTTGGATGATATAGAGCTTCTTTTTGGGTTATATCAGAGGTTGATCAACACTTCAAGTTTCTAGTTTTGTTCTCCTTCCACAACCATTCCAACCTTTTAGATTGTTGTTCTTCCCCATTAGATGACAATTTCATTACTAATTCAACCCTAAATGAATAAATAAGGTTTCGTTCAATAATGGTTAAGGGTTAACATCAAGTAGCACATTCAAATTAATTCTTAGATAAAAATATACTATTATTCACAATTTTTAATATAGAATATGGAAAATGATTGCTAAAACATAATAAGGTGGCGTAGACAATAAAATTTACACAAAATCAATATTACATCATATTTTTGTTATGGTTATATGCACATGAGTTTCAAACAAAAAGAGAAGATTTTAGTGACATCATTCCCTTATTGGTTTTTCCTTTTATTGCTTGATTGGACTTATTTATTGCCTTTTCCCTACTTTGACTAAACTTGCATCTTTCATACAAAGATATTTGGCTCCCTCGTAACTTTGTTTGATGTTGTTTGACCTTAGGTCAAAATGTACAATAGGGTCGGGACCGTACCCAGTGCTAACCCCATCAGACGGTCTTAACCCCTTTATTTTTCGATTGATTTGTCTTCATGGGTCCATTTCCCCTCTTTTATCTTTCATTTTGCATCTTATGAGTCGGCCTTTCCGCCACTAAGGTCTTAATTTCAAAGTAAGAAACTCATATATATGTATGTGTGTGTAGCTTGAGAATTTGTTATCTAGCAAACATCTATCTATCTACCACAATATTGAATTAAAGAAGCAAGGAGCATTGTTACATATTGCATACACAATGTAGGAGGGCATAATTCTTATTTCTTTCATCAACACACAAGGATTTAAAAGGGATGAAGTAGTTTAGATCGCTATCGTTGTGGAAATATAAGGGCAACATTAGGCTAAGGGATTAGTTGCATGCACAATGACACAAAGCGCTAGGATAACTACATGGAGTCGAAATGTAGTGCAACACTCGATGATTCACATGCAACTTGATCGCCAAGGTCAGACTCAAGCATTTGCATTTGTTTTCTATCTAATGCGTGTTTGAGTGTATTGTAGGGTAGCTAGGGTTGTTTTGTTAGTGCGAGTGTGAAACCTAGTGTTTGATGTGACATTCAAGATCCTAAAAGGTGAAAAAGAGTGATATAGAGTAATACTAAAGTTTTTAGATCCTAACTATATGACAGGTCCAAAACCGTACAATATGGTCAGTTTATGTTGTACGATCTTGACCATACTCTACGGTTTTGACCTAGAGGTTCCAAAAATAAAGTAAAATGCCCCTACGCTTCTCGGGATCTATTTTTTCCCACACCACTCAATGACATAGTCTAAATATTACCTGGATCAACTAAGTGATTCTTTCTATCCCAATTTCATCTTTTATATCTTGTATCTCTTCCTTGGAATGGTTGTTATATTTATATGATGAAATAGTTGATTTGAAACATCATTACATAAGTATACATTGTTGTTTTAGTTTCTATCTTATCAACCTATTTAGATTGATTAAATTCAATTAGGGTTAACATCGATCACACATTCAAATTAATTAATAAAAAATAATGTCCAGATAAAAATATTATTGTTCACAATTTTCAATATAGAAGATGGAAAATTATTGCTAAAACATAAGAAGGTGATGCACTTAGCTAATTACAAATGCAAGAAGTTGAGCAGTAACGTTGTGTGAGTGTGCAAGTTATGAGTGATCTAAAAGTGATTGGTTTCGGATCTAAGAGTGTAAAATTACTAGGAGTGGAAGCATCAAATGTTTTAGTACCTATTAAATAGATGTGATGGCACTCTATAACCTTTTGTGTCTCTCGTGATTAGAACATTGTGTGTCACACATTAATGAAACCCTTTGTGTAATATGAAATAGCTTCAAACCCTAGCCACATGTAAGATACCCTACGAAAAGGTTAGTGGTCGGGGTAAATTATAGTCTACACATTTCCTATGTTGTTAATACTCTCAAGAGGCCTTAAACTACATGGATTTATCCACTCGACATCTAATATGTATATGGATGCAACCATTTTGGAAATGTAATCAATTCATAATGCAACAATGATTTTTCCATGCTTCGTTTGACTTGAATTTAAAGGTGTCTAGATTGAGAAGCACAACTCTTGAACTTGGTTGGGAGTGTTGCAGACTTGTGTGGGAACTACTACTAGATTTTAATGTTTCCTTAAGGGGATTCAAGAGAGCTTGAAGTGCTTTAGGAATGTATTTTACAAGTATGTTCTTCAAATTTTTGTGTGAGGTAAATAAGTGAGTTATACTTTCATATATAGGCATTCATAGGGAAAATTTTACTTTAAGGTTGACCTATAGGACATGAACCAACCCATAAAAGATATCAAATTGAAAAAGTGATCATTAGGTTCCTAGGACGAAAACATCGACCTTGAACAAAATCATCGAAAAATTGATTTAACAAAAATAGACTTTTGTAAAACCCTAGTTATTACAGAGTCACATATGATAATAAATGCTAAAGAACATATTTGACACAAACAAATAAGCTAATGGAAATTAAAACCCTAAGTGCAAGAGAGGGAGTAAAAGACTTAGTTGATTTCGTAATAAATCCAAAAGTGCTATGGACTGAAAATTTGATGAACAAGTTGAGGAAATTGTCATAACCACACTCGAAATTTTGGTTACTTCCGGATGAGCCTGGACTAGTGATTCTAGAATGGGGCGAGGGCACCTAGGTGTCAGAGACCTCTGTTGGATGCCTTTGACTGTGGAAATTCTCAAAAATTGGTTTTTTTCGGTTTCACAGGGTGGTCGCTAACCTTCGATGTTGGTAACTTGTATGTCGATGGATGATCGTAGTATTCACCTGTAACTCGTAAAACAAATGATCTTCTGCAAAACCCTAAGACACATCAAATCCTAAAAAAATGCAAATGGAGAGTCGAAAAACCCCAGCGATCACCCAATAGAGTGAACTTACGACCGAGTGCTACACTACATCTCAGACTCCATGTAGTTCTTTGTGTGTGTGTAGAAATTGTGCCCTAGGAAGCTCTTGTGCAAGATGCACTTGATAACGAGTGATAACTAGATGTACCGATGTAAATATATGTGTGTATAGAAAAATGAACTTCCCTCCTATGCGTGTATGCAAAAATGTAGTCCCTTGTCCCTTGAGTGAAGCTAGATGGATGCCTTGATGCTCTTAGAATGCCTTTAGATGCAACCTTAGGTGATGATAGTAGATGCTTAGAGCTTGGTCCTTTATTATGGTCACATAGCTTTGTATTTATATGATTCCCTTATTTGAATTTCGTAATTAAAAACTAAATGGTGACCCATAAGAAAACAATATGCCCAACATATAAAAAAGAGGCGAGTAAGATATAAAGAGGTTAGGGGCACACAGAGGGGACTAGGGCACCTGGGAATTGATGTCTGGTGGGGTGTTGGTGTCAGGGTCAATAAAGATAAATCTATGAAGATCAAACTAGGTTTTGCTTTGTGTAAGACCAAATATGAAAGAAGAAAGACAGAAAAGAGGCCAAAGTTAGATGTCAATTACTAGTTTTCTTGCTTAGAAATCATATGAATAGTAGTATGTGATTAGGACCTAGAAATGTACCCAAGTGCATGATTTTGTGTCTCTGCATTTTCCCCACTTATGTTGTTGAGTGAATACTCAATAATATAAATTAGATAAGAGATGTGTACTTGATAACCATGTAGATCGATGGCAAAAGCATGCCAAGTGATAAGAAAAAACATGGAGTGATAAAAATGAAGTGTGAAAGCTAAAGAAGAGGAAGTGACCCTAGAGGTGAAGCGTATGTGTCATACCATGTTGTACATGTTGTTGTTGTCACTTATGCTTTGATGTGGGGTTGGTTCTTGTTGCATATTAAGGAAGGACATGCAAAAGAAGAGTGAAAGAGTAGTCAAAGTCACGTGTTATGAAAACTCTATAAAAGGCATGTAAAAGTATGTAAATGTGGAAACTAGTAAAAAGGAAAGTGTGCACCTGATCCGTGACAAGTGAAAAGGGATAGAAAATGTCCGAATCTGCTATAGAAGAATGAATTTTTGGATGATCTCATGCTAAAAATGAGTTTTTGGGTGATCTCACGCTAAGAATGAGTTTTTGGATGATCTCACGCCATAACATGAGAAGATTTTGGGGAGAAATGTCTAGTGTTATTTTCCATCCCCGATTTGCTTCCCAAAATCTATACACCACTTTGTAGATGGTGTGATCCTATTTTGTTTTGTGTTTGATCTAATTCAATCCAAGTAAAAAAATAAGATAGAATGCATTCTGCTTGTTGGAGGACTATGCCTGTATTATACAAACCGCTCTGTGAAATACTAAAAATTGTGTTGGTCTGAGAAAGTACTTCAGAATCGCCCTTGGTCATAGGCACCGAAGAAAGGTTAGAAGCACCCAGGTGCTAATGTATATCTAGGCACTGACATCTGTGCTATACTAATGACCCAAGTCAGGATCTAGTCCATTCCTATAACTGTAACTTTGTTTTGTTCTTGTATTGTGTAGGCTTGCATCAAGCTCGAGAGATTTTGTATGGGGTGAATTATTCACCCAATGTATGCCCCCTCATTTGGGGTGCATGTGACGCCGCATTAGGAGTATATGGACCAAATGAGAGGACCAGATGTTGATATGAAATTGATACCTGCTAAGGGAGGGAATGTGCATGGTAGAAACCAATACACATGAAAACAAAGTGGTTAGGTCATGTGTTAGTGTAATCAAGACAAGTATCCATATAGAAAATAATGTGTAATCTAAAGACAAAAGAATATAGTGTAGACATCGTAAAATTTTCAAACATTAGACATCGCCCACAATGTCGCAAGACTATCAAGGCCAAAGCGGTAAAAACATACAAGAAATGATCAAACAAGACATAGGACATAGCTCGTAAACAATGACAGATACAACCATGGTGGCAAATAGTCATGCAAAGAAAATGTTGTAGTGAGTAAGAAAGTAGATTCCCAAGGAGCCTGGTGGGATGTTGGTAAGAGTACAGTGCCAGGTGCATCCATGTTGTATGTAAAATATATTTTCAATCGCAACTAGAGAACAAATGAATGCACATGTGTATATGATAAAGATAATGACATACTAGATATCTAAATAACATAGTAAGCAAAGTGTAACATGTGAGTATAAGTAAATAAGAATAAGTGCAACCAAGATATGCAACATGTTGTGAGTGTGAATGGAATGGAATGAAAATTGAATGTGATAGGAGCAGTGTGCCCCGAGCGAATATGGATGAATATGAGATGAGGTTCTTATATAAAAGAACCCTCGACAATCAAGAATGAACCATAGAACAAGAGTGTATCATCGGGAAATGGTTTTAACATGTGCGCTAGAAAGATAGATCAATGAAACATAGAGCATAAAGAGTGTGAATTTGGTGAGGTTCATTTCATATTTATACCCTCAATAATCGAGTATGAACTATGGAACTAGAGTGCATCATAGGGTAGTGACAATACAAAATGTATTAAATTATATAATGATGCTTAGAAACAAGAAGTATGAAGCATAGAGCGTAATAATAGTAGAAATGATAGATACCTAATAATGCTAGGAGGGGGAGTAAGCATGATGCCCCTTAAGTGTATGATGTATATCTATCCAGGGAATGAAAGAGAAAGAATGCCGTGATTGCAAATGTGGCAATGTGTTGGGAGTAATAGATTTACCAAAAAGTAAGTTGTAGCATTGAGAGTAGATGGAAATTACTGTTTGTGATGGTGAATATGTGAAATAGTGTAAACCTCAAGAGGAGATGCGGAAGGAATAAAATTTCAAGCTTAGGGTGATATCCGATGCCGAGTCATGTGGATTGTGTCAGGATGGAAAGAGGTTCTTTAAATCCTTTTGCATATTTACCTAATCCAAAGTGCATTGAAATTGTAGTGAATCAAATACCGATACTCATGACCATACTTTTTGAAATTGGAATAAGGGGTGGCCTTAGTGGGGGATTCAGTGGAATGATTGATAGTGTTGTAATAGGAAAATGGAGAGGGATCTGATAAGGACTCATATACCACGTCTTGGTGTAAAAATTTAATTTGTGCATGAAGGGTTGACGGGACCACATGCATGACATGGATCCAAGGTCATCCAAGAAGAATATTATAGTTAAGATTGTTAGGCATGACATGGAATGGGACAGACAAAGTGCATGGCCCAATAGTAATGGGAAGCATGATTATACCTAAGACTTGTTTAGGCATATTATCAAATCCACAAATGCAAATAGATTATGGAGTTAATGAGGCTTCAGATAGGCCAAGTTGCTTAAGGATTGTGAGATTACAAATGTTAATCTCGTATCCATTATCAACTAAAGCTCATTTAACCCCTATGTTATTGATACATACTTGAATATAAAGGGGTGGATCATTACCTAAAATAGATTGAGAAGTGATTTCATCAGATGTAAAAGTAATATGCTCTTCATTAAATGATAATGTTGTAGTGAATCTATGATACACATAGTCAAGAGAAGTATTAGGATGAAGATAAGTAGTAGATAAAATAGATTGAATTTGAGTGGCACACTTAGGATTGTCCTACAAGAAGGCATTGAGGGAGATACTCATGGTGGAAGGATCCAGAAAATAAGAGTGTTCAAATGTGGGTTCACTAAATGATTTAACAAAAATAGAATTTTGTAAAACCCTAGATATTACAGAGTCACATATGATAATAAATTCTAAAACACAAATTTGACACAAGAAATAAGCTAATGGAAATTAAAACCCTAAGTGTAAGAGAGGGAGTAGAAGACTTAGTTGATTTTACAATAAATCCCAAAGTGTTATGGACTGGAAAATTGATGAACATGTTGAGGAAATTGTCACAACCACAATTAGAAGTTTATGTTACTATCGGATGAGCTCATGGGACTAGGCGCCTAGGTGCTAGATACCTCTGTTGGGCGCCTGTGACTACTCAAATGCTCGAAATCATTTTTTTGGTGTTATAGGGGTTATTAACCTTCACTGGTGGTCACTTGTATATCATTGGATGATCGCAATATTCACCTATAACCTAGAAAACAAATGATCTCCTGCAAAACCCCAAAACACATCAAATCCTAAAAAAGAAATATGCAAATGGGGAGTCGGATTGACCCCGATGGTCACCCAATAGAGTGAACTTATGACTGAGCGATGTTATACATCTCAGAATCCATGTAGTTCTTGTGCGTGTGTGTAGAAATTGTGCCCTAGGAAGCTCTTGTGCAAGATTCACTTGATAACGAGCAATAGCTAGATGTACTGTTGTAGATAGATGTGTGTATGGAAAAATGAACTTCCCTCCTAGGTGTGTGTCTATAGAAAATTCAGTCCCTTATTCCTTGAGTGAAGTTAGATGGATGCCTTGATGCTCTTAGAATTCCTTTGGATGTAACCTTAGGTGATGATAGTAAATGTTTAGAGCTTGGTCCTTTATTATGGTCACATAACTTTGTATTTATATGATTCCCTTGTTTGAATTTCGTAATTGAAAACTAAAAGGTTGACCCATAAGAAAACAAGATGCCCAAAAGATAAAAGAGGTGAGTAAGATATAAAGAGGTTGGGGGCACCAGAGGGGACGAGGCGCCGGGCGCTGGTGTCCAGAGTCAATAAAGATAAAGCAATGAAGATCAAACTAGGCTATGGGGTGTGCAAGACCAAAGAGGAAACAAGAAAGATAGAAAAGAGGCTAAAGATAGATGTCAATTACTAGTTTTCTCGCTTAGGAATCATATGAATAGTAGTATGTGATTAGGACCTAGAAATGTACCCAAGTGTGTGATTTTGTGTCTACACAATTTAGTCCTAAATAATGATCTTGTACACATAATTTGTGGGATTATGTAAATTTTATGGAATGATGCATATGAGGAACATACTATTATGGATTGATGTAGTTAGTTTTGTGAGAAACTAAGTAGTATGAATAAAGAAGTAATTCATGTAAGAGAGATAAGGATATGTCACCTAAAATTAAAATGTGCATGCAACTCATGATCTAGGTATAAAGCCAATTGTTTCATTGTTAAATGATAAATTGCCTAATCCAAGTGTCTACATTCCCCCTTTAAGTATGAAATGAAACTTACATGCTTAAAAGGGAAAAACACTTGAGTGTGTAAGCACACTTTGTCTTTGCTCAAGGTTTTTGATTCTACCCGCATGTTGGCATGCTCCGTGATGAAACCTATAACACGAACTATAGTCAATGTCCATAAATTTTTTTAACTTGTATTTGAAAATATTTTTATAACTTTGAAATTTGAATTTATATCTAATGAAGTGAAAGAGACAAAAGCATGAAGGCAAGTACACATGTTTTCTTTTTCAAAGGAGAAACTCATGAATTTGTTGTACTTGGAGATATGAATTGGAACTAATTCATTGAAGGATTGGGGGTTATTAGTCCCAAATTTCCTTGAAGGATATGTTAGAGCCAAAAGAAGGAGTTGAGTTTCGTTTGAATCAACATCAAAATAATTATCATAGGATGTCCTATTCATCCCAATAAAGAGGAGGATGTCACATGATTTTATCCATCCTAAATAAAGTGATAAAAAGATATTTTCATAAGGATTTCTAATCACCTCAAGATTCTTCTACCCACAAACTACACCATTACAAATGAATCTATGTCCAAGTGAAAATGAAAAAAGTTAAAAGTGAATGACTTTTCTCATGCCCCCATTGTGTGATATTGGTGAGTATCAAATTTTCAATACTAAATTTAGTAGAAGTAGAAAAATGTCCATGCCCCCATATCCTATAGTGAAATAGTTCTCAAGTTGTTTAGTGCCTAAAAAAATGTATCAAAATATAGTAGACTTTAACCTAGACTATACCAAATGAATTTGAACTTGTATCAAAAACCTATGACTATATGATAACATGGGAAATATGAAATCGATCTGAGAAGTTTCCCTAAAACAAAAATGTCCATCGTAGACTATATTATCTTTTGGTTTTATCCCTAGCAGATACGATTTTGACCATGTGTGTAATTTTTCACGTCTTGTTATGTATTTGATTTTTTTCTTGAGTATTTGTACCCTCTCCCATTTTTTTCACAATTTTTGATTTTTATTGTGTGTTTGATGTGCATATATATACATGTAATAAACCCCAATGCATTCCCCCTCTTTTAAAGCAAGTGAGATGTACAAAGGGAATAATCGAATCAAAAGAAATTATGTGTATCCGTGTTGGATGTATTTTATAATTAGTATTAAATCACATGGAGGGTTGTTATAAGTTGTTACCATTGAGATCATGCTCCTATAAGAGCATGCATGGTAGAAACCATGACATAAAGAGAAAGCAAATAAGCAACAAGTGTAGAGGAAAACATTTACAGATATAAACAAGCACATAACATGTCAAATATACAAGTACACAAGTATTGTCACATGTATTATTCATAGCGAAAGGCAAACAATTGCATATAAGAGACACATGTTTCATACACATAAACAAGCACAAGTAAAGGAAATAGAATCCATAAACAAATGATGTCGAAGTGTCACAAAGATAGTCATAACAAAGGCCATATGCCACATACATGAAAACATACATTCAAACAAGTGAATACAAGAGAATATAATAGCTTTAAGGCATTTATATCAAGAGAAGCTAATGTTGCACAAGACACACTTGTTGGTTGTATAAGTCTAAAAAACATATAACACAATATAGGAAAGTGATAATAACTAGTAAGTGAAAGTAACTATAATGAAACAAAAGCATATGAATAGTGTGGAAAATACCCCAAATTAACAGGGGTTGTTTAGAAGAGGAATAGGACAACAATTGTCATCATGCATAATCATGTGTGTGACTTGTATTAAGCTCAAGATACCTATTGGAAGCACAATGAAAAGTATATAGAAAATATGTAATTCCTCAAACCATACGAGAAACATATAAAGTGAAAATCTAGCAAATCAAGTCATATGCATGTCTTGATTTTTTATTTTGAAAATATTTAAATATTAATGTGCTTATTAGATTTTTGAAAAAAAAATTTAGAATATTTGAATAAAATCAAGAGCTACCCTATGGGAGGGTGAGGAGGGTGAGGAGGGGTACCCGAAGGTGAAGGAGGTGTGATCCTTAAAATCGAAGCATGAGTAAGATGTTTTGATGTGAGCTTTGCATGTAAGAACAACATACACATAACATAACACAAAAGAAATATGAAAACTAAAATTTTATCCACACATGGAATATGAATTAGTACATTAGCAATAATAACATGCAAACCATTAAGTAACAAAATTAGTAGAGGCAAGTGCATCATTTTCAATAGAAGAAATAGTAATGAAAGCAATTGTTACATGTGTAAGTGGAATAGGCAATAATATACAAATCCATGGTTGTAAAACATGTTTAAAGTTTTCATTTATTCTAGAACATGACTCGGGAGGAAGCTAGCAGAAGGTGTAGCTTGTAAATACAACACTAGTAGGTGCATTAGTCAAAATAGCATAAATTATAACACAAGTAGTAATAGGGGAAAAAGAAACCTCAAAGGTAACATCCATAATTTTAGAAACTCAGTTAAAAAAATAAAACGGAAGGTGTCAATTTTTTTTGAAAATAGTATCTTGAAGTACAACAATCCAAGGACATCCTAAAAGTATGTCGCGTGTTTGAATAGTAGCAATTTACCTTATAAGTGTAGGCATAGTCATATAATCAACTATAATAGGAAAGGAAAGGTGGCCAATGGAGTGATCATAAGGTTGTGCCTTGTAATAAAGGTGTGACTTAGTGTAGCTTAAAAAGATTCAAAATGTAAGAAAACGTGAATTGTATCTAGAAGTACGATCAATCAAGCCATTGAAGATATATTGTTGATTAACCAAAGCTTATGAAACATAAATAAGAAATAACAACACCAACAAGTATAACATTAGAATCGTGTAGACACTAGAAAATGCACCTTATGCACATGGCTTCCTAAGCTAAAAATTTAAAAAACAATATAAAGAATAAAAATCAAATATTCCCACAAAATTCCTAAAAACTAAAAAATAAAGTTGATTTAATAACATGGCATCCATCCCTATCCTCGCCCACCCTCATTTAATGTTGTCACATCTACTTAACCACCTCGCCTACCCATTTGCATCCCCAATTCAAAATGGACCCTCGTCATCTCACCCCTATATGTGCATTACAACCATATCTATCATGATCTCCTATACACCCTAAAACTATAAACTAACACTCATCCCCTCATTTCAATCCCTTCACCCTTAGATTTTTGGAGAAAGTTTACCTAAGTTTCTTTATTTATAGGCACTTCCAGAAGGAGAAAGAAAACTAATTGAACACCACCAAGCTCGTTGACAACCATATTTTAAATTTTCCATAGTTTTGTTAGTCACACATGTTGCGGCCTATGACTATTATGTAATTTTCAGTTATCGTACTTGTGACTACACTACGACTATAACGACCTCAAATCAAATTTCATGCAATTCACAATCAACAATCATCCATAAATAAAACCTACACCATGAATTGGTCCTCTTGGGCCCTAGATAGGTATATCATTTCATTTAATTTCATTTATCAAATGCATGTCTTACATGTACTTATTATCAACATTGAAAAGGGCTAAATATCTAATCGAGATAGGTCCCTAGCCAAAAAATAGACTAATTTTTTTCTAAGTGTCTTTTATTAAAGATTTAGATTTAGAATATGAGATTTTAACCCACTTTATTCAATGAAAGAACCTCACAATGTCCCTCAATTTTAGTGATCTTCGATTGAGAGACTTATACATTGAAAGAGATACATAATTGGCTAACACCTTCCTCACTCTATCAACTCGCCACCTTTTTATCTTGTTGTGGAAACCCTCTACAACTCCAAAAACTACCATTTATGGAGGGATATCGCACAAAATACTTCTCGTAAATCTTATGACATTCAATCATCACCGATATTTGTCAATTGATAAAATAGTCTTTATAGACACTAAATCACGCACTTGGGTACATTTCTAGGTCCTAATCACATACCACTATTCATATGATTCCTAAGCGAGAAAACTAGTAATTGACATCTATCTTTGGCCTTTTTACTTTCTTTCTTGCTTTCTCTATGGTCTTACACACCTCACTGTCCAATGTGATCCTTATTTCTTTATCTTTCTTGGCTTTGTACACCAACACCCAGTAGGACGCCAGCGCCCAGGTGCCTTTGTCCCTTCTAGGCGCCCCAACCTCTTTGTATCTTACACGCCTGTTTTGGGCCTATTTTATCTTTTGCGCATCTTGTTTTCTTATGGGTCGGCCTTTTAGTTATCCATTACGAAATTCAAACAAGGGAATCATATAATTACAAAGATATGTGACCATAATAAAGGACCAAACACTAAGCATCTACTATCACCACCTAAGGTTGCATCCTAAGGTGTTTTAAAAGCATCAAAGAATCCATCTAGCTATCATTCAAGGGATAGGGACTATATTTTCTGCATACACACATAGTAGGGAAGTTCATTTTCCATTCACACATCTATCTCCATTGTTACATCTAGCTATTGCTCGCATTATCAAGTGCAACTTGCAAAAAGATCCTAGGGCATGAATCTACACACGCACATAACTACATGGAGTCCGAGATGGAGTGCAACACTCGGTCGTAAGTTCACTTAGTCGAGTGACCGTCGGGGTCAATCGACTCCCCATATTATATCTTTCTTTTTGAGATTTGGTGTAGACTAAGGGTTTTGTAGATCATCTTCTGTTTGCAAGTTACATGGGAATTCTACGATCATAAAGTGCAACATATAGGCAAAAATAACGAAGGTTAGCGACATTGGTGCAACATAGAATTTGACATCTAGCGCCCTAACCCAATCTAGGTGCCCTAGTCCCGACACATCTAAGAGTCATATAATTTATCAGCCACGGCCATTGTGATAGTCCGCTCCTCCTATTTTCCAGTTTTCCAATCCATAACACTTTAGGAACTATTGCGAAATTAGTTAAGTCTTATATTCCCTCTCTTGCACCTAGGGTTTTATATTTCTTTATCTTATTTCTTGTGTTGAATTTGTGCTTCATTGATTATTTATCTTATGTGACTTTGAAATATCTTAGGTTTTTACAAAATTCTATTCTTTTTAAATCATTTGGTGAACCCGCATTTGAATACTCTTGGATCCTCATTTTTCTTCTCTCATGGCTCCTAAAATTCCTCAAGTTTCTTTACATGATTTACTTCAAATGTATCCACCTTGCAAGGTTGTTCTCAAAAATCCCTAGACACTATGTATCTCCCTCGAATTACGCCACATGCACAAGTGCCATTTTCGATCGTCTCTCTCCGATGACCCTAGCCTTCGTGACCCTCCATCCACTCAACCCATCTTAGAGTCCATTCAAGCTTTGTATTCTTTATTTCAAGACAAAATTCAAGCTATGGAAACAATGATTACATCTCTTAAAGCTGAAATACAATATTTCAAGGTTGCTTCTCAAGCTCATGCTAGTTCTCCTTCTACATCTCATTCTCCTCATCCTAATTCTATGTCTTCTACATGTGCTCATATCAGTGCACCTAAAGATTTACCATTACCGACACCTCTCAAGTTTGACTTAAATGCTAAGCAACATGACATTCTTCTTGAGATTCTTAAGCATTAATTGATCAACTTGCCATATACTCATTGTTATCCTCCTTATCGACTTACAAAATATCAAGGTCATCCATATTGCAATTATCATCAAATTAATGGACATAATGAAAATGATTGTTATGCTCTAAAACGACAAATTGGCCACCTTAAGCATTATGGTCTCATTTCATTTGCTACACAAAATGTTGCTACATTTGTAATTGCTACATCTCAATGATTTCCTAAATCTGACTCATCTATGTCTCATGAGCATCATACCATCGTTACTAATGTAAGTCAAGAGCCTCCTAAGCACCTTCCTCTCAAAATCGGTCCAACTCCTCCTCCACTCAAGTCATTTATGACATTACCAAGTCAAACTAAGAAATTGCATCTCAAAATTAGTCTAACTCCTCTTCCACTCAAGTCATCTACAACATTACTAAGTCAAACTAAACAACCGCCTCCCAAATCCTAGTCCACCCTCTTCTCCTATCAAGTCTTATGCAATGTTATCAATCCCACATAAGCTACCACCTATTCATTTTTTCAAACAAACTATTCCTTACATTGATGGTGGAGACATATTTCAAACACAACCATAAATCTCCATCTCTTACACACTTGGGGGCATCGTACTTTCTCTCCCCCCTTATAGCACTATCAAATGTCTCTAACATCTACTATCACACTTAACACTCCGAGGCTTCATGATTCACATTTCTTAACACTTTCAAATAACTTGATGCATGACTTATATCATCAACACCCTATGAAACACTCTTTTGCTAAGGTTTACACTTGATTGTTGAGGGAATACTACATTCATGAACCTCACACACTACACATTTCATGCTTGGTGCTTCATGATACATTCTTCTAACATCACTATCAAAACATTTCCCAATGATGCACCCTTGTTCTATGGTTCATTATTGATTGTTGAGGGTATTTTATAAATGAACTTCATCTCAGGCTCATCCACATTCGCTCAAGGGGCATGTTGCTCCTATCACACTCACATTGCATATCATTCCATCTCGTTCATTTACAACATATTGCATATCTTGGTTACACATTGTTTTGGTTTGCTTATACTCAAATGTTACAATTTACTTACTATGTTAGATAGATATTTCATATGTCATCATCTTTTCTATATACACATGCACGTTCACTTACTCTCTAGTTGTGAATGTAAACTTTACATAAATTGTTACATACAACATGGAGGCTTGACACTTTGTATCTTTTACTAGTCCCACTTTGAGGCTCCTAGGGGCATCTAATTTTGTACACACACTACAAGTATTGCCCCTCAACTCAACATTGATCTATGTTGCCCCTCAAATCACCCCCTTTGTGACTCATGCACTGCATTTTCCCCTACTATGTCTCGATTCCCCGTATTCGCATCTCACGACCCTTACTCGTCCTCCTTATGTAGCTTTACTCTGCTAGTGTGCTCTCCTTTGTGTTGTGTTTACTACATCTAGCTTACATTAGTATTTTCCACTTCTATGTCATTCATGTTGGCCTTTGCACAATATCGTTTGCTCACACTATATTTTGTTCCTGCACTCGACCCTACATCACCGGGCGTTACGCTCGGTGACGCCTTATCATTACACGTGAATCTTGTCATGGGCTCTATCGCAGGTATCCTACCAAACACATGAATCCTTGTCAACTATCTACACAAATGACTGATCCAGCTTGTGTTTGATACGTGTCACCTTGATATCTCTCCCATCCATCCAATGTGACTCACCTCAACAACTCACCGGCACAACCTCCCTCCAAATCGATGGTTCGACCTTAACTTGGCGTACATCTCCCAAGCAGATCAATGACCCAACTCGGCGCATAACTTGCCTCCTCTGCACGAGCTTACCAAACAGCTCACCCATGAGCTCACCCTCAACTCAACTTTGTAGCTCACCCTCAACTTGTACCGGATCGTTGAGTGAGCTAGATCACTCTTGAGCTAGACTTCTCTCACTCTTGAATATTTAACCACTTTTCCCTCTTCTAATTATATTAAGCTAATTAAGGTAAAATTAATCAAAAATTCATCATCACGGGGTACTTTTTTTTGGGCTCCATTATAGGGTTATTGGGATTTTCGGGCCACTTTTGTGGCTTGTCATGAATGTAGTGCTTTTCTTTGCTTGAGGTTAGTGAGTGTATCGCCACAAGCTTGTGGCAAGAGAGCCCCTCTTTTGTGATGTGAGACACCCTATCTCATATTGAGCAAGGTTGTACCCTTGTTCTTGCTTACGCCTTTTATGTGTGGTTGTGTGTTGTTCCTTTGCCTTCAACTGAGACTTATTATGGCCTCCCCTCTTGCACAATTCGTCACTACTTTTGCAAGATGAGTGGTTAGTTGTCTCACATCACACAAACACACCTTATTCTAATCAACACACTCCTTATAAAGTGCCAAAAACAGGTGGGTTATCATTGTTCTTGGGTGTTTATTATATGCAAATACATTCTCAGCTAAGTCTAACATCTATTAACCTTGTGTGTATCCACATACCCTTCTTTTCATGTATTATGCACTTCTTTCAAAGTCACACCATGGAGGATGATCTTTCCGAGTTGAGCTTCATAGTATTTCTTATGATCCTCCACCACTTCTTCTTGGTAGAGAGAACTATACATCATGGTGTGCTTATATGGAATGTTACTTTGCTCACGAGGGCATTTCTTCCTTTCTATATGGGTTAGTTCCTACACCCATTGATACTTGTTGTATGAAGACTACCTCAACATGTGCCACCATGTTTTGGTCACTTGATGTTTCATGTCTCTAGACCTCTCCGCCTTCATGTGGTAGACTCAGATCCTCCTCAAACCATTTGTCGCATCTTTTAACCCTTATTTGGAGACCCTTTAGTTACAATTGCTACTACTACATATACAAATATGTCCTCTTTCGCTTCATGCGATGACAATTTAGATGACACATACTCACTTTTTTCTATCCTTGATGATGAGGATTACACTCTAGTTTTGATGATGAGAGTACTACTAAGGACTCCTCTCCTCCTTTCTTAGGCACATTCAGAGTATGTCGACACTCCTATTTTCCCATTAGACATCAAGTAGTCTTGTTCCAACCTCATATCATCATTACATCAACATCCTTTCCACTTATAGTGTGTGAGGCCCTTTCCACTAATCCTCCTTCATGCATTGATGATTCATACCTATTAGACATTGCTCTTTTGTTTGTTAAGCCACCCTCTTGGGACAAGTATCTACCAAACCTTCACCATCTCTTCATAGTTCCTACTTGTGATGCAGTACAGGGAGTCTCTCATCCTTCTACAAGTGTTTCATAAGAGTCCTTCATCTCCTTTATTGGGAGTGCCTCTTCTAGGACTCTTATCACTTCCACTCTTTCAGAGTTCATCATTGATCTACCCTTGCTTTTGGATCCTCTTTCTACTGTTGTGGGGGTTATTACTTTACCTTCACTTTACTTTGGCATCCTTTTGGCAGATGTTCCTCTTTCACTCTCTAATAGTTCTACACTCATGGCATTACCTTCGGTTCTTTTGCACTCATTTTCTAGACCTATGTCATATTTCCATGGACCAGATTCAGAGATATTCATAGTGTTGCATTTTATTTTATTTACTGAGTGGGTGGAATTCAAGTAATCCATTTATGTACTTCTAATGGTAGGCACATTGTTTGATGCAGTGGATATTCTTCATCTACAAGTCAAGGAACATGTCATCAACACTCTTCTTGGAGACTTCTTAGAGTCGCAGAGTTCATATTCGGTCATGGCTTCACATATTCTGCAGACCCTCTCATCTCCTTCCTCTCCTCTCTTCTTCTTCTTCTAAAGAGATTTCGTTTGTGCATGGGTACCTTATCAAGCCCTTAGTTTTGGGATTCATTTGTGCATATTTATTAGATTGTTAGAGGAGTTTTTCCATCTCTTGTTGTGGATGTTTTTCCAACGGGTTTTCCTCCACTACTTGAGATCCTTGTTGTTCATGGGTTCCTCATCAGGCTTAGTTGTCAAGACCCATTTCTCATTTTTGAATTGCCTCCTAATCCTATGTTAGGTTGAAGGGGTTGTTGGTGCATGTCATTTTCCACATCAAGTGGCGAGCCATCTCACTTAGGTGAGGTCATAGGTTTTATGTGTCAAAGGGGTTATGAAAGATTCTTTCATACGCGTTAGTGTGCGTTAGTGTGTCATATATGAGTTACCTTCCATTTCAGGAATATAAATCCTCTTCTCCACTTGAGGAGGTATGATTACATGCACTAGGGGTTACACAACACCCTTATTTTTACCCCTCTCTTTTCTTTATATCTATGATGGTGGAATGAGATGAGCCTTTTCCTTTTCTTTGCATGCACATTTCATACTTTATTGCTTCTCCCCCATAGAACTTTTCATGTTGTCAAAATGCAACTCAGTTGATGTTTACATTATCCCGCATGATCCTCATTCTCATGTTTTCACTTTCTTCATTATATATAAGGTATGTTGCCACAAAGGTGGGCTTACACAACTATAAAGTCAAGTGATAGGGGAACCAATGGGTTCTCAACCTATAGACATATGAATTAATAGAGGCGGTGGGAAAAGGTTTGCTAAAGGCTATGAAATCCAAGATGGATTTGATAAGATCATGCTCAATATAGATTGATTGATTTTAGGATTTTAAGAGGGTCTTGGAGCCCTAAAAAAGGAAACACATATTGTGAAATGTCCAATTTTTTTACCAAGGATGATTAAAATGACAGTTTGATAAGGTTTGGAGACTAGCCAATGATGTTTAGATTGAGGAAACATGAATTATCAAGAATTTGACAAATCACCGGTGATTATGATGATCATCGAGAGATTGGGTGGGTGGAAAAATTTGATATAGAAGGGCACATTGGGATTCATTTGTCACTATTATGATTTGAGAGGCAAGTGATTGAGAGACCCTAACATTGTGTTTTTTAGTGTTTTTAGTGAGATGAAGAAAGTCGGAGGTGTCCAGAGGTGAAGGAGGCCCACTCATGCCGAGGTAGGTGATATTTTTGAATTTCATATTATTTTTTTTTTTTTTTCAAAAATGAAAATTCATTAGCGATTTGGGAAATCATGGGTGATTTTATGGGGTTAACAATTTAAATTGAATCACTGGCGATTCATGTGTTTTGATCAAAAGTAGCGATTTTTAGGATTGGTTTTGATTTTTGATGGGTCATTTTCGATAATGTGTTATTTGTTCTTTATAGATGTAGGCTAGAGAGATATTGATAACACGAGATATGATCCCAAAGGTATTAGAAAATGTTTGTGATCAAATTTTGATGATGATTGGAGGCACCAGAGGAGGTTAGATTAGGAGGGATGCATCATTATAAATGCATCCATAGGGACATGGGATTAGTATTAACTTTGTTTTGAGAGATGGGACCATGTTACAAGAACATTTTGGTTACCTACTAGAGACATGACGATTAATCGGGAGGATATACGTAGGATCTTGTACTTACAAGTACATGGTTAGCAAGTGTATGTTATTGATGAGGTGAACAGAGGTGTTGCGATGAAGTGATTGTATGGTGATAATGCACTTGATGTAATTTAATTTTCTAGAGGTTTTTCATATGTATCATTTTATAAAGATGAAGAGGAGGGTTGGGCATTACTCATGATGATGATTACGAGGATTATCTACTACACCCTGCCGGATTTAGGCAAAGGATAATTTTATTGGATGTTGGTGGGGTTGTAGTGACATGATGATGGATTATATGACTAAGTTTTTTGGTCTCCTACCTTCTTAGCACATATATATAGGGAGATGTGGTCTTAGAGGACATGGCAAAGGTTTAGAGTGTTGGGCCTATAAGCACATTACATTGGCTTGAATGAGGGAAGTGATATGGGAAAAATGGGTGGATCTACAATATCTAGTAGGGATTATGAGGTGGAGGTTCAGATTTTGAAACCACGGGGATCATTCAAGGCAAGAACTATTATAGACTGACTCTAGCACGGTTACAAGGTGGTGATATAGTTTAAAGGCCTTATACTAGTTTTTACGGTATGGTTAGGTGCAAAGGGGGAGTTGCAAGTTATGTAACATGATAGATGGGTTCGGAGAGACAACCAATGAGAACTTATTAGATTTAGTCATGTAAGGTGACAATTTGGAATTGTTTAGGATGTGCCAGAGGTAATCGTAGCTTATAAATGAGATGACAGAGACTTAGACATGACACTCGCGAGATGTACGAGAGACAAATGAGATAGATGATGAGAAGGGAGCAAGGGTGAGAGTGGATGCACATGGGGAAGTGGTGGGGCATGGTGATCTAGAAGTGACCGAGGAATATGCGGCTGTTGGCAAGGAAATTTAAATGGGTTTGAGAGGTGGATATGATCTCATATAGAGGCTATGTCGGAGGTTGGTGTTGAGGGAGGGGAGGAGGATGATAAATTAGCTTTGTTGGAGTCCACTATAATGAGCTTAGAGGCTAATAATGCCACGTTGTTATCTAAACAAACCACATTGATTGGTGAGAGGGAGAATGCTATAATGAGAACGAGACACGTGACTCAGAGAGAGAGATGGGATAAGTCGGTTGCTCACTAGTGTATATGTAGAGCTTACACATGCCAAAATTTATAGAGACATGTATAGATGAGATAGAGAGGCCTTACAGAAGGCCTTTGGTGTGACATGCCCAAAAATATCGTGGCCTAAGCTACAAGGTTCTAGAGCTCGGAATAGTGGTCGGATGGGGTCATCTGGTAGTGTGAGTATGGCTAACTACCAATCATTAGGTGAGGAGATTCATTATTATGATGACTTAGTAAGGTGGAGGCTTCTAGATGAGCCTCGCTATGAATTTTTTTTTGCTCAATGACACGTGTTCCATCGGGTAGTCTTGGAAGCGTGGGTTATGCCACCGAGAGGTCAAGCAAGGGACCAACTAGAGGTCCATATGAGGATTAGGGGAGTAGTGTTATCAAAGTGAATCACATCACCCCATAATTTCTAAGCATGTGATATTGTTAAGGCAAGCAATATGATTGAGTAACATGGAGTTTCTTCAGGGTGTGGGACCTTGTAATTGAAACAACTCTATCGAGAAGGTTAGTTCCTCTTCCTAAACTAGTGCATCAACTACTCCTAATGAAGGGAAATCTGCTAACTAATCATAATATATAATTCCAAAGGGACTAGGAGAGAGAGATTGCATGAGAAATGAAAATCCTACACTAAAAGAGGTGATAACACCAAGAGAAGGGTGTAGGAGTCTCTCCAATGGGTGAAAATGGAAGAAAATGTAGAGCTAGAGAGGGTGGAAGTAATCACCACAGTCTAACAACAACACTCACATTACCATTTTCATGAAGGCACAACAATAATAAACCCTACAAGAAGAATAAAATAGGCACAATACATCTACAACTGAAATGAAGAGGCAAGAGAATGCAAAGACATAAGCAAGGGAAGAAAGATATCCACAAACTCAAATCTATTTCTTTATCAGTTCACACCGTCCATTACAATGTAGGAAAAGGCCAAGATCATCATGCAAGATCTCTTAAATGGAGGCTTGTAACACATTGGTATTTCTAAAACAATTTTTGCAAAGTTTTATTACAATGAGAATCCCCCTTCGCAAATGAGAGGAGCTTTACAATTTATAGAAAATGAGAGAGAAGAGAGAGAAGTTAAAAATATCAAAATTCCCCTTTCACCCACTTGAAAGGCACAATAAATTGCTACAAATCATGATGGGAAACCTACAAAATCCATCCCTTGTTGTCTTGTAACTTGTAGCAGAAGAAAAATGGCTACCCATGCTCATTAAATGCATTTCCAAGCACCTAGAGGCCATTAATTAAAAATGGTTTTTTTTTCTACATTTTTCACCACCAAAACTCGATCAAATCTTTAATTTATTGTTTTTTTAGTATAGAGGATGAATCAAAATTCCAAAGAGTCTAATTTTGTGCAATTTGGCTAAGAAAGCGAGAAATTTATAGCCATTCGAGTGTAAGCGGCTCTTTATGCATTTCAAGGTTTTTCTTCCCCTTACGAGACTATACAATAAATTTTGGTTTCTAGGAGTGATGATATTTAATTTTTCCTCCTTCATAATATTTCTATGTTTTAAATGGCATGCGAGAGAATTTTGAGATTTTTTGGGCCCTAATGCATTAAATTTTTTTCCAAATGGGGGTGGGGGTTTTATGTGTTGGTTGGCTTTAATTTGTGCTGCTCACTAGTTGGCTCTAAGCTAAGCTAGCAACGTGATTCATTCTCCCAAGCCAATATTTTTCTTCCCCCTATCTATGTTGAAATGCTAACTTGCCTTAGTAATTTACTTTCTCCAACTTTGAAGCTCCACGTAACTCGCAAGCCCGCCCGCGCATCTATCCTCCTTCGCAATGCGGGCCACATAACCCGATGGGAACTCCTCTTGGTGCATCTCATTCTCTGTGTGCCTGTGTAGCCGATGTTGTCACATCAGTCGAGAGCTCACCTCGACATCATGTGCTCTAACTCACCCCTGGGTGCGTAAACCCCTTCGTGCTCGCATCACGCTCTTCCACTGGCTTTGTAGTATTTTTGGGGCTTGGTGGAACTCATGTCCTAAGCTCCTCGGGCCATCTCTTCGCCAGCGGCACGATGCCAGACAACCCCCTTTGTGGAAGCCATCTTGGGCTCACTTGAGTTAACTCTGCGAGCCAACTCTAACTCGTCGATTTCCTAAGTCTTGACCTACCATGTACCGAGCCAACCCTATTAACTTGCCCTTCAAAATGGCTCGCCGCTACGTACTACGCTACAACTTGCCATCCAAACAACTCACCAAGCTAGGAGTAGCTCATCCACCAACTTGGCCGAGCTGGTTGGACCCTTAACCATTTTGAGCCTTTTTAACTTTTCCTTGGTTCTTTTGATTTTCCATGAATTTTGCTAGACCAGAGGGCAAGGAGATGCAATGGGATGGCTTGATGATGAATTTATGTTTTTTTCTATTTTTGCTCAATTTTAATCAATCTTTTGGGGTTATCTTCTGTAGCTGAGACCAAAGGGTGGGGGCTTGCAACTGCTCCAAATTCATAATTTCTTCCACTTTTCCCACTTTTCTTGGGTTAAGGAGCCAAATGAAAATGAACAAAGTGTCACAAGACCTCATCGTCTATAGTTTTCCTCATTTTTTCCAAAATTGACTAAGAATAAAAACCCGAGAAGAGGAAAAAATGCCCGAATGACTCCAAACCTCCCAAACTCATCCGTAATGCTCCTAAAATTTGAAAAATCACTGTATCTTTCCATATTTTCCTATGAATTCTATCTAGTGCTCAAGTTCAACTTCTCTCGGTTGTCCATTTTACCCATGGGTAAAATGGATAACAAGTAGTTCGGATGAGGAATTTGATTGACATGGCTACAATTCACTAGATAGTTCTTGTAGGCCCATTTTGATAGATTTTGATGTATGAGGATCTTCTTAAGCCCTTGATGATGTATAACAATTTTGAGATGTATATACATGATTTTGATGTTTGAGTTATGTTTTGAGTTTTGTAATGATTGCAATGTGATGGATATAGATGTAGTTGATGATGATTTAGTTAATGAGTTTAGTTATGATTTTTATATGATGAGTTATGGATGCATGTGAAATGTATATTTTTAGATTAGAGATGTATGATGTAATTTTGATGCTATTAGATATGGTTTTGAAAAATTATGGTCTTGTTATTTGATTTACACACTATACGATGGATAAGAATAGAATGTGGGATGTTTGCTTCCTTACTATTCTTGGCATATATAGTGTATGATGGTAAACTTGTTATATGTATGACACTACACATGTAGACTTGTAATTAATGTTAACATATGACTCACAATGGTTAGTCATATTAGGATCATAGATAAATGTGGGATAGTTGTATCTATCCTTTTTGACATGGGAAAGGTTTGTATGTAGAAAACATTAGGGAATGAGTTCTTCTTAATAGTTCCTAGTCTTTGCCAAACTTTAAGCTTTTTTCATGATATGATCGATGTGGGAAGATTTCGTGGGAGGGTTAATTTTTTTATTTTGATATGAGGGCTAATCAATATGGGAATTCCTTTTTGACATGAGGATTGATTAATGTGGGAAGAATTTTTTTGTATTTTTATTGGGTATCCATCCTGTAAGGGAGTGGTCTACAAATTTATTGATTTTTTGATCTCATGGTATCATCCATCGAGGGATGGGTCTATGGATTTATTTGACATAATTTTATTTTTGATAGCCATCCTTTGAGGGATAGGTCTATATTTTGATTGTATCCATCCCATAGATATTTTAATTTTTAGTTGAGGGAAAGCCTAGGTAACCAATTTAGAAGGTGATAAATAAGTGTGTAAGCTACACATATTTCCTTGTCATGTTAAAATAGGATAAGATAGGGAGATGGTGAGAGTAATGATTGTAGGGTTCCCTAATTGTGAGCGGGAACTTGTCCATGTGGAATATGCTATGAGAAGATATGTGGTGCCCATATTCAAGGTCATGACATGTATGTTTGAGACCGCATGATTCCAAATAATTACGAGGGTGATAGGATGTATGGGCTAATGGATGGAGATTATAGTGTGACTAAGGTCTCATGAGTCGATATTTTAACAATAGAATGGCTATAAGTGCGGGCGTTAAGAGGATCCTTTTCAGTTTACCATAAAGGAGGCTAAATGATAAGCCCTAGACCCATATTTATGAGTGATAATATATGGTCCAATCCAATTCGGAGAAAAATTCCATGTTTACTCTTTTCCATGTTAGTGACATGTTGATTCTCTTTGAGAACAAGATCACCAATGTTAAATTCACGTTGTTTGAGATGTTTGTTATATGATCGTTTGATTCATTCTTGATAGATTTTGATATGTTTGAGGGTAGTTAGACGACATTCATCTAACAAGTTCAAGTTGTGATAGGCATTCTTGATGATAATCCTCATCAGGGATTAATTCCTTGAGAGAAACGTTTAAGAATGTGATTTGAAATTTGAGAGGAAGAATAACTTCTATGTCATATACTAAGGAGAAGGGCATAGTGCCCATAGGGGTCTGAAATCTAGTTTGATATGCCCATAATGCAAATGGGATTTGAAGATGCCAATTTCTACCAATTTGGTCAACAATTTTCGTAAGGATTTTATTAATGGATTTGTATGATGCTTTGGCTTGGTTGTTTGCTTATGGATAATAAGGATATGAAAATCTAAGCTTGATGTTGTAAGTGTCACAAAGTTTTTAAAATTTCTTATTTTTGAAGGATTTTCCATTATTTGTGATGATTTTATGAGGTATACTAAAGCGATAGATAATGTGATGATGGATGAATTTGATGATTTTATCTACTTTAGTGGAGATAAGGGGGATTTCTTCCACCCATTTTGTAAAATATTCAGTTGTTGTGATGATGGAATTGTGTCATGATGAGCGAGGGTTGATAAGGCCAATAAGGTCAAGCCCCCATTGTGAAAAAGGCCAAAGATCTTGAGTGGGTTGAAGAGTGTGGCTAGGGATATGTGTGAGATTGGAATGTTGTTGACATTTGATACATTTCTTGACATAGTCACAACAATCTTGGTTAAGTGTAGGCCAATAATAACCCATGCACAAGATCCATTTAACAACTAAACCATTGAAGTGTCCACCACATATGTTTCCATGGATGACATCTTAGATATAAACAAGCCTCTGGAGTTTTGAGACACCAGAGGAGGATGTCATCAAATCCTCTTTTGTAAGGACACCCCCTAGTATCACATAGTGAGATGCTCTTTGTTGAAAGTATCTTTTACCATTTTTGGATAGATCTGGAGGTATTTTGTTGGTGGAAAGATAGTCATATGTTTGGGTGTAGTAGGTATCATATGAGCTATCTTATATGTGATTGACGACATGAAGATCAATGTTAGTGTAAGATGGCTGATTTAGTTAATGTATGACAATGAAAAAGTTTGGAATCGTTTGGTGATAAAGGGATGAGAGAGGAGAGATAAACCATGGTGTCTTGAAATTTATTAGATGAGTGAGGGTGGTTTGGATTTTTCGTAGTGGTTATAGAGTTTCAGTAAGTCTTCGAAAATGGTTTTTATTTTTTAGGACCTCATTTTTACATTGATAAGTACCTTTGATTTGATTGATGACTAGTTATGAGTATCTGTAGATGTTAAGGATTTATACATTGAGAAAGGCATAAGTCTGAAGTCCCATGATGAGAGCCTCGTATTCTTCCATGTTAATGGTGAACTAAAAATTAAGTTTGAAGGATAATGGAATAAGAGTATCCCAAGGGGGAATTATGACTATTATGGAACCCCTTGTCTACATTTGGACCCATCGAAAAAGGTCATTTTAAGAGGGGTATTGTCATGATCGAGAGTGTTGATAAATTTGTTGGGGAAGTGTTCACAAGGTAATTGATTAGAAGGAAGGGGAGCTTATGTAAGTTGATTAACAATGACATGCCCCTTAATGGACTTCTGAGAGATAAATTCAAGGTCAAAATCAGTCATGAGCATGAGCCATCTAGTGATATGATCATTGTGATAAGGATTAGAATGTATAGATTTGAGTGGATTAAATTTGGTGACAACGTAGGTTTTTTTATTGAGGAGGTAGTGATGAGTTTGGAAGTTTGCAAAGTACAAGGCAAAAAACAACTTTTCTACTCTTGAATAACGAGTTTCATAATCGTGAAGGGTGTGACTTATGTAATAGATGACTTGCTCCTTACCTTGTTCATCTCGATGTGCTAACTGAGCCTATCTCTCTGAAGGCATGATCAGTCATTGAAATGTAAATATAAAAGGCTCCCCCTCACGTGGAGGTATAAACACTGGTGGTGATAAAAACACTTATTCAAGGGTGTCAAAATCTTGTTAACAATTATCATCCCACTTAAAGTGGGTGTCTTTTCTTAGAATATGATGGAAAGGTTAACACTAGTATGATAATTGAGATATGAAGTGACAGGTTGATTGAAGCTTTCCTTGAAAGCTATGAAGTTGTTTGAGATTAGATGGTGGGGAATTTTGATAATGGCTTTGACTTTGGTGGGGTAAAATTCAATTCCCTAATAGATACTATAAATCCTAGGAGTTTTCCTATGAGAACCCACAAATTTAATAGGATTAAAGTGGAGAAATAATTGTAATAGATGTGCAAATATTACATTAAGGAAAGATAGATGGTCTCTTTGGTGTTTGGATTTACCAAAGAGATTGTCAACATAGTATTTTATGGTTTTTTGGATGAGGTCATGAAATATGTAGGTCATGGATCATTGATAAGTAGCTTGTGTGTTTTTCAAGAAAAAGGGAATTACTCTATAGTATAAGGTTCTTGTTTTCATGCAAATTTTCAACATGAAAATTTCAAATTTTCAAGCATGACAATAGACCCAAGTGTTAAGATTTTCTAAAAGCCCCTCTCGAGTCATCCTTTGGATCATATTTCCTTCATGTCATGACCCATCCATCCTTGAAAAATCTTCATAGTGTGATGTACATCCTTCCCAAGTGTCTAAAATGTGTTCATGAGGTCACTCAGTCCATTCAGTGTAATGTTGTCAAAAGAGGAAATTTGTACTAAGCTTAGAAAGGTTATTCCATAGCCTATCTGAGGTGGTGTACACCCTCGGGATTTATCAAGAATCATAATGTCATCTAAATATGATATGGAAGAGTTTGAAAGACATTAGAACAAATTTTGGGAGATTTGGGAAAGTTTCAAAGGTTTTGGAGTAAGAACAGGGAAAGCGAGATTCGGAGGTTGGAGGAGCTTGCAGTGAAAAAAGGTACTGAACTTCAATAGAAGATTTCAAGAGCTCTAAGACAATTCAAGAGGAAAAAAAGATACTATTTCAAATCTAAAATAATCCTATACATGATGGATTTTAACATATTTTACAACACCTAAGCATTTCTCTGTGCAGACCAATCTCAGTAGACTCACCGTGCGGTCTTGAATGAAAAATCAGATTTTTTTAGAGAAAAGGGAAAATAAAGTCTTGAAAACCCTCCCATTGATCTCAAAATTTTATTTGGAGTCAAATTTATATGAAATTTCACCTAAAAATACCTCCTATATCACCGGGAAAGTTGGTTTCATGATTTTAGGAATTAGTCAATTTTGCAGTTGGAAGCCTGACGCATTTTGGTGTCCGGACTATCCGGACTATCCCAACTATCCAAGATAGTGGGGAAAATAGGGATTAAAAAATTCTCCCTACCCCAAATTGAATCCCTGGACCCTCATGGGACCTTGTTCGTCTTCGACAAGGTGTTAAGTGATCAAGTATGCAAAATTGGCTAAGTATTGACCTTCCTACCCTTTAGCACATTTTTCTACCACAAATCTTCAAACTGTCTGGGACAATTGGGACAATAAAATGTGCCCCACCCATATCTAGTTATCAAGTTCTTCATATGACCCCAAATTTCATCTCCTAGGTGCTATAACCTTTCTCTCTCATCCTCCATGCTCACCACTCATTTTCTGCCACTTGTTAGGCCTTGGGAAGATGGCACATTTTATTGTCCCAACTATCCCAAGATAGTGGGGATAGTAAGGAAACAAAATTTTCCCAAGACATGAAGTTTAAATCATATTGTTTACTGGCCATGCTTTCTCTCGCCCACGATCAAGTTACAGATTAGGTGAGAGAAGGCAAAAAGGTCATGAAAACTCTTTTTTTTTTCTAACTTTTGGAATTATTCATTCATCCTCCATCACTACACCTAAAAAAGCTTCAAGTCTCCATTAATGGATATCATGATGTAGTAACAAAAGGGAAGTGAGGCTCATCTTCACTTCTCGATGTTCTAGTGGGTGGAATCACATGAAAATTGGAGGGAACTGCAGACACAAAATCATGCACTTTAGGCATTATTTAGCCTGGTCTTATACTATTGTTTAGAGGGTTCTCAATTTAAGAAAGAACTAATTAATCCCACATTTTGGACATCTTATTTTTATAATTTATTTTGTCATTCCTACATATTTTCATACACATACCCACCTATTTTGTAATTGTCTTGTCATTTTAGCCTAAAATGGGGCACACTAGGCTTGTATTAAATGCCACTGGGCACCTGGTCCCACCACAGGGTGCCCGATCCATGTTCCACTTTCCCACTTCTTTTTGGGGTCTTTCTAGCCATTTTTCATCCTTATCTTTTTCCTAGTCGGCCATGTGTGGTAATTACAAAATTAGATCAAGATAACCCTATAAATACAAAGTTATGAGACCATAATGAGGGTCCTAACGTCACATACTACTATCACTCCATCTAGAGTTGCATCCATTGCATCACTTGCATCCACATAGTGTCATGCATCAAGGCTAGGAGATCTGCATCAACACACACATCATAGGGGGAGGATTCTATTCTATTTCATGCACACATGTTATTACATTTTCTATAGTTATTATTGCTCATTTACTTCACAAAGTGTGACTAACACAAGAGCACCTAGGGCATGACATGTACACACACACAAGAACTACATTTGGGTCTGAAATGTAGTGCAACACTCATTTTAGTAAGCCCATTGTTGTGGTAGATGAGGTTAGTCCAACCCATTCATTTGCATCTTTTATTTTTCTTAGGGTTTTGATACTTATTTCTTGTAGGTCATCACTTCATTATTTAACACATTTGGTGTGTAGCTCAATAGATCTTATGCGATAGACAGAGAACACTTGAGAATACCTTACAATCCTGTAAAAATCAGATTCTGAGCTTTTACAAAAACTAGGGTGCCCAATCTATAGACTAGGGCACCTCGAGGTCTTGATAACTTTCCCGGTGCCCCCGGTTGCTCGAGATTCTCCGGATCTAGACTTTCCAGGGACTTACGGGTGTTCATTCCTACTTCTAGATTTTACTTTAGACCTACGACAACTTGCAACAAGTTTACGTAATCAACTAAGTCATTTCTCCTTACTTCCTTACACATTAGGGTTTTCATTTCATTTAGTATAATTATTTACAATTATTCCATACTATTTTAGTGCATTCATACAACATTTTAGTCCTCCTATTTAGATTAACTAGTTGTTATACTTCCATAGTATTAGTTCTATTTTTAGTTAATCAAGAATGATCCTGAAAAATATAGTTTCAAGTGAACTAGTTCTCGTGCTACGAAATCCTTGTTTTTAGGGATATGGGGGACTGAGTTTTTCATTAGTATTCTTCCCTCTTTCAAAAAATATTCAATTTCTTGAAGATCCGATGAGCGAAATCATCCGAAATTCAAAGGGATCTTTGAAAAATCTAGTTTCATTGAAAATAGTTTTTACTCGATGAAGTTGTTTATTTTTCGAGATATCAAGGACTGAGTTTTTCTTAGTATGCTGCCCCTTTGCATACTATAAATAGTAAGTCACTCAATATTACAAGTTTGGATCACCCAAAATAGTAAGAAAAGGTGTAAAATGGAACGCAGGGAAAAAATGACAATTTTCGCAAAATAGCTGGTCTAGAAAAACAACCTGCTAAAAATATGAAGTTCTTTAAAAATGGAAATGCATCATCAACGGAAGAGGATGTAGTGTGCTAAAAGGTTTAGAAGGTCAAATTTGAGAAAAAAGGTGATATGTCCCAAAATAGCAGGTCTTGATCCTACCTGCTAAAAATAGAAAGTCTCTATTTTGGATGCGAAAAATTGCGAGATGGCTCTATTTTTGCTCAATTTTCACTTTTGAACTCTTCACATGGTTACAAGATGATATCGTAGCTCAAACATAAAAATGAAACCTCCATAAGGGTCTCGAGAGCATCTTCTTGATCTTAGTTGTGCCCGAGAGCATGGTGAAGCATAAAAGGCGAAAGTCATGATCACTTTGAGCAACTAAATACATCGGAGGAAGCCACCATGCTTATAATCTAGGCTTGAAAACATCATCATATTATTAAGATGAATTGGTTGAAGTGAGAAGGTTGAGTTTACTTATATGAACTCAATGAGCTAGGTGGTTTATGGTTAAACAACATATCAAGCAAGTTCATTGTAATGAGTTGAGCTGATTGAGTGAGTTGAGTTGAAGTGAGCTCATTAGGTCCGGTTGGCTAATTAGGTAGATTGAGGTAAGTTGAGTTTGAGTTGGGCTGGTTACGGTGGTGAGCTAGTCAAGAACTCATCCTTTTTCATGAAGATGCCTATGTAAGTGAGCTAGGTCAAGCAAGCAAGTTGGGTGAGCTAGTTGAATTGTAGTGAACCAAATAAGATTGGGTAAGCTTGATGAGATGGTTAGAGTGAACTTAGTGAGCTCAATGAGATAAGGGATTTGATAACTCAAAATCAAGGGGATCATCATGAGCAATGCTTGCGGTCATCTTGAGCTCACATTAGGGGATCTCTCAACAGTGTTTCTAAACACTCATTTGTCAACTTGAGGTGTCTGTTCATCATGCTTCAGATTAGAAAAATCTACATCAAAGGGAGATTCTTTAACATATTAATCAATACCTATCCCTCCTTCTCTCCTCCCATTTTCTTCTAATTCTTCATTTTATACAATCATTGTATTTTGTCCTATTCATTTAGGTGCCATATTTGTAATTTGTAAAAGTATTTTCTCAAAATTATAAGAAAGATACTTAATGTGTCTCTTTAGGGTAATTGAAAAATCACAAATAAATAGGAACATGAAAATTCATGTGGGGGAGATGAAAGGTCAATTCACAAAGCTATAAATTGGGATGGCCTCTCCATTCCAAAGGATCCTAAAAACATTTAGTTCTTGGTAGAAATGGTGGATTGTGATTTGGGTGTTGAGCTTGGTATTACGACAACACATGCAATAAACCTAGATTTCTTCCATTCTGATTTTCCTATGTGTTCTTATGTTTCTCTCTTTTAGGCACTTTACAAGAACAATGATAAAGAAAGAGTTATGTATCTTTGACAAATGAATCTAAGAACTGTGTGTCTAGGTTTTTTCTTCTCACTAAATAGCTTCATTGTTGCTTTCCTCTAAATTGAATGTTGAACTACTCCGATTATTGGGTGTGAATTATGCTTGTGCCTACTCACAACAATAACCTTCCTTTGTCTAATTTCTCTCCTTCACCCCTCATTATTACAATTTCCTCCATTATACCTAAATACAAGCATTTTGCTGTGAGTTTCACGGAAGTGTTTCTTTGTGATCCCCGACCTATTTTATCAAACCTCAACACTTAAATAGTAGACTATTTTACATTCAATAATGGGAGCTACCCCATTGATGCGAGAGGACCTAGTCTGAGCTTTAGCGAAAACACTTAATTTTCCATATCAACAATTTATTTCACCAATATTTTTTTGAAACTCTATTGGGAAGAGATATGCCCCCATGCACCCGAAAAGATCTTTGAAAATACAAAAAATTCAAAAATACCAAATACACACACACACACACACAAATTGAATGATCAAAAAAGCATTGTTGTAATCCTTTTGAGAAATTTGCACTTTTCAAGTTTCCTTCCTTCCTAAGCACTTAAGAAAAGATGGTAGAAAAAAGATACACATGAGTTGATTGTGCAAGTGGCGTTCTTGACCCCACATTCGAGGAGAAACAAAGGGATTATTTTTGACTTCCCCTTGTACTGGTAAGAAGACATGTTCCTAAAAATCCTCTTGAAGGTCATACTGAAGAGTAAGCTACATAACCACTAGTCTCCATTCCACACAAAGAAGAAAGAGAAGAGAAAATAGAGGAAGAAAAGAGGAAGAAAGAGAAGAAGAAGTGGCAACACAAACACCCGTATTATGGGGTCATAACACCTTTGGTATGTTAGGTTTGGCTCCACCACTCCATGAGCTTCCACAAGGATTAAGAAATAAATTCCCAAAATTCTATGGAGATGGAAAGCAACGTCTTGACAATCATATCACAACTTGCTTGGAGTATAACATGAAGATGTTACAATGTGTTTGTTCGTGAAAACATTGCAAAATGTCGCAACATACTTGGTTCTACTTGTTTGCCTTCATGCTCAATCAATGATTGGGGTGGTATGAAAAATAAATTTAAAGAAATATTCAAGACCACCGAAGATGTTCATGCCCTCCTCGCTCAACTTACTCAGATGAAGAAAGAGCCGCAAGATTCCATGAGAAAATTTTGGCAAAATTTAATAAGTCAATCAACACAATTCTGTTGTTGCTCTTCCCACTGTAGATAACTTGAAGATGTTATTTATAAATGTTCAATTACTTGAAGTAAGATTCATACTATAGAGAGTTCAACCAAGAGACTTGGATAATGCTCAAGAAATTTTGGTTGAGATGGAAGATGACCTCATCTTGTTAGGTAAGATCAAGAATCCTTCAATGAAGGATAGGTCCTAGGGTTCCAAAGACACATATAAATGAACTTGGAAAATGCATGATAATGTTCAAAAGGGAGGTTTTTTGAACACCTCATCAAGAACTAATTGGGAGCACCTCAAAATGTGCACATATTAGCTTTCCTTGGAGCTATATGATATTATAAAGATGGAGATATTTTTGAATCTAGGAAAATTTTAATGGAAATTTTTGTAAAGTTGAAAATATTTGGGTTTTGGAAATAGAAAATGGAAGATATTCAACAATCATCTTGCTACTACTTCACCAAAAACTTCAACCGAAAGGTCCTTAGTATGGGTCATTTCACCTAGTATTTACACATATAAATGAACTTATGCATGTAATTCGCCAACGTTTTGAATCAACCTTTCACATATATTTGGAGTATATTATTATACATAGTGCTGGGTAAGTATAACATACATATACAACCATCCAACCTTTTTGTAATATTTACCGAATCATCCAACCTCTCTGCGTCAGGACTCAAGTTTTTCCGCCTAACCCGAACTCACTAACTACTATCCGTCCAACTGAATCCATCCAAATAGTACTATTAGATGTAAATAATTTAACTATAAGGTGTCTAATAATAATCCATCCAACTACAAGTCATCCAACAACCAACCATCCAACTCAATCCATTTAACAATAAACCATCTAAGCGAGATCCGTCCAACTATAACATGTCCAACCCAATCCATTTATTGGCGAGTGGTCCAAATGTAATCACCCTTAACCATCCTGGATTCTTCGTCGAACCCAAAGCCCATCTTTCATTTGGAAACATATCCATGGATTTTGGAAAGCAAGGTAAGAAGGTTATTGCTAGTTCAAAAAAGAGTAACAAGACATTGTTTGGATATTTTGGAAACTCACAAAAATGAATGTTGTGTCTAGATCTGTGGAAAATATGGGTATGTACTATCTACTAATTTACATAATTATATTATTATATTTTTCATACTATATGTTTCAAATACTCTTTGCACTATTGTTTTATGTTTATTTAGTGGTATTAATAATATAAATAATTAATACTATTTCTATAACACTTTTATATGCAGACATTTCTCAAACACCTTCACAAACTAATGTGTTTCAAATCTCGATGATCCTTTTGGTTTTAATCAAATTAATAATTTTTGAGATGATCGATTGATGAAAACATTCATTCCCTTGATGACATCGAACTAGGAGAAGATTCATCAAATTCTCATCCAACACCAACAATAGAGGAAGCTTCTAATCCAATTTCTGTTTCTAGAAAAAAGAGACATGAGGATCAAGATATTCTTGTGAGAACCATGATGCACAAGTTCAAAGGAAGTAAAAAATCTATAAGAAGAAAGAGGACAAACTAGACAATAGGAAGGACTTTCAGGTTGGTAACCAAATATCCTTTTATTGAACCTGTGGAGCCAAAAAAATGGTAATGATATTCCAAATCAATGTCGATGTAAAATATGTAGTTAGAAATAAGGAAAGATCACACAATGTAACTCAAACTAGACACCATTGAAAAACACTGTGGGAAAATATATATTTCCCAAAAGCAAAAGGATGGGAGCATAGTAAGATCTCATAAATGGAAAAATGTAAAAGACTGCTTACATGTAAAATACGTAGAAGAATATGAAAAAGAACAAAAATCGTTTGAAAAATCTAAATGAAAAAGGTGGCACAATTGTAGAAAATTGAGAAAATATGGAGATTGAAATGCATGCCAAAAGTATTCAATTTGCTACTGTATTCCATATATTGAAAAAGGGAAGACCAATTTCAGATTTCTCATAAAATAAAATTTTGTATCAGGTTATTGGCTTACAGAATGTTCCTCAATCACATTGGTCTAGATACGTATTCTTTGGGAAATTATAAAATGTCTTTGCTCTAGTGGAAAAGGAGGATCTTAAAAGAGGCTATTAAAAATGCAAAGTTTATTTCCCTTTCAATTGATGAGGTTACAACAATGGACAATAATTCATGGGTTTGTATTCATGTATACACATTTACAAATGAAGTAAGAAATCCCCATCTCTTAGTAGTTCATAAAATGAGTGAAAATTACAATTCTGAAAACATTTACAAATTGGTGGTGTCAAGTTTGAAAGATATTGCAGGTATGGATGATTTTTCCATTGCAACGAAGTTAGTTTGTGTTGAAACTGATGGTGTCAATTGTAATGTAGGGGAAAAATGGTCTCTGCGTACTACTAAAACAAATCTTTCCCCTATATGATTGTGATTCATTGCATGGCTCATAGAATGAATCTGGCCTATAAAATTGTGAGCACATTCGAAAGTGTTGCCAAAGTGGAGGAGATGATCCGTGATTTGCATGCTTATTATTCTAGTAGTCCAAAGAGATTTTTAGAATTTCATAAATTTACAATTGATGACAAATGGGAAAAATCTTCTCAAAGATGTAGATACTAGATGGATTTCAATGTATGAACCTACTTATAAAATATTTGAAGAATATCCTTCATTGATAGGTTTTATGTATAAATACCGCAGGGATGTAGATAAAGCTAAAGATTTGTTGTATCATCTAACAGACATTGAAAATTTACTTACACTATGTGGTATTTTCCAATGTTGAAGGAGCTAAATGTTTTGATGAAGCATGCACAAGAGTGTTGCATCTACATAAAAGATTTCATAAGACTAAAAAATGTGTGTGCTTGAGTCTAGATAATTTATATTTGTCAGATGGAAGTTTTCAAGGTCCTATTTTTGAAAGATGGAATGCATTAATAGACCTTAAGAATGCAAGTTGCTACTTAAAATTCAATATACATGATCATCTGTGTATAACAGCACATGGGAAAGAGATACCACTTCATACTTTTCATAAAAGAGTAGATTTGGCTAGGTCAAAGATGGAAGAAGTAAGAGTGACACAATTTATTTGAAATAGTATTATGTGACACTTGAAATAAATTGAAAAATATTTCTCAATCTTTATCTACAGAGATCTGTGAAATATTCAAAAAGGATAAATTACTCAAAGCAATGGGAGTTGTCAATCCACAATTTTGGAATACAGCTGGAGGCACACTTCAAACATCCATCAATACTTTATATATCAAATACATGACTAGTCTAGTGGACCATTTCTATAAGCGCGAAGAGATAAACGGAGTTGTTGTTGAAGGTATTTTACAAAAAAGTTACTGAGTTCTCAGTCACATGATTTTGCTACCACTATACTAGAGTAATTTCAATTTTGGATGAGCCAAATGAAAATGGTTCCATTAGAAGACTTTGGAAGAAGATTTATTCAAGTAGTATTTTGTGAGATGATTTGAGTGAGTATATTCAACTATATGAACTTTTTCAAACAATTATTATGGGTTTGTTGAAGATGAGAGGGTATTTAGTGCATTGTCCTTTGTAAATTAAAAGTCTAAAATAGATTGGATAGAAACTTAGAAAGTTGTCTGAGATTGTATGTATCCAATTACTCTGTGGAAACTTTTCCTTATGAGAGAGAACTTGCATTATGGAATTCACTCGTAGAAAGAAGAGGATTTGGTAACATTCTAACTAATTTGGGGATCGAACACATCCACCAAACATGCTTCCGATTTAGTAGAATTCAGGACATAAATGAATGGGTTGCTCTAGGATTGTTTCAATTTCTAGAGTTTAATTTCTTGTATACATTCTTGACGCTATTGAAAATGATTTGATATATTGATATATTTCATATTCATTAATGATAATCAACTTGTCTTAATAGACTATTTTTTACTTGTAACAAATTCATTTTTTATATTTTGTTTTATTATTGAAATAAAGACAAGTGATTTATTTGGATCCATGTGATTATCGATTAATGTTTTATCTTTGCATGAAATGTAAATATTTTCAAACAAACATAAACTAAGCATCTTAAACCATGCTTTACTATTTACATCTCCAAATAGTAACATAAAAACATTCACAATAAGTAGAAATCCAATTATAAGTTTACATATTAAATTGTTGAAAACTTTCAATAAATGCGATACAACATAAATATAGTTCCAATTCAAAATTAGTCTTGTATTCATTCTATCAAGAGTGGATTACTTTATGAAGACACATGTTTTCATAAAGCATTTTAGCCAATACAATTACAAAATGGTGGGTTGTCAATGGTTTTCAAAGCTTTTAGGAAAGTTCTGTCATATAAGAACACATTACGAGGGAATCCTCTTTTTTACCTATGATTTTGAATCATAGTTGTCCTTACGTCTGCCACATGGAATAAAAAATAAAAAAATTGGTTGGCCACTATCTTTTAATTCCTACACTAGTGTCAGAATTGTGACAACACACCTGTCACATGGTGAAACTAACTAATTTTTTTCAATTTATGTTGTAAGGGAAGCTTGATATTTTTCTTGCACAAGAGGTGGAGTTTTCTTAGTTTGTGTAGTGCTCTCTGTTAAAAATCCATATGCCTACAAATCCTGACTCATGGTATTGATATTTTGAAGAATATTTTTCTCCTCCCTCGCAACATCTCCTAATGAAAAAGTGATGGATCAAAATTTGTCCTTTCCTTTAGTAAAATTTTAGGATCCATCTTATGCTTCTTGATTATCCTTTTCAATGTATTATTTTATTTATTTAATAACAATTTTTTTTTCTTCAACTGTATAAATGAATTCAATCTTTTGTGGGCATTCTTCAAATGTGCATAAAAAAACTTGCTTCTTTCTTTAAATTTTCATATTTTGCCTATAAAACAGAAATACAAATGTATTAGTCTATTAGATAAGTCTAAATAATATATTGTAATGCTCATAATATCACGATTTTGCGTGTAAAAGATGACCTACCACAATTTTCTCGTTTTCTACATTTGAAATTAAAACGTTAGTTTTATCTTTATCCCATTTTTTTCTACAATGAATGCCTTTGAGCATGATTCTTGTATCGGGTATTTATTATCTTTGATTAAAAATTTGGCCCTTATCTCCCAAGTGCACCATGATTCCACATCGACATAAAAACTTCTTGAATTTTGGCCTCCATACTATCTCGATACCATATTTTTGAAGGCAAAATCTATCTTCTAATCATCTGTGAGTGGAGTTTTACTTATAGGAGGAGGAGAGTTGATTATTTCATGTGCATCTTGTTGTGCTTGTGGCTGAGGAGGTGGAGTAGATTGTATCATACCATGCGTGTCAAAATATTTACCCTTATCTACGTCGCCACTTTTAAAGCCCAAAAACTCATCATTGAATTCAATCGGTTCAAAATTTGGGTGCCGTTGTCATCAAGACACCACCTAGTGAAAAATAGGAAATTTGATAGATCTTAGATTATATGAAAGACAAACTAAACAATAACTATGATAAGATTAACCATATAAGAACCAAATTCAGTTATGTCTAATGCCATTATCCAACCAATATACTCCATTGCATTAAATATTGTAAAACACATAAGCTTCTTACACTATATCAATATCTCCATGAGTCATGTGCGTCAAAACCAGCAACACAACTCTACAATAATTCACCACCACTAAACTACGCAAATCAATACATATTTATAGGGGTGGGGACTTTCCCTTCACCACCCATGCACTTCTCAAAATAGGTCACATGTTGATAATAGCCATGTGCCTTTACAATAGTATGCACAACATGCAAGTTCTCTAATAATAGATGTCCTATAGTTAACTCCAAGTAGAAATCCTATTATTAGCTTAAACTATGCATGACGCTTATCTGCCACTTGTTCCCAAAATACCATTGCGTGGAGTGTAAGTCTTCATCTCTATGTGTGCTCCACATGTTATCTCCAAAAATAGTCCTTATCCACAAAAATGGCTAAGTCTGAGCAAAGTGTTCTGGCGTGTGTGTTTCCTTTCCTATCTTCCCGCGCCTTCAAATGTGCCTTGTTCTTGTGTGTGCATCCTTCATGTGTCTTCTCCTTAGAGAAACATTTTTTCTCTGCTCAACATTACCCCACACTAAAGTACATTTTCATCCATCCCAAAATGGGAATTATTTCTGATGTCTCCAACAATAAAGAATAAGTAATGAAAGAATGAATGAAACACTGTACAAAAGAATGAAATTTACTCTGCAACACCCTCTTCTTTGACTGGAAGGATTAACTCTGGATATTAGTTTTGATTTCAGCCTCAAGGTCTTCCAATCACTTAGCATGTTCCTTGTTTTCTCTGGAATATCGGTGTGGCTATGGCATCCAATTCATCCTGAGTGATCTTCTCTTTCTCATTTTGTAGCACCCAGAAAACATTGGCCATACCTGACAACATTCCTTCCATGAGATCCATCTTTGCGCTATGAGTTTCCCAATCTCATCAATTCTATCCTTGTGTAGATCCTGGGAGTTGCACGAGGGCCTCACACTTTTGTTTTACTAGTGCTAATCTTTCTACGTGCCCAAGTGTTTCATCTTTCATTTCCTTTAGAACTTCATTGTCCTCTACTATAGTTTTGATCCTTATTATGCTTTTGGCCACACATAAATTGAGAGCTTGGTTGGATTTCTTCAGCTCATCTTTCAAGGTTTGGAGAAAAGCCTCATAAGTTGAAACTTTTCTAACAATAGTGGCCCTTGCTCTTGTTGCTTCTTGTTTAGAATATTTTGGTGCGGGCATTTGAATTGGTCCATCATCTAATACCAAATTGACCAAAGTGTGCAAATAATGCATAGCAGAAGGAAATTTTTAGAACTGAGATTCTAGATGAGGCCTTGTTTTAAGAATGTGATCACCAAGCTCCTCACCATGCTAATGAAGGCCTCATTATTTTCCTCTTCTCATTCCTTCTCTTCTTTTAAGTGCTTTATCTCTGTAGTCTTATCCTTGTTATCTTCAAGTAGCGCTCGAATGGTGGTGGCCTTATCAATGTTCCTCTCCATGCCACCTCAGTAGATACCTTGACCAAGGCATTTTGACCTACTCATCGAACATTACAGTAGGTTTTATTGTCATGTGTTCTACTTTGTGGTGCCTTCTTCACTCTGCGTGAGACACAAGACTCTTCACACACATCAAAATCTGGTTCATCCATATGAGTCTGCATGGACTAGGATAATTGCTTCCTTGTGTGTGTAGTAGCCATATCTGGATCCATCAAGCTCCCACCCATATAACTCTTTCAGGCCCACATTGCTCTGAAAATGGGCGTGATGATTTTTCTCATGTCTTCAAGCATAGCCCATATTAGGGACAACATATTCTTCACTTGTCCTCTCTCTTTTGTCCTTGGCCCCTTAGGAACTTAGGTGCCAGGTCTAGAGTTGGCCCTTCTCCTTCTTGAGTAGTAATGGGCATGTTGGGTGGCTCACCCACAACTTCCTCTACTTCTTTCACCCCTTCCTCATCATCTCTCATCTCTTCATCCTGGGGCTCTTCTGCATCTTTAGGTTGAACCGGGGTTCTGGTGCACTCTCCCTGACTCCTCCTCCTCATCATCTTTAAGCTTCAACTTTCTTCTCTTCTTTTTCTTGGGTGTTTTTTTTTAGGGAGAGTCGAGGTGACCTTCGTAAAGGTTGGGATGTCCCCATGCCTTGGGTTCTGGTTCTTCTAAACACCCTCTTGAACTAGTGTTCCTCATGGAATGTGTTTACGTCCAAGTCTTCCTCTTCTCCTTGCTGTTGTGGAGGAGTATCTACGTGTGCTCACTTTCTACTTTGTCAGTGGGCCTCTCAGGCCCTGTGGTCCAAGCCTCCACTATCCTCATTGAGTTCTCCTTCCTCATCTTCCTCTAAGGTCGAGGTAGGCTTTGGAGCTGCCACATTTTCAATTGTATGCTTGCCTTTAGGTGGGCTTGGGAGCATGAACTCATTCTCCATGTATTGGCCCTTTTCCATCTAGGCTTAAGTTGGAGATAGATAAGTGTGGCCCCACTATCCCCAATAGCCAAACTTATTGGCTTCATACTTATGACATCATAAATAAGCCTCTCAATGTAGGAAGATCGACTGGATAAACATAAGTTTTTCTTAAGGTATGGTAGTCACAGTCTACCTTGTCCGCATTGTAGCTTAACCGCATGCATGTCGTATAAAAACCATGTGTACTATGCTTCTGGAAGAATCACGTTGTGAAGGCGTATATGGTAGTTTGCACAGGGACTCCATGTCCCATCCTTCATTGTGAACCGTGTGATGCAAAAATGTTGATATACCATGAATTACATGACCTTGCCCACCACTGAGGGTAACTCCTTTGGAATACACCATTCCTCCTCGAAGGCACGTGAAGTTGGTCATACCATAACTCCACCCTTTCTTGAATGGACCACTCATTGATCCTTCACATAAATAATTTTCAAACCTCTCTGTGAGGGACTTCTTTTCCATGGGGTATTCCCAGATTTTTGTTGTTTGGCCCATCGGCACTCCAATTTCTACAAACACAAGTGATAACAGGATAGCGCCAAAACTTATCTTCTCACATGTGTGCACTTCCTCAATGATTATATCTGTTATGTACCCAACTAAGTTGTAAACTTCTCCTTGTGAAATCTTCTTAGCAATGTGTAGCCACATGGTGTTCACTTGTGACCACCTTTCCTGATCATTCAACTTGGTGAGTAATGTGGTGGCACCTGTATCATAGGGTACTTCCTCAACTTGTAAATATCCATCCTCGTGGACCCTTCATATATCCCAACTCCTTGTTGGTGGCCATGACAGTTGCCTTATCAGTTAGATCACTACTAACCTCTGTCCCTGTGCCCTTTAATCCTGTCAACATAGTAATTAAGGGTGTTGTGATCCTCACCCGCCACCCAAAAAGTAGAAGAAGTCCTCATGGACTCTGCTCATAACCACCAAGTATAGATTTTCTAGTTTTCCAAAGTATGGGAGTTCATACAAGTTGGTACACCCCTACCTTCTTCAAAACTTCTCTCCAAGCATCATCATAAACTGGCATGTCATCAACCATTTGCTTGTTGGTCTTTCTATTCAACAATGCATCCAATTCCTCCTTGTTCTCGGTGGTGTGATGTTTGTAGTCACACACACCACACTACTGTGGATATGGGAATCCCAATCCCTCCCGATAATTACTTCTTCTAGATACTGCATTTCCAAAAAATTGCTCTCAGAGCATCCTCGACCTCAATTTCTACCTTCTTTTTCCCCTTTTTTCTACTCAGGTGCTTTCCTTGGTGCCATGATAAGATAAAGTTGTGCTTTTTCCTCTATCGAAGCAAGCTCATGCCCTAGCTCAAAATGTGCCCATGCATGCCCTAGCTCCTTCTCAACCCTGGCACTTTATTTCTTCTCTCTACATGCTTTCTTCACTCAAACCCTTCTCAAATGGGGATGCAAGCCAATTTTGTGCACAAATATACTCTCCTCTCTAGTTTCACAGCTCTGCACCTCAACGTGTTTTTGGTTTGGTCACAACTAGCTCACTCGAATACTTGTGATCAAAGGTAGAAATGAACCCACATCATGTCTTTATATAGAGTTGGGAAAATTTATCACATTTATTGCTCCTTTACCTACCACCGATCCTCTCATTAATTGACCATTTTCCCAATTTCCACGTGATACACCTACGTGCCACAACTATAACCTTCTAGCAGTGCACCTTCCTACCTTTTGGCTATAGACCTCCTTCTACACACTTCCATGCACCAAAGTACCTCACCATTGTGCCTTCCTCTAGTAGTAGTTTTTATGGCCATAACTTACCTCACGTTATATTGTTCATTCATTTCATTTCACTATGGTCTTCTTTAGGAGCAATTTTCTTTCTAGCAACACCTTTCCATAGTATCTACACTTTTTAACAAGAGAAATCACCTGTAACAATATTTTCTTATGTGTACCCATGTTTGAATGACAACCACCCCACACCAAGGGTATGTGTAGTCCTCTGTGCATAAAAACACTTCAGATTGTAATCAACTTCTAGCACGCAAACGCGCTTATTACACAAAACACTAAACTAAATTGACAAAGCATAACAACGAAGAAGGAAACACATTAAAGGAAATATAGTAAGGGAAATCTATACTAAATGGAAATACTACCTTATTACAAACACCAAGAAGGCTTATTTATAGTAGGGCTTTAGCCTACTCCCATTGAAGTAACCAGGTAACCGTGTTCCATCAAGCGCCTCTAACTAGAAAGCACCTGATTCAAGTATGTGAGTGATAACATACGGTCCCAACCAATGCACCTTAAGCTTTCCTGGGTGGCAAAAATTTGAATCATAAAGAAGCACCATCTTCCCAACCTCAAGCTTCTTTTCCTTGATGTGTCTATCATATCATGTCATGCCTTCTTGTCTAGCCTTTTCCTACTTCTGACTCCAACGTGTTATGATGCGCCTCTCATCCAATTATATTAATTTGTCAATTCTTTCTTCCAATGCTTGCTCATTAGCTAGACCTCCATGCGCATGCAATATGCAAAGAAGGTAACATAAATTCTATGGGAAGAACTGCTTTTTGTGCCAAACACCAATTGAAAGGGTGTGGCCTTATTCAACCTTTTGTAGGTTGTTCTATATGCCCAAAGTACAACAAAACTTTATCATCCCAATCTTTCCTTCCAACATCACAAAATTTTTTGTCAAGGTTTGGCTCAATATCTTGTTGAAGGCCTCAAAAGTCCCATTTTCTTGAGGGTGATAGGGTGTGGTCTTGTGGTGTGACCATAAATTCATCCAATAATATCTGATTGTCTCATTCAAGAAATGTGTGCCCCTATCACTTGTCAAACTCAATGGACATCCATACCTAGTAAGAATATTTTCCCATAAGAACTTTGTTGTTGTAGCCATAACTGTGTAATCCTTTGTAGGTGTTGCTTATGCCCACCTTGTAAGATAATATATACAAGTGATGATGTAGCGTGATCCAATTCTACATGCGGTAGGGAAATAGGACCCACAAAGTCTATTGCCCATTTTTCAAATGGCTTTGCACTAGTAATAGGCCTTAAAGGCATTTCATCTCTTTGCCTAGGTTTTCCAAGGTGTTGATAGTGATCACATGCCTTACAATACTCCTTGTAATCCTTGTACAAGGTTTCCCACCATAAACCAATGAGTATAATCTTGTGCGTGGTGGTGTCACCTACATAGTGTCCACCTGCAATACCACCATGAGCCTCTTCCATGATTGTCATGTGCACTCATGCTCTAGTACACACCGGTGTAATACTTCATCTCATCCTAGTTTGTATAGGTCACCACTGATCAACATGAAAGGTGTGGTGCAAATTGCAAGTTGTTTCTTTTCCAAGGCTTTCATTCCTTCTGGTGCCATACCTATGTGTAAAAAGACAACAATATCTCTCAATTCTGAGGGCAGTGGTTTAACTTGTATAATATGTGCATTTGACATTGTATCTTCAATTGTCTGCACGTCCTCTCTTGATTGAATTCTTGATAAGTGGTCTGGGCTAGAATTATTTTTTCCTAGCTTTACCATGATTGTAAAATCAAACTCTTGGAATAATAGAACCCATCGACATATGTGCCCCTATAAAATGGGATTATTTACCAAGTATTTCAATGCCATGTGATTTGTATAGAACACAAAAAGGTGTTGCTAGAAAGTATTGTCTAAACTTATGCAACACGTAAATCATTGACAAGGCCTCACTCTGTAGTTGTATAATTTTTTTCGCAGAGTCAACTTTCTACTAGCAAAATAGATAGGATGATCTATAATACCTTCTCCAAGTTGAGCTAATATATGCAATGGCCATGCCAGAGGCATCCACATGTACGTGAAAAGGTTGGTTCCATGAGGGAAAGCATAGAATAGGTGCCGTAGTAAGCCTCTCCTTCAACACTTCAAATGTGTTGTTGTGGTTCTCCCAATAGAATGTCCCTTTACCTTTTAATAACTCCTCCAAGGGCATGGAAATCTTAGCATATCCTTTGATAAATTTTTGTAATACCTGTGTGGCCCAAGAATCCACGCACCTCACTCTGATTGGTAGGCTCCTCCAGGCCTAAGATGACTGACAACCTTGGCTAGATCTACTAACAAACCCTCCTTGCTAGATGATATGCCCTAGCAGAGTTCCAAAAGGTGTAGCAAATATGAACTTCTTGATGTTTAAAGAGATGCTTAATTGTTTGCACCTCTCAAACATTAATCACAAATTGTCACAATGATCCTTGACAAGCCCATATACTATCCAATCATCCAAGTAAACCTACAAGAATTTGTGAATAAAATCTTGGAATGCTTGAACCACAATGCATGAAAATACTACATGTGCATTCTTCAATCTAAAGGGCATCATCATGTATGAAAAACTTCCCCATTTAGTGGTGAAAGTTGTTTTCTCTTGATCCTCCTTTGCAATTCTTACTTGATGATACCTAGAGAATCCATCTGTAAAAGAGTAAATTTCATGCCCTGCAATGCCTTCTAATATTTCCTCAATGAAAGGTGTAGGAAAAGGATCAATCACACATGTAACATTCAACTCCTTGTAGTCCACACAAATCCTAATCTACCATCTTTCTTTATACTGATTACCATGGGGCTAACCCACTCTGATTCTTCTAGGGGATTAATGATGCCATATTTCAACATCTTGTCAATTTCTTCTTTAACTTTTATGCACAGTTAGGGTTCATCTTGTAAGGTCTCTTCCTGATTGGGTGTGCACCTTCCTTTAGCTTAATCTTCATCTCTCCCAAAGACTCATGCACTCCCTTTAACTCATGGTAGCCCCTAGGAAATAAGTCCTGGAAATCATGTAGTAACTCAATTATCTTAGCCACTTTAGAATCAAACCAATAATCTCCAATTATGGCCTCTTTAGGTTCAACATCCGTACCAATGTTCACTTTCTTGGTCTTCATAGGTTCATGATAGGCTCACGCCTTCTTATCTCGCATTATCTAAAAATGTGCGTACCCTCTTTGAATGATCTATGTCCAAATTTTCTACTTCTTCATCATCCACTATGTAGACCATATTTCCTTTCTCCTTCTCAAGGAAAGTGCTCTCAAGTAGTTCGGCATCATGTCTCATCTACTTCATCAAAACATGCTCCTGGGTGTGCCTTACCAAAGAAAACTGAATGAATTCTTGACCTTTTGCACTATCTCCCATAATCAAGCGCTCCATAATTCATAATACCTCTTTCACTAGAGGTTTAGTGGAGAAGTAGTCAAAAGTATGAATCATTCATGTAGTCAAGTCTTGTCAATTTTAGTCTCCCTATGCAGCTCCACATAAACATACTAAACGCGTGCCCAACCTCGCAAGGTCAAATAAAGTTTGTGCACCCATAACAAAGGTGGTAAAGCTTCTTGCCCCTCTTTCCAGAGTCTCTCACACTCGCTGAACATGGTGCTAAATAGAATGATTACCATGATATGTACATATTTGAGTAGGTGCATTGCTCTTGAGAAACCGGGTTGTTACAGAATTCTCACTTCATTCTATTATATGAGATTATCCCTATGAACCATCCCCTAACGCGCTTATTGTCCCATGGGGATATACAATAACATATTTCTTCTATCTCGCTTGATCCTTCCTTTGTTTCCTCCATGGTGTGCAGGAATACCTTAGGGTCTCCTTCACCAAAGTGTACTGGGTATAAAGTTGTTGCCTAATCTCCTAATAAAGTGAGGTTTTCCTCCTTGCGTAGATGCACTTCTTACTTCACCCCAACCATTTTGTAGGTTTCATGCACCCAATTATCACAAGCAATACTTGTCTTATCACTAATAGACTATGCATCTTCCCACTTTGGAGGATTCCTTTCTTAGATGGCTCAAGTACTTCTAGATCTTGAATATTGCACATATAAATTTTGTTCACGTCTTCCTCACTCAAAGTTTCAACATAAGGTGCAAATTTCCCATATGTCAAAGGCATAATAACTCATTATTCCTTATTCTAAAAACTTATATACCCCTTGTTGAACCATAGATCAACATTATTTGCATAACACCGAGGGTGCCCATGAAATGAATACAACAGTTTTACAGTGAAATATAATTGATATTCGTTTAATCTTCTTCAATATTGATTACACATATATAGGAAATATACTCCCTAAATAATAGGAAGTAGTTTATAACAACTCACTAACTTACGTGAGTTGTTTCTAACACACTAACCAAATATAATTGTTATTGTTGTTTTATATAACAACTAATAACAATTTACTAACACATACTTACAACTTAATAATTACTTCACGTAATTATTGTTTACTAATGGAGCACTAATTAAATATTTCCTAACATTCCCCCCCTTAGTGCGAACATGGGGAAAACCTACCTTTGTACTTGCACCTGCTCATGATCTGGTGATTTTCATAGGATGATCACAAACCTCAGGGATGGTTTTGCAAACGGTTGACCACAAACCGAGAATGGTGGTTTTGCAATTGGTTTACCACAAACCACAAAGTGATGGTTTTGCGAATGGATTACCAACAACCAAGAATGGTGGTTTTGCTATTGGTTTACCACAAACCACAAATGAAGGTTTTCAAGTGGTTTACCTACAACCACATCATGATATGCAAAGTACTATTCTCAGCCCTCGTCACATCTCACTGCCAGAATAACATAGAAATTCTACGAAATCATTGCTCATACATACATAGAAAAAGCTGACATACTGGAAATGGAACATTGGAATGATGTTCCCCCCTCAATGTGAAATTTCCACTTATTGAAAACAAGATCATTACAAACTGAGGCACACCACACTGGAAGCACTGAAATCAAACTGCACACACACACATGTCACCAAAGCCGATATGCGCCCCGTCGTTGGCATAATTTCCGACGAGGTCGCTGAATGACCTCCAACCTCTCGATGCCTCCTACCTCCAGGATCATGCTCGAACAAAGAAGTCTTGTAACCACTTTGTCTTCATTTACTTGTTCTTCCTCATTTCGTGATCTTTCTTCAAGAATAAAAAGTTGGCCTCAATTCCTTTGAGTTTTCCACTAAGTATATCTTGAGCTCGAGCTCTACAAAATGAAGTGTATGCCCCTTTTTCTTACAAGTAGAAACATTCTCTTTCCTCTTTATATTTAGAAAAAATTTTGTACTTCCTTTTACATACATTGTTGTTTCTTCTTTCTATATCTTCTTTGGTCCGTTTTTCCTCGCCCAGAGAGCTGATATCATATCTTCCAATGAGTTAGAAGGTATCGACCAAGAGTGAAAACAACATTCTTGTATTTGGGTGGTAAACTATTCAAAGCAGAGTAGCTTTTGCATCCTCGTAAATCTCATTGGGGCTTTTACTTCGTAAGTTGTCTCGAAGAGATCGTAAATTGTTGATGTGACTAGACATTGTATCTCCATCACTCATTTTGAGCTTGAACAACTGAAGTTTTAGAGAAAACTTTGCATTGATTGCTTTTGAACCAAATAATTTGCTCAGATTATCCCAGATGTCCTTCGAGTTTTTATCTAGATCAACATAATGTAATTCAGAATCTGAGAGGGCAAGGCCAATAATGGCTTTGGCTTTATCATCCCGTATTTCCCATTCCGCGATAACTGGGTGGATCCGAAGTCTTGGTTCTTTTCCATCCACTATCCTCCAAAGATTTTTGTTCATCAACTGCATCTGGATCTTGACTTTCCATGTGTGAAAATTGAGACCATTGAATTTTTCTAGTGGAATGTCCATTATATCTTAGAGCGTCGGTTTCAACCGAAAATGCACTCTTTTACATGACCTCAAATTTTTAATGACACTTGACGAAAATAATATCTACAATAATAACATTAATATTTCAATGATGATACAAGACTAACAAATAATATAAACACTATTTAGATGACTTGAGTATTGACACACACATTAGATCAAAAACATAAAAGAACCGACTATGGGGACACAACAAAATAATATTGAACTTGCCTATAGATCGGTGACTCTAAAATTGACTAAACTTAAATAGCAACGTAAAACTTTGGACAACTCGACAAGGCATGAATTTTAATAAAACGACTTGTAAAACTAATGACACTACTGACCTACTCAAAATAATATAAAATGAATGGAGGTAGAATATTACTGTCCTTCGTTCACGAATCCTTCACTTCCACGTGCATATCCACGTGTATGACATTTGCAGTCTATATTAAGGCTACCAGTTGGTATCTTGGACGCAATAATGTGAATGGGCGCTTCAGGAGCTCAATGAATAACACAGCATGTCTTCAAACGCTGCCATTAAAATTTGACATAGATCTGACAATAAAATTGTCTTGCCTGGCAGAGATACTCTTGATAGATCGACCATGAACCAGTAAAACACGAGAGCGCAGATCAAATATTCAGTGGCAAATAAAAATTTTGTAATGACAAGTGATAGGTATTATCTGTGGAGTACAGATCAAGAAGAAGTGAAAGTTTTTGCAGATTCCACGCCCAGGAAAGATCTATTATATTCGGTGCCAATAGAATACAAACGCCAAGAGAAGTGGATCGACTGTCCTTGGGAAAGTAACAATCAATCTCACTTCTCTACAATAAACATTCTATTTCAGACTACTCTGGATTGCAAATGTGAATTTCAAACACCAACTGTGCTGACACCAAGACTTAACAGTATACAGAAATCAAAGAACATATATGATGTCAAACCCATAAATTACACGGCCGCCAAACAAGGTGAAAATTGACTAAGCTTGCCACACTTTCTGGAAAGCTGGCCTGTCACCATGTCGCCGGCCAAATAGGGAGAAATTCGAATAGAAGTCCTTGTCCAGATTGTCAGAGGCAAGGCAGACCTGTACCATATGCTACATAACGTGATTTGGAGCAGTCAAACCTTATTTCTTAATGACAGGCTGATAGATGAATCCAGATCCACGACATGACCAAAATCAATCCATATTTTTGATTTCCACAGATTTAACGTCGCAAGCTCGGTACCAATTGAAATGAATACACCAGCTTTTTACAAAGTGAAATATAATTGATATTCGTTTAATCTTCTTCAATATTGATTACACATATATAGGAAATATACTCCTAAATAATAGGAAGTAGTTTATAACAACTCACAAACTTACGTGAGAGTTGTTTACAACACACTAACAAATATAATTGTTATTGTTGTTTTATATAACAACTAATAACAATTTACTAACACATACTTACAACTTAATAATTACTTCACGTAATTATTGTTTACTAATGGAGCACTAATTAAATATTTCCTAATGTATTCCAAGTAGAGTGGGAAGTTGTTCGCTTCTGCAAGCGCTAAAACCTAAAATTCCTCATTGAACTTGGTCCTCACTTGTATAGTAATGGATGCATCCTTTAAAAATCCTATTAGAGTGGCCTTATTTCAATTTTCCATAAACAATACATTAGAGGATGACTGTAATGGAGGTCCGTCCATCTCGCATCCATCCATCTAAAGTAAGAACATTAACTTCTACACCTATATCAATCAATATATTGCTCAAAATCCACCCATCCATAATAGCATTCAAGGTGATCTCCTTGTCATAGTCCACACTATGAGGGGGAGATTAGCGTGCGTAGGATATGCCATCCATTCTCAATACCGTGTGCGTGAATGTTTCCCTTTAACCAATTCCAAGTAATGCAATAATATTCTCCTAGTGCAACATCTTGCATAACTCTTTCAAATAATCAACATTTGTTTGTATCATCTGCTTGCCTTCTTTTGCTCCAACTTTCATGATTATTACTTTAAACATTGTATTTCACCTCAAGATTTCTAAGCACCTCCATTGTGTTAGAAAATAATAGATAAAATATGTAGAATAATCCCTTACAGTAATGTAAGCAAGTAGAAACTAATATGCATAAAATATTATAGAACTCAAATAAAAGTGTAGAATAAATAACATAACATAGATAGACAAGATTTAACGTGGTTCACCCAATTTTGGCTATGTCACCAAGAATCACTTGCTAAGATTTTATTACAAGCCTCCACTCTCTCAATACAATACCAGATCCGTTTGGAGCTATGCTCAACAAACTCTACAAATTCACACCCGAATTCAAAGCACATCTCCAATACATTTTATTTTTTATCTATCATATGCATAAGCCATATAAATAGACAATTGCTTAAGTAGTTTTTGATACAAAATGGGTATCAAAACCATGGGCAAAAAACCATGGGCAAAAACTATGGGTATCAAAACAATGGGTACCGAAAAACCATGGGCCCAAAAATAGCACATAACGGTTACCCATTACCCATGGGTTAATAAACCACCCATGAAAATTTGCTTCGGGGCTTCGCCAACCCCTGACCCACTCACTCATGCTAAGCGGGACCGTCATAAAATACCCGAGTGTAACACATAGAAGGTGTACCACACTCTAACATGAAAATAGGCTCCACAAACATAACAATCTCCCACTTGGAGACTGATTTCCACTGAGCAAGCTTCTCAACCCTTCACTGTCATCCGCGAAGGCCAACCAAAGCTGAACATAGCTTTAGTTTATCCCTTGTGACCACCTTGGTCATCATGTCTGCAGGATTATGACTGGTATGAATCTTCTCCAACTTCAACTTATCTTCTTCCAAAGTTGTCCTGATGAAGTGATATCTCAACTATATATGCTTTGTCCTGGAGTGGAAAGCAGAGTTCTTAGCTAGGTGTATAGCACTCTGACTATCACTATGTAGCTTACATTCCTTTTGCTTATGCCCCAACTCCTCAAGCAATTGTTATAACCAAATCATCTCTTTGCTTGCCTCTGTGGCAGCAACATACTCAACCTCCGTGGTTGATAAAGCCACCAGCTTCTGTAGTCGTGAAATCTAGCTCACTGTTGTCCCACCTACAGTGTAAATATAACCTGTTGTGCTCCTCCTGCTGTCAACATCTCCAGCCATGTCTGAATCTACATAACCACGTAAAGTGGTGTTTGATCCATCAGTAGCACAAAAATGTCCCCATGGTCCCTCTCAAATATCGAAGGATCCACTTTTACCGCTTGCCAATGCTCTTTACCGGATCACTCATAAATCTACTCACAACCCCCATTGCATGGGCAATATCAAGCCTAATGCACACCATAGCATACATCAAATCGCCAACCGCCGATGAGTAAGGTACCTTGGACATCTAGTTTCTTTCCTGCCTCTGTCTTGGGACACTGCTCCTTTGATAACTTAAAATGGCTCACAAAGGAGTCCCCAACCGGTTTAATATCCTACATGTTAAACCTATCCAATACCTTCTTAATGTACTCTTCCCGAGATAAAGTCACTTCCATTCCTTCCTATCCCGAGCTATCCTCATACCAAGGATTTGTCTGGCTTCCCAAATCCTTCATATCAAAGGATTCACTTAGTGTTTCTTGAGTACTTTTATTTCCGCATGTTTTTCCTACCCGCAACCAACATGTCATCAACATAAAACACATGATAATATAACTTCCATCCTCAAATTTCTTTCAGTATACATGCAATGGTCGAATGAAGCTAATATATCAAAATTCTTATACCATTCTTATAAGTGACGTGGAGCTTTTTCGTGCCATACAAGCTCTTCTTCAGTTTGCACACCATCTCCTCTTTACCTTTGACTTCATATCCTTCTGGTTGCTGCATATATAGCTCCTCCTCCAAATCACCATGGAGAAATGCAGTCTTTACATCTAACTGTTCTAAGTGCAAGTCTTCTGCTGCCACTATTCCAAGAACAATTCTGATAGAAGTCATTTTTACTACAGGAGAAAAAATCTCATCAAAATCTATACCTTGTTTCTGTGCAAACCCCTTGACCACCAACCGGGCCTTATATCTTTTCTTTCCTCCTCTTCATCTTTAACTCTGTAGACCCACTTGTTCTGCAATGCTCTTTTTCCTTCCAGTAGCTTCATCAAATCCCAAGTTTGGTTCTCCATGAGAGACTTATGCTCCTCATCCATGGCTTGCTCCCACTTCTTACTGGCATCTACCTGCATTGCTTCATCAAAGCTCTCTGGCTCTCCACTATCAGTGAGTAATAAATAATAAAGAGAAGGAGAAAAACGTTCAGGTTCTTTTCTTACCCTAGAAGACCTCCTCACTGTAGGAGTTTGGGGTTCCTGTTGAGTAGGTTCCTGAACTGATTCATGGGTCACTTTCCCATCTAGAAGATCCTCTACCACTGCATATTCTTTCTTGGATTCTTCCCTATTTTCCTGCAATTGTTGCTTATACATGACTTTCTCATTAAAGACCACATCCCTAGACCGAATGATTTTCTTGTCTTTAATACTCCAACATTTAAATCCAAATTCATCACCACCATAACCAATAAAAGTACATTTTTCTGATTTAGCCTCTAGCTTGGTCCTATCATCCTTGTCAATATGAACAAACACCTCACATCCAAAGACTCTAAGAAATGAGTAATCGACTTTCTTACCATACCAAGCCTCCTCAGGTATGCCTCCATCCAAGGCACTTGAGGGTCCTCTGTTTATCAAGTACACAACTGTGCTCACCGCTTCTCGCCCAAAAATAAAGTGGAGTCCCGCATGTATCCTCATGCTCCTAAAGCAGTTCCATTATTGTTCTGTTCATCCTTTTGACACCCCATCTCGCCGCGGGGTTCCCGGGAACCATCTTTTTGCCCTGTGGATTCCATTCTTAGAACAATAATCATCAAATTCATTGTTGTAATACTCCTCTCCATTATCCGACCAAACATTTTAACTTAAGGCCTGTTTCATTCTCTACCAAGGCTTTCCATTTAAAAAAGTATCAAATACATAGATTTGTTTCTAATACAATAAACCCAAACTTTCCTTGTTGCATCATCAATAAAAGTAACATAATAACTTGAACCCCAAGAGATGATACGAGCCGCCCCCACACATCGAATGTACTAGCTCTAACTTACTCTCTTTCTTCGTAGGTCCAACCTTGAGAAACCTTACTCGCTTTATGTTTCCCATATATGTAGTTCTCACGTAAATCCAAACTTGTTTTTCGTATATCCAGGAAAATTCTTCTTTATGATGTCCATGCCCTTATGGCTCATATGACCAAGCCTATAGTGCCATAATGTTGTATCTGCATCTCGAAGCCACAAGATTACAATCATTAGTACTATCAAGTGGTTAAATACAAGGTTCCAACCTTCTTACCTCTGCCACCACAAGAGCACCCTTGGTGACCTTCCAAGAGTTATCTGTAAATATCACAGTACAACCATCACTTCCCAATTGCCCCGCCGATATCAAATTTCTCCTTAATATAGGCACATGTATGACATCCTTCAATAGCCATGTAATCCCATTCGCATTTTAACCGAACAGTAACCTTTTCCAACTATACCTGCAAGGCTCATCATCACCAAGAAAACATGCCCAAAATCCCTTAAACATAATCAACAAAATAATGCCTATGTGGAGTAGCATGAAAAGAAGCCCTTGAATCTAAAACCCAAGATTCATTAATATTATGCAAAGAAAGAATCAAAGCATCCTGACATACATTACCCGATGCCACATTTGCCTCCTTGTTTTCTTCCTGTTGTTTCTTCTTATCCCGAAGCTCCCAACATATTTTTTGCATGCCCAGACTTTCCACAGTGCCAACATACTATCTTGCTTTTAGATTTTGACCTTGCCCGATCCTTTGATTTTCCACGGTTTCCTCTATTCTTCTGTCTCCCTCTAGTTTCCACTGTCAAAGCATTCCTTGAAGTAGAAGATTCACCAGAGCTTTTTCTTCACATTTCCTCACTTAGAATCACCCCTACAACATCCTCAAACTTCAACTTTGAGTTAGCTAGAACCGAGTTGCTTACCGCCATTACTAGGCTATTCCAACTTTCAGGTAAAGAGCATAGAATTAATAAAGCCCTAACTTCTTCATCAAATTCTATTATAACTAAAGCTAGCATATTCACAACCGTATTGAAATCATTTAAATGATCTACTACTGAACCATTCTCAAACATCTTCATATTAAACAACTTTTTCATTAAAAATATCTTATTAGAGGCAGAGGGTTTTTCATACAACTTCCCTAATGCATCCATCAGTTCTTTTGTAGTCTTTTCCTTTGAAACATTAAATAATACCGAAGATGCAAGACACAACCGGATCGTTCCAAGTGCCTTCCGATCCAACAAATCCCATTCCGCATCTATCATACTTGAGGGTTTGTTCACCTTCTTAGATAGTGGAGTATAAAGATCCTTCTGATAAAGGTAATCTTCCATCTGCATCTTCCAAAGACTGAAATTCTACCCGTTGAATTTATCAACCCTAGATCTTCCATCATCTGCCATAGCTCCCACTCAAGCTAAAAACTTTCCTGCGATTCAACACTTCAAAGCAAACCAAACCAGCTCGATACCAATTGTTAGGAAATAATAGATAAAATATGAATAATCCCTTACAAAATCAAAATCACAACAAGAGAAACTAATATGCAGAAAATATTACATATCTCAAATAAAAGTGCAGAATAAATAACACAACAAAAAGAGACAAGATTTAACATGGTTCACCCAATTTGGGCTGTCCACCAAGAATCACTTGCTCGATTTTATTACAAGCCCCCACTCTCTCAATACAATACCCAAATCCATTTGGAGCTATGCTCAACAAACTCTACAGAATTCACACCCGAATTCAAAGCACATCTCCAATACATTTGCATTTTTATCTATCATATGCATAAGACCATATAAATAGACAATTGCTTAAGCATTTTGATACAAAACCGTGGGTATCAAAACCATGGGAAAAAAACCGTGGGTATCAAAACAATGGGTACCGAAAAACCATGGGCCCAAAAACAACCCATAATGGTTACCCATTACCCATGGGTTAATAAACCACCCATGAAAATTTACTTCGGGGCTTTTCCCCCTCAACCCCCTTGACCCGCTCATCGGTGAGCGGGACCGCCGTAAAAATACCCGAGTGTAACACATAGAAGGTGTACCACACTCTAACATGAAAATAGGCTCCACAAACATAACACATGGTTTCCTGATTAACCCCCTTCGGATGTTTAGGATTTGGGTATTTTGCATGTAAAACCTCCTCCATAGTAATGGTAGGATTTTGTTGCAACACTTCTTTGGCACGTGTAGCCTCAACACATGTAGTAATTTTCACATGTACTACCTCAGGTTCTGGTGCCAACTTTGGCATCCATTGGTTTTCCAAGGTGCATTGTATTCTAACCATCCCGTGCCCTTGTTCTCCGTTTACACTACTTGCTAAGATGCTCATATAAGTACGAGCACTCCTCATAGTTATGATTCTTTCCACAAAAATAATAAGTAATATTCTAAGGACATTCACACTGTAGTGGTAGTGGGGAGATCGTAGGTATAACATTTTCCACGAGGAAACTCACCTCATCCACCACCACACCTCGGCCCCGAACTGGCACGATATATCCTCAACCTCTACCACGACCTCCTTTAATGTTCCCTTCATTCTAATTGTAGCACCCTTAAGTGTGATCATGAACATGGTGTCACTTTTACATTTAGAGTTATCCGATACTGTCTATTGTACACCAATATCAATAGATCATGGATATGACCAATCAACATGCAATATTCGGATTGTGAGTCAGGATAGGTAAATCTTATAGTAGCAAGATACATTCTTCATTATCATGCATTGGTTAAGTGCATGAAGTTGGGGGGCCGAAAAGTGGACAAAAACCCGAAAAAAAGCAAAACGCATATGCGTTCTATTATAACATGATCACATTTTAAATTCTTAGGTTTGAGATTTACCAAAGCATAACACATATGCATTATGTCTACTATAAAAAATGAGGCCACAATATATAAACAAAGCATGATGCGCACACATTATAACATGTACGCATTATGCTTTTACCTTTTCCAACACATGCCTCGAGGCTTGGGATCCGGTTTGGATCCCCAACCTTGAGGCATGGACCTGCACAAACACAACAAATAATGTGTTTTTGCATGAAAATGTAAATATGTCATTTCCTCTATGATAAATCAAAAAAAAAATTGATCCATTTAAAAAAATTATACCACAACATAGAGCAGAGTTTCTTCTTTCTAAAAATATAATTTTTCAAATTTTCGACTAATATAAGGTTTCCTTATTATTTAATTTCTAACTATGCCTTTTTATAACTATTTTTGAATTTTAAATATGTCTATCTTTCATCATGTATCTTTTGTTTGGGTCATCAAAATTGAAAAAAATAATACTAGCACAAATTAGGCATAATTCTATACATATTAAAAAAAAAAAAAATCTAATTTTTGATATTTTTTGAGGTAGTTAGGGGGCATGGTCAGAGCTCTGTTATTTTTCAAAACATAAAATTTATGTACTGGAAAAATTATAAATAAAAAAATACTCATTAAAAAAATCTAAAAAAATTCTAACACAAACTAGATGCTCCTAGCTATCTTTCTACCAAAGGTTTTTAAAAAATACTCAATGGTGCTCAAAAAATGGTGGGGGCACAAAAGTCACTCTATTATGTTTTTTAACAAAAATAGGAGCACCTATTGTTATTTTAGTTGTTTGACCCACTTAAGCTTATCCGTTTTCAATAAAATTTAGTATCTTAGAAACTAGACTCAAAATTCTACGATTCATATTTCTACAACATCTTCCAATTTTGAGTGTAACTATTTGAAAAACTCGTACAAGTTGAATTTTTTTTCTTTCAGAAAAATGTGTCCACTTAAGACCCCTTTTAGCCCCCAACTTGGTTCACTTACCTCGTTGTAACAATGGGTAGCAACTTGCATCATGGTCTAAATGACATATCTTGCAATTTAGCAATAATGAACATATCGATATGTGGGGATAAATATCCTTAGTGTGGGCCTCCACTTCACAATTTGTACACCAAATCCCAAAGACGTGTCTCATGCATAGTAAATTGGTTGATAGTTTCTCCAACTACTTTACCATAGCTGCAATTTGAGCTTCTAGGAATGGGCTCACTCTAGTGTCTATACTTGACTTCCCTCTACGTGCAATGTTGCTTCGCGGTGCTTCGCATGGATCCATATATGTCTTATGTGACAATGCCCTCCTAAAAGGTGTGATCATGCCTCGATGAACCAATGTGCATGTTGGTTTGCATGGATATCATACAAAATTTTAGACAAAAATCATTTTGAAATGGGAATCATATTCCTAAACACTCTCAGTAGTGCCTTGCTTAATATCCTTGAGCACGCTTATACTCTTCTACTCAAACTCAAGGATATAAAATTCCTTAAGGAAAGCATCCCGTAACACTATATAATCTACGTAAGTCTGATCAAGGTCAAACTTCTTGTACCAACTGTGTGTGGGCACATCTCGCAACATAGTTACAAACCGACTTGCCTTGTGGTTAGAAGTCATGATCCCTTTTATGCACCACAATATCTCACGCAATGTAAACATACTCAACAACATCTTCTATTCCCTATACTCTAGAAGATGAAGTGACATCTCCATGTAAATATTCTGGGGTTGGTGAGGACCATGCCCACCAGATCTAGAACCTCCTGTGTTACCTCCACCCCCAAATCCACCAAATCATGATCCACTTGTTCCTCTGATCCTCCACATGTAGCAGAATTGAGCCAGAGGATGCCCTACCTTGTGTCCCAATAGTGGTACCGAATTGAACTCCTACCATCAGCGTGAGGTGGTACTATTCCCGAGAGGTGAGTCCAAAATTCTACGTGCCCGAGTTCTCGTACAACGATGCGCTTGAAAAGGTACCTCCAAATAACAAGGAAGATGTTTGTTTTCTTGACCATAGATGTACTTGTTATTTGATTCACTCCTATTATTCTACTACCCAAACTAGCTTGTTGACACTTTGGCTATACTAGAACTGGAAAACTAAGTGCAAGGGATAGGTTGCCAAGTAGATTCAAATGTGCACCCGCGACCAAAATTGTCTCTATTGGTGTGCTCTCATAAGAGGCCGATGAGGGTTCCCTATCATGCTTGCCCAGATGGGGGAGTTCCAAATGCTCTGGATCCACGCCCTTTGTGTGAGCTCCAAATCCTTCACGAGCCATCTCTCTCCTCAACGCCATTCATTATGTAAACTCACATTGTTTTCCTAAATCCCTCTTGCACACCTCGTTGTACTTAAGCTACATTTCTTCTCTTTTCCTCTCTACCTCCAGTCTTCCATATTTCACCAAACTTGCTGCTCCTGCACCCGCGTGTGGTGGGGTTTAGCTAGCCATCAGATTCTCTTCCAAATTTAGGGTTACCATTAAGATTTTGATCACCAATGGAATGCCTTGCAGATAGGTTCCCCTGGGATAACGTAAAACTTAAACTCAGCTACCTCCGGGAAAGAATAAGTGGAAATTGAGTACTCCAAAATATAGCTATTTAGAACACCACAGAACCAAGTATCCACAACGTGCATCCAAATCAGATCAACATCATAGAGGGCCTGAAATTCTTCATGCATCCAGACAAGTGTGAAGAAGAAACTAGCCACTCGTATAGCTCTATCGGAAAGATAACAAAGAAAATTTCATATAAACACTCATACGAGTTCTGGTCCACCCACGTGTGCATGTCAAACTCAAATCTAGTGTTGAATCTCCAAGCGTATTCTTCTTCCAGATCTACTATCCACTCCTCAAGACTTGATAAGGTCAACCGATACATCTTCATCACAAAAGATCATAAAAACAATTAAAAAGGGCTCCAGGAAATAGAACTAATGATGCAACCTATAATTTACTATAAATAACTCAAAGGGTGCGTTGGCACATCACTCAACACTTAAGTTGAGTGCTCACCCGAAAGCGCACAAAGGCACCAAGTCCCTCTTTATAGTTGCTTGTACAAAATGTTAGCATGATGATACTTAAACATATTCAGATTCATAATTAGTAGTAAACTACCCACAATGCATAAACCAGATCTAGATCTTAGATTGTATGAAAGATGAACTAAACAATAACTATGATAATATTAACCATATAGTAGCCAAATTCAATTATGTCTAATGCCATTATCAACCAATATACTCCATTTCATTAAATATTGTAAAACACAAAAGCTTACATTATATCAAGTATCTCTATGAGTCATGTGCGTGTCAAACCAAGTAGCACAACTCTATAATAATTCACCACCACTAAAATACACAAATCAATACATATTTATAAGGGTAGGAATCACCCTTCGCCACCCATGCACTTCTCAAAATAGGTCACATGCGATAATCGTCATGCACCTTTACAATAGTATGCACAACATGCAAGTGCTCTAACAATAGATGTCCTATAATTAACTCCAAGTAGAAATCCTATTATTAAGCTTAAACTATGCATGATGCTTATCTACCGCTTGTTCCCAAAATACCATTGCATGGAGCACAAGTCTTCATATCTATGTGTGCTCCACACATTATCTTCATAAATAACCCTTATCCACAAAAACGGTTAAGTCTCGAGCCAATGTGTTCGCGCGTGTTTCCTTTCCTATCTTCCCACACCTCTAAATGCATCTTGTTCATGTGCGCACATCCTTTGTGTGTCTTTTATTTAGAGAAACATTCTATCTGCTCAACAAAACATTATAAATTACCTTGCATGCTCAGAGACATGACGATTCGATTTTGACACTAAGAATGAGTTTGATCTATATCGTCAAACTTGAAACTTTCAAAACAAAAATTTATAAATATTAAAATAATGTACTACTTACATAAAAGATAGCTTGTTTATGGTTCCTCTAGTAGCTTAATTATAAACAATAAAGTTTATACCTATAGATTAGTGTGATGGTATAAAAGGTAGGAGTGGTGGAGCTATCACCCCCTAGGTCTTTTTGACGAGGAACTCATATCGGGATTGATTCTGCTTTGAATCCCTATCAAAATCATTAGAGACCTCTTGAGGGGATTTACCCTAAGCAATAACCTCCTTATGAGATATTAATTCTTCTCTAGAAAATATAAACTTACTATTATTATTGCTTTCAAAAATAATTAATAGTTATAATGTAAAAATTAATTATTACATGTTGTTCTTTAAGTGAGAGACCAATCATTTTGTCATTAATTACAGTCTGAATTTGTTCATTTTGCAATTGGTGGAAAGCTTCATGATAGAAAGAAAGTAGATAATTGGAAGAAGAGAACACAATATTGGATTTATCAGATGTATTCATATTGGAAAGGGCATTGTTGACATTTGTTTTAATTCGATTGGACAAATATGTGCACCAATAAAAATTTTACGTCGCCTAGTGTCCACAATATATACTGAACCACCCAAAACGGAATGTCCGCGGATATACCCTACAACACAATTCTAGCTTGAAATAGTGATATCACTGCATGAAAGAATTTATTTGTAATACCTTGTATAACAAGGCCTCTTTTGGAATGATTAATAAGAGCTGCAACAAGATACAATAAATGTTAGATGTTTGGGCAATCAAGTAATATTAAAAATAATTAATTGAAAATAATATTGAACTTATCATCAACCTACACATTGTAATGAGACTACAAATTTTTTTGTCTTCATCAATTAGGAATATCTTTGTAGTCACAAGCGGTTGGTTTTGGAAAGGTAAGCCAGTTAATCGTTGGACATTTACGGGCTCCACAGTGAAAGAAACTGTATGATCCATCAGGGGAATGGAAAACTGTCCCTATTTCTAGATGTAAAAAGTGAGCAGGTAATCGAGGATGGAAGTATTTGTATCGAATTGGGGCATGTGGACAAGCCCTATGAATTGTGTTTTTCATCCATTCCTTTGGTGTGGCTTTCAATTTTATCAGTGCTGAAATATGAGGGCACATGCGATTTTTCTTGGAATTTGGAGGCATGAGCAACCATCGTGCTAGTCATTGTTGAAAGCTTTGGATATGGTGTAAATTTACGAAGAGGGAGGGGAAACTGAAATATTGTAGGTGTACGTTGGTTCGGTAGAAAATTGGAGAGCTCATAGAGTTGTGGATTTGTAAAATTTTGTGGAAAAAGTGAAGAAATGAACCTCATAGGGGTATATATAGGGCTCGGGTTCATGGTACTGGACACGTGGTGATAATGAGTGGTGGTGAAGTTTAAGGCTAGTGCACTCGGGTACTCATGCAAAGGTTGGCTTTTCCATTAACTAGCAGATGGACGATTCCCTTAAACCATCGAATATGCAAAAGATTACAAGCATAGTCATTGTCCAACCAGAAAGGACAATAGTTCACAAAAGTAGGACGAACGACTAATGCGTCCCTTCTAATATATATGAGACGAACATACAATATAAGCGAGAAAACCATCTAATGTCACGAGAGATGATTTTCATCCAAGTATGGGTTAGATGACCAAAAGGTTCTACCCAATGAGGAATGAATGGTCATCCAACTTTACTAGAAGGCCCTCCAACATAAATTAGATGACGAGGATAATAAGGTTGGATGAACGACCAATGTATTCCATCCAATGCAGAGAGGTGACAGGTCATCCAACTATAATGGATGTCCATCCAACACATGTTATATGATCATCAATAGAAGTATGTCGTCCAACATGAGTTCCATGCAAACATAAAGAGAGTTTGTCCAACACCCGTCAATCGCATAAAACATTTTGAAAAGACACCTTGCCAAATCGAATTTTACACGAATTGATTTTTCATATCTTCACCATCATTTCGAAATTAAATTTCAGAGATTCAACACCCATTCTATAATAATTTTTAGAGGAAGAATCCATGCACACTTGATGATGAAGAATCCATCAGTGTTCACTGAAGAATCCACATATAGTTATTCATATGTGGTGTTCACTTAATCGTGAAAGGAGAAAAAAGGCCCTTCTTCTACTACCTAAGATAAGAAATTGAATCCTCAAATGGAGACTTCGAGAAAACAACAATGAAGGAGGATCATCAAATTCCTCTTCTATAATGTCAATTGAGAAGAAGCATGAGATCACTCCAACCAAAATCCTTTTGCCTCTTCAAGTAAGTCTCCTTCAACTTCTCTTGAAAAATAAATTTTTACAAATCCTAAGAACATCCATGTCAAAGCTTCCACAACCCCGATGTTCCTACCACTTCCTCATCTTTTGACATCATTGACCATTTCAAAAGATCCAAAGTCCAAATTTCTGAATTTGAGTACTTGAGAACTCATCCCAAACAACTTGAGAAACTTGTGCAACATATCAAAGGAAGTAGCTCTGTTTCTAAATATGCCACCACCAAAGAACCACCTCATGCATCTCAATCCACTCCATCTCTGAATTATCTTGCCTCCACACCCTCCACCTCTAGGAAGGTAGAACCTTTCTACATAGCCCTTGTTAGTCAATAGGTATAAACTAAACAATTACATCATTGACTCTGGTGCCTCGAGAAAACATCATGCCTACAAAAGTTGCTAAATCCTCGAAGCCTCTCCCTTTCCCCTACCTCTAGCCATTGTCTCTCCATGGAAATGAAAGAATTTCCCTTATGGGTCAAATCAAGGATGTTGAGGTAGCATTGGAAGATTTCCCTTGACAAAGAAAATCATAATGAGAATCCTTGTAGTAGTATACATGCTTGCCTCATATGGTATGTTTTGGCCAAAATTTTGTTGAGATGTCGGAGGAGATATGTAGTGGATTGGTCACATGCCACCATCCCATTCAATGGTAAAACAAAGAAACTACTTCCCATAAAAAAATGAAGTATATTGTGCAAAAACTAGGGATGACCAACAACAGATATCCCATGTCAAAATTCTAAATCTTAAAACTTTTTCATGACCTTTGAGGATGATCTTGAGCTACCCATGTTGGTGGAAGAATGTTCCAAGCATCATGGATCTGATCAAATAAAAAATCATGATGATTTGATGAAATCAAGAGTTTGAGAGTGTGTACTTCTCATGGGATGAGAGCATAAATGAAGTTGTTCCATTAGATGTTGATGATGGTGATGAGGACCTTGATTTTAAAAATAAAGAAATATTGAAGTGATGAGAAACACATATCAAAAAGAAGGATTGATGCTCAATAAACTTCTTGACATGTAACTTCAATGTTTTCGATCATGTTCTTGAGGCTCAATATGAGTTTCCATGTGATGAGTATGTTGGTGAACTTGAAAGCTTCTCTTTCTTTCATTGAAGAAGATGACAAGAAATGCAAAAATGGAAACATGTTTCTACCTCTTGAATGTGAACCTATTCAAGGAGATGATGATTTCATCATGGAAATGGATTTCTTGGTTCTTGTGATCAAGATTGGGAAAACAATGATGACAACATTTCAGCTCCAATGTTGTGCTCATTCCCTTTTCATGAGGATGGAAACATTCTTGATGAAAAATGGAGAGATGGAATGTTTCTTGGTCTTAAGGCTGATTTTTTTCAAAATGGAAACATTCTCAATAAACTTCAACCTTTCAGTGCTCACTTTTCCTAAGAGAAGGATGCTCTCAACATAAAAATGGATGACAAAGCCCAAAATGGAAAAAGAGAAGAAGATGACAATTTCCATGTTGTATGCCCAATCTTGAGCTCATTCTATTTCCAAGAGAATGATGTAATGCACATGCCACACTGCATAAGGAAACATGTTGCGAAAAATAGGAACATGAGAAAGATGATTTCTTGATCCAATTGAGAAACCAAGAAAATAAAGAGGCTAGTGACAATGATGAGGTTTTGAAACATATGCCAAGAATCAACCCATGGAAGTGGTGGTCATGAAGAAAATGCACAATGAAGAACAAATGTCTTGGTATGAAAATGATAAGTCAAGTATAATCAAGAATCATCTTTCATGGAATGTGAAAAAAATCAACAAAAGTGGAATGAACTTGGGAATCAAAGAGAAAAATGGAAAAAGTGTGTCAAAATCAACAAAGGTAATAAATGAATAAATGGATCATCAATTACACTAGTAAATCATGCTAGATTTATCAATAAGATGAGGAGAGGTTCATACTTTAGTGAACTTGTCAACAATGGATTTGTGGAAGAAAGGCATCTAGTGATACCCATTTATGGGTAGCACTCGGTTCAAATTAAGTGTTTCAATGAAAAGTGGGTTGTCCCCACATGTACATAGGTGATTTAGGTTGTTTTCCTTTTTTTTTTTCATTTTCCTTTCTCATTTTTTTTCCCTTGTGTTGTGTGTTTCCTTCTCATCTTTGTGTTTGTTTTTTGTTGTGTGTGTGTGTGTTCAATAAAGGAAGTTGTGTTGTATATCTTGTGGTGGTGACTGTAAAGCCCAATGGATAAGGAACTGGTCCAAATGTGTATTGAGATTATGGAGTTCATGTTTATCCTATCCTCACTTCATTTGATCTAGAACAAGTCCCCAAGCTAGAGCCAATTGTTTTCATGCAAATGTGCAACATAAAATTTTTCAAATTTTCAAGCATGACAATAGACCCAAGTGTAAAAATTTTTCTCTGAAAGCCCCCCGAAACCCTTTGGATCATCTTTTTTCTATTTCATGTCTCCTATCCTATCCTTAAAAATATTCATAGTGTGATGTACATCCTTCCCAAGTGTTTCAAAATGTGTTCATGACAAGGGTCACTCATGTCCATTCAATGTAATGTTTCAAAAAGAGGAGTTTTGTACTAAGCCTAGAAAGGTTATCTTAGCCTTTCTAGGTAGGTGTGCATCCTCCTCAGGAGATTGATAAAGAATCCTAAATTCAATTCATATGAATATTCATGGAATATTTTTAAGGAAATGGAACATTTTAAGGATATTTGGGAAGTTTTAGAGGTTTTGGAGAAAGAACAGTGAAAGTGGGTTTTGGAGGCTTAAGGAGCTTGCAGTGGAAAAAAGGTACCTAAACTTCAATAGAATATTCTAGGAGCTCTAGGATGATGAAGAGGAAAACAATATATCATTGGAAATATAAAGGATCTCTACATGATGGATTTTCACATTTTACAAGACCTAAGCGCTTCTCTTGTGACTCAATCTCAAACGAGACTCACCTTGCGGTCTTGAATGAAAAATAATATATTTTTTTTTGGATAAGAAAAAATAAAGTCTTTAAAACCCTCCCATTGATCTCAAAATTGTCTTGGGATTCAAATTGATATAAATTTTCACCTAAAAAACCTCCTATAACTCTCAGGAAAGTTGGTTTCATGATTTTAGGAGTTAGTCAAATTTTGCAGTTGGAAGCGTGTCAATTTGCATTTTGGTGTCTGTGTCTGTCCCAACTGTCCAAATTTCCCAAACATATTTATAGTGGGATATAGGGGAAAAAAAATTTCCCTACCCCAAATTTTGAAGCCCCTTGGACTAGACCTCATGTGACCATTTCCTCTCCCCAGTGTAAGTCTTTAAGTGATCAAGTATGCAAAATTGGCTAAGTATTGACCTTCCTACCCTTGGGCACATTTTTTCTACCCCAATTGTCCCAATTATCTAGGAAAAATCAAGATACTAAAATGTGCCCCACCCCTATCCATTGCTAAGGTTCTTCATATGACCCCAAATTTTGTCTCCCAGGTGTTATAACCTTTCTCTCTCATCCTCCATGTCTCACCACTCGTTTTCCGCCACTTATCGGACCTAGGAAGAGGGTGCATTTTAATGTCCCAAATGTCCCAGGAAAGTAGGGAAAAAAAGGACCAAAAATTGCACCCCAATCCATGAAGTAAAAACCATAGTTTTAACCTTCCGCCATGCTTTCTCTCACCCTGGTCAAGTTCAAGTTGAAATAGTTAAGTCTGGGAAGGCAAAAAGGTCATGAAAACTCATTTTTTTACTAACTATTTGGAATTCTTCATTCACCCTACAATCACTACACCTAAAAAATTAAATTAAATTCTCCATTAATGGCTGCCATGATTAAATAGTGAAAGCTAAATGAGGCTCATCTTCACTTCTTGAGGTTCCAGTGGGTAGAATCACGTGAAAATTGGAGGAAACAATCCTTGAAAAATCTAGTTTCACGTGAACTAGTTTTCATGCCATGAAGTACCTATTTTTTTAGGGATATGAGGACTATGTTTTTCATCAAAATTCTTCCCTCTTCAAATAAATTTTCAATTTCCCAAATATCTGGTAGGTGAAATCATCTGAAATTCGGAGGAAGGATCTTCAAAAAATCTAGTTTTCATTAAAACTAGTTTTTGCGTGATGAAGTTGCTTATTTTTGAGATATTAAGGATTGATTTTTTCTCACGTATGTTGCCCATTTGCATACTAAAAATAGTAATTCACTCAATATTTGCAAGTTTGGATCACCCAAAATAGTCGAAGCAAAAAAAATGCAAAAAGAAGGCAAGGCAAAATTGACAATTTTCCCAAAATAGCAAGTTCGGAAAAAGTAACTTGCTAAAAATAGAAAGTTACTAAAAATAACAATGCATCATCAATGGAAGAGGATGGAATGTTTAAAAGGTTTAGAAGGTCATATTTGAGAAAAATAGGTGATATGTCCCAAAATAGCAGGTCCCGGTCCTACTTACTAAAAATAGAAAGTCTTTGTTTTGGATGTGAAAAGTTACAGATGGCTCCATTTTCACTCATATTTTCAATTTTGAACTCTTCACAGGGTTATAGGATGATATCGTAGCTCAAACAGAGAAATGAAACCTCCATAAGGGTCTTGGAAGCATCTTTTGATCTCAATTGTGCCCAAGAGCATGGTGAAACATAACGGAGGAATGTTCATATCTAAGATCATCATTGAGGAAATGGATTCATGTAAAGGAAGTCACCATGATTCATCATATGGGCTTGAAAACATTCATCATATCATCAATATGAAATGGTTAAAGTGAGAAGGTTGAATCATCGAGCTGAAATAAATGAGTGGGTGGTTTTTGGTTAAAGAGCAGCATCAAACAAGTTGGTTGAATGAGTTGAGATGATTGATTGAGTTGAGTGAGTGAAGTGAGAGATCATCAAGTTGGCTAACTACTTGGAGATTGAGGTAAGTTGAGTTTGAGTTGAGCTAGTTGCGGTAGTGAACTAGTCAAGAAATCATCCATTTTCCTAAAGATGCATATGCAAGTGAGAGTCAAAAAATGGGTGAGCTAGTTGAAATTGTAGTAAACTAAATAAGATTGAGCAAGCTCGATGATCTGGTTAGAGTGAACTTAGTGAGATCATCAAGCTCAATGAGCTAAGAGAGTTGACCACTCAAGCATCAAGGGGATCATCATGAGCAATCCTGTGATCATATGAGCTCACATCATCAGGGGATCTCTTACCAGTGTTTCTAAACACTCATTTTATGTCGTGCATCATGCGAGGGTGTTTTTTCATCATTCTTCAACTCATAAAAATAACACGAGAGGAGCTTCTTCAATGGATCATTCAATACCTATCCTCCTTCTCTCCTCTCCTTTCTTCTAATTCTTCATTATACACAATCATTGTATTTTTTCCTATTCACTTAAGTGACATATTTGTAATTTGTAAAAGTATTCTCTCAAAATTATAAGAGAGATACTTAATTTGTCTCTTCTAGGGTAATTAAAAGGTCACAAGTAGAATAGGAACATGAAGAGTCATGTGGGGGAGATGAAAGGTCAATTCAAAAAGTTATAAATTGGGATGGCTTCTCCATTCCAAAGGATCTTAAAAATTTAGTTCTTTGTAGCAATGGTGGATTGTGATTTGGGTGTTGAGATTTGTATCACCAACACATGAAATAAAGCTACATTTCTTCCATTCCCCTTTTCCTATGTGTTCTTATATTTCTCTCTTTTATGCACTTTGCAAGTATAGTGATCAAGAAAGAGTTGTGTATATTTGATAAATGAATCTAAGAATTGTGTGTCTAGGTTTGTTCTTCTCACTAGATAGATTCATTGTTGCTTTCCTCTAAATTTAATGTGAATTAATCTAGTTATTGGGTGTGAATTATGTTTGTGCCTACTCACAACAATAACCTTCCTTTGTCTAGATTATCTCCTTCACCCGTCATCATTGCAATTTCCTCCCTTGTACCATGTACAAGCATTTTACCACTGAGTTCGAGAGAAGTGTTCTGTGTGATCCCGGTCTATTTGGCCAACCATCAACACCGAGATAGGAGTATATTACTTTACATTCAATAATGGGAGCTTCCCCATTCAATGAAGAGGGACCTAGTCCCATAAGCGTTGGTGGAAACACCTATATATCGACAAATTATTTCACCAACAGCTTCCCATGGGGTGATGAAGGATGTCTTATGTCGATCTTCTAATGCGATGAGGATTTGATTGTAACCAGAGAAACCATTCATAAGAGATAGTATCTCATGGCCTATTGTTAGATCGATGAGCTGATTGATGTTAGGTATGGAAATTCATCTTTTGGACAAGCAAGATTAAGGTGTCGTAATTTCATACAAATGCACAATTTTTCAGTAGATTTAGTGACATGAATGATGTTAGATACCCATTGGGGGTATTTAAAGGATGTATGAAGTTGGGTAGAAAGAAGGCATTTAAGTTCTTCTTTGACTAATAGTACGACATGAGGATACATCCTACAATTTTTTTTTCTTCATGGGCTTAACATACAAGATAGTGATGATATTATGGATGATGGTATTAGGGTTTATGCCAAGAATATCATTCTAGGACCATACGAAGACTTGATTGTGTTTGGATAAAAAAGTGGTGAATTCTTGGAGTTCATGCGGGTCAAGGGTTTGAATGATCTTGAAAATGTGCAACTCTTATGATGTGTCGATATTAACATCGGTGGTTGATTCATTGAGAAGCATGGATGTCTCGAAGGAAAACATTTATAAAGTTAACTATCCTCAAGCACCCAGATAATTCAAGATAACATTATTGTCATGGCAATGAAGGATGTCGATAGTAGGGGAATCTTCATCTATCATATGTGGTAATGTTAGGGAATAGTTTCATTTCTTTGGTTAGCTTGATAAGTTAGCATTCCAAGTGTGATAACATTGGTTAAATTTTTTTAGTTGGGATAGATACAACATCGTCAACATTATAGGGTAGGTCTAATGATGGTGATACTTGGTGTTTGAGGTTTCGATGTTGATAATGAAAAGTTTGAGGAAGACACTTTGATTTTGAGGTCATGTTTCTTATGAGGTTTCCTTAAGTCTTGGAAGGGTGATTCATGCAGACCTTGCTCATATCAACCTAGACTAAAGATCTTCCATACAAATGGTGGAGGTAGGTTCAAGAAAAATGAGGTTTGTCCAAGAATGAAAAGTTTGATGAGAATGGTTGAGCGTGAGGTTTATTATCAAGATGAGATGAAGGGTAGTTGATAGCTCCATAAACAAGCTATGTTTGAAGGAAAGAGGGGCAAAGGAAATAATATTTCCTACATTAGGCTCATAGAGCGAGTTATTTTGGGGTCTCCCATGCCTTTTAGGTGTAGGGAGTGCATTAAGAGCTAGAAGGTGATACTTCCCTATGAGAGACATTGCATGATGTCTTTGAAGGATTGCTCATTTGGTACTTTAGATGGGCAATGGAGGAGTTTGTAGAAGCTTGATTTGAATATGTGCAAATTTGTAATGAAATCAACACATCATTAGGTCGTAGGTCATGCAATGGCACAAAATGGATTTGGATCGGTGAGGACAGTGAAGGTTTTATCCTTGTGTTCATATTTTAGAAAGCGATGCAATGTGTATGTGGTACAACACAAGACATATCCAAGGATGAACTAGTAATATGTTATATTGGAACTCTCCTTCTACAAGATAGAATATTTTTGAAGGATTTTAACACCTATTTCAATAGGTAAAATAACTATGCCTAATGTGGGGGCGATAGTGTTGTTAAAGGTGTGGAGCACCGCAGGTGATTGAGTCATTATGGTGTTGTATAACTGAAGCTATTTGAAGGTGTGAGATGTTATTATGTTGATGTTGGCACTATTGTCAATCATCACTCTTTTGACCAAAACCTTGTTGATTTGGGTAGTGAAAAAGTGAGGAAGGTCGTGGTCTTTAGGCTATAAGGAAAGAATCTTAGAGTCCTTAAATGAAGTGGTGGATAACATTTTAAGGGCACAAACAAGGTTAGAAAATGGCTAGGGGTCATTGGAGGGTACTAAAATTGATTGAAGAGCTTCAATCATGGTTTGTTGGTGTCGTGGAGAATTTTGGACGAGCTCATAAAGAGACATTTTAATAAGATCTTGATGTAACTATTTGAGGATAGTGTTTTATACGGATGTAGTGGATTGAGATGAGGTTCCATAAGGATGGACACCTTAGGTTTAGAAGTTAATGGATTAGATGATTTTGAGGGAGCAATGGAGATAGATACTTTAGGCCCATTTTGATTCAGGGCTTCAAATCCCGAGTGTGTGATCTTTTGGTTATATCTGAGACGACATCGATCCGAGAGGGATTTACTAGAAGAGGCCTTGTTTTTCTAGATATGATGTCACACGAAGTTTTAAAATTTCTATGTTTAGGGACTTATGAGTCAATTTTACTTGATGTTTGGATTTGGTTGTAATGAGGTCTCAGTAAATGGATTAGGGTGATTTTGTTTGTTGGGAGAAGTCCTTTGCTAGTGATACTTCAAATTATGGCATGGAGGGATTTGCAGTCCTCTGTGTAGTGTCCTGATATTTGATGATAAGTGCAAAATGCCTCATAGTTATACTAGGAAGGTTTCCACCCCTAGGATCAAAGGGATTAATAGGTGACAATGTTATGATTGATGATTACATGAGTTTTTCAAGGATATTAGTGTAATAATCTAACATGGCCGATCGAGATGATGACGGGGATGATGGATGTTTAATATCATTTGATGGTTTAGAGATATGAGACACTTAAGTCACATTTTGTAGGGTATGTTTAGGTGTCGTTTAAGGTACAACTTTACATTACGTGATAGTGATTATAAGTTTGGATGAGGGATGTGGTCCTAGAATGGAAGGTAAGGGCATGATGTCATGTGACGTGTTTGTATGGAGAATGTCTTGTGGTATTTCTATCTTTTTAAGTGGTTGACTTGTGGGTTTTGAATTGGATTACTAAGATTTTTATTTGACATTGGATGACATGGTCTTGGAAAGAGCTATTTAAAATTTCAATAATAGGTTTATTTTCTTAAGATCCCGGAGGGACGATGTGGCAAGTTTGTGTGGGAGTCGACATAGTAGATTATGGATGTTGTGATGTGGAAAACTCAAAATATTAGTAGTGAGGAGACTCAAAGAGTGATGTTGTTTGGTTGGCATTTCATTTGTGGAATTGTTTGGTTGGCATTTCAGTTGTGGAAATGTTTGGTACTACAAGTGTGCATGTGAGGTCATGGAAAATGTTGATGATATGATGAGACCCTACAATGTTGGATTGATATTGACTACTAGATTTGGGTGATTTGGAAAAGGATATTTAAACACATCCTAAATTTTATTAGGAGGTGTGTTCAAGTTATCAAGTTTTAATTCACCTTAGTTGATAAGGTCTTGGAGGATGTTTCTAAATGAGTGACACCTTTCAATGTCATGTCCTTGGACTTGATGATATTTACAATAGTTTTTATCTCGATACCATGATGGCTTAGATGTAAATTCATCAAAAAATCAGATGGGAGGGATCTTGATCTTACAAGCAACCAAAATTTTGTCAAAGAAAACACTATAGGATTCCCCCGAAGGTGTATATTTACATTGAGGTTGGGATCATTCAAAAGTTTGAATGAAATTTGGATGTAATTTTCAAAATAACCATGTTTTCTTAACCTTTAGATTTTTCATTGCTAAAAGATGTTTTAAAAGGGGAATCATGCTTGATTTCTTAGATTAGAGTTTAACTTTACCATCCTTAAGGGCACAAAGTTCTAGTTTCCTAGTCATGATAAAGGCTTCATCAAATGTTTGAAATGAATGAATTTAAAGATTTGACAATTCAATCAATTCAGTTTGTGGAAGTGAGAAGGATATATGATTGTTGATCCCTCACCATCTGGTGATGATGTTAGCAACAAACTCATCCTTGAATTGTTTGATGGCTTAAAGTTGGTAATATATATTTTACAAGAAATGTTGATAGAAAAGTGTTCTAAGAACAACTGTGCTAGTTGTGTGAATAAATAGAGGGAGTGTTGTGGAATATTTTTATACCAATTAAGGGAAGGAAAACCAAGAACATGGGAAATGTCCTTAACATGAGGTCTTGATTGTGAGCGATGAGATAGTAGGCATGACAAAAGGCCACGATATATTATCACGGGTCCTCCTTGTTATAAAAATTGATAAATTTTGGGATTTCCCAGTGTGGAGGATAGACCTTGAAAGGCATAAATGGGTTGATAGGTTTTTATAGATCTATTCATAAGAAAGGTTGTTTTTGGGTCCTATGGTGGTGGCTTTGAGACTATTTGTTTTGTTAAACAATGTTTGCATAAGATCACTATGAGGTTGTTGGATGTTTGAAGAGGAAGGGTTAGTTTGGTTATAAGTGTGAGGGTTTGATTGCCGATATAAGTGATATGGTAATGAATTATTTTGAGAGAGGGGAATATTTCTTGAAATTTTTTAAGTGTATTGAGATACTAACGGTTCCGAGGAGGATTGAATATACTAGTATGGGTGAGATTGTGGTAGATTTTGATGAACCGAGATGTATTCATAGTGCGACACACCCATTAAGGAGATAGGATGTGAAAGAGGACAAGAATTGGTGATGAAACTTGTGTTGATGGGTGGTAAGGATGTAGGGATAAACATCACTAAGTTTTGAACTATGGATGTGGGTTGTTGTGAAATGATAGGTTACATCATGGCCAAAGAGCTTGAGGAGGAGGGTATATCGAAAAATATTGTAGGGGGAAGAAGAGTGGAATATACATGAATGATTATGGGGTTAAACCAACAAAAGAGTTTTGGGCACCCTGTGGATTAATTGAGGATGTGGATGCTATAGGTCCTTGTTGACTAACCAAGGGTGGTGTAGTAATGATAGGATTTTGAGCATCGTGAGGGATATCCGAAGGTGTATATGATGTGGTGCTTTGTTGAGTAGTTATATTTTGTGATGATATGGAATTAAGTTTGAAGCTAGCAATAAGAGTAGATGAAGTAAGTGACCAAGGTTCCACGTCACTAGAGGCAAGGTAGGGAGCGATCTTCTTTATAACCGGCTAATAGTCGGGGTCATAAAATATAGAATAATTGCAAGTATTGATAGTAGTAGATGGAAAAATTCTTGATATGGATGATGAAGAAGAATTCCTTTCACCTGCAAGGTAGATTCTAAGGGAAATTAGTTTGACATCTAAGAGTTCTAAAAATATTGGGTCACCATGTAATGAAATTACTAGTATAATTCAGATTATGAGCAGCAATATAACACCAAATAACACAATATTTTAGAATAATGATCTCAATATGTAATTGTAATAGCTTCGCCACTTTGAGGGGGTAACCTCCAAACCATATAATAAGACTCAAATGCTCAAATGATAATGAACTACTACCTACAATCCTCTATATATACTATTCATATGTTATGGCCATCACCCAAGCCGACCTATTAAGCATGAGAAAGTATAAATGATATGGTAAGCCACAAGTTGGCTACTCATATCCTAATACAAGCAATAGGTTAAGGGTGTAGCATGCCCTTCCCCTTCAAATCAACGTTGTCCTCAACATTGAATAATCTTAGATGTTGCTACAGAAAACCTTCATCCTCCCAGGTGGCATCTTCTATGCTCAGATTCTTCCACTTGATCATATATTCCTTAATTCTCTCGGTTCTCAACCTCTTAAAGACGTGTTTCAGAATCTTCTTTGGCTCCAAAATGATTCTTCCTTCCTCGTCAAGTTCTAGTAACTCTATCTGGGCTTCAAATTTATGTCCAATAACCTTCTTTAGGAATGAAACATGGAATATTGGGTGTATGTGTGAAGATGGAGGCAACTCTAGTTTATAAGCAACACTGCCAATTTTCTGTAGAACCTGATAAGGGCCATAGTATTTAGGAGCAAGTTTGTTGTCCTTTTTCTGTTGCTTTAGAGACATCTGTTTGTAAGGCTGGAGATGTACAAAAACCCAATCACCAATTTCAAAATGTCTTTCACTACGATGTTGATCTACTTGTTGTTTCATCCTGTTTTGTGCTAATGCTAAATTCTCCTTCAAACTAGCCAAAACCTGTTGTTGATGTTGAATGTGTTCCTTAACATCTTTGACCTTAGTTTGCACCCTCAAGGAGGAAGTGATAGAAGGTGGATGGTAACCATATAATGCTAAAAATGGGGTCATTTGAGAAGAGGTATGAAAAGATGTGTTATACCACCATTCTGCAAGTGGTAGCCATTTAATCCATCTTTCCTGCTTATCTGATACAAAACAACGTAGATACCCCTCTAAGAATTTGTTGACCACTTCTATTTTCCCATCAGTTTGGGGATGATAAGATGAAATGTGAGCTAACTGAGTACCCAAACATGAAAATAATTTGTCTAAAAATTACTTGTGAAAATAGGATCACGATCACTTACAATTATCTTTGGGGTTCCATGTATAGCCTTTGAACTGTCTCAAAAAAATAGTTGTGACTCTACTAGTTGTAAATGGATGTGATAGGGCAAAAAAATGGGCATATTTTGTGAGCCTATCCACAATCACAAAAATAACATTCTTACCCTCTGAATAAGGCAATCTAGTGATGAAATCCATGGAGACCTCCTCCCATCTCTGGCTAGGAATTGGTAAGGGTTGCAACAGACTTGGTGTCTTAATTATTTCCCCTTTGTTTTGTTGGCACACTAAACACTCTGATACAAAATTTTGTACATCCCCCTTGAGTCCTTCCCAAAAGAATTCTCTTTTTATTCTATGATATGTCTTCAAAAACCTAGAGTGTCCTCCAATAGGTGAGGCATGTAGCTCTGCAAGAATCTTATGCTTCAACTCATAATCTTTACTCAAGTATAACATGTCCTTGTACCATAGGGCATTACCTTTCCACTCAAATTTTTAGATGTCATAGATCCTTGCTTGATATTCTATATTAGAGATTGTGTATCCTTGTCTTGATCCCATTCCAATCTTGCTTCATCCACCCAATCGGCCGTCAACATGGACATTCCACATAGTAAGGCATCTACAGATGTATCCCTTCTGGACAATGCATCAACTACTACATTTTCTTTACCCTTTTTGTTTATGATTTCAAAATCATAACCCAACATTTTTTTACCCACTTTTGTTGTTCCTCAAATGATAACCTTTGCTCCAAAAAGTATTTGAGACTATCAGGATCAATTTTTACCTTGAAGTGTCTATCCATGAGATAGGACCTCCATTGCTTGACCGCATGAAGAATATCCATCATTTCTTTTTCATAGAATAGTTTGAGAAAATATTTTCCTTTGAATTGGTGACTCTCAAATGTAATTGGTCTTCCTTATTGCATTAGAACTACTCCCAATCTTGATCCTAAAGTGTCACATTCAACAATGAAGGTTTTTGAGAAGTTGGGAGCAGCCAAAATCGGGGTCGCATAAGGCTTCCTTGAGCTTCTCAAAGGATTTAGTGGCTAAGTCTGTGCAATGGAAGGAATTATTCTTTAGCAATGCGGTGAGTGGGGTTGTTATTCTACCATATCCCCAAACAAATCTTTTGTAGTACCTTGTTAGTCCTAGGAACCCATGAATATTTTTGAGAGTTTTGGGTCTTGGCCATTCCACCATAGCTTTGATCTTTTGAGGATCAACTTTGACACCTTCATGGGATACAATGTGACCCAAGTACTCTACCTCTTGTACACCAAAAGAACATTTAGATGGCTTTGCATAGAGAGTATGTTTCTCCAAAACTTCCAACACTTTATTTACATGTTGTAAGTGTTCTTCCCATGTCTTACTGTAAATCAATATGTCATCAAAGAAAACTAATACAAATTTTCTTTAAAATGGCTTGAAAACAGTGTTCATCAAGCTTTGAAAGGTTGAAGGTGCATTTGTAAGACCAAAAGGCATTACCAAAAACTCATAATGGCCCTCATGAGTCCTGAAATCCATTTTATGAACATCTTCCTCTTTTATTCTAATTTGATGGTACCCCGAATGAAGATCTAATTTTGTGAAATAAATAGCACCATGCAATTCATCAAGTAAATCATCAATTGCTAGAATAGGAAACTTATCTTTGATGGTATAATTGTTGAGTTCTCAGTAATTCAGAGACATCCTCCATGTTTGATCCTTCTTACGTACCATGACCACCGGGAAGAATAGGCACTCTAATTAGGGCCTCGATGATACCTGCCTTCAACATTCCTGAACCATTTTCTCGATCTCACTTTTCTAGGAATATGGGTATCTGTATGGTCTGATGTTAGGTGTTTGGCTCCCTGGAATCAACTAAATGGCATGATCATGATCCCTAACTAGTGGTAGTCCCTTTGGAATTGCATAAAAAACAAATGAGTGAGCATCAACAATCTTTTGAAGATCGAGTGAGCATCAAATTTGCTATAAATCCATCTACTCTTTTTTCGAGAACCTTTTGCATCGATGAGAGCTAATAATCTATGGAGAACTTAGTTACCATCCCATTCAATTGTATTTTCCTTCCATCTGAATGAAATCACATGAACAATTCTTGGAAATTCATCTCTATAGTACCTAAGGTTGTGAGCCATTGGACACCCAAAACAATATATGCCCCTCCCATAGAAATAACAAACATAGGTGAGTCTAACATGTAGTCTCCCATGGAAAGCTTGATACTATGGCATTTTCTGTGCACTTGATTGTCCCACCATCCACAATCATAACTTGCATTTTTGGAGCTGGGTAAATAAAACAATTGAGGCGGGCAACTAACTTACTATTTATGAAGTTATGAGTACTCCTCAAGTCAATCAACACTGCCACCTTCTATTTTTGAGATAGCCAATAACCTTGAGTGTTTGAGGAGTATTAATACCTGACAATGCATGGCAATAAATTGTAGGTTGGTGATCCTCTACTTCCTCTTCTACTAGTTCCTCAACCTCTCCTATAATTTCAGCATCCTCATCATCCTCATTACCTCCGTCAATATAGAACAACTTCTTCTCAGCACATTTGTGTCCCGGTCCATATTTTCTATCACAGTTAAAGCATAATCCTTTTGCTCTCTTTTCTTCCATTTGTTGAGGAGTCAGTCTAATTGGCCTAGAAAATGAAGGGGAAGAGATACTACGGTCTTTGGTGTTAATGAAAGGTGACCTCCTACTACAAAGAACTTTTTCCTTTGCTCGACGTGCCATGATAATAGAATCAGAAAGCTTGAGTGGATTAAACATACGTACCTCATGCTCGATGTGGTCCTTAAGACCCCCAAGAAATAGGTCATTCAAATTCTCTTCTGGTATATTCTCCACCCTTAAGGATAGGTTCTGGAATTGATGCACATAATCTTTGATTGATCCTATTTGTCATAACTTTTCTAATTGACTAAAGTAGTTCTCTAAAACACTGGAACTATAGTGTAATTGCAACTCCTTGGTAAAAACTGTCCAAGTGACACCGAGACCATTCTTCTACCTCTGAGCACATAACCATCGATACCAAATGAATTGGTCTGGTTCAAGATACAGGGATGCCAAAGTCACCTTTTTTCTGATGGTGTTTGATGTAGCTCAAATAAGTTATCCATTTGATTTATCCAATTCAGGGGATCTTTACCATCAAATTTGTGCATATCCACTTTCGGCATCATGTTCGTGGTTGCGAATAAGTTGGATTTTGATTGGGCTGGAAAAGTGATCCAACATGGTTATTTTGTCCATGATTTTGAACTAAAGATCCTCCTTGGTTGATATGGGATGGATTTGGGCCATATTGTTTACCCTTTACATGTTGCATGATATCATCCAAATGATGATTTATTTGGGCTATGTCTCCTTTAGAGGCCATCTCAGATTGTACATTTTGTAGCTCATACTCAAGTTGGCTCACCTTATGATCAACTGAAGTAAACCCTAGTGCTGAGGAATTTGTATTTACCCCTTCTAAATCCATCTCTTCAATCACTATCTCATCTTTATTTGGGGTTTTACCTGGAATAACCGGATTCTTTTTTGATCTTGTGGAAGGCCCCGCCATGATATCAAACCTTAGGGTTTAGGGTATCTATAAAAATTAGGCCAAAAAAAAACATAGAGAAGATACTAATACTATTTTTTTAGAGCTTTCTGAAAATGTAAAGAACTTGAAAAAATTCTACAATTTTCACCCTAGGGAGTGATTTTATGAAAAACCTAAATTTGTAATAACTTGTGAAAAATAAATCAAAAAATTATGAAATTTTCAGGGAACCTTACTTGAAATGTTTCACAACTTTGGTAAAAATATCTCCTGCCAATTTGCTCTGGTTCAAAATATATTGTGAAAACAAAAAATTAGGGTTTTTGCCCTAATTTTGGCCCAGAATCGCAGCTCTGATACCACTTGTAATGAAATTACTAGTATAATTCAGATTATGAGCAGCAATATAACACAAAATAACACAATATTTCATAAGAATGATCTCATATGAAATTATAATAGCTTCACCACTTCTAGGGGCAACTCCAAACCATATAATAAGACTCAAATGCTCAAATGATAATGAGCTACTATCTACAATCCGCTATATATACTATTCATATGTTATGGCCATCACCCAAGCTGACCTATTAAGCATGAGAAAGTATAAATGATATAATAAAATGATATGGTAATCCACAAGTCGGCTACTCATATCCTAATACAAGTAATAGGTTAAGGGTGTAGCACACCACTCTGGAATAACCGCAGAGGGTTGAGGAAATATGCCTCCGATGTTTTATACTAAGTGATAGGGGTATGTGGAGGTTCTTGAGTTAATTCTAGGGATTTTTGAAGTGGGTCGACATTTTTAGGATGTTTTGAAAGTAGATCATTTATTTCAGTGAAAACCATGCACTAAAAAAAAAAACAAGCAATGAAGAAAGGAAAGAAAAATGATGGTTGTTAAAGGAAATGAAAACCACACAATCACAAGAAAGATTTCTTTTTATTATCTTGATTAATTTAGAAAAATGTGAAATGAAAATATGGCTGAAAAGGAACTATGAAAGAGGCTTGCTAAGGATGGTTTTAGGTGTGTTAAGGTTAGAGTCTTCAATATACCTGAAGGTACGAGAGGCCCAAGTCTATGTTAGTGACAATATGAGACATGATATTGGGGCCTACCCCCTCACTTCATAGTCCCGTAATGATAAGGGTGTCTGGTTCTTAGCCGATATAACACCCATCAATTAGTTATACTTAGCTAGGAAACTTAGTCAGGTTCCCCCTTGGTGATGAAATCCAAGTAGGTAGACCTAGAAGGAGATTTTTAGATACAAGTTTGATTTATTATGTGGTTTGGTTGTGTGTGAGGGAAAATTGTGAATGTAATCTTTTAACCCTTAATTAAACTATGTGAGCAAGCAAGAGTGAAGATTCCTTTTAAAACCCAAAAGGAAAGATCGATTTTGATGAAGATAAAGCACACAAAGAATGTGATACTTGAAAGAAAATGAAAGAAACAAAGTGTACTGTGTTCGATATTCCTTTTAAATTTTTCTTATTTTATGTGTATTGAAAAGTGATACCAAAGCACTCCAAGCTAAAAAGTTAGGTGATTTGACAAGAAAAAAACAAAAAGATACAAGATCGATAAAAAAGGGATGAAGGTCTCACTAGGCGTGCAAAATGTTTATTGGTGGATTCTGATTTAATTTTACTATCACAAAATCGTCAAAAACTTGAAATAAGTGGGGTTTAATGATACATGTGTCGACCAAGTCAATGTGTAGGAATGCAAAAAGATAGGAAACTCCTCTTTCCAATGAATGAGAGAAACCTATACATAAATAGATAGCTAGACAATATAGATATTACATTAAAAGATGACGAGTTGCTTGAAAAGGCCGATCCCAGGAACCAATGGGCTTCCTTTGAAGGGTGTCAACTTGTTTTGACATTTAAGTGATAATGATGGAAAAATGTAATGAAAATGAAAGGATGATTAAAAATCTAGAGGAATAGAGAGATCTTGTTAGACATGATAAGTGGCCCAGGAAAGGACTAAGGATAGCTTGAACTACTCGAATTATTCGATAGGCCTGTTCGGAAGTGTCTCATCCTTATCATATGACTTCACGCTGATCTTTGATGTCATCTATGTTTGGTGTCATGGAGATGGCATAGAGACTCAACTCGTGTGCAATGTCGAATTTCTTCCAAATAAGTGACTATGAGATGATAGGAAGGTTATATATGTTGGTAATTAGATGCGCCTAACCTAGTATAATCATTTACAAGCACAAACAAATTAGAAACATACAAATTACAAAAAAAAAATTAAGATATTGATTATAGATATGAAAAATGTGATTAAATGACTAAAATACATGGATCACTAGTGATTTGAAGTAATCATTGACAATTGAAAAAACACCGATGATTTATGTGAAAAGGATAATTTCCAAATAATATGCAAGTATGATGCATAATATATGCTTTGTAGATTGATTTGATCTTTAATATAACTCATTGATAAAATGAATACGAAAACAAATGACAAAAGCTTACCTTTGATGTGGAATTCCAAGAAATAATGTTGGAGTCTTACAAGATTTGTGAGGCCTTCAGTGATGTGATAGGGATGTAGGAGATGTCTAGATGTCTGAAATGATGTCATCTAGGTATTCAAAAGCTAGAGATTCATTGCAATTATTAGGGATACCAATTCATGAGGGTTTATGTGCTTTTATAGAATTGCGGTGATTAGTTATAATCACTTTGGCGATTCAAGAAAAGTAGGGAAACATGCTTGGAAGTGGTTTCAACCACTTCTAAATGGGTTAATTTGGGTATGGGAATGAGTGAGGACGGGTAGAAATGTGTTGAGGGAGTTGGGAGGTTAGAAGGTTAGGGATAAAATGGGTTAGGATGAGTTTTAGGTGGTTTAAGTCATTTAGGGTGAGTAAAATTAGTGTTTATTGAGGGGTAAGATGTGATTTTACGGGGGTGAGGACATGGTTTAAGAATAATAAGATAGGTTTAGTATTTAGGATGAAATGTGGGGGTGTGGATAAACAATGTAAGGTACCTAAAATTGGTTTCTATGTATGATTTGATGATACTCCATGATGAAGAAAGAAAAAAGGAATATCTTGCAAAGGGACTGTTAATATTTTGGGTTTGGAGGAGATGAAGAGTCCCTAAACTAGCCAATTTTTACTCCTTTTTACCTATATTATGTTCCCAATATTTTGTATCATCCGAGTGCGAGTCAATCGGATGAGATATGAAGTTTAGATGATGAGCACCTTGAAGTTCATATGAGGAGCACCGAGTTTATCATACTAGCATCGAGTTCATATGAGGAGCTTGGAAGTCTTTTAGCTGAGCACCATAGTTCATCTGAGGAGCACCAAAGTCTATTAACATGTCTATTTTTGGATGATGTATCATGTAATCTATAAAATTATATTACTTGTATAATCTATATTATAACTGATGTATATTGTATTGATATTGTCACTGAGGCAGAATCTAGAAAAAAACAATATTTACTCACATGCGTATTGTTTAGATATTCCTTTTCATTTGAAATATTATCTTTTAAAGCTTTATCTAACTCATTGAGACCTAAGATTTGCATATTGACTCTTGTGAAGCACTAAGAAGGGTTCAAACCCTTGGTACCCTATTTTGGAGATAAAGTACAATCAACTTAAGGTTTATGTGTTTCTAACTAACTTTTATCATTTGAAAAACAATTCCACACCTCTACATCACTAATGTTTGAACAAGTAAAAAATAATAGTTAAATGCACAATGTTAAGGCTTAAAGCTTAGTAGGAATGATCAAACAAGACTTGTAGGAAGAGTGTAAAACCATACATCTTTGTCCCTATTATCACCATCTAACCTATATTATCTTTCAATATCTTCTTACACTCTTTTATGGAAGTGTTTAGATCTTCACCTCCCTCTCTATTAGCTTCATCTTCACCCTATAATATCAAAATAGAAATATCACTACTCAATCATAATATTAATACACTAATTAATGCATTTCACTTATAAATTGGTAAGAAACAAAAATGGTCTAAAATAAAAACCAATAAAGATTTCTATAGCATGCAGGGTCTCATGACTAAATCTCAGTCTTGTTGGGTTATGTCACAATAAATTTACCAAAATAAAACTAAACCTATAGAATGAGAAATTTTTTGTTACATCCAAGTCTACTCCTTTCATTATCATTTTCTTCACAAATTTTATAAAACTATTCCCCATATTGTTGACGTAGTATTTGGATGAATTGTCTTGAAATGTAACTCAGGTGACTACAAAATCACTTCCTTTAATAGATTCATAATTTTCACCATCCTCCAAAAATAAAAACATAGAGGTATAATAATGGAAGAAATTAATAAAATCAAATCCACAAATACTAAGGTTTAGTTGAATTCACTCTATGGGAGCATAAAAGTAGAAAAATAAAGGGTACAAAAGTCATAAAAACTCTTTGACCAATATATCTTTTTGAGTATGATTTGATGAAACTCCGTGATGAAGAGAGAGAACAAATACATCTTGCAAAGGGACTTGTATGAATTTGGATGTGGGGGAGGTGACGAGTCCCCAAAAAGCCAATTGTTGTTCCCTTTTACCTACATTATGTTTCCAATATTTTGTATAAAAGTTGACATTGTATAAAGCATGCATAAATAGTAGTTTAATCTTGAAGTTAAGTTCCACCAACCTAGGATGGGAGTCAACCATCTCTGAAGTCTATCAAATCAACATCGTAGTTCATATGAGGAGCATTGGAGTCTATTAGCCGAGTGTTAAAGTTCATTTGAGGAGTCTCGGAGTCTATCATCTAAGCTCCGGAGTTCATCTGAGTAGCACTAGAGTCTAGCAACCAAGCACCAAAGTTCATATGAGGAGTGCCTAAGTCTATCAACTGAGATTTGAAGTTCATTTGAGTGTTAGATTCTATCGGACAAGTTTCATAATTCATCCGAGGAGCGCCAAATTTTATTTAAGGAGTGTCGGATTTCATCTAAGGAGTGTCAAAGTCTATCACATAAGTGCCAGAGTCAATCACAAAAAAGGCTTAAATATTGGAAGGAATTATTAAAATAGACTTATAGTAAGAGTGGAAAAGCATACATATGTGTCCCCATAATAACCTTCTAATCTAGATTATCTTTCCAATAGCTTATTCAAATCTTTTCTAGATGTACGTAGATATTTGTCTCCCTCCCAATTACCTTCATCTTCATTCGTAATAACCAAATATAAATATCACTACTTAATCATAAGATCAATACACTAATCAATGCCATTTCACTTATAAATTGGTAAGAAACAAAAATGATCTGAAACAAAATCCAATACAAATTTCTATAGTATGTAGGGATTTAAGACTAAATCTCAATCTTGTTGGTCTATGTCACAATAAATTCACCAAAATAGAACTAAACATGTAGAGTGAGAAACTTATTGTTGTCCATGTCTACTCCTTTCACTCTCAATTTCTCCAGTAACTTCTATAAAATTACTCCCTCAGTTGTTGATGTAGTATTTGGATGAATTGTCTAAGAGTGTAACTCATGTGACTACAAAATCACTTCCTTTAACAGGATCATACAAAGAAGTTAAATTGGTAAGAAACAAAACTGGTCTAAAACAAAATCCAATAAATATTTTTATAATATGTAGGGTTTTAGGACTAAATCTCGATCTTGCTTTATACTATGCCACAATAAATTCACTAAAATAAAACTAAACATGTAGAATGAGAAAACAAGTGTTGTCCAAGTTTTCTCCTTTCACTCTCAAAAGTCTTGAAATGCAACTTAGGTTTATACAAAATCACTTCCTTTAATAGGCTCATAATTTTCACCATCCTAAAAAAAAAAAAAACCATAGAGGTACAATAATTATGAAAGTTGTTTGAAACAACCAGATGTAAATAATTTTTGTTAAGAAATAGAAAATTATCTCGAAATGCAACTCAAGTGACTACAAAATCACTTCCTTTAACAGTTCATAATTTTCACCATCCTCCAAAAAATAAAAAACATAGAGGTACAATAATTATGAAAGTTATTTGAAACCACCAAACACAAATAATTTTTGCTAAGAAACAAAACATTGTTAGTTTATTACATACAAAGAAGTTAAACATGAGCAATTTTTCAGTTCCCACTCAATGTCATGAGCTATTTTTTATAAGTCTTGTATAAAAGACTTGCACAATAACTCTATTGGCCATTGAACATTGTTTTTGAGATAAATTGGTGCAATCATCTAGCTTATCCTCATAAGGAAGAGGAACATCTATTAACACTTTTAGTACACAAACATTGACATCGTTTAGACCAAGCCTCTCTCCATGACATGTCTCAAGTGAATGTATCCTTCCATGTCCTGCAACTTTTGATGTGATTGAATCTATCATTTCCACTTTATCGCCCACTAGAAATTGAGTTTTCTTTGAACACTAGCACCAAAAAGTAATATTAGTATATTTGAAGTAAATAATAAGTGAAAAATAAAAACTCATATACACAAGATTAAGTCCAATATACTTACCATGTCATATTTTTTTGAAAATTTCTTTTTCTTGCCATTATCATGGTCGATATAGATCTCATCACAAGCATTAAATTTTCTTCCACCTATATCTTCATAGATTTTCATTATTTCCTTTCATAAAAATGAGATAGAATGAGTCAAGTTATAAGAGTCGTATATAATCTAGTTCTTATATATAAATATATGTATAATGGTGACAACTATTCAATTTTACCTCTACAAGATTAGGCTCTTTATCTTTTTGATTCCATGCACTAATAATTGGTGTAAATGAGGAAAGTGTGTCCATATTTTCAGTCATCTTAGATGATAATACATTCATTTTCTTAAAAAAATGTTTCCATAACCCTCATCGATCAAAATTACCAGATCTTGCAATATGTGACTGTAGTTCTTGGCTTTTAGCATATGAATCATGTTGAAGGTGGAGATTGTGACCTCCCTTTCATCATCTCATTCTACATAACATTTGTGCTTGTCAGATGACATAACACATAAGTTGTAGGTGATCTATTATGTTTTTTCTTCTAGAAAATAAATGATGCAGGAGCATCTAAGAGTCTCAAGGGTCTTTAATGATCCAAAATAAGACCATACAAAAATGTTTAGATGTGTTAGATTATATGTCAATTCCCAAGAGGTGTATTAGATGTGTTGGATGCTTTGAGAAGGGTTTTAGAACATTTTCTTCAAAACTAATTAACAAATCAATAGAAAAAGGATGTTTAGAGACTCCAACATAACAACATTACTTCATGGATTTTGATTGATGAAATTGTTGGAGGAAGAAATTTTCTCCTATCTTGCATCATTTGAGTCTTCATAGCATCTTCTTTTGTCAATATATATATCTCATCAATTATAGGTGCTCTATCATGTTTCTCCTCCTAGAAAAAGATCAAAGTTGGTCAAAAATCATGTCATTTTAGCACCAATTAAACTCAAACCATGATCAAGTTTGTTAGGTAGAAGAAGGTAAAAAATAAGTACATAATTAAAAACTTACAAATATTTCTCTTCTTACTCTCACCCCTGCTCTTCCAAAAGCAAATTGAGATGTTATGGGATTTATTGATTTTTTCCTTTTCTACTTTCAAAAAAATCCACATAACACATACCCTCTTTTAATGCATTCCAAATCTTTGGATCCAAGGCTGAATTTTCTTCCCTTCCTTCAAGAATCATGTTTTTGCACTTACACTTGTAATTATTTATGATTTGTTAGATTTTTTATCTATATAATTTGTGTGATACCACCCCACCAATACTCTCAAACATGTTTTCCATTTTTTGAATAACAAGATCTACATGTCTTTGTTTTTGTTGTGATAATGATTCAATGCTAACATCCAAATGTGACCTCACTTACACCCCCAATATTGTGGCCCACCTTGCAACATGTCTTCCTATAGGAACCCCATCTCTCACCTCAATCACATAGGAACCTTCCCTTCCTTTTCTCTTTGATTACATTCTTTCAATGTGGCCCATATAACTCTTGATAAATTTTGTATTTTTTGATAGATCAGAACCATGACTTGATGTTGAATCATGAGCATGTAGCTCATTTGACTTAGTTGCATTGAATTTTTAGGTGTTGTGGCTACAAACCTCTCTAAAGAATCCATAGAAGGAACTTGATTAACCATTGAAGGTGTTGTGGACAAGTTATTTTTATTACATTACATCTCTTTTTCGTTATAGGTGGAGATGGTACTTGATTATTTGTAGTAGGTGTCATGAGACCATTATGATTATTTTCCCCTCCTTCATACAATTGCTTCAACTGTTCATATAATACTCACAAATTGGGGTAAAAACAACTAGATTTAAAAGGGGTCCATGTTCAACATTTAAATTAACACGTTCATTGGTGTCGTTTCCTTCTTCAAAAATTATTTTGAACACATGTTTTTATGAGAAGATGTAATTTCCTCAAGATATTTTTTTATTTTTACCATTTTGTAGCCACTTTTTTGCCTGCAAATTAGATTACATAAAAATTATTATATAAAAATAAGAGGTATACAATAATACTTTAATTAAATATATACAAATTTAAATGAGATTCAAAATATTGGAGACATACACTGATGATTTGGAGTTGTTAATTGGTATACCAAGTGAAATTAAATATTCATTATTTGTCACTATGTAGACGTTCATAATCAGTTATTCGTTCTTGTGCATCATCACAATCATGTTTCAAGACCTCATTTATTTGAACAAAACCTTTCACACAAACATAAAATTATAAACATAGTCATTCATTTCATGCATTCTTTTTCTGAAATTGGTGACTAAGAAGATAGTAATAAATATACATCAACAAAATGTAACAAGGGTAAGATAATTGAGTTGTTTTATCTTTGTAATATCTTTAGGAATTAAGATCTAATACTCATGATATGCCTTTAACACACATCCATAGGAATGTTATAACAATAATGCTAAAAAGAGAAACTAAGAAACATCAAGATGAGTATAATTGATTGTTATTACACCACACAATTGAGTTATTTTATCTTTGTTAATATCCTATACAAAACATTACAAGTGACTCTATAATTTGAGTATATATAATACATCCTCGACTTGTGGGTTAAATTTGATTTATATATATATATATATATATATATATATATATGATTTTATTTGTAGAATACTTGTAAATATTTGAAATAACCATCACATGCATTTGTATATATAAAATATGACCATTATTTTTATACAAATTTATATGTAAGTTATATATTAAATATAGTTGAATATATACAATAGTTCTAGCAATTCACAACAATAATTTCACACATTTAACATAGGAGGAATAACTTATTCAAAAAGTTCTTATTGCCCTTTCATAAGCATATTTGGATGATAATAATGACTACTCTTGTAAACTACTATTAATGTTTGTTATCCTGTAAAATTGACGAGGGAAATTTTATAGGTAACCGTACCAAAATTTTGTCCTGGTCCCTCGTCAGGGACCCCTCTGCGTTCGGAATGTCACAAAATCCCTTTCTGGGAAATCTAGTTCTCCGAACTTAGCCATTTTGGTCCCTTTTGGCTGGGCGCACCTTTTATCTGTGTTACACAGAGTAAATCTACGCCCCTTCATTTCCTTTGGCGCACCCTTTGACGTGTCGACACATGTTTTGGTGTGCCTTCCCGTGATGTGCCTTTCTTGCATGCGCCAAGGCGCATGTGCCTTCATGTTAACACATAAATTGTTGCACCGTGTTTTGGTGCGCCAAAGGGCGCAAGGAATGAAGTGTTGACAGTCTTAAAATTGTGCCAAAGGCGCAAGTATCCCGTGTTGACATGCGTTTATCCGTGCCAAAGGGCACACCGTTTTACATGTCGACACATGTTTTGGTGTGCCTCTTGAAAAAGTGGTTGGCACATTTATTGCACCTTTGCCTATATATAGGTGCATCCGCCCTGTCACTTTCACCAGTCAGAAAACACGTGATAAATTTATTCCTCTGCACCTGTCAGCACGCCCGTCCTCCTCGTGTCACGTTCATGGACCCCACTTCGTCTCTCACATACTATATATTCCGGTAGGTGGTTCTTACTCCTCTTGTGTTTTGTTTTGGTTATTTGTGTGGTAGGACGAGAATGAATATGCAAATCCATTAAACCCTCCTACCATTCTTGCAACCTTTCCCCCCAAACTATTTTCATCCCCTTTCTAGATCTGCTGGTAAGGAGGGATCTGCCTCAAAAAATCAACCTGGATCTCCTTGCTGTGCCCCCCTCACCATCTAAAAACCCTGAAAAAGAAGCCTGAAAGATCACAGACCTGTCAGGAAAGAAAGAAAACCTTAATGATTAGTTTAGAACTATGTTTTTCTCTTGGCGCAATCACCACTCCTGCTGCATAAAATACAGTCACACCAAGAAGGCACACTTTTCCTACTTGCAACACGCATAATCCCCGCGCCATGCGAAAACCAAGTAAATCCTAAAAATTGGCGCGGGTGCATACCCTCTTACAAAGAACACAAAGTGTCATGCGATCCCTTGCTTTGCGCCTAAATTCCCCTTTGTGCACAAAAAGATAGTGCAACACGCATTTATCCTGCACCATTCGGCGCATCAACATCCTCTGTTACATGCCAATTGCATGTGCCATTGGCGCATCCTGATCTCCTGCAACACCAAGTTTATTTACGCCCAACCTAACCTTATATAGATGGCGCAGGCACATCCCCGCTTACAATAACATGATGTCATATGTAAAATTCATGCACCCTGCACCTTTGGCACTGATTTATTCCTTGTAACATTCCGATTCAGTGCGCCTTTCTATTAACTCTACAGCCTGCAGTGTTCATGCGCCCTGCGCCTGAGGCCTTAAAATTGCTAACTCCTCATTCTATTCTGTAGTGCTTTAATGGAAGAACTGACAGCTAATATGGCTCTTTGGCATTGGAATTCTCTTCTTCTTCTTGCAGATCAACAACTGAATTCAGATCCACATATGTCTACATCAAGCAAGAGGCCAACCAAGTCAAAAGGTAAAGCCAAGCTTACTGAAGAAGAAATGAAATACAAGTACCAAAGGGTCAGAATGCCCGAGTCTCAGGCAAAATGTGACCTGGATATAAGAGACTCTGAGCTCGGTCACATCGATATGGAATATTTCTGGGCCAGAACCAGGAGAGTCATAGGGAGTCCCTGGATGGACAAACTAGTAGGCAGTGGCCTGCATTTTGTTGGGGGATCCCCATCAGTGCAGTAAACAATGAATTCATGATGGTAGTGGCCCGCTGCTACAACAAAGACACAAGGTGTGTCCAAAATGAAAAGGGCGAGGTCATAATCAACCTCACCACCCGACACTTTGAAATCATGTTAGGCATCCCTCACCACCGACACTTTGTGGCTGTAAGCCAAGAAGACTGCACCAAGGCTTGGGAGGACAATGAAGACCAGTGCATGCAACTGATGAATGAGGTGTACCTAAAGAACAAGAAGGTGATAACCAGATGGCCACAGGTTATTCACCGTAGCGACTTCTCCGAGGAACTGAGTGATACTATCACGTTCCTAAGCAGAGTATTTGGGCTTTCTGACGCCCATTACTTTCATAAATGGATGCTCAGGTACCTGGAGACCATGAATAAGAATGTACCTGATCAATGCTTTGAGTGGGCAGAGATAATAAGCAGCACCATATCTGAACAACTCCAACAACTCACCACAACGGGGAGGTTCTACATGAACTCTACGTAGTCTATGCTGCAGCCTTGGAAAGGGATTATCCAGCATTGAGCCGATGCGGGGTTTGGCCCAAGTAAAAATATATGAATACTATCCAGAGCTGAAGCTAGAGAACAATATTTCGTAGTTTACAAAGATTAACGATGCTTTCTTCTATGGCATCGTCTACCTTTTGAGGCCAAACATGACTCACGGTCGAACGACCAAGAGCATTGTCACAACAACAGAGAAGTGGGGGGCCTTATTTACACAATTTCCCACCTTCACCTATCTCAAGGCAGCTAACTTCCTAGGTGAGCCCACCAAATTGCCGAGATATGCCGGCCCCAAACTAATCTGTTGGAGCTATCCAGACAGCTCGTAACATACCATGAGAAGTGCTTGAAGAGAAAGAAGGGTGGAACTCCTTTCCCCCTTACAGTGGGCAGATACACATGCATCTCTCACCACAAAGCCAGAAAATGGTTGCCGAGCTAGAACTGCTCAATCTGAAGCACAACTTCCCGGTGAGGCCCACTTTTGATCCAAGGAATTACCTTCCCAAGGAAAAACTTGATCCTATCCACCTTCCACAGATCGAGGACATCTATATCGACCTGTATCATGAGGTCGAACTTAGAAGGAAGGATCACTCTCGCCTGGCCCTGGCAGAGATTATTCAGTATGGCATGGCCATCATCCCAAAAGGTTATCAAACTGCTGATCAAGAAGTTGATCAGGTATATTTGGATACAGATGGGGACAACTAGCCATTTGCTGCAATCGATAGAACAAAAGCACCCTAGACCATTGAAGAAAGGGTCAAGGAGACACTGCGAAGGATCAGAGCACTGGTGCAGGATGAATGGCCTCATCTACCTCGGGGTAGATTTCACTACGTCACCATTGGGCAATGCACCTGTCAGGCCAAAGCATCTGCCAAAGGTCAAAGGCAAGGATAAGGAAGGTGAATCGAGCACTACTCAAGAAGGAGCTCCTGAAAGTCCTCCTTCGCTATACAAGAACAAGTTGTAACTCTGGCTTCCCTAGAGAAAGAAGTAGTGGAAGGTGTTTTGACGGGCACATCCACTCAGGGTGTCACCACTACTATAACCGCTGAGGTCCCTTCTATCCCTTCTCCCTCTCCTCCTTCTCCTCCTCGTGTGACCCAAGTGACCATTCCTTTGGTCGTGTCCTCTCCCCCATCTTCTACTATTCCCCCTTCCTCGTCATCCATCTTCTCTTCTCTCACGGAGCTGTCCCCCACCATTTCTTCTCTCATCTCTCAGCTCCCTTCCTTTCCCATGTCTTCTTCCCCTGTAGTGTCCCTTCCTCCCGTGAGCACTTTCTCGGCCTCCCTCTCGATGCCACCACCAAGTGTCTCTACCCATTTCCCCTCATCCACTGCAGCTGCTCCCTCTTCCACCTCTGGTCCCGTTCCCATAAGTCCAACATGGATCTCCCAGCATCTGAGCTAGCAAAAGAGGAAAGTCCCTATTGCACCGATGGACTTCTCGTCATCCCGGTAAAGGGGCTAAGAAGAAAAAGCCTATAACCCGCTTCTCTCAGAGTGCATCAGGGGAGAGAGTAATGGAGATTACATATCCCGATCCTTTAAAGGGTAAAAAGGATCTGTCTCCAACAGATTATACAGTGACCCAAGTCACAATGGGAACGTCTTCAGAAATCCTTCAAGGAGAGGCCCTATCTGCAGTGGATGCCCTTTACAAGAAACTTCAAGAAGCAAAGGAGGAGAAAAGGTTACTAAAGGAACAAAACAAAATCTTCTCCACGCCCTGCAGAAAATGGGCAGTGCACCTCCTACAACTACCATGGAAACTCCTGAGGTTCTAAGTCAAGACAAGATAAACGAGTATGCCAAAATTGGTGAACAAGGTATGGCAGTTTCCACTGGAGGGATCAAATCCTCAAAGACAGTGAGGAGGTAATAGTCAAGTTCACCGAGTTGTATCAGAACATCAATCAGGCGAACAAAGATCTCCAGGTGATTGCAGGACCTATCTCCGAGGAGTTGGACCATGCAAGGCTACAACATGAAACATTCCAGAAAATGCTCGACTGCTCAGTCGATGATCTAGTGAAATTTGGCGTCTTCAGTCACCCCAGGGTACCCAGCAAGATCCTTGCTGCGTTGGATTACTGGGTCGACTAGATGGAGTTCGTCCTGGAAAAGATCGACAAAGTCAAGGAAGAAGCCCTAGATTCAATGCATCAAATGGAACAAATTGTTCTGAGAATGTCTCCAGGCCTGCTTACTCCTTCTTTTACCTTGAGGAAGGCAGACGAAACTATCCAGATCTTCAAGGAGATCATCTCGCAAGGGTTAGGGACAGAAGCCACTTTTGACACCGAATGCATCAACAACCTTCTCACTTGCCGTGATTTTGTGGGGTTCCTGATGGAGGAAGGAAATGAATATTTCAAACTCCCTGAAAAACTCAGAGATGAGTGGGAGACTTGTGAGGTCATCGGTGATCACACGAAGGGTCCTGCTCAGGATCAACTTCAGCCCATGATCACCAAGTTCATGGAATATCAGACTCAGTTCCACATCACCTCTCCGAACAACAGCAGAAGCAAGATACCCCCTTCCAACCACGAGATGATGATGAATAGTTCTCTTCCTCTTGGCTTCTCTTTTTGTAAATATCTAATAGTATGTTGGTACAAACGATGACCTCATCCATGTTGCACCATGGGATGTTGTCATCCACCAAGTTGTCAAAAGTCAACATTGACTTTTAGATATTTTGTAGATATTTTGTAATTAGTTGTTGGTTTCCTTTGGCCTTCTTTCTTCTCCTTCTTCTATATATACTTGGATACTTGTTGTATTCAAGTGTGGATACTTTTCAGATGAAAAATAGAAGTAAGAAGAAAAGACTTTGAGCTTTTTGTAACAGAAGGAAATATTAATACAATATTTAGAATTTGTGCTGAATACCTATGTTATACATCAGAGCTTTCTTATGTTAGATCTGTATGTTTGTTCTATTGAATCTACTTCTGCTTTATTGTCATTTATTCATCAATATTGCTTTGTTCGTCTATGCGAGTAAGTTCGGCTCTGTTTACTACCAGCCCAAAACATAGACCCTCTGACCTTTCTGCTTTGGAATTCATTTCTTTTCTCCCTTCAGATCTTTCCTATCTCCCCGTCTCATTTCTTCCCCTTCTTCTTACAGTTGGAAACACCTCTACTAGGATGAGATCCTAAACCCCAAGGCAGAATATTGTGAGACTTGCATGCATTCCGCCGGTAGAATAGTAATAAACCAGTTTCGCTTTGCTTTGATTCAAAGAGGGCTATGCCCCGCACATTGTTGGCTCATCTATCCATAGATCTGTCCACCTCGATGATTTTAGACCAACAATGTTAAGATACTACACATTCAATGTTAAATTATAAGAAGAAAATTTGACCACAAACTTTAACACCGATTTTGTATCATCTTACAAATAAACACTATTATATTGGTGTTAAATTATAGGATGATACCAAATTGGTGTTATATTATAAAAAATAGATATGAACACCAAAAAATTTGGTGTCCTGGTGTTAAATTTATAGGATGATACCAAATTGGTGTTATATTACAAAAAATATACAAACACCAAATATTTTGGTGTCCTAGTGTTAAATTTATAGGATGATACCAAATTGGTGTTATATTACAAAAAATAGATATGAACACCAAATTTTTTGGTGTCTGGTGTTGAATGTCTAAAAGTCTTATAGTGTAGAATCCTAACAAAGGGAAAATAGTTGTCGATTAGTTAACCAAAATCTATTGGATTCAAGAGACCTTGTAAACACTAAACTTCCCGATGAATTAATTTTTACATTGAAAATCCCGACACCGCTTCTTCACATTGGTACACCGACATCATACCCTACCTTATCAAATGTACTTATCTATAAGACACCAAATCCCAATAGAGTTGATGTATTTGTGTTTTAGCTATGAAATATGTTATCCTGGATATAATTTTGCATAAGAAAATCTTCTAGGACATGCTCCTCTAATGTGTAGATCAAGAAAAGTCCAAACGCCTTATGTTCTAATACCATGACAAAGTTTATAGTGGTCACTTATATGGCCATGTAACTACCCAAGTGATTTATAGAGTGGTTTAATTTTAGAGCACCCTCCATAATGACATGATAAAATACATTAAGAAGTGTCCCAAGTGCCTTGTGAATTTTCTCATGTTATACATGTTCGACACATAAGCTTTAACCTATTATTACACCATGACCTTTTTCCACATGGGGCCTCGATCTAATTGGTAAGTTGATGTATTCCTTATCCAATGGGTATAATTTCATCATTATGGTTGTTGGATCGATAAAATATTGACTAATTATCAAAGGTGCATAGGAACAGGTAACATAAGAAGTGGGTGCATAAGTAGGTGTGGAAGATTGATAGAATTGCACCTAGATAAACAGAGTTTAGTACTTAGCTAATTTTTCTTGGATCAAGTTAAAAATAGGATAAAGTGAAGAGCATGCATTAGATAGAGACATGAGGACTTCAAGGCTAAGCGTAATCTATTTTGGGAACATGAGGAAGATCAAGAGTCATGAGGACAAACATACAAATTTTGAAAGCAAAAGCTATAAGAGGAGCACATGTGAACCTAATTTTTACCTTATATCCTTTGAGTTATCAAGATAAGAAGTGTGATGAAGTGCAAAGTGAAAAGAATGATTGATTGAATGGAGAACCAAGTGAATTCAAGACACACCATGACAGAGCTCCGTGTGGAAGGGTGTTTGAGCTTTTGGGTGTGTGAGGAAGGAAGGTTCACATGGTTAGGATTTTAAGGAGACAAATTTACATCTAGGGAACAATAGGGCACATGATATTTGAATAAATAGAGGAGATAGAGGTATGCAAAGGTAAGGAAATGGAAATATTAAAGTTTTCAAAGCACACTACTAGATTAAGAGGAACAATGACACTAAGGATAACTATGGTTAGGGAACCAATAAAAGAGGAGGAACCATATGAATGGTTCACGGAGATGCAATACCCGTAAGAGGTCATCGAAGGAAGGTGGTAGATATCCCAACTAACTACGTGCAAGATAAGTGATTTCAATCATAGAACCGACCAAACCCCGAAAGACATAAAGGCAAAGACCATCTTAAAGATGAACAAGAGGACTGCAAATGGACAGAGGGTATTGGATAATTTGATATAAAAACTGCTAGAGAGTGTCGAGTAATGCAATTGTATGAGCTTTCATTCTTTTCAAGAAGACATAGTGGTTGTACCAATAGCTCATGTCGTGTGTGCATGAATATTTCTTTTTCTTTGTTGGGAGAAGAATGAGGATTACAACAAAATAGATTGGAAAAATTACAATTTTACGTGACTCTAGTTCAGAAATTGCAGGGAACCTCTCAGATGATGAGGGAGTAGAGAAAACATTTGTCACATTCAATTATCATAAAGGAGGCTGAGCCTTTAATGCTGGAAACATAGAAGACCTAGCTATAAGGGTAGTGACGTGACTAGTTAGCTACAAATTGGGTTCCTCGTAGAGGTGAAAAGAGGTGAAAAAGCGTTGGTTATATATAGCTCACAAAATAGTGAAAAAGGCACATTATAACATCGTGAGTTACTGCTGCGAGAAGGCATAGTGGAAGAAGCACACATCTAGGCAGATAAAGGTGAGAAAATAACTTGGGGCCTCATCCTATTTTTGATTATTTTTAGTGAAATTGGTGTGCTCGATGGACCAAAGGAGAAAATGTGGGAGTACCCTTTAGATAAAAATTCATCGATGAATAAATTCACGAAGTACATGGCGTAGCCTCAAATTTCCATTTATGTATAAATACAATTGATCAAAGGATAACACTAATTCACCTTGAATATCTCTCGCCCTTTAAGAATCATTACTAGCTTCATGATTTTTTTGTTTTTGTTATGGATTCAAAGTTTTCCTTCTTTGTGTCCTATCTCCCTTCACACTCTAGGTGCCATGCTCAAACACTTAAAGGTATGGTTAATGGAATACCCAAAATGACTCAAAACAACAAAATTTGTAGTGCTTCTCTCTTTGCACAAAACAATCCTCTTCTTTCCTAAGATAATGAGTGCTTGCTTCACATGTGAGTGTATGTTTCTAGGGTTGTCTCTGAGATCACCTTAGCTTCTTTATCACCCTTTTATCACCTTATATGTGCACTCAAAATTTGGAGATCCTACTCTTTTTGACTCTCTATACTCCACCTTTCCTAGGTTCTCAACTTGGTCCTTTTGCACTTTCACTAGCTCCTTGAAGATTCAACAAGTAGTGTATGGTTTTGGGTCTTACTGATGTTCCTTAGGGATTATCCCATACTTCTCCATCCATAAACAAATTATACTCACCATTGAGATGCACTCTAAGAAATCAAAAGCTCACTTCATCCTCTTTACCAATACTGTCCCCAAGGATCCTTAAGATAGATAGGTTACTATAGATATGTCTAGGAGATACCACAAAGTCCCAAGAGAATCCTCTAACTTCCTCAATTTCCTTTGACAATCCATTAAATGTACACCAAAATTTAAGTTCCAACTATACCTTCTTTCCTCTGTAACCTATTTCTTCTCTGCTAGCTTGCCAAACCCTTAACTAGGTCCTACCAAGAGGACAATAATGCACATAAGATTTTTAGGGATCTTCATCATAATATGAATATAAATTTAGGTACACAGGAAGTATTTTAGATGTGTATAAAATTTTATAAGTTAATTCCTTGTTTATCTTGTACCTCCTTTGTTAAGGGTTATTCTAGTTAGCTCTCTCACTTTGTAGCTCCCTGGGTTTCAAGCTTACCGTAAAAAAAAATCTAGAGAAATATCCACAAAAATTCACCAATTCTTCTTCAAACAGTTGATACACATCCTCCTTATCATTAGTATCTAATTTCATGCATGAATAACTTGATTTGATACCTCTGCAACTATGCCCTAGTTTTTCTTTCACTATACACTACTATGAAACCCAAGGATTCATTTTGAGCAACAACTATCACTAGAAGTTAATTTGAGTCTTCAAATTTGAAATCAAATTTCATAAGAACCTTACCTTCATATTGATTTTATCATCATGACTTGAGGAACATGGGATTCATCTTTTCTCGGCCTTTTTATACTGCCTTATCCTGTAGAATTCATAGATTCAATTCGTAAGGTATTCTTATATCCTTGAACCTAGATAATACACTCTTACTCTTGAATGGAACCTTCTTATCAAAATTCACCCAATAATTTCAATCTCACTTATTCCTTGCATGTAATGAGAAGGACTTATTGAGAAAATGTAAACATAGATTCAAATCAGGGTTTACTGGAAATTTTACCATACAAGAAGGTCACATAGCACCATACACTTGTTTATGCATTCTCTACCCCTCATTAACCATTATAACCTCCCTCTTACTTGAATATCAACCCCGCAATCACTGTACATTCCTATTTTGATGTACTCAAACACAAAGTAACCATTCACTATCATAATCACAGTTTATACATTTGATGTATCTTGAAACACAGGTCTATATATTCAAACATTCTCAAAGTGCCTACAATAATATTCTTCCTTGTATAGAGCAAAAAGACCTTGAATTCCTCATTTTCACATTAATAACATATAATAACTATCTAAAATGAGCTTTACTCGAAATCATGCCTAAATCCACCATTGTCTTACTTTAAAGGCATTTACCACTCAATATAACAAAAGGTGCAATTTCACATTACCTATAAACACATAACCTGGAATCTTCTTAGTCACATTCCATTTGTAAATACAAAGCACAATGTTATTGAAAAGATGCAACACTCATTCCAAGATTACAAACAATCTTTCAAAACCTCAGCTTCTTCCTTCAATATTTCTTGAAACCTTCATACATTGAGACTCTATCTGGATATAATGAATTGAAATAGTTACAAAATGACTCTTTATATCCCATGAAGATAGTTTTCCACTGCATTAGCCTCACTCCTTGCCCTTGACCCTTATTTTGAACTTTATTTAGGTGAATAAGGAACTCTAATTAGCTTAGTCATGAAGATTCTAGGCTTATAACCTCATTTATGACCTTTACATGATCTAGAGACCTAATGACACTCATTTTGACCTCTTTCCACCATTTTTACAAGTTTACAAGTCCATGGATTTATGAAAATAACAATGACAAGCTAGGAATGGCCTCCACATTCAAGTTTTACATTTTGGAGGGAAAGTGGGATTTTAAAATTTTGAACATCCTAGACTCCCATTAGCACACCTAACTAACATCTAATAACCCCAAGAACCTATAACCATACTGAAAACCAAAATTTGATGCCTTCATGTATTATTCATGTACATAGAATGATGCTCTTGCATCAGTACACTTGCCCAAGCACAATCTCCAACACTTACAAACAACGCCAAGAGAAGTGGTACAAAAGGATACGTAACACATTCAAAGGGGAGTGACATATACCACGAGATTTTCTTGGTGTACTGGAGGGGAAAGCTAAGTTTACGTCATATCAACACTTCTGTTTGGGACACGTTTTCATGAAGACCGATGAAAAGAGCCCTTGGTGTAAGTTTCCTTTCACCTTTACTATTCATTACTTTAAGGATTCAGTGAACCGATTACATAATGCACATAAGTTACTGGGTTTAATGTTGATAAGGTAGATGTAGATATCCACAAGTGCAAAACATATGTCTACCCCAATATGGAGGGCATTGAAACATAGGAAAATACACGTGAGCGCGCTAGTGAGCATAGGGAAGAGGAGATGGTGCAGACGTAGAACCTTGGGTACATTAATGACCCAACAAAGATATATGTACCCGGGTTCTAGAGCACTCTTGCCTCGAAATATTTATATGGATGGGAGTTGATGGATCTAGAGATGGAAAACACATGCACCAGAAAACAATTGTTATGGAGTATGCAAACTCACATGGATGAGCTTGAGTTTGATGTGTGCGAGGAGTCATGTGCCTCGAGAAGAATGAAGAAGGCTCTACATTCCAGACATGTGACCATCAAGCCAATGGAGTTCTTGGATGAGTAGGCAAGCAATGCTTTAACAAAGATATCTCATAAAGGTTGCTCATTAGAATGGTGACAAAGTGGCTACTTTTCAAACATTTTTGGAGGATAAGAAGGATAAAGAGAAAGAAGTTCAATGCTTAATAGAGGAGAAAGAGAGGGCAGAGGTAAAGGTGTGTGCCATTTTAGATATGGCAGAGAATATTGGAGATAAAATCTTACAGTGCACCTCCATAGTATGAAGAAAAGGTATCCGAGAAATTTCCATTTGAATTGCATTACTTGTGTACGTTAGTTCATTTGACATTGGATGAAAATACAATACATGCACCGAGTGAGGAGGAACTAGCTGCAAAGAAACAACAATATGTTGCAGTATAGTTGGAAAGAGTCAGAAGTAGATTACATGCCAAATAGTGGAGTATGATGTCATACTTGACACTTTGAAGGAAAAATTAAAGCGACAAATTTGGCACAGGACATATGTGAGGGCCTAGAGAAAATAATAAAAACAAGGACATTGATAGAAGAAAATGAGGTCCTTGTCACCAAAAATAATGATACTTTGGGATGTGAGGAGAGGCTGAAGTTACTAGCAGAGAAGCACGACATGCTTAAGGAAACCCGAGACCCTCATGATGATAGAATAAAGGAGATAGGAAAATTGATAGCATGACATATGGATGTGATGGATGGCATGGTGTCAGGCTTGGTGAATGTGTTAAGGGTGTTTAAGCAAAAGGGTGAAGATATGAATTTATATGAGATGGATGTTGTGCTTAGTGGCATTCCTGCTAAGGCCAAGAAGGGACTCAACAATTGGAGTGGGTTGGAGGCAGACATTAAGAATGAGTACCTTGAGCTATTTCTAACTACAAAAGAATAACACGCTGATTGTTGAGTTATTCTTATATTCTTTCATTCTTTCTAGAAATTCATTTTTTACTTCATTCTTTCATCCTTGGAGATATAAGTTGGGTACCCCTCTATCTATAGATATATAGGAAAGCCCCCTACCCATAGATATATAGATTTATGGGTAGGCCCCCTTCCCATAGATAGAGAGATGGGGGGCCTACTTGGATTATGGGTAGGCCCCCTGCTTCACCGGGCCGAGGCCCTCCTCTTCTTAGCGAGTGGGCCCCCCATCGGATAGGGGAAAGGGCGGCTTCGATATAGATGATATTGAGGGGGCCTCGATACTTTGTTTTGGGAGGGGTGCCCTCCCCTCTATCTTATCTAGAGGGGGGGCATGATCTATCTATTCTATTTCTATTCTATATCTTTCTCTCTCCACTATCTCTCTCTCTTTCTCTCTCTGAACTATCTATCTCTATCTCTGAACTATCTCTCTCTCTATCTATCAACTATCTATCTCTCTATCTATCGAGGAGGGGCCTCCCTATCTTTATAAGGGGAGGGGGCCTCTCCATATTTAGATCTAAGGAAAGGGGGGGGCCCATATATATATATACATCTGGGGAGGGGCGGCCTCCTCTATCTCTCTCGATGGGGAGGGGCCTCCCTCTATAAATAGAGAGATCTAGCGAGGGGGGCCTCCCAATCGAAATAGATCTGGGAAGGGGCGGCCCCTCCTCTTTCTCTCTCGATGGGCACAACCGGGGAGGGGCCTCTATCTATAGAGAGATCTAGGGAGGGGGCCTCCCAATCTAGATTCTTTTCGGAAGGGAGCTTTCCAATCTCTCTCTATAGATCTCTATCTCTCTTTGGGGAGGGGGCTCCCTATACTCTATAGTTAGAGATGGAAGGGGGCCTCCATCTATATTGATCTATTGGTAGGGGAGGGGGCCTCCATCTATATTGATCTATTGGTAGGGGGCCTACCTATCTATCTCTCGGTAGGGGAGGGGCCTTACCCAATCTATATCTATGCGTAGCGGGCCTCCATCTAGATAGATATTTGGGGAGGCCCCCTTCCTCTACCACTGGCAAGGGCCCGAGTCGGGGGTCCCCTCAGAGCTTGAGGGTGGGGGCGTCCCCTCCCAAAAGGGGAAGCCCCCATCCCGATCTCTGAGGAGACCCCAAGACAGAGGGCCCGATCTACCAGTGTCTCGGGTAGGGGGCCTCCCTAGTTAGATACTCTGGGTAGGCCCCCCGGCTCTCTATCTCTCTATTTCTATAGATCTCTCTGGGAAGGGGGCCTCCCAATAGAGATCTATCTTTATATAGAGAGATAGGGGGCCTCCTTAGATAGATAATATGGGTAGGCCCCCCCCGTATCTATATTTATGGGAAGGGGGCCTCCCCAGAAATATAGATCTGGGTAGGGGGCTTTCCTATATATTTATAAGGGGTTGGTCTCCCCTCTATAGAGATCTTTGGGGAGGGGGCCTCCATCTCTATCTCTAGGGAGGGGCCTCCCCAAAGATAGATAGATGGGGAGGGGGCTTCCCTTTCTATATAGATTTGGGGAGGGGCCTCCTCTATTTCTCTATCTATCTTTCTATATATGGGGAGGGGGCCTCCCTATATATATATATATAGATATATAGATAGATATAGTGTAGGTGGAACTGCAATCTTTTTAGTTGTTTTGTCTGTTGTTATACCCCCCGAGGGGGTCTACCCCGAAGTATGAGGGGGAGGGGGGGTATACGGTAATACTCTTTACAGAACAGACTCTCCTCTATCGACTCCGTCTCTAGAGGATCGTCTCTAGTTAGAGACTAAAGGAGTGTCTCGTCTTTCGTCCCTTCGGGACTACAGACTCAAGACCAAGACAAGACTTAAGTGTCTCTCGTCTTTCGTCCCTTCGGGACTACAGATGAGATACAAGGAGTTCTTTTTTGTTTTGTCTTTCGTCCCTTCGGGACTACAGACGAGACAACAAGGATTATCCCCTTGCTTTGTTGTTCTGTCTTTCGTCCCTTCGGGACTACAGACGAGACAACAAAACAAGATTAAAGTGGTGTCTCGTCTTTCGTCCCTTTGGGACTACAGACTCAACATCAAGGATTTCCTTTGTTTTCTTTGTTGTTTTGTCTTTCGTTCCTTTGGAACTACAGACGAGACAACAAAGATGTTCTTAGTTTTGTTTAGTTTGTGTTGTCTTGTCTTTCGTCCCTTCGGGACTTCAGACGAGACAACAAAAACTAAATAAGCTGGGGTCCCTGGGGTTAATCCCCCCCGAGGGGGTCTCCCCCGATAGGGGGAGGGGGGGACCACGGTAATACTCCCTGGGGTCCCTGGGGTCCTTGGGGTTATACCCCCGAGGGGGTCTACCCCGAAGTATGAGGGGTAGGGGGGGGGAGACTCTATTCCTCTCTGTAGTCTGCTCTATCTACTAGAGAGACGAAGTCGATCTAGTAGATAGAGGCAAGTAGAGAAGGAGGGGTCTCCCATCTAGAGACGAGACTAGAGAGACGGAGTCGATATAGTCTAGTCTCTAGATGGGTAGGTAGATAGAGTAGAGACTAGACTAGAGAGACGGAGTCGATATAGTCTAGTCTATTATATAGGTAATACAATCTAGATAGGGGTCCTCCCTAGATAGATAATTTAGGTAGGCCCCCCATCTCTCTATCTATGGGAAGGGGGCCTACCCATAAATCTATATATCTATGGGTAGGGGATTTCCTATATATCATCATTTGAGGGTAGAAATGATATTAGTGTGGGGTAATGTTGGCCTGGTAAAATATTTATTGAGTATCAAAGGCACATGAGAATAGGGAGCACAAGAAGTGGGCACATAAGTAGGCACAGAAGATTGAAAAAATTATGCCCCGAGGATTTTTACCCAGAGAAACAAAGTTTGGGACTTAGCCATTTTTGCTTGGATTAGGTTAAAAATAGGATGAAGTGAAGAGCATGCATTGGATAGAGACACGAGTACTTCAAGGCTAAGAGAAAGCTATTTTGGGAACATGAGGAAGATCAAGATTCATGTAGAGTTAGAGCTAATAATAGGATTAGATATGGAGTTAATTATAGATAATCTATTATTAGGAAGATCTTGCATACTTCTTTAGTTATCTTTGTAGTGGCACATGGCTATTTTGAACATGCAACCTATTTTGAGAGTGCATGGGTGGTGAAGGGAAAGTCCCCCCCTATATATATGTATTGATTTGCATGATTTTGAGATATATACAGACCGAGATCGAGATCTAGATTGTAACAAAGTTATGTTGCTAGTATGATTTTGCGTGCATGAATTTGTGATGGTATTTATGATGTGTTCAGCTATTAGTTTATCATGAATTAATATAATGGATCATTATGGATGGATATTGATTATTGATGTCTCTACTGATGGTTATTGTATGGTGAATCTGGTATTAATCCTTATGTGATCTATATGTTTTCCTTATTATGTGTGTTTCCAAATTGAGATTTGGTTATTATGATGAGATATGTACTTTGATTATGGTTATTATGAACATGCATGCTAGCACCTGGTAAGATAGTAACAAAGAGGGACCTAGTACCTTTTCATGCTTTGGGTGATCACTAGATCTGTTTAAGTGATGGGCCAACATGTCTAGGGTTGTTGAGTGGGAAAATAAGACTACAATGGTAACTAGGTATTTCAATAAGTGGGTGGAGGATATACCTATAACAACTTTCATTGCTCGATTATATGAAATTTTATACTAATCCAAATCATTTATATATTTAGAATTCCCTAAGTCATCATTTTTTACAACGAGAGCATCTTCAAGAATACCAAGATGTGCAAGTTGTAAAATAAATTCTCTATCTCACACTAAATTATGTCTCTCTACTATCCTTAGGCCAATAAACAAGATAAATAAATGATTAAAACATTAAATTTCATTTTGTTAAAAAAATTAATATCAACATGAGGGATTAACACCTACAACCACATGTCACCTTATGGGCTTATAAGACTAGTATATACATGCCCACATGTACCACCCATTTCTCTTTTGTCTTCAATACTAAATTTTTCCTTCCTTTGGAACTCCAATTCCTGATCCTATGGGTTTCACTTTTGGGTCTCTTAGATGAATATAAATACAAGGAGGCACATTTAGCCATGCTAAGATCCTGGATGAAAACCACATCAATAAGACCCAAAATCATGGGTTATATTTTGTCTACATAGATTGAAGGTATGATAAGAACATATATGAGTGTCCAATTTAGCTTGGTGATCTTGTTCTCTGCGAAAAAAATCACATATACAAGAAAAATAGTGAAGGTCACAAGTTCGGTCTAAATTAGCTAGGACCCTACTTGGTCATTAAGGAATTTAACAATGGGGATTTCCACCTCTACATGCTTGAAGGTGAGGAGTTCAAAACTCCATAAACTCTCTCCATCTAAAAAAATTATTATGTATAGTTATATATTTTGTATCGCCTTTCATTTTTCCATTTTACACCCTCTAGCATTTTCATTCTACCATCTTGGAATGTATGTTAGGTTGTTTCAAGTTTATATCTAGTTTATTTAATCCACATGATGTTTTATTCACCTATTTATTTATTTTTCATCATTTCATTACCATTCATGCTTCATTTTCATTCTATAAAATATAATAATAATAATGAAGCTTCGATACTTGGGCTTTTAGTGTCGTGTTTCCTCTCTTCCTACATCCCTTAGAGGGGTTTGAAGTTTTTATTATATGTAGAGTTATAGAGACCTAATTGTCACATTCATTCCTAAATTATCTCTCTTAGATCATTAAACACTAGCGTATCTCTCCCTTAGAGACCTTCCTCACCTTCCCGAATCATGGTGATGAGCCCTTGTATCTTAGTAGTTACACGGGGCAAGACATGGGAGAAAGGTTTCATCCTACTCTCAAAATAAGATAGTGAAAGAAAATAAAATATAAATATCAAAAAAGAAAAGTAAAATCATATGAATAATTCAATATACCAAATTACTCTCCCTTTTTGGTCTTCATTGTTGATTCCATGTCTTACTAGTCACATGAGGTGACATTTAGGAGTGAAACCCTTACTCATATGTGTTTGGTCTTCGGTGATGATCCCATGAGTCTTTCTAGTCACATGAGGATAGACATAGAGGGTCATGTATGATTCTAAAAAATATTATATAGAAAAGAGAACTATTGAAACAATGAGAGCTTCCCAATCCTAGAGAAAAACTAGTTGTTCAAGATTAGAAAAACTAGTTGTTCAATATTAGAAAAACTAGTAGTTATTCACCCATCTTGTCACGAATGGAAATTTTAAGGTTTAAATATATACCTTTGTGTCTATCTAATATATTTTGTGGCCCCTAAGAGGTTCCTATTTTTATGTCATGACTACTATTTGGTTAGTTACTCGATTTTGCACTTATCGACATGTTTTTCACCTCTATTTTATATGACTGCCTTATCTTCCTTAAACTTTAATATTTTCCATTTTTTCATTCAATTTATATTGGTAATCCATGTAGATACAAATCTCTATCTCACTTGCAAAATAATTCATTCTAGTGCATGTTTTTATATCACTATTACATTACCGTATATTCTATTGCAATATTAGAAATTTTTCATTATCATTGCATTTGTTCATTTTATTGTACCATTAGATCATGTATATGAGAAAAAAAAACTCATATATACGAGGTACCATAACACCATGTGTCAAAATTCCAAAGTGTATATATATTGAATTGAAGTTTTACTATAATAATGTCATTGCATCCATACTATAAAGGAAAATTGTTGGCATGAGTGAGTTTGAGTGTTGTCATTGATGTAAAATCTCATTAATGACAAAGAGGATGATATAGGGATGCTATAAGATGCTTAGTATAATGGTGACGTGGAAAAACAAGGTGTAGCATGATGGAAAGAGTGGAAACAATGATAATGGCTTGGCCTAGTAGGCCTAATTAGGTAACCTAGTTAGCCTAGGTGACGGTACATGAAGAACAAAGTTTTTTAGTGGCTTAAGAAGAATGGTCAAGACACAAAGACTATGAGAATATTGTGGGGAAGCACTCATAAGGGTAAAAATGATGGTTGTAAGTGAAACTAGGGTTTACATGTACTCATCTAGACCTAGTCTAGGTGCCTAGAGGCCAAATGGAGTATGAGAGTGATGCGTAGAGCTATGTGTGCTCATAGAAGTACAAATGGGTGTGAGATATGTTGTCTCAAGTGTGTTAGGTCCTTTTAAGAGCTTGAAAGTAGATTTATGGTGTTTTCCTACTTGGTATAGGTCTAAACTAGACCTAATCCTAGTGCATGGAGGCCTAATAAGACATGATAGTCAACTACATAATCTTATGATCCCTTTGAGACACTTAGAAAGGTAAATCACACTAGTTTCAATATGCAAATACATTTAAAAGAGGTTTCATGCTTTGGTTTGGTGTTAGAACACTTGGTTATGACCTAAACTAAGAAAAAACCCTTAGGCCTAGTCATGCAAGTCCTAGTGGTTGAAGAGATGTAGAGATATTTATGAATAAGTGAGCATTTTAGATGTTATTATAGGGTGTAATGGTGTTGTGGACAAAATTTTAGGTGGATATGAAGAAAGTTTTGAAAGTTGTGATGTCTTTGGTCCATTCAAGTTCTAGAAAGCATGTTTTCCAACTTGAAGTGAAAGAAATGTTCTTGGTTGACATGTGTGATGTGTGCATGGGACATTGATCCTTTTAGGGATTATTTTTCATGGATTTAAGAAGATATAAAATTTTAATGAGATCAAATGAGGCCCAAACATTTATGAACAATTGTTAAGAAGGAAAGGTGCTTTTTATGAGTTTGAAACCCTAGGTTATGAGAGATAGGAGAAATATTCATGGTATGAGCTCTTAATGCATTAAATCATAAAAATTGATGATTTGAGGTGATATAGGACTCTCCTATATTTCAGATGGTGGTGGTTTGAGATCATGACAGTGAGTGGAGCCCACCCAAATTTTCTTGTTTCCAGGAAAGAAGGTTTTACTCTTAGGTTTTCCATTAGACCCTATGTATAATTTAGTGTTCTAAGATATATGGGAGATATTATACATGTTTGAAGTAATTTCATAGCTTGGTGAGGTGTTTTTATGACCTACATAGGTCAAAAGAGGTTGATTGGTTTTTGGGCCAAAAAGGTAGTTTTAGCAGTCTTGGTGAATGGAAGTGCTTGAGCACTTGTGGGCATGATGATGAAGTCTTATGAGATTGGAGGTGTTGTACACATACCATGTGACATTTTTCATGTTTTGGTTGAGCTCTGAAAGTGTGATGAGGTGGCATGAAGAAGGTCACAAGTTGACCTAGTTTGACTGGTTCAGGACAACACTGCTTTGGTGAGAAGATTGATGTAGAAGACCAATGTTTTGGCTTAGATGATGATATATATCCACTTGAGAATGAATAGGGATGAATTTTGTTCATATTGAATGCATTTATAGGTCTTAAATGTGTCAACAAGGGTGAAAATATATTTATTTTCTAAAATCGGTTCCTGGGCAATTCAATTTATTGAAGAGGAGAAGTGGTTCCATTTACTTTGTTGGATGTTTTATGAAGTCTAACTTGATTATAAGTTCTCTACAGGTAAGTGGTTTTCCAATGAATGGTTAAATGGAATAGTTGAGGTGTTTTGAGGCATCTTGAGCTCCATTGTTAAAGACTACTTCTGGAGGTGGCTGATTTGATTAGGAAAGAATCCTACTTGATGTTGTTATGATGAATTTTCTTGGTGCATATTTCTTTGAGCTGATAAATGATGTTGTAAGGTTGTTTTGGACATATGTGAAGCCTCTAGTTATGATTTTTAGTTATGTTGGTGCATTTACGATCCATGTGGATATTTCATGTTAATTTATATGATGTAGTAGCTTTAGTTTTGATTTGGTATGACTGGCCTTAAGGTTCATATCTGACCTATAACATATGTAATAATGAGTCATGTATTTAAGTGCATATATGGCTCAATTTTGAACTAGAGTTGTGAGACAAAAAAATCGCGAGCTAGGTGAGAGAGTGAAAGTGATATGAGGGAATCAAGACAGAGCTGATAGAGTATGTGAATGTTTGAAGAGTGATGAAGAGATAGTGTGTAAGGGTATTTGTCAAATCAGTCCATGTTTGACCAAGTTTGAGTGAAGTAGGAGAAGGTGAATTTGAAGAGGGTTTTAAGGTGTATGAGCTGAATGTTGTGATCACTATCATTGTGTGGGTGTAGCATATCTTCAATGGTATTCTATCCAAATCTATTATGATGTGTAATATTCATAGGATTCATTTGTTGTGAGTAATATTAACAAAGGTTTAAGGGTTGGTGCTCCTTGTGGGGTGGATTCCTCACTAAAGAAATCTTGCAGGATGTGTAATATTATTACAATTCCTTGCTTTGTGTAATATAAGCTAAGGTTTTAGTGGGTTTTCTTCTCCTTGAGGGTTTCCTAATTACATATTTTTTCCGTGTGTACTCTCTCTTGATTATGCTCATTTGGATGATTGTTTCATGTTGTTAAGCTCAAAATTAATGCATGGTTGAATGGTTAATGAGTTATACAAGTTAAATTTGAATTGGTTAAAATTTTAAAGGATTGATTCACCCCCATCTCTCAATCCATTATGTTTCTAACAAAAATGTGGGCCCAAAATTAAAAAAATGGGGCATACAAGTGCCTCCATGTATAATATGTATTGACAAACTAAATAACAAGATAAGATCACGATGTGACCCTCCCCCAAAGTGGTGAGGACTCATGGTCATCTACTTTTGGGATATAAACATGGAGTGGCGGGGACTCCTCGACCTTCTCCTCTAGATCAACTTAGACCAATCATAGGCATTGTTGTCGCCAAATCACTGCACCCTCCGAATGGACCAGAATGTGAATAGGACATTTGGTGTGATTGGGACACATGGGATCACCTCTCAAGCTATGGGACTTGGGCTCGAGGTGAACCTTCGAGAAGGCTGACTTCCTCTTCCTAAACTAAGTGATGTACTACTCCTAGTGTAATAAAATGGCTATCTAGTCCTATGCTAACATTTTCATGGGTTTTAGGGAAAGATATTTGTAGAAATGAAACTATAATAGGGATGGTGATGCACCAAATAAAGGGTGTTTCCAAACTTAGGAAGGGTTAATTTGAAGAGGGTGTGTGCACCACAAGTCAACTTCACCTACTACAACTTAGAGAGGGTACATAATACCACAGACTAGGAAGCACACATTCCCTTTGTTAAACTCGATCAAACAAACAAGTTATCAATATTCCAATGAAGAAGGATGAACTTGAGAAGGGTGAAAAATCACCACAACTCAACTACATGCAACGATCCACCACTTGATAAGCACAAAAATCCAAAAACCTACAATAGAAACGTGAACTTGCACAATGTACCTCCAAGCATGAGAAAAGACACAAAGAAGTATAGAAGGATAAAAGGACTAAGATTAGTCACAACACACACACTTTTATTGCTTCAATAATGTGCATAATTCATCATGCATTCAGAAGAGGTAATGGATGTCATTACAGTCTTGGAAAGGAGGCTTGAAATTTCCCTCAACATATAAGGACAACTTGCAGAAGAGAGAGGACTCTTGAAAAATTTGCACTTGCCTAAGATATCTAACTTTCCAACCTATCTGACATGTTGGAACCCTTTGGAATGAGCTTCCAACTTAGATTTATAGAAGAAATTGAGAGAGAGGAGAGAAGGAGTCATAAATTCCCTTCCTAAATTGAAGGCACATGATGGTTCATTTATTACAGTTGGTTGAACCACTTTAGAAGCTTCCATCATGTGCCATTAATGCCCAGTTGACCTAGTTCTCCTTAATTAATTAAAAGAATATTTAAATAATAATAATAATAATAAATATTATTAAAATATTTAAATAAAAATATTAAATTAATTAAAATTAAATGTGGGACCCCCTGTTTGACTAGTTTGACTTGAAGAAAGTGGGAGGTCCATGTGAATGAGTCAAAAATAACCCAACTTGGTGGTTGGCTTACCGAGCCAACTCACTGAGTTGGGCTCGAGCTCCTCTTTCCATCGCATTGTCCCGACTTCATGAGTCCACTGAGTCCCTTGCATTAAGTGCCTCTTGACCGGCTCGATCCCGAAGAACGTGGCTCCTCACGCTTTCAATGCTCATTGCCATGCCGAGCTCCAAAACGAGCTCTCCTCCAAGCTCTTCCTAAGCCTAATGAGCTCCGTTCCCACCGAGCTTCATTTGGCCTAGCTCAAATAGTTCAAGCTCTTCATATTCCTTATTGGCTCACTTCTCCATGAGCTACCTTCCTCTCCAACTAGGCGAGCTTCTCATGTCGCATGGGCTCACCGCTAAGTTTTCAGCGTTGATGTCGTCAACCTCCATTCTTGTCATAACTAATCTCCTTTGCATCGAGCTCCTTTAACTCATCTTATTGACCGAGCCACCCTAATGATGTCATCGAGCTCCCTTGAATTTCAACTTGTCTTACTCAACTCTTTTGTATGAACTCCTATGCAAGAGCTCACTATCGATATGAGATTTTCTTCTTTACATTCGTTGAGCTAGTAAAGACCCGAATTCTACGAGTTACATTCCAATTCCCATGACCGAGCTAGGTTCATGGCTCTGATCTCTTTGGCACAACTCACTTCCAGCTCATCTTTGCGAGTCATCCATTTGATTTGTTCCTGAGCCACTCACTAGGCTTGTCAACACCACTCAACCTTCCCATGAGCCATTCATGTGATCATCCTAATTTTGTCAAAAGTCCCTCTACTCCCTTGGCTTGGGCAGACTCAACCTTCATGGCTTGGCCGATGTGCATAAACACCGCAACTCAATCCGAAATGATATTCATCATGGATCCCCTGATCCGTGACTTTCCTCCAACACACACCTTGGTGAGTACAATACTAACCTCTCACCATCTCCTCGAGCGAATGATTTCATGAGCCGCACCATCATCTGAACCAACACCAAGCCCTTCATGAGTTAAAACCAACGATCTCCCTTCAGTTCCCGTCAATGAATCCTTCACGAGCGACTCACCTAACCCATTAGCCCAGGTCTCTTTCTCCTTTTAAATCAGCCTAGCTTGGGTAATTGAGCTCTCTTAACCTATTTCTGGTATCAAGAAACTTACTTCAAGACTACCTATACTTGCTTAGCTCGAAGCCTGAGGCTCATCTCTTGAATCAACTCCTATCGTGCAATGAGCTCATGCTCGGTGAGACCTACAACCGGCTCAATCGAGTGAATAAACATGTCTCCCTAGCGTATGTGTAGAACTCAACTCTGAGTTCATCTTCCAACCGAATCCACCCTACGCTCTCCATAATCCCCTTTGTATGGCTCGACTCCACGAAATATGATTGCAAGCTCACCACTAAGTCATTTTTCCCCCATGCAAACTCACCATCTTTAAACTTGATGCCAAATGAATCATGCATGGTTTCTATTCCTCCTTGGTAATGCATTCGAGCTCCACGCACAGATCTCTATTGCCACATTACTCGACATTCGACTCGGGCCTCCACCTTCGACATTGTAACTGGTCCTCCTGCTTACATAGTGAATCACCCGTCATGACTTGGTCATCAACTATCTCCTTCAATTTTTCCAACGTGCTTTGAATCTCTTATTTACACGGTGATCAGGATGACCATTTCCCATGTGGATTTTTTGGCTTGTCTTGCCAAGGCATTATCTCCACCATGGCCGCAAAGGCTTGAAGCTCCTCACGTTATTCACTATCTCCACAACACATCATCACTGCTTCACTAAACTGAGATGACTCACCGGGTGAGTTCCTCGCATCACCCAATTTTTGCCACATCTTCTTGGTGGACCCAACATGTATGCTCGACCAAATCGAAGATTGACTCATTGTTTTCCCATGCATGACAAGGTCTCCACACCGCGGAAGTCTAAAACGGGGTAAGCGGGTTTTCACTACCATTTTTCCCATGTATCATTTGGTGACTTAGCTCTTGATGTCTGCTTCTCCACCTAGCTCAAACCTACTCATGCTTTATAACCCAGTTTAATTTATGTTTAGTTACTCTTAGATAGTCACCTACTCGGACTCGGTTCGGTCTTAGCAATGCCAACTTTGAGTTTCTCTTTGCATTGGCTCGATTCTCCATCGTAATCCCCTACAAAAATCTTCATACCCCTCTCCCGACAACACCAATCTGATTGAGCCGATTCTATCGATGTTGGACTTACCCCTCCGAGCATCACTTTAGAGTGGTTTGACTTTGTGTGAATGAGCTGAGTTATCCTACGAATTTCCCACCTTGGCTACCTTGACATATTTATCGAACTTGATTTTGAGTCATATTTTTCCCCTATGTAGTGATCCTCACTGATTTAAGCAGCTCACCCTTTTGACGAGCAATTCAATTCCAAAATTCCCTTGAGCCCTTTCGACTTCATTCCATCGAGCCATCTTGGCTTGTCCCAAGTGTACACCATTAGAACAAGTTCGAGCTCGACGAGTGCCCTACCTATGAAACTCCAAGACTCGGATACATCCGAGTCCTTTTGATGATCTTGACCGAGTTTTTTTTTTGCAATGACATCAACCTCTTCATACTTTCACACTATTTGTGCTTGAGCTATTTTTCATTATGTAGCTCGGTTATGCTCAATCCTTCATGTATCTCTCGTGACTCACCTCTTCCGCATTTGTCAATCCATCATCAATAGAGATTGAGTTATGTCACTAACCTATGTATTGGTCAAGTCCATTGTTTCTATGAGCTTACTCACCTTTCGAGTGACTCGCTCATCGAGCCATTGAGTCATTCCGTTGTGCATCAATTCATGGTTGAAATGGCTCAGCCCAAGCTCACCAACATGAACTTCGAACTCATTTTCTTGCATGCCTTTCCATGACTCGGTCATTGCAATCCCTATGAATCCAAGTTTTCCTATTGCACCATGTACATACACTGACCGAGCTTGATTCTTCATGCATGAGTCTTATAGCAACTCGACCCAAAATTATGTCTATCTTAGCTCGAACGTTGAGCTATCACAACCGAGCTCAACAAATCTTGCCAAACATAACACTTCAAACTCGGTGAGCTCTGTGACCTCGGCCGATGCGATCTCACTTCCACGAGCCATGTTTGAACTCGCCGACCTACGAGCTCTCCTTTGTTGGTCTCCTATGAGTCATTTTTCTACCGACTCGGTCCTCATTTCAACTTGAATCACCCGAACCAACATTTCACTTTCGTAAGTTTGATCCTTGATCATCATGTGCACATGCATTTCTCAGGCCCAAACTTCCACTTCTCTCTGAGCCAATTCACTTGGGTATTTTCCAATCATGCCCGGCCTCCATTTCCATTGTAATCACCAACTTGATGAGCTGGTGGGCGAGTTGGTTAGCTCAATTTCCCATTTGACCCTTTTTTATAGTTTCTCCCATTTTTTGAATTTCCTTATAATTTTCAGGGTTAGTGAGCCATGGGGATTCAAATGTAGTGTCTTTGGGTTGGTTGCACATTTTTTTGCAATTTTTCCCATTTTAAGTGGATGTGGGCCCATCAGGGAAAAATTTTTGTTCCAAGAAAACCTTAAATTATCAGGCCCCGTGAATACTCTTTAAACACAAAATTATCTTAAAACATCCCATGAATGCCTCTCTTGTTTTGTGGGTCCAATTTACTCCCATTTTCCATTTTTTCTTGAGGGGCAAAAATTGATAACAAGCACCACCTAAGGTAACATCCTCATAATAGAGGTAGTGCTATGACCATATGATTATATTAACATCACCTTACATAATGTGTGTACCTCTACCTCCAATGTCATAGTATTGGTACCCTTTATGGCATATAATGGTGCTTTGTTGTAGGATGTGGAAAACTCATCTATGTGTAGCTTGACACTTTGTGAGGAAGTCTACGATCCACCGATAGCTCATATGCGCTCCGCCCCAAGGCCGAGAAAACATGTCCATAAGAATGTTGCATATCAACTACCTTCACTCGGTGGTGGTATCTACACACACACCCACGATAGAATTAGAAAACTCCAAAAAATGGTATACCACTAGAACTATGGAATGTACCAACTATAGTAACAAAAAAGTGAAAATATGAAACCATATAACTCAAATATGGACACATTAGGCATATTTCATAGGTCTCAATGGATCCATTAAGCATTGATTCATGTGTTTATTTTCATACTACTCTACGATCATTGTTACACTCTTAGTTATGGTTTTCTCTATATTATTGGATATTCTTATGATATGCCTAACCGTGAGATGACATCTTCTACTTATTCCTAAAATTATCATATCTTATGCAAATATCTCATATCACCATGCTTACTTTGTATGTTATATGTGGTTCACATAATCAATGCTTTAGTTATATACTCTTTTCAACTAACAATATCTCTTTTGAGCTAATTTATCCTTTTTTGAATCCCTCATCTCAAAAGGGGGCATAAATGTTATAGATGGAAATTAATGTTGGCTAAAATTCTACATATGACTACTAGTAGGCTGAAATTCTATTTCTTCACATATGTTACTCATGCACTCCCTATACATGTAATCGGGGCAATTAGATGTAATTGTTTAATGCTTTTAAATTTTAGTTTTACATTTATTCAATTTAATATGCATATCTTTTGAATATTAGTATGCACCTTTGGCATATGATTTACAATTTTTACATGTAGGGCATAGGGACACACCTTCTTAGTCTTACATACACCATACCCATTGAGAGTTTTTACATTTTATTATCTATTTTAATTTCAATCTAGGAATTTCATGACTAGATTGAAATATAGGGATGTTATAGTTATAAAAATTCAGTCTTGCAACACTTAGGAATTATGACTTGACATTTATCTCAACTTCATTTAATTTATAGATTTATTTTCTAAATCTAAAGGCATTATTCTTAATCCCTAAACTCTATGTATACTAGATCATAAATTTCTCATTAACTTATTACCTCTACAATTAATGCACCTTATACATAACACATATTTAGACTCTCAACTATTTTCCCCATGCCTTTGTTCGGGTTTCATCCTAATCCGGATGAGCCATCTTTCAATGATATGTTTAGTTGATGAATATGTTTGAAATTGAAAAAATTATCTATTATATTTGCAATAATCACATTTTTAAATACACGAGTTACCTTCACAACTTAGGGATATTCGATAAATAAATCATTTACAAATTCACCTTATAAACACATGCACCCTAACCTATTATGGGAGTCTAGGGATCTCATATTCAAGAACACTAGACGAGAAGGTCTTTTGGACCAATAATTGAAGTATAAACTCCATAGAACATAATATAGTAAGATACCCATATGAACATATTATCCCTTTCTACCCTATATCACTATCATGCCATAAGATTGAAGTCAAATTATAACTAGAAAGTGTTGAAGGCCTTATTACAGATTTTCCATTTACATTATTTGCACACGTTGTTCTTAAAAACCCACAAAGTGAAAAAAATACATGGGTATGATGCCTCTTTAGAGTAGTTTTATTTAAGTAGCACTCAACACCTTAGGAGTGTTAAAGAATCTCAACTTGAATTCGTAATAATCCCTTTTAGATCATAATAGGAGAGTAATAATTTTAACATAAGAATAATCCTTTTGCAAGTATAAAAGTGTAATTCAACACTTTTAGACTCAAATTGCAAATCCAAATACATAGTTGCACTAGGCGTAATTGTTTAGGTGTAGTTCATATTAGTAGAGGAAATAATATGTTTCCCTAGGATGAATTTTCTTAGAAAATTTGTCTAAAATAGGTGAACTTGTGCAATAATCAGTTCTAGGATTTCATAATTTATAGAAATATTTATAAAACTCTACATGAATTATTTACATAGTTTTATATCACTATCACATTTCAAGACCTCATATAATGGTAACTTTCTAGTAGTCCCTAAGCTTAATTTATTTTATTATGCTTTTAGAAGTTGTGTTGAGAAAATACTATCTTATGACATAATTCTAGGGCAATTTATCTATTTTTATCATTTTGAAATTACAATACACAATGATTGTAATATCCTAATTAGAATAACATAATTTTAATATTACAAATACCTACTAGATGGATTACCATTAATAAGGAATATAATTCATCACATGGACTTGATCCCCAATTCAAGTTTACAAACAAAGTAACATATAGGTTGACATTGAAGGATAATGGTGAAGGTGACAAACAATTTCAAGATTTTTTAGATAAAGGGTAAACTAAGGCATATTTAAGCATATGCATGGTACTAACATGATTATCACCAAATAGAAATTGAGGATGAATATTGTATATCGATAATAAATCGATAATTAAGATCAAAATTTTGGAATCGTTTCCATTTATATTTATATATGACATCATGACATGATGGATTATCTTTGTAGATCACAATATTTCATGAAGATAGATTTTAAAAATGGATATTACCAAATCCACATTAGGAGATAAAATTAATGGAAGACTACATTCAAAACACAAGAAGGATTGTATGAGTGGATAGTTATGTCATTCGAGTTGAGTAATGCATTGAGTACTTTCATACGAATCATGAATAAGGTCTTTAAACCATTTTTGTGTGAGTTTTTGATGTTTTATCTTCATGATGATTTAACATTCACTAAGACCAAACATGATCATTTAATAAACAAACATAAAGTATTTCAACAATGCAAGATGCGAAACTGCGCTAAAAATATGAAGAAATGCAGTTTCGTGTAAGAATACCTTACATATTTGAGATTTGTAACATTCAAAGAAGGTTTGAAGATGGATCCTAGAAAATGTGAAAGTGGTTTGGTTAATACCTAGGAATACTTTTGAAGTAATTATTTCTCATACATTAACAAGTTTTTAGAGGAATTTCATTTAAAATTATAATGGTAATTGTTAACTTATGACAAAGGTCACGAGGAAGGAAAAAATAATTTTCATGGACAATGTATGTAGATTAAAGTTTACATAAAATAAAGACAAAAGTGGCAAAGAGAATCCAATGTTAATGTTAGCATATTTCATAAAGGTTTTTGAATTCGATTGTGATGGAATGGGAATAGTAATTGGTGGGTATTATGTCAATAAGGAAGACCAATAACTTACTTAAATGAGAAACCGAATGATGCAAAATGGAAATATTTAGTGTATGAACAAGATTTATATATAATTTTGTAAGCATTAGGGATATAAAAACATAATTTGTTTCCTAGATATGTTATATATATATATATATATATATATATATATATATATATATATATATAACACCGAGACACTACTACACTTATCAACAATCAAGGTAAATTAAATTTGAGGCACATGAAGTGGGTAGAATTTCTATAGAGTTATTCATTTATGTTGCGGTATAGAAATAATTCAAACTATCTTGATGATGCATTGATTAGAATAAATATTTTTTTGACAAAATTACAAATAGAAGCCATATGATTTGGTTCTATTAAGGATTTGTAAAAGGAATATAAGGATTTCAAGGAAGAATGACATATATGTATAGAAGTAGTAAGCATGGGAAAAACACCTTGGTTGGATTATTTCATTCAAGAAGGATTATTGTTTAAATATAGTCAATTATGAATTCTAGAAGGTTCAATGAGAGAGAATTTAGTTAAAGAAAAATATAGTAAAGGTCTAGTTTTTTTAATTATAAAAATACATGCACACGGTTCAAAATAATTTTAGGTATAAGATGAGTATGAATGTGAGAAAATATGTGCAAAAGTGTAGAATACGTCATTTGGCTAAAGAGATAAGTCAAAATGTAGGGTTGTATCAACCATTTCCCATACTAAAAACTCCCACGGGAAGGCATTAGTGTGGATTTCGTTAGAGGTTTTCCTATGACACATAAAGGTTTTGATTCCAATTTTGTTTACAAAGTGGATACATTTGTTGAGATGAACATTTTATAACACGTAAGAGGATGAACAATGCAACATACTTTGTAAATATATATTTAAAGGAGATTGCAAGTCTACATGGTTTTCCACAAATTATAAATCTTAGGCATGGATGTAAACTTTGTTGGACATTTCGGAGGATATCATGGAAGAAATAGATATAAGGTGTTATGAATATCTTGTTATTGTTCACATGTTAATGTGTTATTATGTGGTGTGATGAGTTGTAATAACAAATCATATAGATATTAAATGTTGTAATAGTTAGTTGGTCAAAATAATGAGGTGTGATAGACATTCTTAGTATGTTATCCTCTATAGTTTTTTTATTATTATTGGCAAATAGTTTTTTGAAAGGGACTATACCCTTGAGTACAAAAGATGGCCTAGGAGCCAGAATAGGAATGAAAACTAGAGAGAAAAGGATCAGAATCCAAATGTGACAATGAAGCCCAAAGTAGCCAAAAAATAGCTACCCAAACAAGACAAAACAACAAAAACACTACAAAAAAGCAAGTAGAGAGACCACAAAAAAATAGCATAAAAACAGACAAGAACAACTAAAGCATCTACAACTACTTTTTGGTAGCTTTGTCTATGTTGGTCTTGATATTCTTCCAGGAATGGAACATACCCAAAGTTGTCATGTGGGCAGCGTCAGTCTTATCCAGCTGATCAATGGTCCTTTTGCTTTCCTTATCATTGCCCCAAAGTGTTGTTAGGAACTCCGCTGAGGTTGGAGACACTTTTGACATGTTGCTCAATGAACTCCTCAATCACCCTAAAGATGGCCATATTGTAATCATGACGAGTTTTGGCCTTCCCTAAACGGGAGTCTAAGGAGTTCAGCTTCTTGTAGATATCATCAATCTGGCTGTTATCAATATCCACCTCCTCCTCCTTCTTCCTCTTACCTTTCTGTTTTGCCAAGTTCTTAACCTCATCCTTCAACAGTTTCATATCAGCCTCTAAGGCTTCCAGCCTTTTTGAAGAGCTTTCCATATGCACATCCAGGGGCTAGCACTACTAATATTCAGTAGGTCATGTGCAATTTCAATTTCATGAGGACCCTTCCCCACAGCAAGAGTCTCAAGGTTAAGCTTTCTAGAAGCCCTGGTAACGGTCTGGCCGAGGTGGAGGTGAAGTGGGGGTGGGAGCAGCAGTAGGGGGAATGGAAGAAGAAGCCTGGATGGCCGGCAGGGGGGTGACAGCAGCGGTGGTGGGGGCAGAGAATGGAGAAACGGGGCTAGCAGCAGCAGAACCCGGCAGAGGGGGAACTGAGCTAGGAGAGGATGGGAGACCAGGATACTTAAGAAGACAACATTTATGCAGCAGCAAAATAAGCCCCTGGTGTAAAGGAACCACTGGGTATGCTTTTGAAACTCCAAAATGGAGCGCTCAAGAGAGTTCAAGCAAGTAATGGGGGAAACAAACCAAGCGATTCCTACGGAAGTGGTTAAGAAAGATAAGGTGCTTAGCAGGTACAGTGACAAACCTTCCTTCCAAGGAAATGAACCATATCATCATGCGAGTAACCTCATCATAAGGTGGAGGGATCGAGCTAACAAGCAGGCCCGCTGTAACGTAGATCAACTTCTCAGATCCCTCCACAAATCTCCTCTCTTCAACATCTCTGTCGACCCTTTTGTTAAAAAATGGTAGCCCTCCAAGCCAAGGCCGGTCACTTCAGCAATAAGTTCCTCATTGACCAAGATCTTCTACCCCCATATTCCACAGTCCGCTCCTTCCAATCCTTTGCAAAACAACTGAGATGCTTTGATCATGCCCCTGAACCTTCTCCATGAAGTTGGTGATGCCACCCTTGCTGAGTATGCTCCATAGCTCAATATTATCCTTCCAGTCTGGGTCCGCACTAGGCTCAATTTGGCAAGGGGGACCCCCCATCTTCACTGTGCTTAACTGTTTGCAACAAATTCCCAAATCCTTGTGAGCGCTGAAGCCAGTCTACTTTTTACTGTTGTAATCCACACAATGTTGGAAATGAGAGCCGTTGCTTTTCCCATGAACGGCTGCGTGTCTGCTGATCTGAGCCTGCGGAAAATTACATGTGGGAATAACGGCCTTTTTGTTAGCCCGCTCCCTGTCATCAATCACATTACTACTGTCTTCGGTTTCCGTGGAGCCTTGTATCCAACTTTTAGCAGACGCAGTGCAGCCCGCATGCGCGATTTTCAAATCAATGTAACTCCACTTGGAATTCCCCATATACTTCACACTATCTTGATTATTTGACATGATTTGCATAATCATATTTTTTAAGTCAACACGTGTGGGAGTATTATTGATGCTGATCCACACCCAATAATCATAACTCAGCTCAAGATATTGCGTGCGTATAGAAATCCGCATGAATGCTATTTTGAAGCTGCTTAGGGATGCTATTATTATCCCAAATAGTGTGGTTAACATTAATTCCATAATTAGCCAGCGCATCTGCCAATTTATTACCCTCCGGTAAGTATGCATGATCCTGATGTTATTGAATGTTTGACAAATACTTATGGACTCTGAGATAAAATCCTTGATGCTCCAACTTGGAGATGAGCACTGTTTAAGGAGATTAATGATATTCAGGGAGTCCCCTTCAATAATGAGGTTCTGGATATTTTGAGTCTGGGCAATTCTCAGGCCCCATAGAGCAGATAATGCTTCGGAAAAATGATTAGTTTGAATTCCCATTTTCCCAGCATACACAACAATCAGATTACCTTTATGATCCCGTATCGCTCCTCCCCCTGCCGCAATCCTAGGGTTCCCCTTAGAGGCCCCATCAAAGTTCAACTTATACCAATTAAAATCAGGAGGATGCCATTTAATCAAAGATCTATCAATGCTATTCCGGGATTGCTCCGACTATTGACAGTTCCAATCTGCCAATTGGATAAGATGTATTCTTCATTCTCTGGATATCTCTTGTTCTTGGGGGGTTTAAATCTAGCAATATTCTCTTTGATACCATTAGAAATTTTACCAATACTAAGTTTATAGTTTTTCTTCTTATTTCTGAAGATAATATCATTTCTATCCTTCCATATCCTCTAGATTAAATGAGGGATAACCAGCTTCAGATCCTTTTGACAACACAATGCCTAAAGGGTGGGTTCCATTGAGTCCATAGCTGATTAAGATTCTTCGACACCACCCAGAGAGCTTCAAATTTAGAGAGGGTAAAACTCCATATTTCGCAGTAGCATACTCACAATGTATGAACAGGTGGCTGATATCCTCAGAATTTTTCTTACAAAGATGGCACCTATTAGGGATTATAAATCCTCTTCTCATCAGGTTGTCAGTGGTAAGAATCCTGCCTCGATAGCTTGCCAAAGGAAAAAATTTATTTTAGGAGTTAATTCAGTCATCCAAATCTTATTCCAATTGAACTTTGTTTGACTCTTTGTGGAAGAAATTATTATATCTAGTTTTGACAGAGTAATTCCCATCATTGGAATTATTCCATACAGCTCATCCTTGGAATCCAATGACTTACTTAATGGAATAATATCTAATTGATCTTGAAGGGAGGAAGTAATTTGCATCAGATCATTTCTCTCCACAGTAAGTTTTTTCCAATTCTTGCTGGTACCATTTCCCTCAATATAGTCCTTGATTTTAATGCCATACTTGCTTATAAGACTCTCGTAATAGGTCCCAAATCTATCCATGAGATTTCCATTAAACCAATTATCCTCCCAGAAGTTTATGTCCCTACCATCCCCACTTTCCATTTCTTGCCCTACTTGATGAAATTTCTGCTCTTGACAGATTATTCCAAAAATGGAACCATAGGGGAGGTGTTCATCTTGTAGGAAAGAGTACACGGTTTGATGATTTAGGTATTTTCTTTGATTAAATCAATCTAGGGTTGTTTCTCGAGACAACATTCTCAGCCCATTTTAGCAATGAGGACCTCATTCATTTTATCAATATCTTTTATACCCAGACCTCCCATAAACTTCAGGGTGCAAACCTTGTCCCAAGCCACTAAGTGAAATTTGAACTTCTCTTCCATGCCTTGCCATAATTTTTTTTTCGAATCCTTTCAATCTTATCTCTGAAGGAAGAGGGGATCTTGTAGAGCGACATGACATAAATGGGCAGATTTTGAAGAGTACTTTTAATGAGCAGGCACTTACCAGCACTAGATAAAATGGCTCCTTTCCAACCAGCCATTTTTTTTTGGAATCTCTCCAATAAATCATCCCACACCTTGCAAGAGACTTTCCTAGTGCCGAGAGGAAGGCCCAAGTAAGTGGCTAGAAGCGCACTTATTTTACAACCCAAAATTTTAGCAATTTTAAGCTGCCTTTCCTCAGGAGTGTTGAAAAAGAAGATGGAGCTTTTATCATAATTGATCTCTTGCCCAGAAGCAGATTCGTAGAGCCGCAGTAAAGCCTTGGTAGCCTTGGCTTCAATGACTGACGCCAGAAGAAGAAGGATAGTGTCGTCCACAAATTGCTGATGGGAGACAACTTGACTGATGGAAGTGGGCTTAGAGCCATTTAAAAGCCCATCATTAACTGCTTTGCCAATTGTTCTACTAAGGCTATCAGCCAAAAGAATGAAGAGCAAGGGGGAGATAGGGTCCCCTTGTCTAAGTCCTCTACTGCTAGTGAAAAAACCCACAGGCTCACCATTAACTACCACTGAGAATCTGGCCGTAGAGATACAAGCCTTAATAATTCTTCTAAATTTTTCCGGAAACCCAAATTTTGTTAAGACTTTGTCAAGGAAAACCCAAGAGACCTTGTCAAAAGCTTTATTCATATCAAGCTTGAGGACCATATTTGCCTTTTTATTATTTTCCATAGAATGTATGGTCTCGTGAACCATAATCACTCCATCTTGTATAATCCTACCTTTGATGAAGCCACTCTCTTTTGCCTTGAGATAAGTTCATTCATAATGAGCTGAAGCCTAGTAGTAATAATTTTGGTAAAAATTCTATAGATGGCATTCACAAGGCTGATAGGTCTGAAGTCTTTGAAATCTTTAGCATCCATTTTTTTTGGGGCCAGCACAATGTGAGTGTTATTAAGCTCTTTCAAAATATTTCCCATTCTATAGAATTCATTCACCGCTTTGAGAAGATCCTCGAACATATTTCCCAAAATTTTGGAAAAAATTTTATGGAGAACCCATCCAGACCAGGAGCCTTGTCACCCTCTAAAGCAAATACAACTTTTTGTAGCTCTTCAAGCGTGACCGCTTTGGTGATACTTCTAAATTTCTGTTCCTCAATTTTATCTTGGGGAATGGCCTCCAACATAAAAGAAATAGCTTCAGAATTGATGATATTCCTCTCCTCAAGAAGTTTTTTATAAAAATCAAGCACTTCTTTCTTGATGCTATTGGGATCTTTTATGATATTTCCGTTGTTTTTAGAAACTTCTAAGATCCTATTATAGGCTCTATGCTTCAAAGTGGTCATATGAAAGAACTTCGTATTCCTGTCTCCCTCTTTAAGCCAAATAGCTCTAGATTTAGGTCTCCATAAAGATTCCTCTCTCTTTGCAGAGATGTATGCAACTCGAAAGAATATTCTTTTCATTAACTTCATCTTCAGCTGATCTCCCCATAGTATCCATTTTTATTTCCAGATCCTGAAGTTTTTGTTTTAACTTTTTTTTATTGTCAAATACATTACCAAAAACGCTTTTATTCAGATTTTGACTTGCTTTTTGACATTTTTGAGCTTTTGAACCAATCTAAATTGAGCAGTGCCTTCACCATTCCATCCCCACCATTCTTTTATCTTGTCATAGATATTGTCATGCTCCATCCACATCTTTTCAAATTTGAATGAGCTTCTGGTGGGTTTAGTCCAATTGAGAAAATTTAAAGCAATCGGATTGTGATCGATCCAACTCGGGCAAGGAAGAGAGGTGGAAGTCTTGGTGAAAATCCATCTCACCGAAATTAGTTCCCTATCCAATCTCACCTAGATAAACTCCTTTCCCAACCTTCTATTATTCCAAGTGTATTTATTCCCATGAAGATCCACATCTAAGAGGTTATGTTCAGCAATAAAATTAGCAAAATCCTCCATACCAGTAGAAAAGCTGGAGGTACCTCCATACTTTTCACCTAGGTTTAGTGGGGAGTTGAAATCCCCCATAATAAGCCAGTTAGTAGAACAATGTTGGTTTCTAAATGTTTTAAGGTCAGCCCAAAGCTTCCTTCTACCACTAACCGTATTAGGGGCATAAATGTTAGAAAGGATCCATTCACCATTATTCTCAATAGCAACAAATTTGATTGCAAGATGATTAATACTAGCATTGAGAACCGTACCAGTATAATGCCTTTTATCCCAAAGAGTAGCCAGTCCTCCAGAAGCTCCCTAGGAGTCAACAGCTACCATTTCAGAGTTATCCCAGAAACTCTTTTTAATAGTTTCTAGGGTCTTAGCTTTCATCTTAGTTTCTTGCAGAATCAAAATACTAGGATTACTAGAATCCCGTAACTCCTTGATGATTCTCTGCTTGGAGTTTCCATTTAGGCCTCGGATGTTCCAAGAAATAATCTTCATTTGGAATGATTGGTGGTTGGAATTTCCTGATGGTTCAACTGACACTGAATGCCATCTGTAATGTCCCTCTCCGTTCTCTTAGATCTAAGAGCCTTTTTAGAGGGTCTTCCTCTTTTTGTACTTCCTCCAAAGTCAACTAATCGCAATAGTAGAAGATCTAGTTGTTCGGATGTTGAGGTGTCCCAGTTGTTTTTTTCTTTTTCTTATCACCTTGTAGATGATTCTAGGATCATTTCAAATCCTTTCATTCTTTTTTAAATGACCTTCGTGAATAACTGGATCCTCGTCATCCTTGATAGGCGAACTTCTCCCTCTTCACGTTCTTTATGAATCCTATCGTGTGTGTGTGGTATGAGTGGTGAGAGACATAAGTGTTTAATCTTCTCCTCTTACCCTCTATAGTTAGAATATAATGGCTCATGATATTATTAGGTATGAGTGGTGAGAGACATAAGTGTTTAATCTTACTTTGTAGGAGATCATTACACTATATATTTGTGTTTCTCTCTTTGTGAATAAGATCATCATCTCAAGTTTATTGTGTGTTATCATTAGAGTATTATTTTGTTTATTAAGTTGCACTAAACCAAACATATACTTGAAATCAAATCGAGGCTTAGAGATATGATTTATCCGATAGAGGATCTCGGGGAAAAGCCATTAAACTATTTGGTTTCCTTGTTAATGAGAGAAGAATAATGCATGAAAGATTATATATTATAGTTTGATTTAATTTATGTTTCATTTGTCCCTCCATATCTTGTCGTATAGTTTCTATTTTGTGTCGATTGGTTATCTTCATATCGTATTGTTTGGATGATTGCATCATTCACTACATCGAGCTCAATTTTTCACATTATCTTTATATTAAGGTATTTAGACTACATTGCTTCATCATAACTAATAATATAATTTTTTTAATAGTTTTGATTATTATAATTAGTTGCACTAGGCATTAGTTCCTCATTCGCATTGGTCAAGGTTATTAAAGATCTCAACATTCCATTGAGAAACATCTATATTTACTCTTGGATAGCATCACACAACAACCTCCTCAAATAACATCGAAATATATCTACTAGGATGTATTAATTCAACATGTGTTTGACCCCACTCTATAGTAGTTACAATATTGGCTATATAGATATCTTCATTGCATTGGAGGGAGTCAAAATTAGTTTTAACTATAGTATTTTGGATCCTCTCCATCAAGATCATTTATGCTAAGTAGTTGTAGAGAACATATTAGAGTTAACAAAATAATTACAAATGATATTCAATATATTCCATTTACAATAATATGAAGCTTACAAATATATAGGAAATGGACTTCCTATATTTTAGGAAGTAGCTATAACTCCTCCAACAAATACCTTCATCAAACTATTTATGTGATTTGTTGAAACTCACTCAACAAATAATTGTTATAAGTTGTTTTATTATAACAACTATATAACAATATCTACTAACCTATAATTACATAATAATAATTACTCATGTAATTATTATTTACCAATACACATGAGGAGCACTAACTATAGTATTTCCTAACATTCCCCCTTAGTGCAAACATGGGGAAAACCTATCTTTGTACTTGCACCTACTTTCATGATTAGGTGATTTTCACAAGACAATCACAAACCCGACGGATGGTTTTACAATGGTTGACCACAAACCGATATTGGTGGTTTTCAAGTGGTTTACCACAAACCACATCATGATGTGTCAAGTACTATTTTTAGCCCTCATCAATATCTCACTGTAGGGAATAACATAGGAAACAAAACTCACCAAACTAAACAATAGAACACATACTGGAAAAATTTCACATTTCATCCTATAAGAATCACAATGTTCTTAATTGTAGCCAATGTTATTGAGCGCTACCACTTGATCTTGAATAGCATAGGAAAATTCAAAAATAGGCATGTAACAATCAAGGAAATTCTTGACTTACATAAATTTGTCCTCTAGCTCTGGCAAGATCTATACAAGTGTTACAACAACACAACCAATTAATTATATCTCAAAACTCCCTTTGAATCACATTTTTGACTATCAAACTTCACAATTTTTCATGTCATTCATTCTCAAGAAAGTGTTTTCAAGGTTTCAACTTGTCTCTACATTGTTTTGATCACAATAAGACTTCAATGACATCCTCTATAGTCTTCACTTGGTTTGTAACTTAACTATTTATTTATTTAACTCCATTTTGTGCATTGTTAGGTACTTAAAGCTCAAGAACAACAGGTTTTAGGTCATTGTTATTGTAGCCTTCACTACCTTAGTTACCTAAGAATTCACTCTTTCACTAAGGTAGACAGAGTGAGCATGATCTCAAACAAGGCTAATTTAGGTCGACACCTATAGAGCATTTCCATGTGCAAGGTCCGAGTTGAATATTTACAATCAAGTCACAAACAATGCTAACTAAGGGAGATCCTAACTTCCAATATTTTCAAGACATGAAGATCCTATTGATGAATCCAATGACTAGACACTTTTCTCATTCTTTCAAAACTTTTTGAACCCCTATCAACACAACATTGTTGTGCTTTGGAATCAAACCCTCACTTTATTATATTGTTAAGTTATAGTTGTGATACTTGAGTATGCATTGTTAGTTTGGAAATATTATTCAAATTCCACCATAATCAATGTCCTAGAATGTTCTAAGCATCAATCATAATGACAAGATAAGATAAGCACATGTAGAACCATGACGATCTAAGGTGTGCATAGGTAGGGTTTGGTGAAGAAAACCCTAGGTATCTTAAAAGAGAGCTTATAGACCCATGTAATTACTTTTACTACTTAAAATGTGATGGTCCCTTTCTTAGAGAGTTCTTCAACTATTCAAAGCATCCATTTACCTTTTGTACATGTATATGCCTCCAAACTTTGACCATGTAACATCGGTCTCATAGACTATCATAGATATCCTGCTCAGTCATTCAACCCCACGTAGTTTGTAGATACCTTACAAATTTGGCACCAAGAGGATATCTTTTGTAGGTGTACAATGATGTTACATCTACCAACCTTGTTTCATTTCACAAACTCAAAATAACACATTTATGGCCTACTCATCTTAGACTACAACAAGAAGACAATTTAAGAATTCATCAAAACTTGTTTATTTGTAATTGTAGTGACAACCTTCCTCAAGAATGTTCTTTTCACTGTACATCTTCTTCACTCCATGATTTTTTCAAGATATTTGCCAACAAGTTCAAACAAACAAATTTTCACGAGACTATGCATGAGGTGGGTTTCAACTCATCAAAAACTAACATTAGGTTTTGAGACCCAAATCACCTTATTACTTTCATTTACGCTACCATGGGTGTAAAGAGACTTCAATGAGAACTTGTGCATCTTGACTGCCATTTTAATGAAAATATTTTGAGGTACATACCATTCCTACATTGTATGTCTCGGTCTACTTGATCTGTCCATGAAGCACACCTTCATAAAGACTCGATTTCACATGATTTTTCTTTAGCGATAACATAGAGAAAACAATCACTATTCAAATTTTCTTACACAACACACTTAGATCATTTTGAGAGCATTTGGAAGACTCCAAGAGTAATCATAAATACTAGCAAAGTTTTCTTGAAACCTCCAACACATACCTGAGGTTGTCAACATCATGAGAAGTTATCCTTTTCTCGTATGGCATAATCAAACATGTACCTTTGCAATTGATCATTCACGAACCTGGAGGTTTCTTAGCACAAAAAAACACCAAATAGTCTTTCCAAACACATTTTATAAGTGGAAGTTCAAGATTTCCCCTATTGCTCAAATTATTCTTGAGAAATACTTGAACCGCCTTAGAAAGGTGAATAGAACTTTTAATTTCAAACCTTTTGCACTTGAATTTTATCCCAATTTCCTTAAAAAAGTATTCTATAAATTATCTAAAGGAGCCTTTATAATTTAGCACAACTGTTAAGAAGTTGAGGTGCTCAAATCAGCCTTCTCAAGAACCCGGTCTTAGAAATTTTTTCTCTACAACCTCAAACTTCACTTTTTGCCTCTAAAATTTTGCACACACCATCAAGAATCATTCCTCTACCATCTCCCATGATCATTTTTCCATCATGCCCTCTAAATTTTCTTGACCTATCTCATTTTCTTATGTGTACTTGACCTATCTTCATTGCTAGCTCTCCTCCAAACACCAATAATCTTGATTTCGAACTATTGGGCCTTCATATGCCATGACCATTGCTTCTCCAATATATTCAAACTTTAATCAACCCTATTATACCTATAAAACATTTGTACACTATGACCAAATGTAACACAAACCTTTCCACTAGACCTAATTAGGCTTATTTTCACTTTGAACATAAAAGAATGACTTGAAGGACTCTAACAAAAAAATCCTCACACTTTTGAGACCCTCTTATGGACTCTTGAGACACATTTTGCACTCAGATCAAACATTTCAATCTTGTTATAAAACACACCTAGCCAATCCATTGCATACCTTGCAACACACTTGAGCCGACATGTGTTCCAGACTTAGAAATATCCTAAGGTTGATATAAACACACAAAACCATATAGTATGATAACTTCATGTTGACCATATGATGACTTCATGATGACCATACACCTTGAAACACATTGCAAACATACACAAGATTATATAAGATAGGACATAGAGTGTAAACTCACAAAGTGTAATCATATTATAAGCATACATAGGGATAAGACATGGAACAAAACACATACCTGCTCAAGCCCATGCTCAAGCTACCTTGTTTGACATCAATGAATTTTTTTCAAAACCCCCCCTTTGTCATTGATGGAAAACACCTCTTCCACCCTATTATTCTCCCCTTTTACCATGAATGACAAAGACTATTAATCAAAGACCACGCTCCCCTATGTCCATGCATATTTTTCTAATTTCTCGAGCTGAAACACTATGGCTAGCTCCCCCTATCTGAACTATTTTCAATTACTTGTAGGAACAAGTAAAACTCCCAAATTTTGTCTCAAATGTTCAAATGCTACTCTTGGTAATGGTTTTGTTAGAAGATCAACTAACTACTTTTGTAGCACATATTCAAGCTTGAATTTGCATTCATTAACCTGCTCTCTCAAAAAATGATACTTGATTGGAATGTGTTTGGTCTTGGAATGCATTACAGATTCTTGGATACACTGATTGCACTAGTGTTGTCACAATAGATAGGAGTAGGTCCTTCATACTCCACTTTGTAGTCTTTCAATGTTTGTCTCATCCATAACACTTTGTGTGCAACATAAACAGTTGCAATGTATTTTTCTTCATATGTGGATAGAGCTATTGATGACTATTTTTTACTCATCCAAGATACAAGACATTCACCTAGAAAGAAGACTCCACCACTAGTACTTTTCTTGTCATCCACATTACCTACCCAATCAACATTTGTGTATGCTTTTAGACTGAAATATCTTCTCCTTGGGTACCATAGACCATGAGTAAGAGTGCCCTTGAGATATCTAAAGATTATCTTTACAACATTCATATGAATTTCTCTTGGATCAACCTGATATCTTCCTACTAATCCAACTATCTGCATGATGTCAGGCCTAGAGGATGTGGTATAGAGAAATCCACCTATCATAGACCTATACAATGTTTGATCATATTTTGAATTCATATTATTTACTCATTTTTTATCCTATAATAATGGGAGTGCTCACTTATTTACAATCCTCTATATGATACTTTTTCAACATATCATTGGTGTACTTTTCTTGTGTTATGAAAATCCCATCTACTGATTGACCAACTTGTAGCCCAATAAAATATGTCAATTCTCCCTGCATTGACACCTCAAATTATTGTTTCATAGATTCTGAAAAGCCCTTTTCCTTGCTCTTTTTGTGCTTCCAAAGATGATATTAACTACATATACAATCACTATCAGCTACTGCCCATTTTCATTCTTGATGTATAAGTTGCTATCAACATCTCCCTTCTTATAACCTTGTTCAATGAGGTATTTGTCTAGCCTTTCATAGCATGATCTAGTGGTTTCTTAAAACCATAGATCACTTTATTTATCTTACACACATAATCTTGTTCATCTGTTAATATGAATCCATCTGGTTGTTCTATGTAGACTTCCTCTTCTAAGGTACCATTTAGAAATGTTGATTTCACATCCATCTGATAGACCTTGAATCCTTTGAAGCTAGCATAAGCCATGAACATTCTAATTTCCTCCATTCTTGCCACATGTGTAAAATTTTCTTCAAATTCTACTCCTTCCACTTGAGTGTAGCCTTTACAAACCAATATTTCCTTGTTTCTAGTAATTACTCCATCTTCATTCATTTTGTTCCTAAAAACCCATTTGGTACTTATAACATTTTTATCTTTGGGTCTGGGTACTAGTTCCCAAGTTTCACACTTTTCAATTTGATCAAGTTCCTCATTCATTTCCTTGACCCAATGTTGATCCTTGCAAGCTTCTTCAACACTTTTGGGTTCTATCATGGATAGGAGGGTTGTATTTTCATTTGTTTTCAGATTTTTCAACTTCCTTCTAGTGATTATGTCTGCATCTTTTCTCCCAATAATCTAATTTGCAGGATGATATTTCTTTACTTTCCTTGAAGGTGTTTTTGTATCAGGTTTCTCTTGCTCTTCATCATCCTCTTCATGAGATATTTCTTCCTCTTTATCATCTTCTTGAGTTTTTGTGCTAGGAAGTTTGTCTTCTACATCTTCTTTGTCTTTCTTTGGACGAAATTTGGTCTTTATTGGGTATAATTAATCAATTTTAACATTAGTGATTTCAACTATCTTTTGAAGCCTCTTATTGTAACATCTATATGCTACACTCACTGATGAATATCCTAGAAATATTCCCTCATCACACCTAGAATCAAATTTTCCTAGATCATCCTCATCTCTTTTAATGTAACATTTGCTTCCAAATACCCTAAGATGTTTTACATTTGTTGATCTTCCCTTCTAAAGCTCATATGGTGTTTTGTCATTGTTTACTCTAAGTTTTTCCCTATTTAAGATGTACACATTTGTACATACTACTTCTCTCCAATAACCATCTGAAAGTTTTGACTCATTTAACATTTTCTGGCCATCTTGTACATTGTTTTATTCTTTCTTTCAACCACCCCATTTTGTTGAGGTGTCCTAGTTGATGAAAATTATCTTCTTATTCCATTTTCTTCACAGAAAGTATCAAACTCATTGGACCAAAACTCACCACCTCTATCTGATCTCAAGCATTTTATCCTTGTATTATTTTCATTTTCTACCAAGGCTTTGAAGTTCTTAAATCTGTCCAAAGCTTCTGATTTTTCTTTTAAGCATGCAACCCATGTCATTCTATTGTAATCATCAATCAAGCAACATAAAGTACTTGTCTCCTTGTATACTCTCAACTCTAGTGGGTCCCACAAGGTCAGTGTGTATCAGTTCTAAAGGATTTGATGGTGAATGTTCCTTTGATTTAAAACTTCTTCTAGTCTGTTTTCCATTTAGGCAAGCCTTACAAAGTGTATCAGCTAGTTTAAATATCTTTGGCATGTTTCTTACACAACCTTTTGAGCTGATTTTCACAAGATTATCAAAATTTAGGTGCCCAAGTCTTCTATGCCAAAGCCAACTATGGTATTCTTGAGTAGTGAAGCATTTTTCTTTTAAGACTTCTTTCAACACATACATATTATTCTTTGTTCTCTTAGCTTTCCCAATCTTCTTACTTGACTTGATTTCTCTGATGTCACATCCTTTGTCATGAAAAATCAATGTGTGTCCTTGCTTACACATTTGAATGACACTTAGTAAATTGTGCTTAAGACCTTCAGCATACAATACATTCGCAATAACTAATCTTCCATTATCCAAACTCAAGGATCCATTACCAACAATATTGGATGAATTATTATCTCCAAATCTAACAGCTCCTGAGGCATTCATAGTGAGAGACATAAAATTGTTTTTATCGGTTATCATGTGACTAGAGCAACCACTATCAAGATACCGTATTATTCCTTCATATTTAACATGAAATGTTATATGGGCTATCATGGTTACTTACTTCTTTTTGTAAAATCAGTTTTAACTACTAAACATTTCCATCTTTTCTCATAGGATTATGACTACATGTTTTTTTGCAATATGTCCAGTCTTTTTGACAAATATAACAAACTACACCCTTTCTTCTTATCATCTTTTTTGAATCATAATGCCTACCATATCCTTTAGCATTTTTCTTACATTTGATAGCCTTATGACCAAACATGTTGCATGAAAAAAAATATCCATAGAAGGAGTGAGAGTACCTGATTGCATAAGAGTGTCTGAAGGATTTTTGTCTGAAGGATTTGTTCCATTTCTTGTGATCATTACATTGCGTTATTGATGATACGAGGCTGCTATGATGTATTCTTTCCACCTTTTTGATCAATTTCTCAAACTCCTTTGTTGTCCTCTGTGTATCCTAGTCTTAATTTGTCTCTTACATCTCTTTGGATACTAAGGAGATCAACTAAATTATGTGTACTTTTATCATCTTGGAGAACAATCTCACTTTACAAAATAATAATATATTCTATATCTTTTCATTTATACAATGGCCTTATATAGCCAGAATGTTGTTGAACAACTCCTATAAAATAGGAAGTATACAAACAATAATAAGTATTGATATATTGTTGCACATTAGTTATAACAATATATATAAAACTCTTCCATTGAATCTAATTCTAACTTAGTTTTTTGGTATTCAAACGCTCTCTCCTCAATATAATCCTTCAATTTGATGTCCAACTCGTGACTCATGACCTTGACAAAAGAAATGCTCCTTCCATGGTTTTAGACAGCTTACCACAAATTCTTCAAGAACTCATCAACTCGACCTCGTGTGGTTTTCTCGGATCCTCCCATTAAACCCTTTCAAGATCCATGAATCTTTACTCTGGTCAACTATTCACTCCTATGCTTATACATGTTGGAATATTTCAAGAAACACCATGCATATCACAAAGTTTCATAATAGAAGATATCAAAAATTTCATCATTACTTCCTATAAGCTGTTATCAATGTTCATTTGATTGAGTCTCTCTCTTCGATTTCCTTTTCCTTTGAAAACTCGATCTCGAACAATCATAGAAAATTGCCACTACCACTGGAAGCTTTCCTTCTAAGTCTTTGTTTTATGAGAATGGGATGAACATTGGTATGTATTCCCCACAATGTGAAATTCCACTTAAAGATAACTTTCCTTTTTACAAACTACATCGGAAGAACTTTTTAAGAATGGATCTTACAAACATAGCCTCTATCTTCTCATGCACAATCTCCATATGATTATTCTTTGTATTTACTCCATCTTCCAATTGGATTCTTTCTCAGAGGAAATGTAGCGGGCAGGAGGATCTTTCATAATTTTGATCCTAAAACTTTCTTTCACATCCATCATATGCAAACAAAAAGAATTCTTCGAAAAAAGAATCACACTAAACTCATCTTGAAAATATCTCACATTGCACACATGTGCCACCAAATCATTCTCATGCCCTGGCTTTTGGAAGTCGACGAAGGTATCTTCGACCTCCAGCCTTTCCGATGCCTCCATCCTCCATTTGACAAGATTTGCTAGATCACGGATTTTGCTTTTGAGGCACATTAATTTATTTTTATAGTTCTAGATAATGCGTCCGTGAGGTAATCTTTTTCATTTTTCAACTTTGGAAGACGACACTTTTACCTGTCAGTTTTTTGACCCATAATAAACTCTCATACTAAAAATCGATCTCGACATCTCATAACACAAACCTAAAATCACCTATTTTAATTTTTCAATGAGTCAACTTAAATAGAGATAACTTACAAACTTTTTAGTTACTTCCCATTAATAAACCTTATATGACATAAGCCCAAAACTATTAACTTTATATTAACAAATGATTTGATGATGATAGCCCAATTGACTAAAACATTAAACCCAACTAAATAAAGAACAAGACATATACGATTCAAATATAGGAATAAAACCAATATTTACAATATAAAATACCTATATTCAAAAACGTTGATGAATGCAAATATTGAATGTTGACTCTCGAAAGCTGAATGGATCGTTTCTTTCCGTTTCTATCCATTAGGCGTGTTGAGGATCAATTAGTATTTCAACCTTTTTTCATGCAGATGACCGTAACCAACCATTAATCAATAACTATTTTATTGAATGTATTGAGATGGACAACTAAAATTCTCCTTCTTTGATCAAACTTCATTGATTTTGAATAGGAAGAGATACCTCAACTTTTTCAATTTCTTGATGAAATCGCCAAATCCAGGTCATAGGGAATAAAAAAATAGTATGATATTTGCAATGTCTCACAAGTTACTGAGAGAGGACAATCAGATCCGTCTTATGCATACACATTTTGCTTTGGGAATCCTACCGTTGAAGGAAAGACAACGCACAGCTGGGCACTCTGATTAGGTGTCAGATCGAATGCACTCTTTCAAAAGGTGTCGACTGCCTAAATATGACACCCAAGCTCATTTTAGTGACACTTGCTTTTGGACAAATTTTTTTAAAGAAGTATTGATCTACTCTGATGGATTGGTGTTCAACGAAGGAGATCGATATTCGAATACCACCAAACATTCTGTCCAATCCACTGAACTCTTCCAGGTAACTAACGTTACAATACACAGATCACGAGCTGATTCAGACATGTTCCTCGATGCAAAATTGAATGAAATGAATTGTATAAATTTTCACCCATTTGAGAGGAAGTTTTTGAAGGAGATTCAATATGAGAAATTCATCACGTGGGGCAATGAAGAATAATATGCGCCCCTGCAAACAATTTACTTTCCCATCACAGGCAGTGGAACAATACGGCTCATTAAAATCTTGGAGAACAAAGTGCTTGAAAATAATAATATATTCTATATCTTTTTTCATAATACAGTGGCTATTATATCCAGAATGTTGATTGAAGAGGAACTTCCATAAAATAGGAATTATCTACAAACAATAACAATCCATATTGATATATTGTTGCACATTAGTTATAACAATATATATAAAACTAACCACGTGAATACTAATTCCTAACATATCAAACTTCTCAAGTAATCTCACTTTACTTGACATCTGATCTAGCTCAACATTTAGAAGTTCCTTCTTTGATTTGAGACTTTGATAGCATTCTTCTTCTTTTGAAGTAAAGGATATAGACATCCTCTAAAATGAATTTTAGTTCCTTGAGCTCATCTTCTTCTTTTCTCTCCTTAATACTAAGTTTACTTTCATATATGCTAATCTTCTCCTCATAATCCTTCAATTTGAATTTCGGTTTATGGTATTTACTTCTAGATAACTGTAATTATTCAAGATCACTTACCAACTCAGCTTCAAGGTCTACCACAAATTATTCATACGACATTCAACTTCAACTTGATTTTTTCCTATAGAACTGCATTCATGTTGTATTTCAAGAGCCATGAACAAAGTTTCATTATATGATTCATCTCTATCATTTAAGAGTTCTTTCTTATCACGTGATTCATTTGATCTTGAGTTCTCATTTGAGTAGAGATTTCCTTTTCCTTTGAAAACATTTTTCTTTCCTTCTTTCTTTAAACTCCTTTTATGCTTGAAATGTTTCTTCTCTTCATGTTCATCCTTCTCCTCTTTGTTCTTAGAGGACACTTTGATGCAAAATGGCCTACTTGAGAAGACTTAAAAGATAACTTTCATTTTTACTTTCCGGAACCCTTTTAAGTTTTCTTACACAATTCTATCTTCTCATCATCAATCTCCATATCAAATTCTTCTTTGTATTTACTCTTTCTTGAACTTTTCTTTGTTGCTTTGAATGTAGCTTCTGATCTTTCCTAATTTTGATCCTAAAATTCTCAATTCATATGCACTAAAAATTCCATGAATCTTTCTAAACTCATCTTGATTATATCTTTGGCTTCCTCCATTGCCGAAACTTTTGCATCATATTTGGAAGTCAAATATCTTAACACTTTCTAGACAATTATAGATTCCTCATGTTTTTCACCTAGTCCCTCTTATCATGTTTGTTACTTCATTCACTCTCTATAGATATAGAGAATTCTCTCATCTTATTTCATCTTTAAACCTTCAAATGTATTAAATAAATTTTCCAAGCAACCTTCTCATCTCCCTCATATATACACTTGTCTCAATATTTCTTGGCTATTTACAATGCATGAATCCACAAATTATGTCTCGGTGAGTCATTCAAAGATGGATTCATAGAAAAGTTATTCTCTAGAGCTTCTCATGTTAAAAGCCCTTCACAACTACTTCTAGGAATTAGTACTCTATTTCACAAAAAACCATTTATCTTCCTTATTCAAATTAGATAGAATAAAAATATTCTTGGTAACTCCCTATGGACTCTGAAGTTCCCTCAACATTCATTTCCTTCGAATAAGAGTACCTGAAACTATCCATTTCTTTATGAGGAACTCAAAAGAGTACACTTGTACTTGTTTGAGTTTTACATTTGAATTCAAGGAAGAGATTATTGTACCGAGGACTTATCTTTTCATATGAAAATCCTAAAGCCTCTCTTGATGTAAGAATGACATCACATTACCTTTCATGAAACTCCTATGAAGAGAAATGCACTTCATAAGTTCACTAGATCACTAGAAACAAATGGATGCAAAATTTTACTCATATCATTGTTGTTCCAATTTTTCAAACCAAACCCCGATGCCTAGATGAAACCCAAGTCATTTTAGAGCTATTAGAAATTTGAAAGAAAATATGGATCACCCTCACCAAGGAAGTTCACATGAGGTAATTTATTAGTACCATTAAATGTCTGCATGTTGAGTATGACGCCATTAGTACTATTGGAGCATTCAACATGTTCCTTGAGCATTTCTTAATGAAATAATCCAAGTTTCATCCATTTGATAGGTTGTATTTTTTTGAAGGATTTTGTAATCGAACTTGCATAGAACGAACTAAAAAGGACCACCGCATTATTTCAAAGTGGACACACAACAATGTCATTAAAATATCAAACAAACCTTGATAAAATCACATCATTCTTTTTGCAATAGGCCCGTGATATCCTGCAGAGGATACTTAAAAAATAATGAATTTTCCCCAAAGGAATTCGACTTTCGAAGAATTTTCTTTCTATAAACCCTAGTTTCAGGGTTTAATCCATCAGGAGAAGAGCACCTCTAAAAATAAATTTCTTAGTCAGCTCTTAATGAGATTTGATGATTTTGAATTTTATGGCCTTGTGAAATCATTTCCCATCTTCTCCATATATCTAACTAGTTATAATCCCTCTTCTATTAAGTCTACATACCACATCACCATCCTAACAAGCACTATGTGATATCAATCCAACTTTAAACTAGTTCGGACATGGATCTTGGGGAGGATGTTCTTAAAAGACTAAATTGAGAAAAGATGAAATATACTCTACTCTACCACATAAGAGTCAATGTAGATATTTTCAAGTTCTTAAAAGAAAGATAGGTTCAATGAATCTCAAAAGTTTCTTTAAGACTCCTCTTATGTTGAACTCTATCATTGTCCCTAGAGAGTGTCACTTGTGCTATGAGAGGACTTGAAGAAGAGTAATATTATTAAAGGTCCTTGAATGTATTAAATAAATTATACCATAATTTACCTACCATATAACACGTTCAATATTATCAAGCACAATATTGAAGCACAACAAACCACTTTTACTTCTATTGATTCAAAGATGGATTGGGAAGAGAAAAGAACTAGGCTTGAAAAGTACTCATAACTTCTTTGAAACTTGCCCAAATTGACTCAATTTTTTTAAAACATCTCAAGATTGGAATCCATATCTAAAAATTCCTTCTATGATTCATCTGAAGTAAGCAATATATTTTTTCTTGAGTTTTAAGAATCCAGACAACTTATTATGCACTTTTCAAAAACCCTATTTTAGAGAAACTAGCATAAATTTCTAATACCATCTCATAACTTGATAAAATTTTGCATGAAGCACTAAAACACAGCCCTATACATGATCCATAAGCCCATTTTCCATTATTATTCCTGTAATATTCTATACTATCCCATTCGCCTCAGTCTGCACTTCTAGTTCTTAAAGTCAACTTTGGCTAGCTTTTGAATTATTCCTCCAAGAGCTAAAATAAACCTTTTTTTAACTCAAACATTCCCTAGAAAAAAATTCTAGGATACTTCCATGATTATTTTACCTTTACATGACCTATACCATCCTTTCATACCTCATCGGGATCCGAAACAAGCCTAAAAGGGCTAGTTTCAACTGCACTTCTGCCGAGATAACTTGATACATCCTATAAGAGCTCTTGCCCATGATTACAACATCATTACTGAATTTTAGACCATATAAAACCAGCAAGCCAACCATGTCCATGATTCCAGTAGACTCTGCCAACCATGTCCATGCTTGCAACACAATAAAACATTTTGAAACCATCTTGAACTAGCTTGTATGCTCAAATTACTATTGATGAGACATTACCAATCAACCTTCATGTCCCTTAAAATACCTCACTACACCAATAACTAATTTTCCATCAATGCCACTTGACAATCTCCCCCTTTGTCATTGATGGCAACTTGTTCAAAAACTTTGATGGAAAATTCATACACCAACAACTTTATAACCACCATTCCTAGTTTCGACACTCATCTCCCCATTTGACATCTATGAAAAAGGATTGGACACTTGATATGAAACAATGACAACTAAAGACAATGATACATGAGAAAAGACAAACTTTTTTTGTCCACAAGCTGCCCCTAGAACTGAATTCTCCCTCTCTTGACTCCAACAATAGAAAATGAACCTCTAGACACTGCATAAAGATCCTTCCGAGCTGATACACTCTTATTTTTAGACTTCTTTCATACTTTACATCACATACTAGGTTTATTCAACATTGAAGAACACCCAATTTTGCTTTAAGTTTTTACTCTTCTTGACATATCTCATCCTTTGGGATTGATTTCCATGAACAAACACTTCAAAAATTTTAAGGCCAATTTTGATGAGCTCTCACACACAATTCAAGCTATGGCACAACATTCCATAACTATCCATAAAATGAGTACACCTATATCTAGTAGAAAATACCAACTCATGCATATTTCCTTAGATTCTTAGTATGGATGAATGACTAACACTTCAACCCAGTCTTAATCCATATTCTCATTCATGACAGTCATAATGGAAAAATAAAGCATTTCATAGGCTCAAATTACTTGATCTTGAAATAAAGAATTCATATCAAAACTTCAATGCCACTCATATCATCGTATAGAAGCATATGCTCATGCTCTCCCTGTCATGATATTCCTTTGATTGACAAGTTTTGTGCTTACTTACTTCGCCACCTTGAGAGAAGAGAAATTAAGTATCATAAATAGTCATTAAATGAGAAATTCATACATGTGGAAACTTATACGCCTTACCTATAGCTCCATTTATACCACATAAGCACTATATTAGGCCAATCAAGCCTAGAATCCATCTCTTTGATAAAAATATGACTAATAGAATAATTCAAGAGCATTTCTAGTATCATATAAAATGACCCAAACTTGGAAAGCACTTAAGACAAAAATAACCTTCAGAGATGGATTCTTCCATGCTCAAGCATCACTTGTAAGCCTGTAGAAACTTGATACTAGGACTTAAGCACACCATACCTTCATAATCAAAAATTTGTGCAATCAAACACCCTTTTGATTGAGATCATTTTCCTTTCTCTTCTTCGAGGGCATGACACTTTCACACATTTATATAACAACTTATTTTAAGCTTATACCCGCTTAAGAATTAACTATGTCTATGCTTATACCTATAGCATACACTTTCTTGCACATGAAGTCATAAGAGAACAAAATAGACTTACCATGTCTACGAACACCTTCTCTAATATATTATTACAGCCATAGTATAAGAACATCATTCTCAGACCTTGATTTGATAGTAGCTACATACTTTTGGTGCTCTTGTCATATAAAGCTCTGTAGTCCTTCTTTATCTAAGTTCTAGTTTTTCTTCTATACAACTTGAATACCTTGTGCAACTCAAAATATCAACATGACCTTATGAGGTCATCATAGGCTCTGAGATGTCCCTAATGATCTTCATGACCCTTCTATAGACCTGAATCTTTTGTTTTTATGGTCTTGATACATACAACTATAGTATAAGAACACTCACAATTATCTTCATGTCAACACTCTACCTCCTACTCTTGGGATGAAGTCAAACTACTTATTAATGCACATCAAATTAGACAAAGGCTTTATTTCCCTTTAGACACATGAAGAACACATACATATACTTGATACAGACCCTACAACATGTGGAAGTCAGCTTATTTTAAGTCAAATAGGCCTAATGTGAAGGGATTGTTTCCCCTACCTCTAACACCACTCTCGGACTTGTTCCATATTGAGTTAGTGTTCCTCGGTCACCTGTAGCACCTGGGTTCATAATTTCATACACTTTCATGTCCTTGAAGAACCAAAATTTTGACCCTTTAACTTGTGTAGGTCATCTAGAACCTAATCGCATCTTTCAACATGATGATCACACTTGGAAACCATTTCAAGAATTTCAAAGACTCAACATTAATCTTGCAAAACCTGTAGGTCTCTATTGTGATGCACCTTCAAAAAGGTGTCAAGAAGCTTATCAACCTTACTTTGCATCTACACGGTCATATTGTCCTCTACAATCTTCACACAACAAGACAAACCTCATAAAATTGCAAATACAGATTCTCTACCTCCCACCTATAGCTTCTCATAGTACCTAACACACTACCAAACACTATCACTTCTCATTTTAGATACCCCCTCATATCTTTCAAGGACTTTATCATACCGAGATATTAGATTATCATCCTTTAGGGGTACTTTTAGACCTCTGCCTCCTTCATAAATCTTGGGAAATACTTTATAGACTATGTTTTTGCTTGAACCTACTTTTGATCAATGTGATACCTCAACAAGTACATATAGGTAACTCTATGTTCTTGAAATCCCTTCATACATCATAGATTCAACATTAGGGTCTTTAATTATCAAACCCTCCTACTTGTACCTTCTACTTAATTTAGTGATAAGATGTTGATAACTCATGTAACCTTTAGAAGGTGATCAACATTGCAACCCTTCATGACTTCCTTCCCTTTGATCAAATCAGAACTATCCATTTTGCATCTCCATAGTATTGAGCTTTGGAAAATTATTTATTTTCTTGTCACTAAGAATATTGATCCTCTTTGAAGACATCTGATGGAACCAACAAGAAATTTAATGAACTAAACTCTAGGATTATTGTTTTAGGAAAATTTTATTTGGCCATCTAACCTTGAAACATACCATGAGTTGACACATTTTATATTTTCTAGACATCACAGACCTCTTGTGTGACATAATTAATTGAACATGTGTATATAAGACAAACATGGGATCCTTTTCATAGGGTAAGAACATCCCATCACAGTACATAACATGACACAAATATTTATACCACACTTAGAAGGTTTATTTTGACTATCATACTCTTGATATCATCAACCTTTTGAAGTACTTTGATAAACATCACAAGATCAAGACTCTTTTCAAAGACTAAGAGTGAGTGCTCTATGAAAACAAATTTATGTATCCTTTTCATGAACTTCTCTCGCTAAGATGACACCACCTTTGACATACATATAACCAATATGAACTCATAGATCACAAAGACACCTAACACATCTCTTTCACACTCAAACAATAGACATACTAACTCGAGATGTTTTCTTGACATTTGTGCAATACATGTAACTCAAGTAAGTCTCAAGATATCACTCAATGCTTGAATTCATAGCTAAGAGATATAGACCTTCTTGATGGTTCTAAGGCACAATATGACCAATACACAAGATGAGGACTGGATAGACTCTACAAAGTATAGGCCCAATAATAATTGCTTAAACCTAGACATTGAGATTAGAAGTAAACTTAGATCCTCATTATCCCTTCCTTGATGATGAGAATATAACAAAGACTCCCGATTCTTTGACTAATACAAAACTTGGATGACCACAAATAGACCTTGAGACACACACACATAAACCCATTTTTTATGACTTTAACACTTTAACACTTCCTTTCTCTTACAATCAAAATCTTTACATGATAAAAAGAAGACTTTCATGACTCATAGAACCACCATATTGACATAAACCTCTCGAGAAATAAATATTTTGGTTCTTCATACCCCCGAGAAACTTACTTCCCCATGAAATTCATTTCTTCTTTGTGAAACATCAATACAAATCCTTGAGCATGCTATCCATTTATTACATATGATAATGAACTTAAAGACTTATGAATTACTTAATATTGTACCGCCATAATTGAATTTCATAGGGAAATGATACTTGGATGCTTCTTTAGCTTTTGAGAGTACTCATTGATGACAAATTCATAAACTATGAACCCAATTTCAGGATCTAACAAGACTTGAAAACTTTAGACATTCAACAACTGTGAAAGACACCAAAGAGAACCCTTTTCATGATTAACACGACATCATAGACACTGGAATAATTTCCAACTCATGATGGTCTTCATGAAACTTTATAAGACTCAAACTTCACAAAATGACCATGTCTTAACAATGAATGATTGTGTGGACCTAAAGAGACCTCTCACACCATATATTACTCCTTTAAGACCACTTCAAGCTTTACATACATCATACACACATGGGAATGCATGAAACATGCTACTTAGGTCCATGAAAAACTCATGACTCATTGTTTTACTAAGGAGAGAGAACTTATTATAGACATCAATATGAATCATACTCACTGAAACATAATTTTCATGTTATTTCTTCTTGACAAGACAAACTTAGACCTCAAGAGTTCAACCAACTATGCAACACTAGCTTATATGCTTTAAAGAACAACAAGACATGACACTTGACATACCCAACATGACCAACCAATAAGAACATGCTAAATGACTTTAAGAGACATACCTCAACACCATGAAGAGGAAACATACTAACCAAGACAACTCCCCCTCACTCCAATCTTATTTGTACCTATATACCTCTAAGAAGCCTAGTAGAGGCATATGTCATCATGGAGGAGCTTGATGAGAGACCTAAGAAGGTCTCAAGCCCTCTTCTTGCACCTTGATTGATTCTTCTTTTTTGAATCTAACTTTTTTCACAGTAGATCCCTCCTTTTTCTCAGTCACACTCTTGGAATCCTCTTTAGCACTTTGACTAGCTTCTTCCTTCTTCTTGAACTTTTGAACTTGTGGCTTGGGTCTTTGAATCTCTTTCTTCAGCTGACCTGCATCACAAAACCTTGCAATGTGCCCTACCTTGTGGCACCTAAAGCATTCCACTTGTCTTCCTTTACACTCAAAAGCCCTATGTCCATATTCATTGCAAGCATAACAATAACCATTGAACTTTATTACATACCTCCTTGTGTTTGATGGCTCATTTTTGCAATACTTTGCTAGATGTCCTTTCTCATGACAATGATAACATTTAGCTCCATATCTTTGACCTAATTTTTTTCTCTTCCTTTCCTTGACATTCCTCTTCCTTCTTTCTTTTAGAGTGATGTTCTTGAGTCTTTTCTTTGCAATCTTCTTTCTTTTCAACCTTAGGACTACACATACTAGCCCTATGTCCATAAACACCACATTTATAGCAATTACCATGAAAAACACCATACCTATATGAATTTGGCTTCCTAATAGATGATATTTCATGAAGTGGAAGCCTTAAACTCTCTCCATTGCTTCGATTGCCTTTTTCATTAGATCCTTGACTTGATTCGCTTCATTTTTCTCTATATTGCATGAATCTTCTATGAAACCTAGGCATGTTCTATCACCATATGCCTTTTGTTTTCCTAATATCTTATTCATATTTTCTAATCTCTCTTGAAAAGATAATACCTTGCTTGTCATGATGCTTAACTCTTTCTTTAGTTCCTCTTTCTCAACTCAATTTAGGTTTTGATAAGTTGAATATGTATACACTTGATTACTTCCTCATGAGATACACACAATTTGTCCAACTTCTCTTTAGATATCTACTTCCCACCTTATGTAATCAAGATCTCCCATCCTTGTCACCAAATATCTCCCTCTAGCTTGTTAAGGTTGCTTCCAAGGGCCTTCTCTGATACCAATTGTTAGAAATGAAAAAGGACTAAGAGGGGGTGAATCATTTCTTCATAAAACATTTATCTTTTCTAGAGTTCATCATGAAATGCATACATAATAGGAAAACAAGATATACTCAGAACCTTCCTTGATTAATATTCAAAGCAGAGCATAATGACTTGATCTCCTCATCAACAATTTACAATATGCAATCAAGATCTCAACAAATACTATATTGACATCAATATATTGTGATAATAACATTCAACTACAAAACAACAAGACTGCTCTCCTTCATCACATTGTTGTTATAGAGACTTCATCATCTTTATTCCACTACAACCAACTACTAACCTAGAAGATACTTCCAGGGGTTTTGGGCTATGCCCAAGGGGTTTTTCTTTGCAACAAAATTTTCTTCAATAGAAGACAAAGGGGGTTTTTCATCAATAATTTACAAGACTAAATCATCTTCCTTTTGTACACCATCCAATTAACTTTTCAACTTCTTTGACAACTCACCGTTTTCTACACAATTATTCCTTTCTACTTACTTCAACATTTTCCTCAAATTCTTTGAGTGGCAAAGACCGACTTTTTAATTTCCATTCGACCGATTGAATTCTCTACCTCTTCTTTAGTAATTTTTTTCACAAAAACATTTTATCTTCCTTATTCGAATTAGATAGAAGAAAAATATTCTTGGTAACTCACTATGGACTTTTAAGTTCCTTCAACATGTATTTCCTTGAATAAGAGTACTTAAACCTGTCCATTTTCAACAAGAAACTCAAACAATCACACTTGCATTTGTTTGAGTTTTACATTTGCATTCAAGGAAGAGATTATTGTTGAGTAATTATCTATTTCATATGAACATCCTGAAGCATCTCTTGATGTAAGAATGACATCACATTACCTTTCATGAAACTCCTATGAAACGAAATGCACTTCATAAGTTCACTAGTTCATCAATGCAACAAATGTTGTATGCAAAATTTGAATCCTATCATTGTTGTTTCAGTTTTTCAAATTGAACCCTTGATGACTAGATGAAACCCAACCCATTTCAGAGCTATTATGCACTTTAAAAGAGAATATGGATCACCTTCACCAAGGAAGTTCACATGAGGTAATTTATTAGCACCATTTAGTGTAAGTATGATGCCACCGTCACTACTTACGGAGCATTCAACACATTCCTTGAGTAGATATTAATGAAATAAGCCAAGTTACATCCATTTGAGAGGTTGTAGACAATTATAGTAGGATTTTGTAATGGAATTTGCATAGAAACTAACCAAAAAGACCTTGCACACTGCTTCAACATGGATACACAATAGTTGTCATTAATAACTCGAACAAACCTTGATGAAATTACTTCGTTATTTTTACAACAAGATCATGATATCCTTATAGAGGATACTTCAAAAATCACAAATTTTCCCTAGAGAAATTTGGAGTGTCGAATACTTTTGTTTCTATAAACCTAGTTTTAGGGTTTAATCCATCTAAAGAATAACCGAACACCTCAAAAATGAATTTCTTAGTCAACTCTTAATGAAATTTGATAATTTTAACTTCTATGGCCTTTTGAAAACATTTTCTATCTTATACATATATCTAACTAGTTATACTCCCTCTTCTATTAAGTGCACATACCACATCACCATCCTAACAAGCACCGTGTCATATCAATCCAGCTTTAAAACCAGTCTTTACATTCAATCTTCAACTCTGGAGGATGTTCTTAGAAGACCTAGATTGAGACAAGATGAAATATACTCTGCATTCTACCACATAAGAGTCATTGTAGCTCTTTGAAAGTTATTGAAGAGAAAGATAGGTTCAACTAAATCTCCAAAAGTTGGTGTAAGACTCCTTTTATGACTAAACTCTATCATTGTCCCTTGAGAGTGCAACCTATGCTATGAGAGGACTTAAAGAAGAGTAACATTCTTAAAGGTCCTTGAATGTATTAGAAACATTATACCACCATTTACCTACCATGGAACATGTTCAACATGCTCAAGCACAAGATTGAATCACAACAGACCACTTTTACCTCTATAGATTCAAAGATGGATTGGGAAGAGAAAAGAACGAGGCTAGAAAAATACTCATAACTTCTTTGAAAATTGCCCAAATTTACTCAAAATTTTTCTAACATTTAGGCTTGGAATAATCTCAAAAATTAATTATATGATTTATCTAAAGGAAGAACTATATTTTTTCTTGAGTGCTAAGAAGCAAGGCAACTTATTATGCACTTTTCAAAAATCCTATTTTAGAGAAACTAGCATAACTTTCACATACCATCTCAGAACTTGATAAAATTTTGCATGAAGTAATAAAAATCACCCCTATACATGATCCATAAGCACATTTACCATGATTATTCCTGAAATATTCTATCCTATTTCATTTTCCTTAGTCGCACTTCTAGTTCTCAAAGTCAACTTTGTATAGCTTTTGAATTTTGCCTCCAGAAGCTAAAATAAACCTTGTTTTATCTCACACATGCCCTAGAAAATTTTTATAGCCTACTTCCATGCTTATATTACCTTTCCATGACCTATACCATCCTTTCACACCTCATCGGGATCCAAAAACATGCCTAAAAGGGTCGGGTTTCAATCGCAGTTTCGCTAGATAACTTGATACACCATGTAAGAGATCTTACCCATGTTTGCAACATCATTACTAACTTGTAGACCATATTAAACTAGCAATCCAACCATGTCCATGCTTGCAACACATTGAAACATCCCGAAACCATCCCGAACCATCTTGCATGCTCAATGTACTAATGATGGGACACTACCAATCAACCTTCATGTCCATCATAAGAACTCATTGCACCACTCAATTTTTTTCTATCAATGCCACTTGACATCAATGACAGTGGTTCAACAAAAATAACTTTCGTTTTGAGCTACAACTCAATTTTCTTATCAATTCATAGTGATCATCTTCTTGTCCCCGCTTACATCAATTCATTTGATCTCTATTTTTACACTAATTCATACTTTGTTTGATTGTTCAATAATTTTCTCTATTCTCTCACATAACACCTTCTATTTCTTACTTCATAGCTTTTTCAGGAACTAGTTCTATCTCGAATTTTTATCTTTTATATCAATTTCCAACACACAAGTTCTTGAATTTTTACCTTCCATAAATTAGAATCTTCATATCGCTCTCCTGTGTGTAAAGGTAACTCTCTACCTTCCAAAACTCGCCTTCTATTTTTCATACTTTATCTCCGACATTTTCTATCCCATCTTTTTGGTCTATATGCTCTTGAGGAATGATGAGGAATAATTTTAACAATCTGTCACGATGAGTCTCTTGGCATTCCATTAGACTTCAAAAATAGACATTTAATAGTCAAGGCACTTCTTGAATTTACATAAATTTATCATCTAGCTCTGGTAAGCTCTATACAATCGTTACAACAACACAACCAATTACTTATATCTTAAAAAATCCCCTTGAATCACATTTTTGACTATCAAACTTCACAATTTTTCATGTCATTCATCCTCAAGAAAGTGATTTCAAGGTTTCAATTCATATATGAATTATTTTGATCACAATAATACTTCAATGGCATCCTCTATAGTCTTCACTTGGTTTGTAACTTTATTATATATTTGTTTTTCTCCATTTTATGCATTGTCGTGTACTTGGAGTTCAAGATCAACAAGTTTTAGGTCACTTCCTTAGTTACTCTTTCATCAAGATAGATAGAGTGAGCATGATATTAAACAAGGATAGTTTAGGTCATACACCTGTAGAGAATTTCCATGTGCAAGGTCCGAGCTGAATATTCACAATCAAGTCACAAACAATGCTAACTCAAGAAGATCCTAGCTTCTACTATTTTCAAGACATGAAGATCCTTTTGTTGAATCCAATGAAGATACAATCCGATCATTCATTCAAAACCTGTTGAACCATGTCAACACAACACTATTGTGTTTTGGAATCAAACCGTCACTTTATTACATTGTTAAATTATAGTTGTGACACTTGAGTATGCATTGTTAGTTTGGAAATATTACTCAAATTCCACCATAATCAATCTCATAGCATGTTGTAAGCATCAATCTTCATGACAAGAGAAGATAGGACTAGGTAAAACCATAACTAATACAAGGTGTGCATAGGTAGGGTTTGGTGAAACAAACCCTAGCTCTCGAAAAGAGAGCTTATTGCCCCATGTAATCACTTCTTACTACTTCAAATGTGATAGTCCCTTTCTTAGAGAATTATTAAACTATTAAAAGCATCCATTTACCAGACGTGTATATTCCTCCAAACTTTGACCATGTAACATCAATATCTTAGATTTTCATGATAGCTTGCTTAGTCATTCAACCCCACCTAGTTAGTAAGATACCTAAAAAAAAGTTGGCACTAAGAGGATAACTTTTGTAGGTGTACAATGATGCTACATTTACTAGCCTTGTTTTTTTCAAAACTCCAAGATAGTGCATTTATGGTTTGCTTAGCTCAGATCGCAACATAGAGACGATTTAAGAATTCATCAAAACTTCTTGATCTATTATTGTAGTGGAAACCTTTATCAAGAATGTTCCATTCAATGTACATATTCTTCACTCCATGATTTTGTCAAGATATTTTCCAACAAGTTCAAACAAACAAGTTTTCACCAGACTGTGCATGGGGAGGGTTTTGTATCATCAAAAACTAACATCAAGTTTTGAGACCCAAATCACCTTATTACTTTCAGTTATGCTATTATGGGTTTAAAGATAATTTAATGAGAACCTTTGCATCTTGAATGACATTTTGAATGCAAATATTTTGAGGTACAAACCATTCCTACATTGTATGTCTCGGTTTACTTGATCTGTCCATGAAGCACACCTTCATAAAGATTGATTTCACGTGATTTTTCTTTAGAGATAACACAAGAGAACACACTCACTATTCAAATTTTCTTACACAACACACTTGGATCATTTTGAGAGAATTTGGAAGAATCCAAGAGCAATCAAGAACACTAGCAAAGTTTTCTTAAAACTTCCAACACATATCCGAGTCTTCAAACATCATGAGAATTTGTCATTTTCTATATGTCACAATCAAACATGTACCTTCAAAGTTTATCATTCATGAACCTGGAGGTTTCTTAGCAAAAAAACACCAAATACTATTGCCCAACACATTTTATAAGTGGATGTTCAAGATTTCTCCTATCGCTCAAATTATGCTTGAGAAATACCTGGAACTACCTTAGAAAAATGAATAGAACTTTTCAATTTCACCACCTTTTGATTTCAAACCTTTTGCACTTGAATTTTATCCCAATTTCCTACAAAAATTATTTTATAAATTATCTGAAGGAGCCTTTATAATTTAGCACAACTGCTAAGAAGATGAGGTGCTCAAATCAACCTTCTCAAGAAATAGGTCTTAGAAAAAGTTTCTTTACAACCTCAAAATTTACTTTTTCCTCTGAAATTTTGCAAACACCATCAAGACTCATTCCTCTACCATATCCCATGATTGGTTTTCCATCATACCCTCTGAATTTGCTTGACCTATCTCATTTTCTTATCTGTACTTGACCTATCTTTATTGCTAGCTCTCCTCCAAGCATCAAGAAGCTTGATTTATTACCTTTTGGGCCTTTAAGTGATTTGAAAAATGCTTCTTCAATCTATGAAAACTTGAATCAACCCCATTTACCTGAAAAATATTTGTACACTATGGCCAACAAGACACAAACCTTTCCACTGGACCTAATTAGGCTTATTTACACTTTGAACATAAAAGAATGACTTGAATGACTCTAACAAGACAAACCTCACACCTCTAAGACACTCTTATGGACTCTTGAGACATAGTTTTCAATGATATCAAACATTTCAAGCTTGTTGTAAAACACACTATCCAATCCATTGCATACCTTGAGACACACTTGAGTGACATGTTTTCCATACTTAGACATACCCTAAGGTTGATATAAATACACAACACCATACATTATGATAACTTCATGCTAACCATATGATGACTTCGTACTAACCATACACCTTGAAACACAAAGTGCAAACATACACAATACTATACAATATAGGACATAGAGTGTAAAATCACAATGTAATCATAGTATAAACATACACATGGATAAGACATGGAACAAAACACATACCTGCTCAAGCCCATGCTCAAGCTACCTTGTTTGACATCAATGAAAACTTTTTTAGCATGTGATTATTGGAAGTGTGGTTGTCAATGAGAATCCCAACATTCACTAGAAGTGAGAGCATGAGTAGTTATGTTTGCATGTGTAACAAAAATCCGGAGTAGTAGATTATAGACACTAAAACATGTATGAAAATACATTTATGTTTCAGTGTCTTGTGGTGTGATTACTCCCATGTTCACCCTGTGGGGAATGTTAGGAATATCTTGTTAGTGTTCACATGCTAATGTGCTATTATTTTGTGTGATGAGTTGTAATAAAAATCATATAGATAATATGTGTTGTAATAATTAGTTTGTCAAAATAATAAGGTGCGATAGAGATTATTGGATACGTTACACTTTATAGTTAGAATGTAATGAATCATGATATTATCAGGCATGAGATGTTAAAAGTATAAGTGTTGAATCCTACTTTATAGGAGGGAATTACAATATATATATGTATGTTTCTCTATTCGTGAATAAGATCATCATATCAAGTTTCTTTGTGTGTTATTATTTGAGTATTCTTGTGTTTATTAAGTTATATTGACCCAAATATAACAAGGATATAGTTTATTTCAGCATATCATTCGTAGATAGAAGGATAAACATAAGTAGTAAAATAATTTTGGATAATCTTTAAAGATGTTAAGAAAAGATAAGCTAAAATATGGGATTTAGTATGACACAAGTAGATTTTGTGAATAATAATTTAGTGAACATGAGTACAAGGAAAATACCACATTGTATATGTTAATAGTCTAAGAGGAGTTATAGAACCACATATCATAAGTAGTTAACAAGTAAAGAATACTAAGTTTGAATATTTTATATTATATATTTTGAAGTACACAATAAGTTGGAGAAACATAACACACAAATAAACATCAGTATACATATAAAGAGAGGAAAATTTGATTTCTATGTTGGAATTATGGTCTTAAGACACTGGAGATAGTAAATATTTTCAAAAGGTACATGTGATAAGTTGATTTGGAAGAAAATAAGATTGTACACAATGTTTTTAGAAGTTTACATCCAATGCATATGACATTAAGTTGTTAAAAGGTATAAACATTTCAAACATTTTTATTGTTGTAGATTTTTATCCCACTTTGAAGGATATAGTATTCAAGAGATCATATATTGAGATTTGATTGATTGGAGAACACAAATTATATAGAATGTACACAAAATGTGGAAGCAGATAATTGTTATAAGGTTTAAGACAATACATAACTTGAACTATAAAGAATTTGGTCAAATGGAAAGGTAGAAATAATGAAGATACGACATGGATCAATAGAGGTGTAGTAGCCAAACATGGTATTACAAAGAAATATATGATTTTTACATAGCTCACATAATAAGGAAATCATGAAACATTTTATTACCTAAGATGTATGATGTAGGAGTACCAGATTAAAAAACAATGTACATCAACTAAAAACATAATTAGATTATATTTTCATGTTTTTGTATCTATTTAAATTTAAGACACATTCATAGGGGGTCATTAGGTTCATGGTATCTAATATAATTCAAAACATATCTCAATTTTTTGTGCGAGCAAGTATTTCAATGACACAACACAAAATTTTACTTGTTAGTAGAAAATATCAAGTATAGGAAATGGAGGGTTAAGATACATCATGCCATCTATGTGACATACATACATATTCATATGAATGTTGAGTACTTTAGATACTTGGTATGATGTTGTAATGGTGCAAGATCAAGATAATTAAACACAAGCACTTCACAAACCCCTTAGAATAGTGTATAAAGTGTCACTTATTTGGTTCATAGTATCACATGACTCAATTCTAGAGATTCGCGTTACCAAAAAATACTCATATCAATGGTGTGTTTATACTTGTAAATCCACAAGGTCATTTACATTCATTATAGAAACTAAAATAATTACTTTGGAAAGATTCAACATATTCTTCTATGAAAAGAGTGTAGTGTGCATGTGTGTGTGATGTGTAGAGTTTCAAATACAAAAATGTTAAAGGGGATGGAGGAAGGATCTGACAAAGATTCAACTAATTCATAATTTTATTGGTAATCCAACTTGTATACATATTGGGTTATGATTGTAAATATGTAAAGGAATGTTTGGCATTTATCTTGCACACTACATTAGACAAATTTTGTTAGGGATGCTTTAAGAAATGTCATATGGGTAACTTGTATCTTCAATGTAATATTAGAAGTACGTCATATTTGGTTCTATAAAAACCCACCCTTTACAAGAAAAGATTTCTTGAAAGTTCCAACCATTTATATTTGAAATATGTGTGGAGGATATATTACTACGTAGTTATGCTTCAAAGATAATAGTAAGTGATCTAGGAGTTCAAAGCTATGAATCACTTACTTTGGATCATACCAAATTATGTGGTAGCAAGAGGTTGTTATACTCATATTGATAGTTTTTATATCCTTAGATATTAGGTAGAGACCACATACATTTGCAATATCTTTCATGCTATTGTAAGAAGTTATTTCTTAGAGATGATCAAATAAGTGTGTTAATATAATTAATTCCATTTGAAAAGGTTGTGAGTTAGTTTAGAGATGTGTTATTTCATAACATTGTGTGGTCTAAGGTAGTTATTAATTGGACTCCTTAATCATAACTACATCACAAGTCCTATTGATTAGAATGTCTCATTCTCCCTTGAGGATTTTGTATCACCATCGTGGTGCCTTACTTCCCTTTTCTATGATCACTCTTTTTATACACTTGATGGTTATTTTCAATAATTAACCACATCCATGTGTGTTTAACATGTTATTCTCAATATTACTACATGTTTTTACCTTGAGTTTAGTATTGTATGACCTTGGAGAATCAATTGGGCCTTCTTCACAAATAATCCTTGAGAATTTGTAACATGTTTTCACACCCTAATCATCACATTAAATGGTCATGCTTCATCCTTTAAAAACATCTAGTGTAAGCACCAATTTAGTTTTAAGTATATCAATATTTCCTTTTATCACATCTTTGTTTTTCTTTGGTCTCTCTTGGATTTCATTGAGTGTTTATTTTTACGTTGGCCACATATTTTGTCTACGAGATTATTTATCTTTTTCTATTAGACGTCCTTTATATCTTATCAATTATTTTTTCACATCTTTTATCTTCTCTACGGTTTATGTTAGATTTTATAAGACATTATTATTGCTACTTATTCTAACACATTTTGTTTATTGGATTCATTTATTTTACATAAGATGCCTTTTACCTATTTAAATTAACACATATTTTGATTTACGTGATGTTACTATCTATTTTATTAGTCATTTGGTTTTTACCTACTTATTTTACCGGTTTCCTTTCATTTTTAATCATAAGTGTTATCACATTTGTATAAGATAGAAATGAAAATATAAGGAAAAAAATAAAACACAAGGAAAAAAATAAAACACAAGTATAAAAATCCAACATAACACCATAAACCATGTACAACCAAGTCAAAATATTATTATGTAGACATATACATTATCTCAAACTACATCATATATAAGGTGTCCAATATCATGTATCTTCTCCATCCCTAAGGGGAGGATAAACAACACTCTGTGAGGACACTACTTGCCCAATTATCTTAAGGGATCAAGCTAAGTTGTTTTCCCTCGAGCACACATCCCGAGCCTCCCATATTGTTAAGGATAACTATATCTATAACTTACAAATTCAAGCATTCGAGTGTATGCTCTTTTTATGGTTACCTCAATATCAAATATTTTTGCATGTTGTTCTATCATTAATGAATCGTATGTGCTTAATAGACATTGAACTATATAAACATCACCATATTTTACCAAAATTATAAAAGAAGGATGACTAACCTCCTATTTGTGCCTCTATAATTCCCAAGTAACCTCTTCCACGAGTCTAAAGGATCCTACATGAACGCCCATCGATAGTGTCACTAGATCCGACATCATTGTTGTATAATGTGTGATCAACAACTATGTCCAAAATATTGTGATGGGAATTATGCATGAGAAAGTGTCACTTCTCCACAACCATATCTCCAAACACCACATAACCAAACATTAGATATGACTTACACCGCCATCCACGTAATACTCCTTGTAATGACTACGATACTTGATCCACTAAGAGAAACTACAATACTTATGATCAAAATATCTTGGCCTACCTAAGTTAGGATTCCCGCATTGTCATAGTAGCATTTTTGTCAACAATACATTCCCAATTAGTGTTGGATTACTATCCCATGAAACTTCAAATGTTCTAACCCCAATCATAATATAAGGCATCTCCATCCCTTTCATGCAATAACCCACATTCAATTGGTGCAACATGTTTCACAACTAATGTGTGACCTTATCTAATCAATGATGCATAATAAATTACTTATTCCAACATGAATCAGGTTTCACTTTATCTATATTTTGGATCCCACTCACATTCACAAACTCAAACATTCTTCCTTTTCAAGAATAACATTATGCACATTAATTAACTTGTGGGTTCCAACTAAGGTTTTTCTTTGGACCCGATTAAATCTCACAAGTGGTGTATCTTTATGACAATTTATTGAATATTAACTAACTTTGAGATTACCACTACATAGTTCCCATTTTTAATAGACCATTATCCCATATGTAAACCATATGGCAGTTGTGTGCATTTCCTATCCTCTCATAGTGTCAACATTCATTTGATATAATTTAGCCACACTTCTATAGTCCTTAGCTTCAACATTCCTTTTCAGCCTTCCACATACCTACATAGCCTCATCTCCTCTCTGTCACACCTATATCAATTTTCCTCATGTGTTTGTCTTACTTGCACTGTCAAACCCTAACATTGAACTTTAACCTCATAGCTAATGTAAAATGGAGAATATAGTTCTCCATATTTGTGCTCTTAAGTTAAAATTCAACTAGTAACATCTTAATCCAAAAGGGAATCTCCAAGACAAAAACTCCACTAGATTCCTACTTAAACTCAAAATTTTCCTTCTTGGGAGATGAATACGCCAATACCTAAAATTCCAAAATGTAGCTATCAAATGCTCTCTCCACCAAACATCAATGACTCAAATCCAAACTTCATATATATACCTCAAATTTTCTAACCTCACATCGGCCAACCATGTAATCATGTAAATAAAAGTTAGGTTATGTATATGTTTAGGTAGCTCTATAAAGAACACTTTATATAGGTTTGTGTACAACTTATACTATAACCATGCCAAATATTGTATTTTATCTCTTCATTTTTCCTTCACCACAAATTTAATTGCCTTTCCTGAACCACTTCTCAATAATTTCACGTGTGATCTAATCCATATTTCCACCTGCCATACACTGATCTAAACCTCATAACATAGTGGAATGAGATCTTGAAAATGAAGCACAAAATTTTTCTCTTAAATCACCTTAGGTATCCCTAGGTACCAACATGAATTCCCATTCCAGTCACATGGGTTCCTTCAACAATGTACACACAAATCCAAATCACACCAACCAAGGAGAATCCTTTTCACAAAATAGTGTATCTTCTAACCAATGGTGTTGCATATTACTACTCTTGAGGTGTTCTAGATATCTCATTATCATTGAAGGTGCAAAGTGCAATGGACTTGCTTCATTTCAAGATTAAGTCCCTTCAGGTCCGCATAATTGAGAACACAAATATCACTAGTTGTTTCTCTTCCTCTATGCATTCATCGGTGTTGGGTGTTAGGAAAGGATTTATGGGGAGTCCCTTGTTTTCCCTAAGGACTTCCCTGGGTTTCCCCCTCGCCCTAGACATTCCCTTATGGAAAGTATTGGGTCTTGCATTAGCCCTCTTGTGGTGGTAGATGACAAAATCATTAGTTCTTTTGGTCTGATCCATAGTACACACATGTCGCAAATTTGTTGTGTAATCAATCTCGGCTTTGATCTTCATTATCTCCTTGTTTCATTGCTGTACCTTTTCTCACATGACCATTTCTAATTGAATTTATATCATATGGTTGGGGTTTGAATGCTTTAAGTTTACTCCCTCTAGATATATTTACGTTGCATTTGTTAGGTTTTAGTGGTTGGTTACTTGTTATAACCTAGGGATTCCTCCACCCTATGACTTTTCTATTATAGTTGACTATAATTTTAAGTCCTAGTGGCTTTCTTTGGTGATCGAAATAAATTGTATGTAAGGAAAAATGGTAGAAGAAAAAGGGAGTAGAGGTAGTCTAGGTGGCGATTCAACACAAAGGCCTCTTCGGTGCATTATGGCCCTAACCACCTCATGCATAGGCCCTTTTTCTTGAGGGGAAATGTACCCTTATGAGTTAAGGGGTATATTTTATGAGGTCTATACGAAGGTCATGCCCACTACTAAGATAAAGTCAAAGTAACTCTAATTATGTTGGCATTTTTACTCAAGCTTGCACTTGGGATTCTCACCTAAAACATATGAGAGGAAATTAAGTAACTTGTTAAAGGATATTATCACAAATGTCACCCAAGTGTATGTAAATGACACAAAACCCTAGCTAGTAAAAATAATAAGTTATACACAAAAAATCATCACCATAACATATGTACACATAGCTCACTACACTTACATTCATGATCAACATTCACATGGCACAAAATTCACAGTCTTTATTAATCAAGGGAACAACTTGTACATCACAATATACATCTGCATGTTTTGTGCTACCAAAAAATGGATTATAATGAATCCAAACTCTTCTGCATGCTTCATGTATAAGAAAAATGCATATTAGAACTTCTTAAAACCCTAAGAATTGTTTGCTCCTCCTTCTCCAAAAATTCCCACTTGTTGGAAGATTCTCAAACTACCCACATTTAAAAATTTCTTAAATGAGGACCCATGGGGTATTTATAGTGTTTATTAGACCCTTGGCCTTTCTTGTTGGCACATGAATATTCCTTGATCCCTTCTTAAATACCTCCAAAAGCTATTTGGTTGGTGCTAAGTTGTTACACCCTCAGGGTATCTAGAAGTCTCCCATATGCATTATCAATTTGTATGATCCTTGATCATATGTAGTCTTTTGTATCCGCTTGACATTTGTAAGTTTTTACTTAGTCCCTTCCCATTCATATGTGAGGTATATTCCTAGTATATTCTTATGGGGTCTATCCTTTAAATCCTCTTATGCATGACTTAGTTACATGTGATCATGTGTGTCTCACCCACATAGCTAAGATACATAGTTACATCTAAGAGAGCTTCTCTAAAGAATATTTTCCCAAGTCAACACAAGGTAACCATAGCAAAAACATTCTCGGGTAAGTGTTTGTTTATATTTATTTTGATGTGCATACACACTCATCAAGGTATATTATGTAGACAACCAATTTTGGTATGGGATTAGTTAATTACATCAGTGGTGCTAGTGTATTTGTGTGTTACTTGGAATTGTGTCTCTACAACTTTATCTTCATTTGTTGACTCTCCATTCGACCCTATCTACTTCCATATCACCATATTTCCTTCTCCCTCATAGTCATTTACTAACCTCACTTTATGAAATTATACTGGGCCCTTGAAAATATAACCTTAACTAAAAATATCCAAACTTACAAAATGACTATTTTTGCCATTATACAACTATTGATCCTCTGAAAAGTTAAAAACATTATTTTCCTATGGTTTGGTCATTTTGCCAATTTCATGGAGATGTTGACTTTTTTGTTCCCCATAAAAATGGTCACATCTCCATGCGCATTTCATGTTTTGGGCCATTTGGACCCCAATTTTGGCTTCCTTGAGTTTTATGCCCATATTACAGGTCTTTCCCACTTGTTATGTGTTGGTTTGCACGCCAATATGGTCCTAATTTGAATCCAAGAAGTCTATATGTACACAAGTGCATATAGGACAATAAACCAATCACAAAAAATCAATCTGCAATGGTGATATCAAGGTTGTTACAACACAATCTTTTCTATTTATGAAACATCCTTGTGTCAAAAGTTGCATTCAAGAATTTAGAGATTCATTTTAACCTATACTAGTTATTACACACATTGAAAAGATGAGGGAACTAAACATTGGCATATATAGAATTGACTCTTGACTTGCATTGAGTATTGCTTACAATTTTTCAAATCATGAGGGGCCTGATAATAAAGGAGGGATAATATAAGCCCTATTGACATCCCCTAGTTTTAAAGTGCTTTGTAAGGAATTGAGTGTAAATTAGGGTTTTGGTAAGAAAGATTAGATTCCTAAGGATTCATAAAAATTGAGACATACCTTGAGATAGATTGTTATAGAGTAGGGTAGAAGAGCGCATTCACAAAGTCATATCTAGTTTAACACTTAAAAGCCATTTTCGTAGGGTTCCTACCATTTTTGCACCCCATAAAATTTTTGTTCCATCTCTATGAAAATGGTCAACAAAGTTTTGTGATTTAATTTATCTCGGAGTTGTTCATCTCAACTTTTGGACCTATTTTCCTTATACTTTCGCTATTTTCAACGTATTTATGATGACCCTAATTATTTAGTCTTTCCAAATATTTTTGTTATTTTACGTTGATCATATAATCTAAACAAACTTTATTCTTATAGTTAAATTCATATTAATTGTGGTCAAGATGATCCACCGCCTCACCCTCTTTGTGCTTATATATGTACATAAATTTCACCTATATTTTTGTTGAAATGTCTAATCTTCAACTTTTTCATTATTTGTGTCTTCTATTTTTAATACTTTGATTGAAAAGATTTTTGTCAATCCCTCCAAATTATCCAAAATTAAAATAAAAATGCTTTGATTGAATAAATTTGTATAGATTGATTTATTAAGTAAGGTATATTTATAATTAGGTATGGTTAGTTAAACCGCTATCCACACCTACAAGCAGTTCACAAAATAAATTTGTGAGTATAACCATGTGATTAGGTATAGTTAGTTAAACCGCTCTCCACTCCAATGAATTTAAAAAATAAATTTGTGAGTATAACGAATCTCATTTTTTGAAGTTGTAACTCCATTTTCTTATCCAGATTGGCAATATCCCGAACGTGGAGTATTTTCCTTCAACCAAACCAAAATTTGAAGGAGTCCAAAATTAAATTTTTTTGTTCAGCTCATATATGATACCCCTGTTCTACCCAGTGCCATCTGATTTCCCAATCTCTTGTTTTGTGTTGGATGAATGAAGTGTTCCCATGGCAAGGATGCTACCTCAAAAGGGATCCGCACCATTTCAGTTCTGTGCTTCAGACTCTTCTACAACGTGTTTGGGATTCAAACACACACACAGAAATGTGCACTACCCTGGTAAGCGTCTTAAACTCCTTCAACTTCAATTTCATTTTGTTTCATAAATCAATTGTGCATGCATACTGTGGAAATTCTGCTCCTTGCTTCCTCAGCTCTCCTTTAACCTTGTGGGTGTTATTATTAAATTCCGCATTCCTTGTGGGTACTGTTAATAAGTTCAGATTTCCAAAGCTTTCTCGTTTTCACCATGTGGGTATTGTTATGAAATTCGGATTTCATTAGCTCTCACATTTTCTCCATGTTGGTATTGGTGTGAAGTTTTCTCTGGGATCTGAAACTAAAAAGAAAATCATATTCGTTCCGCATATTCTAGACCATTTTCATATGTTCCATTCATTCATGTGCTTTACCTTTTACATCTGTATGCAGGGCTGAAACAATGCACCACTCAAGCCCAAAAACTTGTGTGCCATTTTTGATCTCTTCTTCTTCTCTGTTTACGTCAACCCACACCGTGTTCTTCTTTCTCTGAGTTTGTAACTATATTTCTCATCACAATACATCAGCCTAAAATTAAATTGCATATTTTTGCACAAGTGTCAAGGATTTAAAATGCACTACTTAAGCCCAAAAGCTTGTCAGTTTTGGCCTCTTTTTCTCTGTTTACTTCAAGCCAAACTCTATTCTTCCTTCTCAGAGTTTGTAACTACATTTCTATCACAAAACATAAACCCTAATATCAATTTGCACAATTGTCAAGAATTTAACCAAACTCTGAAATTAGCAGTGACATAAAACTTACTTTCTCAAGCACGCTTGAGTAGGCCTGACAGTAGAGATCCAGCATTTGAGTGGAGGACACACAGGTTTGAATCCAGAGCTGGCAGTGAAGATCTTGCGTTTGGGATGGGGAGGCACAGGTTTGAATCCAGAGTGAGGTAAGGGATGTGTGCCCCTTAGTCAAAGCATGGTGATGCACATGGGGTTGTCTCATATGCTTGAAAAGTTACCCTGTAGTCTAAGCATGGTTATGTGCACAGGGGACTAGGAATATTGGACCAAGAACATTTCCTTTCCTTTCCTTTCCTTTCCTTTTCAATTAGCCTGGTATCTGTAGGCAATATGCCTTTGGTCAAACAAAAAGTTTTTGTAGTAGGAGGTCACAATTCTTAGTTAGAGCAGGACCAACTTCCATTGGCCCGGGGTTTGATGCATGAGTGTGGTGAGCTGTACCCAGCAGGAGTACACAACAGGAAGGCAAGCAATGCCCGTGAGTACGCAACTGGAAGGCAAGCAATGCCAGTGATCTACAGATTATACCTAACCGCTGGAGGAATCGCCTAGCCCTGTGAACAGTATAGGCTCAAAATTCTCACCTGGGAAAACGGTTTTCCCTAACCAATTGGGGATTATGAGGATAATATTGATCTAAGTTTGCCTTGCCTTTTATGCCAGTATAAAATGCAATCCCTTCCAGAAAACATTTACCTCTTTTTATTATTTAAACTGATTATGAATAGTTGCAGAAGGGATTGCATCCTTATCTAATGGGTATCCTTTTCATTAGCATGCATTAAAAATGGAATTTGATTCACAGCATGCTGTTCTCCTCCAACTAACAGGAATATAGTAGCACTACAGGCTTTCACACTCAGCCTGATTCGACAATCAGTACTTTTGACATTGTCTGCACATAGTGCATTTAGGGGTTAATAGAATAAAGGTCACCTGCACATAGCCCTCTGCCTTAATGATGCCCAGCCAGTTTCCCTCTTATAACCACACTGAAATTTGCACTGTGACATATAATATCTGAATTTGTCTTTAAAAAGTTTATGTTGCAAGCCAGCTGGGTGATGAATTTGCAAATGCTGTAGTGTACAATGTTAAGATGCTGTTTGCAATTTTTATCCTACGCTCATATCTTACATCATGGACATGGAAAAAAGGTACAAGTTAAATGGCAAATGCTGCACTTGTTTTGATTCCAACAATCATTGTAACTTGTTTTTGATTATGTGACTATCCTTGATGGCAACTTGCCTAGGATTGGCCAAATATGCTTTCTGGAGAAAAATTTAGTCAATGAAATTTGATGTTTTTTTTTTTCAAACATTTCAATTATTCTCACCTAATTGCCATAGAAACTTCCGCATATAAATAGCTGCATCCTGTATATTTTACTTTCAAAAATTCTGGTTATTTTATTTATGTGTAATGTTTTACTTCTGGTTATCGTAGTAAAATCCTGCTGAGACAAGCAGCTTTTATTATGACTAGACGATGTCCATCATGTATTATGCTACAGTGACTTGATAGGCCTAATGTCTAGTAAGATGGTCTGAGCTTCAGCTCCTTTCTAATCTGTTAATATGTTTTAGTAACATTGATCTGCCTGTATTAACTTATGTTTTCCTTTTGGAGGAATGGTAAGACTTCATTTTCTGTAGTCTTTGTAGCGAAATCTCTTCAGCTGTATATATCGTAGGTTTTTTTGGTCTGTTTTCAAGGATAACTCACACCTTGTCACACACAAAGGTCTTGCAAATGACTGAAACTGCCCTTTACACATTTTGAAACTCCACACTTTCCAACGGATAAGATCCTAGATATTTTCAATTTTATCCAATGGGATTATAGAGTGGTGCAATGACAAAGGATGCTCTTTACTGTATCTCTTTCATAAGTATAACGTCAGGATTACATGGAATTTTAGTCATCTTTCGTATTTACAACCTTTCTAGATAATACCAAAGACGATGAGCTTTTCTTGGGTCACTAGAGATGAAAAATCCTTTCAAATGACAGTGGATTTTTGTTTCTTTAGATCTTTATCCAGGTCTACGCCGCCTTTGAGGAATCATCACCCTCCACACATGTATTAATTGTTGTTGTTGCATATGATTGGGTTCTAGGTCCATTTCCACCATCTTTATTTAAGTTGCGTGGAGTTTAATACTAATAACTGTGTTACCTTCACACCTTTGCCACAGTCGTTTTTGCTTTGCTGTCAGGAATTTATTCATCTTTCACAGGTATTTTACTTTCCCAAGGTAGTTTGTGGAAGGTTATTGACACTAATAGAAACAAAATGTAACTTGTTTATTGTGTCTGTGTGCTCCAATCATCTTAAATGATAATGTTTCAACAGTATCCTCCAGCCATTGTTGAGTACAGATGTTGATTGACATTGAAGTTTTTGTGGCAATAACCCAGTGAGAATCAGAGAAGCTTTTTGTTGTGAGACAACCACAGTTTTAACAGTGACCGCTATTCCTGGTTATGCTGGAAAAGTAAATGTGCCTGCTGCAAAAGCTCATTCTACTTCTTTGACGACCATTGAAAATGTTCAATTCAACACTCAGCCTATTGGTCACCATACTAAGGTCAAAATCATCATTCTTTCTTATATTTCATTTCATTGCAAGAGTGCCAATAATTTTAAGAATGGGCGTATTTTCTAGTCAGAAATATGTTCTCATTTCCTAAACAAATTTTTACCACTAATTCAGTAATCTAATTAAAGATTCTGTTATAGTTTAACTGTTATTCTATTTAAATAGTTTCCGTTTTTTCCTCCTTTCAGGCTACCATGGTTACAACCATGGCCACAGAGACATTATTACAGAGTGAGATAGTTGGAATAGCTGCTGCTGCAGCAGAAGCTGTGGCTCTTGCAAAAGCAGCTGTCAAAGCTGCCAGAGATGTAGTTGCTTTGTTAGAAGGTCAAACGTTGTCAACAAGAGAGAACTTGAAGGACTTCCCTTCAGAGGCTGACTTGCTCAGACTTGAAAGAGCTAGACTCACTGAAATGGAAAGGCTAGAAACTATGACGTCCTTGGATCATGTCAAATCAGAGGATGACTTGCAAGAAGATCGTGAATATCAATTTTCAAGTGCCTTCAATTCTACTTATACACTCAAAAGAGATTATAATGTCTTGGAGGGAAATGGGGCAGACTCCTCAACATGCCCTTTGCAAAAGATTAATGACATAACAGTAAATTCTATGCGGCAAATGGAAAGAAGAACTAGAAGAGCAAGGGCATCTGATAAGCCTGAAAATGCTTCTGCTCAAACTGTATCCCTCGAACAAGTTCGGAAAGGAAAAAGTCTGTTGCATCTGTTAATAATGTTTCTGACCCATTTAGATTGTTACGGAACTCAACCAACTCAAAGCTATTAACTGCTAAAGAGGAAATAGTGCTGTCACAAGGACTACAGGTATTCGCTTCAGAAATTTCTCCTCTTCCATTTTTAGTTGTATAATGTTTTTCTTATTTTATCTGTTGAACCCATATTGCTTTGTGTAAGCATGCAAGCAGTTCTGAAATGTTTTCTATCTCTACCATTAGGACTTTATGAAGTTAGATAGAATCAGGGAAAGCTATAAAGAGAAATTGGGAAGAGAGCCTACTTTAATTCAATGGGCAAAAGCTGCTGGTGTTGATCAGAAGACTTTTAAAAGGTGTTTAGAAGTGGGCAAATATTCTAGAGAGAAGATGATAATGAGCAACATACGCTTGGTCATATCTATTGCAAGAAATTATCAGAATCGAGGATTGAGCCTGGAAGATCTCATTCAGGTTGGCTTCCGTGCTTGGTTCCTTACCCCGAGGCCAATTGTGTAGGTCTTGTTTGCAATCAAATGAAATAATGTTTAATTTTTCCATATGGGTAACATAAAACAACTATAAACAGCTAGCTTAGCACTTTACTCATTTAATTGAAACTAAAAATGTCCTGATTGCAGGCAGGAACCATGGGACTCATTCGAGGTGCTGAGAAGTTTGATTCGTCTCGTGGCTTTAAATTTTCTACCTATGCTCATTGGTGGATTAGACAGGCTATTATGAAAACGCTTACACTGAAGTCAAGGACAGTCCGCTTGCCTGTAGGAATTGTTATCCTACTTTACAGAGTTTTTGTAGTTTTTGATTGAGAAAATTCCTATGATTAGCTGCAGAGATTGTGTGGTAGAAAAGAATGATACATTTTCAAAACATGTCTAGCTACAAGTTTATTCAATCCACTTTATTTTACTGACTTTTCTGGTCTAAACTTCTAAACCTCTCTTTTAGGACAAATATATAATCTAAATTGCCCCTCAAGAGGGATCTAGAAGTGTAGACCCAAAATGCTGGTAAAATAATGTGAATTGAACACTTATATCCAGACAAATGTTTTGAAAATGAAAACCCATGGAATAAATCTCAAGAATCTAAGAATGGTACATTATTCTGTCATGAATGTTTCTTTTGAATTTAAGCTTCGTTATAAGTCGATATTTAGGAATAAATTGCATTTCCTACCTCATCTTTAATACTTGACCTTGCAGATGCACATTTATGAGTTGTTGACTCGAATCAGAAAGGCAAAGCGGTTGTTGTCTCAGGAGCAAGGAAAACATCCTACAAATGAAGAAGTTGCGGAGGTAGTGGGAGTGTCCAAAACAAAAATGATAGCAGTGATTAAATCTTCAAGAGCTCCCAAATCTGCGGATCGGTGCATTGGTCAAGAACAGGACATGAAATTTTCAGTATGCAATCTTGTTCCTTATCTTTCAAGTCAAAAAGTCCAACTCTGACAATGCTAGTCATTACATGTTTCAGGCTTCCAGGTTTACTTTTTTATTCCATTATGGGATCATCATGTGGGAATTAAAAATTTCGTAGGGTGATCCCAGTAGCATGCAATCAAATATTGTTATTGCAGTATTTGCAATAAAGTATTGCTCGGCAACCAATATTATGAAATTAATCAAAATTGTATTTTGCTCAGGATATTATTGCAAATCCAGTAGCTGAAAATCTCGAGGACATATTTTCTGAGCAGCTAATGAAGAAAGATCTTCATAAATTTCTTCTGAAGTCTCTTAATGAAAAAGAGAGAGGAGTAATGCGATTGCGCTATGGGTTGGATGATGGCAGAATGAAAACTCTTCAAGAGATTGGAGAACACTTATGTGTTAGCAGAGAAAGAGCTAGACAAATAGAAGTAAAAGCCATGGATAAGCTCAAGCAGAACCATAGAAATAAACATTTAGAACAACATTTAGGCATCAAATATACAGGAGTAAATATATGAAAATCTTTGACATATGAAAGATGAAGCATGCTTTGCAGTAATTTTCTTGGCATGGCGAAACTGTCTTTGTGCTGGAAAGCACTTAAAAGGTAGAAAATTGGATCATTTTTTGTCATCTCAGTCAATCATTTGATTGTAATTTGTATTCATTTCAAATGTATGAGCTAGATATGGAAATTTCCCATTGTGTAAATGAAATTTCATTGCTTTCTTTTCCTTTATATCATGTGAAGTGTGTCTGTTACATGGCATGTAACTTTGTATTGGAGATCAGAGAAAATTGTTAATATGGCTTGTGTTAACTTTTGTGTCTTATAGCCGAGTAAAACATTTAAAACCTCGCCCAGGCTAACAAACATAGATGAATGATCCCTGTTTTCTAAGTGAGGAGGGTGTCAGTTGCTGTATTTGTATGGTGCAACTTTCGTCCTGCATATTTGTTCCACATGCTTCATATATCTTCTTACATTGTTTTAATGAAATATTGGCTATTCTCTTTTGCATAATGATATTTCTATATCTTGCTAGTGAAATGACATAGATCCAGTGATAAAGCAGTAGGCATCCACACAATGATAGTGAAATAGAGTAAAGTAGCACAATATATCTAAAGTAATAGATGAGGGCAGCATGTTGTAACCATAATAAGAAGGCAGAACCACTTCTGAAACAAGGCATGAATCCCAAATGAATCCTACTCCCTATCTATTTAGGCATAAGGCCAGGGCAACCTGCAAGCCCCTAATTAAGTTGACCAACAAGAAAGAGAAAACTAAGAAACTACTAGAAGATTACGCAAGGCTATTCACAGCGTAAGTTGGCAACCTCATTTTGCATCAAAAACTTTTTCTGTCAACACTTGACAATTGCGGATGTCTTTTTCTGGATTGCTCATCGTCCCAAGTATCACCTTTAGTTGGCATGGTCTTCCATTGGACGAGGTCCAACTTCTTCAATTGTATTCATCCATGACCTTATTTAGGGATGATATATGGAAGACTAGATGGACTTACGAGAAGGGTTGGAGCTCCAAATTGTAAGCCACGTTTTCAATCTTGTGAAGTTCCTTGTAGAGTCCACAGAATTCAAGTGCAAGCTTCTTGCATTTTTTTAATTGGGAGATATGTTTTGTATGACTGAAACTTGACAAAGACCTAATCGTCGACTTTTAAGTGCCCCTCATTTGTTTCTATGATCATGATTAATGTCATGGTGAAATTCTCCTGAAGGATTTGTAAGACGTTTTGTTGGTGCTCCATATTGCAGGAAGCCATTTGAGCCAATGGGATTGCTCATCAGTTGCTAACAACGTAGAAATTTAATAAGGAATTCAACTTTATCTATCCTTCAGATTGAGGATGATATGAAGAGTTGTGGGCCAATTTAGTTCCAAGGGTTGAAAACAAGTTCATATAAAAATTGCAGGTGAAAACGAGATCTTTGACAGTAACCACAATTTTAAGATTTGCATAAGTTTTCTGGTTGTGCTCCATAAATTTTGTTTCCACTGTGGTTGCTGAAAATTCATGAACCAGACTGTAGCAAATGGTCATATTTAGCGAGTCTGTTGACCACCACCAAAATAAGGCTCATTCCTTATATTTTCAGTAAGCTCCTAAGGAAGCCCCATGGATACTTCCTCCTAATACTGACTAGGAATGGATATCTAATAGTTGTAGCAGTCTTGGTGACTTAACTGTCTTCCTTAACAAACTAGATATTCGCACAAATTTTTGGTCATCTTCATTTGATCCTTCCGAAAGAGTTCTTGCTTGACCATGTGATGAGTATAAGAAAATTGAGTGGCCTTTGATTAGGGAAGTCTTCATTTCTGATAGAATTTGATTTTGGAACTGTGGCCTAGCATATGAACAATTGGTTCTTATACTGTAGTGAATCCTCCTTTCAAGCAAACTGGTATAATGAATTTGAGTCATCGTGAATCTGTTGGGTAGGTTTTGGGGTTGTTGGATCTTTGTTGTCATTCTAGACATGCTGCCTCAACCTAATCGAGTTGTATGACAGGGATGACACATAGAAGAGCCTCGTCTTCCTCTTTCTTGGAAAGTTCATGTGTGGCCACATTTTCCTTTCCCTTTTACAGGAAATCTAAAAATCAGACCCCAACATCTTTGTTTCCCATTCATGCTGGCCCTTGGGATATAGTCACTAGTGAAGATAAATATATCTATCTGAAAATGCGGAGGGATATCAATCTCAAGGTCTTTATCTTGGATTTTTGCATACTATAGTTATTAATAATTTCATTACCTTCTCAAATTTCCGGCTGACTGCTAATAAATGATGTCACTCTAGCTACACTAATGTGCGAGGTTGAAAAACCTTTCTAACAAAAAAATGGTTCCAAACTCCACCGTATGGCCAAGATATTATGATTGTTTGATTGACTTGTTTATGAAAAGAGCTAAAACTTCTAAGTGTCTCACAAATAGACGTTAAATTTAAGGTCGGAATTAATCGTTAATAATTCATGGAAATTATGGTCCACCACCCCCATTTCAATCCCCACTATCATTGTAGAATGTCTATCAGCAAAATTACCATGTATTGAGACTTCCACGATTTATGACATCACGCCATTGCTTGATTGCATAAAGAATGACCATCTCTCTTCCGTATGTTGGTCATTCTAGTTTTCCCCTTTAATCATACGCTTTCAAATACAAACATCACAAATGACAATTACCATCTTGTTAAAATCAGGTGTAACTAGGACTGAAGTGGAAGTAAGTGTCACCTTGAGTTTTCCTTGAAAGCTTGAGTGGTAGCATGAAACTACAAAACAAAATCTTCTTCAAGAGGGGTGTCAAGGGTGTTATAATATGAGCATGGATGCATACAAATTGACGGTGGTAATTTTTCAAATCAAGTAAATCCTTAGAGGCCCTTCATGTTCTTTGGTGTGAGCTACTCTACTTCGTTGTTATCCTTTTTGTGGATCCACCTTGTCTTGTTCATGGGCAACCACATGACTCAACTATTCCAGCCTTGTACCCAAAAGCATGCTTGAACATTTTCTTGATCGGCATGTCAAAGACATTCTTCCCAAACAAAATATCACCATAGAATATTAATAAAATTTTGGAGAGACTTGAAAATAGAATCATTGAGACTTTGGAATGTAAAAGGAACACTAATGACTCTCAACTCACATCACAAATAATAAAGTGGCTCTCACATGTTTTAGGAAAACTTGGTGATATTCAAAGGAAGGTCTTGTTTGAAAAGTAAACAACAATTTAGCTTATCGAATAACTTATCAATGATGGGTATTGTCCAAACTCAATATTTAAGTGTAACTTTAGTGAGCTTTGTTTGGTCCACACACAATCTTTAAGGCTTATCTTTATTTTTACTATGATTGACGGTGCCCAAAAGATACTTTTGTTAGGGTATATGATGCGAAGTCTCTTTCAAGATGAACTCAACGGGGTGGTCTTGTTTGATTGATAAATCTTGAAGAACTTCTTGAATCATTTTGCTTGTCATTGGGTTTTTAAATGGTACTTTAACAAACCACAGTCAGGGGACAACAAGTCCCTCCTCTTTAATGGGAGAGGTTCCCTTATTGAAAGCAAGCAACAAAACTTATATACAAATGTACAACTTTCAAAGTGTGGATTCCTGATACTTTGAAACGTTTTATGCCCAAAGATCATCAATACGAAAGAATGGAAGAACTAAGGAGATGAGAGAGGAAGAACATAACAATACTTTCAGGAAATATAGATAGCAGAGTATAACCTTATACGTATTGATCAAAGGAGATGCATAATGGAATCATTTGCATTTATAACATATATAATTTCACAGACACAAAGTTCCCGAAATCATATTAACAAGAACACAAAGTTTCTTATCATGTAAAGATGGATGATTCACAAATTCGAACAAGGAAAGAAGGAATAGTAGAGGAAGAAAGGGAAAATTTTCGTATTGATTACTTTCGAATCTATTACATCTACAGAGTACCAAGATCCAACCCACATAATGACATGGAGAAGCCATTAAATAATCCTAAAAAACGGTTACATTTGGTTTCTTGGTTCTTGTAGAAGCGTTAATGGCGGCAAAAACGATGCTCTGTAATGCAGTCGTTAAACCTGTTTTGTAACTTCAAATATGAGCCGTCCACGTGGAAAAGATCTAAACTGAAGCGGGCCTGAGGGCGCCTTTTGTATTTTGTGACTTTGTAGAGATTTTGCATTTTTTTACATTTTGGCCCGCCCATCCGCTTTTGATACGGGCTTGACACGTGGCTTTACTTGAGTGGGGACGGAGTCGTGGCTCACTTTTACAATTTTAACTCTTTTCAAAGAAAAGCTCAAAAACTCAAAGTTCTCCGCCGACCCGCCTCTCTGCTTTGATTTTCAATGGCGGAGTCGCGACTTACTTTATACTTTATACTTTTTCAAACAAAGCCGAAATCTTCAAATTGCTCCAACGATCCGCCTTCCCGCTTTGACTTTTCAACACAGGCATCAACACGTGGCTTCACCTGGGCGTCAACGGGGTTGCGCTTCACTTTATAACTTTACGCCCTTTTGGAAACAAAGGTAAAATTCCTAAAGTGTCCCAACAACCCGCCTCTCTGCTTTTGACTTAAAAATGGCCATGTGTCCCTTTACGGGCCTTAGGCATTCTTTTTACATTTTAAGCCTTTCGCCATAATGCCTCAAAACACAAAAAGGACCCGCCTTTCCACCTTTGACCTTTCAAAGCATCAAAACACAAAAGGGCCCGCCTTTCCGCCACCGCTTGTTTCAACCAACCAGGATCCTTCGGGCCACGGGGCCAATTTGACACTTTTGCAAAAATAACAAAAGTGACAAGTTTAAAAGATAAACCTGCCATGCCGCATCCAATCAGAGATGTCCACGTATCGCGGACGTCGGGATAGAATTTGACGCCCGTCATTCACAATGTGGAAAAATAAAAATGAAAGGGAAAACCCCACCGTTTGCACCCGAATTTCAAATTGTTCTCCATGGAATGAGAAACTGCAAACAATACCAAGCTCAACGTGATCCACAACCAAAGAGAAGGATTGACAACAACATTCAAATGAAGGAAAATATTTTCAAGCATCCAGATGGGGAAATAGAAAATACTTCAAACTGCTGAAGACTGAAGAATTTTCAAGCGAAAGGGCGAGATTAAAACCGAGCACCCACGACTTCAAAGCACAAATTTCTCCAAGGCACCAACTCAAAATTCACAAAACTTGACTTCAAAAAGAGGGGGATTTTGAGGGCGACAACACTTGCCAATGAAGGAAATACTACAATTCTTATGGAATCCGTAAGGATTTCTCATAAACATCCAAGAAATAAAATTATGCCACTAAAACAAAAGTAGATCCCTTCTAGGATTTTCTCCATGGAGTGAATGATAATCTGTGGATTTTGGAGGGCTTAAAAGATGCCCAAGTAGATAAACCTTTTTGTTTTCAATGAATATAATGAACATTACGAAAAGATGCGTAGAGAAGTTTCCTAATTGTTTAAGCCAATGTGCACCCTAAAAACATATGGAATCCACCATAGCTTGTGCATGTCAATATTAAACACCTAGTGGTCTACAGTACTAGTGTTAGACTAATGTATGTAATGAAGGATTTTCTTGGTAACATGTTACGTTGATGTACTTGGTTGAAACAGGGGTGCTTTATTCCAAAATACACATTAATGTACCACACAAGGTTAAAGGTGCACCTTTTTAAAAATTCAAGAAAAACAAACATCATGTGCAAAACAAGGTTAAAGGTGAACCATTTTTAAAAATAAAGTAAAACAAGAAAAGAAGAAAAACAAACATGATGTACTAATCAAGGTCAAAGGTGCACCATGTTTTAATAACAAAATAAAACAAGAAAATAAGAAAAACAAATACAAAGTCACATGAGTTCCATAGAAGAAGTCACACTTTTGAATATAGAGGAGGTGGGTTTGTACACCTTATTGAACAATATAGAAGGTAAATAAATAACACCCCTATGGAATGCATCAAATTCATGTCTTTTTATTGAAAAAGTTGGCAATTACAACAATAGTTTAAATTGTAATATCGAAGAAATCATCACAACAACTATAACACCATAATGATATCAATTACAATTACAATATTCTTAAATGGATCACTTGATCATCTTCAAGTTTTCCCATTTTCTTTTCAATCTTTACCATTTGCTCATCCAATTCAATGTTATAAGAAAAATCTTTTGAAGCAAACTGAAAAGATTATGCATCTATACAATAAAGTTTGAATAAAACATTTTAATGACAACTTCAAATGGAATACAAGAGCTATTCAAAATAACAATACATATGATATTCCACAAGTTGTTGATAATCAATTGTCTATAAGATTCAACGATCACATTATGGAAAATATTAAGGCACACAATAGCTTGTTTCCAAATTAGTTGATTTCCAAATATCACAAAAAGGCTATTGTGAATAGTATCCCGCATTTTTAGCGAATTCACATCTTGAAAGGTATGAATGAGCGTACTCAAGGAGATAACATATCAAACGCTTAAGAGGATTAATGGCAAGAAATCATATGTTAACACCAATTGGCAACTCACGGAAGAGAAGCTTCCAAGCGGTGGTTTTAGCCAAGGCATCGACTTCAAACTTCCAAATGGCAACTCCAAGGTGCTGCCATTTATGTTCTTTGAATTTGCATCTCCACTTTGAGTAGAGCCTTTGTTCCAAAGATAACCCCATGATGACCCTCGAGATAAAAACATTTGATTGGAAGTGATATAACTGTTGTTGTTAGGCCATCTTGGTCCTTCATGAAGTTGCATTCAACAAGTATTGACATTTTAACAAGGATTGAGTTGTCCATAAGATGCAAAATTTCACTTAGAGTTTCCCCATCAGTGGCCTGTAAGTGAAAAATCCTTTTAAAAGAGGCCAATGTTTCCATTGACAACAAAATAAGTGCTAGAGATCACCAAATTGACATATACATTTTTAAATAGACTTTTCCTTTCACCATAGAGTGTAGAGCAAAGGGCATCCCATCGATTTGCACATGTCTATACCAAAAATGGATTAAGTGGGAAAGTTAAGGTCATGTCTAAGAGAGTTGCCATTCCATTTCAAAATCCCTAAAATTTCTTGCTAGGCTTTCCACATACTATTAAGTAGGACATTGTTGGAAAAGAGAAAATGACTAAGTATGAAGACATGCACAAAGGCGAAGGACACACTGAGGGTGCGCATGGAAGCATGGAAGAAGGATTTGCACAAGTTGAAGGACGTGCGAAAGGTTGCACGCACGAACAATAGACTCATGAGTTAGTTAGATTTCAAGGAAGGCTAAAAATAGGAAAAAACACGGGTTGGCGTGGTCGATATGGAAAAGCTATAAATAAACAAAAACATGGATAAGGCATGGCCAAAACAAGATAAAACACATGCAAGGATAAGAATAGACTTGAACTATGCATGGATAAGGACATGTCTAAATATAACACATGTGGCGAAGCTATTTATAGCTCACAAGATAAAGATGGAACTTCCAAATATAAACATGCCACACATGGAGAACCACAGGATGATGTCTAAATATAAGAAAGCGTGAGCATACAAGCCATGTGTATTAGTAGTCTAAGAATGGATTGAAACATGTAAAGTGATGAAGGACAAGTGCCCCCTGTGTGTGTGTGTGTGTGTGTGTGTGTGTGTGTGTGTGTGTGTGTGTGTGTGTGTGTGTGTGTGTGTGTAGATGTCCATGTAAGGAGAGATACGTGTGTGTAGAGAAGAGTGAAGATATAGAGATTGTGAGTAGGCAAGTCCATGTATGAGTCCTGCCTTGCGCATGAGTCTGTAATGGAGGTTAGATGAGTCTACCATATTGTAATGCATCATGAACATAATGAATACAAGCTCCATTGGTTTACCACCTATCTTTGCGCACACCACAAAAGTTCATGTTCTTCATATGACATATTTGTATGTTATGTTAACCATGTTTATAAGAACCACATCTTGATTTCCACCCTAGAAGGAACTGGAGGAGTTACACATGCATCGGGTGAGCACCTATACTTATGTCTAAGTGAAGTGCAACGCACTCAACTATGTTGTGCTGATTCACTATACAACAATGTGATATTTTGGTTATGTTGTCGGGACCTTATTTCATTCAGGCTCTCAAGATGTGGCGAGCTTATGGTGTTTCGTCTATCATTGGAGAACATTGAAAGGTGGATAAATGATGAAGAAGAGGAGTTTGTGCAAAGATACAACATTGACGTTAACTTCCATCCGCATAAATGGGTCAAAGAAACCTATATGATTTTCTCTATGAGACATTCTTCAACTTCTTTTCACGGGAATTGTATGAATAGTTAGCAACATATGCACAAAACAAAGGAAGTAGGATTGGATGAAGGAAAATCTAGAGTCGAGTAGGTATCATGCCTTGGATGACTTGGATGCACTTGTGTGGACACGCTTAATAGATCGTTGGTGGGAAGGCTTCTTATGGAATTACACTTTGGAGGACGTAATTTCAACGTTTTCGTGCCTGAAGGAAACATAGTTCCAGTTCCTTTGTGAGCCCATAGGATCATATTTATGCACACTATGGTTATCTATAAAGATTTTAATTGTTGAACTCGGAGTGGAAAATCTCCTAATGGTTGGCTAAAACCCCGTCACGCGTAGGGGAAAGGAAGGGATTGGGAAAGATTATGTTAGGCCAGATGGAAAAGGAAAGAGAAGAGAGCTGTACATATACAATGATGCACGAAAGAGGGAAGTTGAAGATGTGCTAAGATAGAGAGGAATGGGGCTGGGTGGATGTTCAGATAACACTACGAAAGACTAGGGACCGAAGGACCATGTCCCTCTAATATTGGGAAATTACAACAAAAGGACCCCCTTAACATCTAATGAAAGTGAGTATGGTGAAGAGAGAACCGTTGGCATGCATCTGGACCCACCCAAACCTTAGCCCTTGCATTTAGTACTCAGGAATCAGAAGTTCATATAGAGGATCATCATAGTGATGAAGAACAAGAGGGTGATCGGGGATCACCATGTTGGTTGAGATATAGGTCAATACATGTTAGTATCAACTTAGTAGGCACAATAGATAAAGAAAACACATATGACAACGCAACAGGATCTTGTAGCTGGAAAAAAAGTTTGTTTGGAAGTAATCGGTAGGCGTAACATCGGAGACAAATGGTTGGCATGCTACTTAGTGGAAATAGTCCCATCGGTGGGATATCAATATAGACGGTTGGTGTGCAGTTCAATCTTACTACTGATCCACACATGAGACCAGTTCTTCCTCAGACCACCATTCATTCCAATGATAGGAGGCTCGTGAGGCTCTGGTCCTCCCCAAGTGGAAGCAACCTTGGTGGAGGTTTAGGGTCAGGATATGGTCCTCCCCTAAGAGGAAGCAATCCAAGACAAAGAAGTAACCCACCACCACAACCTCCTCAAATTTTCTTTAAAATGTCACTTCCACTTACCCAAGTATAGAGGAGTAGAAGATGTTACAGAGCATGTACACAAATGTGAGCTCTTGTGGAGAGCCAAGAGAATTAAAACTTTGAACAGAAGACTAGTTAGTTCGGGACTACATTACAAATCCTCGTGCATAGTTGATACATGAAGTATGATCCACATCAGACGTTAGTGGACTACGCATTGCAGCCACCTTTCGAGAATTTCACATACTTGAGTTCGAGAAATATTTTCAGTACACTCAAGGAGATTAAACATGGACTATTTGAGAGTGTCGAGAATATGATGTGCGATTCAAGACTTTATTGTCTAATATATTATATGATATCCATCAAATCCAACATGCGCAATGGTTCGTGGGTGGACTACTTACAAATTTTAGAAGGGAACTATCACATAAAATGTCACAAGATCCGTTTGAATCTCTAGAGGCAACACTATGCGCATAGGAAGTTGGGAGCATAATATTGGTGTAAATCTGTTTCTAGAAGCATAGATTGCAACTATGGTCACTAGTTGGAGAATTTGTTTGCTAATTCTACACATGACACTCGTAGTGGACTATGGTGTATGTATTGCGACATAGAGGTGCACACTAAGGATAGTTTTCAGTGCAAGAATGTGCGCGCACTACTTTAAGCTTGCATGAGATTTGTCATAAAAATCATGATGTCTGGGAAGCCCACCACTTCCTCGGTGCGTAACCTAAAAGAATGTGTCACTCTACTACAAGATTTGTGACGTTCATACACATGATACAACTAATTTCTAGCTGATTGACCATATCCATGAGGCCTGTGAGATGGGGTTGAGGCAAACCAAATTAAAAATTAGTTCAGTAGGCTCGTGAGGGATAGAATAATGGCACATGTAATGGAGGAAATGGAGGGGAGGATATCATGGTAGAGGCCGTGGAGGTTCGAGGTAGGTTTAGCTGAGGAACATGCTATATATGTGGGTCACTAGACCATTATCAATGCGAGTGTCCAAAGAACCAGTCTTGCATGTACTGTGAAAGGGGCACAAAGTAGAAGATTTCCCGAATTTGTATGTACACATGTGCAAAAACAAGAAGGATAGGGGCATAACAATGATATAGGTTGAGTGCTCTAGGAAAAGGAAATGAAATCCTAAGAATTTAGTTGTGGTAAATCAACAACCATTATTAGTTACCACATGCACAAAAGCGTCACATACGTGTGAGCATGAAAGATCGAAGACGCTAATCGATGGGATGAGAAGTGTAACCAACAAAGTATCCAAATGCATGGTAGCAAAAGGAAGTATTCTAAGAGACCATGGGATTAATTAGAGAGATATAGGGGGAGATACTTTTCTGAAAGGAACAAGCATGAAATAGAGAGTGTGCAAAGCGGATTGAAGTACTTGATCAAAATCTTGATGACCTCAGGGAAGTATGCATAATATCGGAAAGATAATATCATACCCCTAGTAGGAGAATGGTTATGGGAAAGAGTGTCACACACAGAGATATAGAGAAGGAGCTTTAGATCCTACATGTTAATTTACCACCTTAGAACCATGAATACAACAAGGAGATTACCCTGGATGCGGTTATAGATGGTTGGTTGGTAAGTAACATTTTGATTGATATATGCGTGGAAGTTAATGTCCTTACCCTTGATGCTTGGAATAGAATAGGTAGACCACCATTACAACCATCCTCAAGTGTGTTGTATATGGAAAACAAAACAAGGGCCATGCCCATTGGTGTTTTGAAGGATGCAAGCATCACGATTCAGGGAGAAAAATTCAAAGGGTATTTCGAGGTTCTAGAGTTAGCGTAGAAAGTGGAACAACTTCCTTGTACTACTTGGTCATCCTTGGTGTTATGAAAACAATACATACCTGCACTTTAACAAGCACTATGCCATTTTAAGAATGCAAATGAGTGGGTAGTGATCCCTATGGATGGTGTAAATATTGTGCCTTACATCGATCCTCAGTAAGTGAAAAATATCTTAACTCAGATCTATGCACATGAGATGCGCGACTTGGAGTATGTTGAGCCAACGAAGGAAGGGATACTCAAGTGGGGAGATGCAACATATTCTATCAGTGTCACTACTTTCATTACTTGTGAAAATTATGCTCATAGTACATATGAAATGTTTGGTTGTGAGTGTCAAGGAAGAGTAACACGAGTGATCAAACCACATACGGTTAGGCAATTCAGAAGACCGCGCTATCAAGTTTACTAAAGAAGGCAAACCAGAAACATTCTTGTGCACCATGGAGGACCATTTGCATGATGAGGGTGAGAGGAGAAATATTCTTGTATATTCACTCATAGGAATGACAGAACGATGGTGGGATACACATAGAGACAACTTGTTAGGATGATGCGAGATTAGGGTTGTTTTCTTAAGCCGGAAGAGTAATAACCTTCATGCAAGGATACCAAGTTATGATGGAGTGATTTCTCCCTGGGCTCACATTCCACATTTTGAAAAGGATTGGATTATGGGACTTGATGCATTACCACCATCTCTATGGGTACATAAGTTCTATTCCACATTATGCGGGTGTGCATGTGCATGGTACATACATGCTGAGTTGAAACATGAGACTACAAATTGGAAGGCAATGACTTCAGATATGATACATGTCTTTGATTACTCTTATACTAAACCACATGCGCATACAATTTGTTAGTTAATGAATCAATTACAATCGAGAGATAATGCGAAGGTAGAGGAGCTTGTAACTCAGTTACATGGTGAGACTCTTTTGGATGAGCACGCCAACACTTGTGAACTGGATGAATTTTCATGAGTACCTCTTCGACCACACATGGAAGGAAAAGATAAAGGCAAGTTGGTGTACATGATTGATGATGAAGAGGTTGAGGATCTAGATATTGAGCACATTGAGGGTAGCGTGATGTCTTAGCTAGATAGATGAGCACACGCGCACATATCACCAACCTTTGAAAAAAAAAAATTTAACATTGGAACAAAGGATGCACCTAAAGAGGAAATAATTAGTGATTATTGGTTAGAGTCTGAAGTTGTAAAGATTATAGAACTATTACATGAATTCCAAGATTTATTTCCTCAAGGCTACCACGAGTTAAAGGGTGTTCATCCCTCACTTGGGGAAATGAATATCAAGCTAAGGGAGGGCACGTGACCAATATGGAAGAGGCCTTATAGGATGAATCCACACTTGTGTGTTAAGGTAAAAGATGAGATAGATAAGATGCTCAAAGCATGCATTATTGAGCTAATAAAAGAATCAAAATGGATCGGTCCAATGATCCTCAACATCGGGAGGATGGCAGAACAAGAATTTGTGTGGAGTATAGAGAGTTAATGCCACTTGTGTTATTGATGCCTTCCTACACCCTTTTATTGAAAAAATTCTTCAAGGTGTAGTAGGGCGCAAAATTTTCTCTTTCATGGTTTTCTGGATACCATCAAGTACGTATAACACGTAAGGATCAACCTAAGACAACTTTTGCAATAAAGTGGGGTTGTTATGCATATATAGTTATGCCTTTTGGGCTTAAAAATGTGCCAACAATATTCTCGTGCGTTGTTGTCCAGGACATTGAAGACTCTATCCACAAGTTCTTGCAAGTGTATTTTGATGACTGGACAATCTATGGCTAATTAAAGACCATTTTGATTTCTTAAGACTTGATGTTTGAAAGATGCAAGCAGTTGAGTATATCGTTGAATATCAAGAAGTGCATATTGCAACACCTTTTGGCACACTTTTGAGGCACATCATATGCAAGGAAGGTCTTTTGGTTGATTCGAAGAATATTGCAGTTATCTTGGGATTAGAAGAACCAATGAATCAGAGTGAGGTGCACGGATTTCTTGGGTATACAGGGTATTACAAGAATTTCATTAAAGGTTATGCTAAGATTGTTTGCACTACTAGAGGATATATTAAAGGAGAAAGGGAAATTATATTTGAGGGATGCACAACAACAAGTGTTTGAGACATTAAAGGAAAGATTAACTATTGCGCCCATCTTACATTTTCCTTCATGGAACTTTTCATTCCATGTACATGTGGATTCCTCGAGGAAAAAATTAGAGTTGTGTTGGCAATCGAGAGAAGGGAATGTTGATCATCCAATTTACTTTGCGAGCATGAAGTTAACACCTATTGAGAAGAAGTATAATACAACCGAGTGCAAGACATTTTCAATGGTGTACATGCTACACACATTTAAACAATATCTTTTGCAATACCATGTGTATTTTATAGTGATCACATGATATTAAAGTATTTGGTTAACAAGCTAGTTTTACAGGTCACATATGTAGATGGATTCTCTTATTCCAGGAGTTTGAATTTTTTGTTATAGTAAATCTTGAAAAGAGTAATTTCAAACTTGGCCACCTTTCACGCATCAATTTTGGAGAAGATGCGCTGAGTATTGAGGACATTATGCTTGATTAACTAAAAATGTAATGTAAGTACTAGTTAATCTAAGTTATACACATATGTAAATAAAGTAAATAGATGTTGTAAATCAATGTAATGATGACCTAAAAAACTACAAAAAGGAAATGATAACCCTAATATGTAAGAGAGAAGAAGAAAGAACTAGTCAAAATAGAAGATGTTCATGGGACCGTGTGTTGTAGAGGTGACTGGAGAATCTGGAAGCAGGAATGACTATGCAAGAGCCCGAAAAGGATGGATTTGGGATGATTCTTTAGACCGGGGCACTAGAGGAGGACTAGGATGCCTACAGCACTCTAGTATGTAGAATGGGTGTGCCCTAGTTTGTGTAAAATCTCGAAACTAATATTCATAGGTTCAATAGGTGGTTTGAAACTCTCGTAGTGTGTCACATCAAATCCTTTGTCTACGCCAGTCACTTTGCTAATTTGAGCTGAAAAGGAAGACCTGAAAAACCCTAAACAAACATCAATCCATAAAAAAGAAAAATGCATATGATAGGGTCGGACTGACCTTAGCTGCCACAATGGTGGTCTTAGTAACTAAGCACTACACTACATTACTGAGACCGAATGTAGTTTTTGTGTGTGTGTGTGTGTGAAACATGCCCTAGGTTGCTCTTGTGTCCAGTCGCACTTTGTGATGTAGTGAGCTATGTGCAGAAAAATGTAATAGATGGTGCATGGAATAGAATAGAATCCTCCCCTATGTTGTGTGTGATGCGGATGTCCTATCCTTGTGCTTTGTGATGGAACTATGTGGATGCAAGTGATCTCTAATGCAATAGATGAATGCAACTCTAGATGAATGATAGTAGTGACTAGTGTTTGGTCCCTCATTATGGTCTCATAACTTTATATTTATAGGGTTCTCTTGATCTAATTTCGTAATTAACCCCAAAATGGTTGACCACCAAAAAGATAAAGACCTCAAATGGCTAGAAAGAGCCCAAAAAGTGGTGGGAAAGTTCAAGAAGGATCGGGGTGCCCATGGTGGGACCAGAGCACCCATGGGTGCCCAAGATTAGCTAACTGGGCACCCCAGTCAAGGCTAAAATGACATAAGATGATGAAAACTAACTAGGAATGTGTGTGGTGGAGGTTGGGAATGACGATAAAAATCAAATAAAAATGGCCAAGAGACGAGGGTTAATTAGTAATTTCTTCACTCAAAAACCCTCTAAATAGTAGTATGAGACCAAGACTAAATAATGTCTAAAGTGCATGATTTTGTGTCTACAATGCTAGATGCGTAAATATTCAGTCACAAGTGTGCACCATCATATTTGGAGGAAATAATAGTATTCTTACACACATGAATGTGTATCGAAGGAATGAAGATAATGGAGAACAAATAACTAGTTATACTCATTGCTCCTTATCAGTTAGTGGGAGGAGACCTGCATAAAATGGGTAGAGATGAGGTAGTGTGGAGATGCGTGTTAGAGCATGAGTATGGGGCAATAATGGAAGAGGCACATGGTGGAATTGTGGGAGGCCATTATGTTGGAGAATCCACGGCGTGTAAGACACTCCTCGCAGGACTATGGTGGGAGACATTCTATAAGGATACTAAGGAATTTATCAAGGTGTGTGATCACTATCAAAGGATGGGAAATCCAGGACAATGTGATGAAATTTCATTGTGGCCCATAACAAGTGCAAAACATTTTGAAAAATAGGAAATTGATTTCATTGGATGAATTGCATCGATTGCACGAGAAACAAGCATGCGATACATCACCACAAACATAAATTACTTAAAAATGTGGGCATAGGCTGCGCATACCAAGGATTGTTCTACCACTATAGCTGCACACTACCTATGAGAGAATATTATTAATGAGTAATGGCTGCCCATTAAGCCTTATCGGTGATAGGGGAAATCATTTCCTTAATGGTAAAATTAGGATATTTCTCGCAGAGTTTATGGTATCCCATCACAAGACAACTCCCTACCACACATAGGTAAATGGTATTGTAGAGGCTTTCAATAAGATCTTGGGATAAACCTTGACTAAAATTTGTGACATGGGGAGAAAGGATTGGGATGAAAAAGTATCAGTTGTACTATGGGCATACAAAACCACATATAAGAGGTTGAACAAAGCAACACCTTTTTAGTTGGTGTTTGAAGCAAAAATTGTATTACTTGTTGAGTTCATGTTACCATCCTCGTATATTGTGCACATATGAGGAATTACATATGAATAGGTAATAGAAGAGTGCATTGAAAAATTAATGCAAATGGATGAATGTTGTGCAATGACACGATGGAGTTAGAAGATAGAGAAGGTGAGACAAAATTCCTGACATGAAAGACACATTAAGAATAAGTCTTTTTCATTATGAGAGATGGTGCTTTTATATGATTAAAAGTTTGTACACCACCTAGCAAAATTAAAATTCCATTGCTTATGATCCTTTACTAAGAACCGATATAATGGATTTAGGTGCATGTCAATTATAGGCGCTTGATGACACTATGTTGCCTAGTTACTTTAATAGAAGTAGGTTGAATCCCTACTATAAATAAGCTTCCTTTCATTGTGTTTGTAATAAGGCAATATTGCCATTTAGTTTAGATTTTCATTTATGTTTTGTTCTTTTTTTTTTTAATAAGCACGTTTGCATGCAAGAGCTGATGTATTTGTGGAAGTATGATGCATAGAGGACCACACATACTCTTAGTGTGGGGTAGCATGTAAAGAGTGTGAAGTGGATTAATGCATAAGTGTGCGCTTGTGTTAGAGAATGATGAAAGGCTAACTGGTATTCTTGCTAGATATGATAAATGCACATGTGCCAATAATAATGGTGTGATTTTCTCATTGATGGATCATCTTACTCAAAGGTGTACAAGTTTGATAGCATGTAGAATAACATGAGGAAGGCGACACAGAAAAAAACTACTTAGTTTGTGGCACATAAAAAGGACATGTTTGGTGTGGAGAGGCACATAGAAAAGTAGTGTTGCTCTAGAATAGAAAGTGCACAAGCGTGGAATGATGCGCACAAGAGGATATGCAACCTAAGAAATTAGTTGTGTATCAAGAGGTTATGCCTACCACGCATGGAAGAAGAACTTGGAAGACCCACCATTGGTTAGAAATAGGCAGGAAATAGGAAAATTGGTGGGAAAATGCCACCTATTGCATTAAATTATCAATTATTTTTGAAATCTATAAATAAGAGTGAGTGATAGTTATAATTCACCTTACAAATTGAGAACTTGTGTGATTCATAGCTCTAGTGAACCGGTGCATTCAAAGGTTTGGAAGAAACCAATACAAGGATTAGAGATCCTTATGTTTAAGAAAATGATGAGTGGAAGTTGTTGAAGGGTTGGAGAAATCATGAATTAGGGTTGTAGGGGACGAGTGAAGAGAAATTTACAGAGTAAAGGAACCAAATTTATTTATAGAGTTGGGGCACGTAGATTCAAGAGTCGAAGCATAAGAGGATTGAGCACCCTGAGATTAGGAGGGTACAAGGTGAATAGTTGGAGTAAGGCTTGGACAATATAAGATTTCGGTTCGATTTAGTGCATGCAAGTTCATGAGTTGAAGATTGAATTTTTCAACACTTCAATTGAAACGAAGCAATGACACAAGTAAAAAAAGTACCCAAGGAAGGAAGAACATGGAGGACACACCTAATGAATAGTTTTCATAGATGCAAGTACCTAGAGGAGGTAATCATGGGAAAGGCATGGGCATTATAGTTGTGGAGATGTAAGATAAGTGAGTATAATCACTATGCGTCGGGGTATGAAATGGACATAAAGAATGATACGATGAAGGAGAAAGACACATGCACTCTAAAAGGGAAGTTGATGTTGGATGAAAAAGTGCGCAAAACCTTGGAGAGTCGAGTCTTGCTACCCTCTGAGTTATCAGTTTTCAACAAGCCCACATGACTATTCTATTGGTTGATGCCATGGGTCCATGAGGACTATTTTTAAATTATCGGTAAGATAATGTGCATCAAAGACAATTGATTGGTAATCACGGGGTTGTGCGAAAAAGGAGATGAAATTGCGATGGAAATACATGATGAGGTAGTTATAGAGGAAACAACCAATGCCTTGCATTATTAAAGGAGAAGCCACACATTTAATGTATCACATATCACTGACCCTGGCACTAGATCAGCCACATCTTTAGTAAGTTGCAAATGTAGAGCCTCAAAAAGATGGACTGAGGTGAACAAAATATTTTGCATATTGCGCATAAAATGGCTCAAGGGACCAAGTACAACATTGTGTTGTACATTGCGAAGGGAATTATCGAATAAGCAAAGACGTAACAAGATAAAGGAGAAGTGATAACATGGGAGTCTATCCTACTTTGATTTTGTTATGGGAGTTTGGCATTATAGATGGCCCAGATGGGAACAAATGGGATCGACCCATCGAGAATAGGTCGATGTTGAAAATATTCGGCAAATATACATGTGATGATGAAATAACCAATGCATACAAAATGTGCCTAGAAGTGTGGTATAAGAAAATGTGTGACACATTTGAGAATGAATGGTGCATACCTAGGAGCTGCCAACGAAGATGGATGGCCAAGTAGACTTGTTGTTAAGAAGAATTTCTACCTTGAGAGATTTTAATAGGTCAATAGAGAGATGGGGCCTTTATGAAAACTTCCATTTACATTTACAACAAAATATTTCCAAATCTCGGTGAACCGAATCAAGGATGCACAATCCTTGAAGTTAAACTCTAATAAGGTAGACATAGATTACCATACTCTATGTAATACCTATGGCTACGTGACAAGGAAACCCTATGAAGAAATAATGGCGTTTGATTTAATGGACTTGAATCTAATAATTACTTTAGCAAGTTGGTAGGAAAGAAGGCATGTCGAGTATATGTATATCTCAGGCCAAAGTTGAAGGATGGAAAGGTAGTCAATTTGTGCGACACAAATCTCACTATGCCACCATCGGGGAGAATAGAAACAAGCACGTATATAAAGAATCACAAACTTGATCGGTCCATCATAGGAAGAAGAAGAGGAAGAAGAATAGGAAGAGGAATAGAGTCAACTGGACCAAAGCTTTGAAAAAGGAGGTGGATGGAATGAGAATTTATAGTGCACACACCGGTAATCCTAGTTGAGGCGCGCGTGAACCAATCCCGAGATAAGGAGGCGTGAGATGAAGAAAATAAAAGGATGGAGAACTCAAAGGAAAGGTTCCCTCTTGTTATTCATGTTATAGATGAAGAAGAGCTCACACACTTTGAGAATGAACAAAAAGAGTTAGAGCTAGAACATGAGGTAGAGCAGAACAAGGAGGAGAAATCACATGAGGATGAGTAGGAAGACATAGGGATAAAGAAGAGTAGGAGTTGACACAGGAGTAGCATATGACGAGACAACACCCGAGTCATTATACAGATCTAGAAGGCCAAGGCATGACACACCCCAAAAACAAATGTCCTACATTAATGACCCCACAAAATTAATAAGGGAGCACTTCCAAATCTCAAAGGATGTGGATTAGCTTTATGGTTGGGAAATGTTTGGTAAATCCCAAGCCCATCCAAAGACGTGCAAGATGTTTTCATTTTCCATGCAAACACGCATGGAGGATCCAAAATTCGAGCTAAACACGGATACGATCGGTGAACTGCAAGGGAGAAAATATCCCACAAATAAAATACCAATTTTGGTTTCAACACACCTATTAGATGCACAGGAAAACAACACGCTAATAAAGATGTCAAATGGAGTTACACACAGAAACATTGATAAAGGAGTAACACTATGCAATGTACAAGAAATTTTGAATATGTTAGTTGGAAAAATAAGAAGCTAGTTTTATAGTTAGGTAAGACCAAATCCTAAATAACTATTGTAAATACAAAGGCTATAGAATTTATTACACGATTGTGAATTATTTTCCGGATATAGCCCTAGAAGTAGAAATGAATAAAAGAGTGGAAATTGACACCCTAGAGGAATTGGTTGATTTATTGATAGAGAAACTAAATAAAGGGCATGGGTCAATGATAGAAGACTTGGCATAATAAAAATGGGAAAAGGTTGACCAAATAATAAAGGGGTATGAAGAATTGGGTGCTGAGATAAAGGAAGTTGCGTAGAGGGCCTAGAAAATATTTGCGTGATTTAAGGACGCCTTAATAATATGTGTTCCTTACGAGAAGATGAACTGGAGTTAAATAGTTTAGAAGCCTCATTATATACATGATATAGGGTAGCATGTGAATTTTTTTGTAAGAGGTAGGGGCTAAGAAAAAGTATGAAAATCCAGTGTGACAATGTAAAGGTAAGGCTAGCAGAGGCGTAGGAAATGGTAATGAGAAGAGTGGATATCCTGGAAGGCATGATTGCTGAATGGGATATAATTTTGAAGGAGTTATAGGAGAAGGATAGATATTTGACCTTGGAGAAGATTCCCAACATTGTTGAATCAACACTAGGATGGTCGAGATTGTGCTAGAAGAATGGAAGCAACTAGAGGCATCCATCAACCTAGAATTTCCCGAACTTCTACCAACACCTTGAGCCTAGTTTTGGAGTGCACGATGGTAAAAATCCTTTATTCCTTGGATTATTTTGTGGATTTTCTATATTCTTTATTCAACGGTGATTCTTTATTTTTTCGATTCATTGATTCTTGTATTGTCGAGGATGAACAATATCCCTAGTGTGGGGTAATGTTGGATTGAAGAAATGACTAAGTATGAAGACATGCACAAAGGCATAAAGACACACAAGGGTTCATGTGGAAGCATGGAAGAAGGATTTACACAAGTTAAAGGACATGCACATGTGCACATGAATGTATAAGGAAAGGACATTTGAAGGATTGCGCACAGGGACAACAAACTTAAGAGTTAACCAGATTTTGAAGGAAGGTAAAAATAGGAAAAAGTACGGGTTGGTGTGGTCAACACAAAAAAGCTATAAATAGAAAAATCATGGATAATGCATGGATTGAATAGGATAAAGCACATTCGGGGGTAATAATAGACACAAACTATACATGGAAAAGGACCAAAAACTATTTATAGTGCATGGGATAAAGATGGAACTTCCAGATAAAAGTAGGCTGCACATGGAGAACCACATGATGACACATAAATATAGGAAAGTAAATCATGCAATATATGTATAGGATTAGTATAAGAATATATTAAAGCATGTAAAGCGGTGAAGGAAAATTTCCCACATTATATATGTGTGTGTAGATGTCCATGTAGGGAGATATACATGTGTGTGTGGAGAATAATGAAGATATAAATATTGTGAGTAGGTGATCCGTAAACCAGACAATAATTTTTTCCTTGACCACAGACCCTTATAGGTAGTTATTCTTTTTACTTAATTCACCCCATTATAATAAACTTTAATCAAATGAAATGCAAGAAGAAGAACCACAAAGGCATAAGGGTTGATAATGGAGTTCGGCAGAATGCCTACGTCTTTGGGTTCAAATATTGAATTGATTCATTAAAAACAATTCCAATTTTTAAATCTAATACAAAATATAAAATGAAGCAATAATGAACTTGATGTGCTAGTTGATTCTACTAATTTCGAACCAGTCTTGGAAAGCATGGTGCTACAACATAGCTCCCTAAGACCGAGTTGATTCCATGAGAATCCAAACTCGGTCCTTAAAAGGCTTAGTATCTTGTAGTACATCTCTCTAGGTTTGTCATCTCAAGAATAACTCAATGCCTCTACTGCATGAAAACTAACCTCTGCATGGTGTTAAGTCTCTTGATATCAACATACAATAATGATCCTCTTTTACTCTGTTGCACGAAAAGAATAAGCCTCTACATAAAGCTAAGACTGATCCAATGTCTGATGTTGATGATGACCTCCTTTCACTCTGTTGCATGGAAAAAAACCTCTATGTAGAGTTAAGTTGATCCTAGTTTCACCAATGAGATCAATAGTGATTATGACCCTCCTCCAACAAACAATCTTGGCAATACATCCAACGTACTAAAAATATGAGCCGCAGTACTTCTCTAGTGCTTCGTCACATCCCTCGGCTTCCAATGGTGTCTCCAGGATTCCCACACAAGAATAAGGTGTCAATTTGGACTTTGCACTAATCGGTGAGTTAACAAATAATAACTCCCAATTTTACATGTGCCTATTAAATAATGGGACTTATTTTATCATGTTGATAACTATAATATCAGTCGTTTATCATATTCCTATAACAAATAATGTAGGACTTACTTCTCAAATATTGCCTATAATAAATAATATAGACCTTTAGGCATCTTCATAGGGGCCTTTATATTTCACCCTAAGGATTCATATAATTTCTCCATAATTTTCCTATAATAATAAATAGGTCAAAATATTTCTCCACTATGGCTTAATATGTTAAGGCTCCTCAATATTCTCCTCTTCCTTTGCTCAAAGCTCTTTGGTGCGGAGATTGTTGTTTGAATGAGGATGGAGAGGGCATTTTATAGGCCTAGGTGGACCCGAGGAATGTGTTATATCAAATATCCTCCACTTCATTGCCAATCAACTCGGTTGGTCAAGTTGTTTCAAGCATTGTAATTCTTATGGGGAGGTCATGTGTTCCGATCCCGCTCCCACCTCCTACGCCGATCACTTTTTCCCTATGAATGACCCAACGCCACATCCTCTGTCGACCTCCTTATCGACCCCTCTATTTTTTCCATGTGATCTATGACCGCGGTGTCTCTTTCCCGCCAACCATCGACCTAATTTTTTCCGTCCTCATCCATACCTTTCGTTGACCTACGTCCATGTGTCCCCCCGTGTGTCTTCCGACCATCCCACTATTGCCATGTCCTAAGGCCTTTCTTTGTATCTTATCCACATTAACGTGGATTATACCACATTCATGGGGATATGAATGAGGAAGGGCTATATAGCCCACGGGGTTATAATTTTTATGGCTAAGGCCATGTAAATCCACTTTTATCATTTGTATAAATGTGATTAGATCGCCTTATGGCTCACCAAACTCATCATCTCATCATGGATAGCTTGGCCTATCAAGTTGGTTCAACTTTCCACCCTTGGAATGATGTGAGAATGTGGTGGCAGGCCACGTGGTGTTAGAGGACCCAACACGTTAGTAATATTTTTTATCGTAGATGAAATGATGATATCGAGCGCCAAAGACCAAAGGTCCAAAACATGAAGTCATTTTTTCTCCTTCGTTCGATTTCACTTTTACCACTCTTCGTTGTCTAATTGGCTAGTTGACTCTGTTGAGTTTGAAGCTGTGACCAAACTTTAACCAACCACAACTTTCACGCATAGGATCTATTTTTTTGTTCTTGTAGTTAACAAAAAGATCACGAATTCTAATTCCACACTATGAAATTTTCAGGAGATTTAGGGAAATTTTTTCCTCTAGATTAGTAGGTGAGTCCCATGTATGAGTTTTGCCTTACACATGAGTCTCTGTAATGGAGATTGGATGAGCCTACCATATTGTAATGCATCATGAACATAATGAATACAAGCTCCTTTAGTTGACCAAATATCTTTACGCACACCATAGAAGTTCATGTTCTTCTTACACAATATTTGTATGTTATGTTAACCATGTTTACATGAACCACATCTTGATTTCCACCCTAGAAGGAACCTGAAAGAATTACGCACGCTTCGGTGAGTGCTTAAAATTATGTCTATGTACCAACACACCTAAATTTGTTGTGTTAATTCACTAGAATGCAACGTGACATACACTTGGAAAGGGGTTGAGAGATTGAAGTATTAAAAACTACAATTAGTCATTTCTATGCACTTCTCTTCATTCACCTTTGTAGGTAGTAACATATATCCTATAATGAACAATAAATTTCCATGGTTGAGATCCATTAAAAACACAAATGATTGTGCAACTAATTTCCATTTTGTCTAAGGATCAATGACTTCAAGGCCTCCTCTACCTTTGAGTTAAATTCTTTGTTTCCATGAGATTCCATACATACTTTTGTGTCCTTCCAACTTAGTCCAAATTAATTTTGTTGAGTTTGATGCTTTTTTGTAGCATGATTTTGAAAGACACGAAGATGAGTTATAAACATTAGTTACAAAAAATACATTATTAGTGAATTTGATTTTTCTGGTGAAGGATAGGAATTTATAACCCCAATAGTCAAGTTTTCTCTAAAATTTATTCAAAAACCACTTCCACGTGTTGATAAGGTAAATTGCAAGTTTGAAAGGAATACCAAAATATCTAGTAATTTCTTTATGTTGAACTCGATGCCACTAAGAAGGGATCCAATGTGGACCTAATGAGGAGTGGGGTTATATTGAATCATAATGAATTTATTCTTATGCATTAAAATTTCAGACCTTGATATGCCACAATACAACTCAATCACATCCACTACATGATTGATTTCCTCTTCATTATTGTGGTGAAAAAAACATACTATCATCAAATGAAATGAGATTTGAGGGCACAAGTGTTGTTAGGAAAAGCAATCCCTTTAATAATATTCTTATCATGAGCTCTTTGTAGTAAATATCCAAAAGAACCTACACCCAAAACATATAGAAAAGGGGCGAGAGGATCAGCTTGGTTGATGGATTGTTTGATAATAAAGAGTTTAGTGAGAGAACTATTCACTAAAATTTTAGCTAAGTTATCATTGAACAAAATTTTGAATTTTTGAATCATTTATCCCAAATCCCAACCAACTTAGCATATTGAGGGTAAATGCCACTTGATTATGTTATAAGTTTTTTCAAAGTAAAGTTTGATAATAAGAAAATATTGAGAGGCTTGTTGGGCATGTTCTCAGATTCCAAAGCCAAAACCAAGTTGCCTTGAACGTACCATCCTCCTAAAAAATATCATTTTTATAGGCTTGATAATCTCTCTAATGCAAGAACATCTGAAGAGAAAAAGAAATATTACATTAACCTAAAATAAGTTAACCCTTTTAATATGTCCAAATCTTGAAGTGTACAAGAACTAGTGCACATCAACTTGGAAGTCTTTTGTGTTTTGCAATTTTAGCTTTGGTATAACATACACAAGGAATAGTTGTGTAAGAATCAGATGCATTACACAAGAAAATAAAGTGTTCAAGAATTTTAACGTATGTTATATCACAAAATAAATTTATATCACCGAGGAGATAGAAATGATTGAGGGTCGATGAGCATGAGTACATAAACTTTGGCACGTTCAAAGGGGATTGCATAAGGTTAGGGGAGATGTGCCGATAGGTGAGCACCCTAAATTTGCACATGTAAAAGACTCATGTAGGTACCTTGTTGGTATTTAAAAATTACACCATTTTGTAGCATATGATCAAAAGGTATTCCCATTTTAATTTAATGTGTTGAATTGGAGGGAAATGCATAATTTGAATATGTTTGGTACAAAAAGTAGGTGCACCAATAATTGAGCATGGGTGACCAATAGATGAACATCACACATGTCATAATATGATTGGCCATTACAAACTTTATTAGGTACTCTTTACATATTTATTTTTATATTGAGGCATTCAATCACAAATCCATGTTCATCTTTTGGTACTTATTCACTAATTGGCGCCTCTCCTTAATGTGAAAGAAAACGAGAAAATTGTAATCTAGAAACAACTAAGGCTCGATTTGAGTACAAGGCATTGCCACAAAGAAACATGAGGAGTGAAAAATATGATCATTTTGATAGTGGATATTGTGGATATAACAAACCACACAAGGATTAGAAGAATATCTTGATGAGTGATCGAGGATTAAGAGGTCACGTAGGAATAGAGTAGGCCGAGGTATCTACCAAGGAAACATTTCAAAGAGGATTGAATGGATGCATACATTTCTCATAGGGTTTGAATATATAAACTATTATGGGAGAATTTTAATATTTTAGCCTCACTAATATAATAATTTCCCAAGTGGTTGTATCACCGGTGTATGTGAAAACATATTTTCATGGTCAACGGATTCCTAGGCATGACTCGCACTAATTGGTTTAAGAGCATAGGATATCGGTATTAGAGTGTGAGAGATTTAGTAAAGAGTGAATCCTACGTAGGATTGCAAGGAGGACTTGAAGTAGTTGGAGTTATTTTAGAGAGTCAAGATACCACCTAAAAGGCCCAATAAAGGAGGCACTATTAATGCATACAAAGTGGGAATGCTAGTTGAATTTTTAAATGAGCCGAGAAATGTGCATATTCGACTGGAGGTCATAGAAGAACACCGTTGAAGTGGTTTTGTAGTGAGAGATGATCAAGGTGATGTTGAGGAGGAAGTAAATTGTGTAGATGAAGAAATTGAAGGTGGATTAGAATTTATAGAGGCTAGAGAATTGATGCTTTTATATGGTATATGTAAATTGGGTCATGGTCCAAAGTTAGATGTTCCATGTTTCTTGAGAATGTTAGATCCTAAATAATTATTAGAATGGATCATAGAAATGGATGACCATTTTGAGTTTGAAGAGATTGGAGACCCTGGAAGGTGAATATTACTTAGACCTAGGCTTAAGGGTCATGTGAAACTATGGTAGCAAGAGGTTCAAAGTGAGTGCAAAAGTAGAGAAAGGAGAAAATAACCAAGTGGGACTAGCTTGTCATAAAAAGAAGAGTAACCCATACTTGGAGACTACTATATGGATATATTCAAGAAGTTGAAAAATCAACATTAGAAATAATTTTCATAGAGTACACTAATGATTTCTACCAAATATTTATTATAAAATTTGACATAGTGAGGTGGAATAGAAGAAGGTTGTAATATATATTAATGGTATGAGGTTTAGAATCCAAGAAGAATTAATTATGACTTAGATCTAGACAATGGAAGAATCCTATCAACTTATACTTACATATAAAGAAAACCTATCGTGTAACAAACCAAGAAATACATGTGGAAGAGGTATATTTTTGTGTGACGGAGGAATGAGTAACATTGGTAGAGGTAAATCAAGATAAAGCAAAGTTGATGTGTACAATGACACACAAGCACAAGAATCAAGATTTATGCGTGGAGGAGAATCTTACCCATATCTAGGATGTGGAAGATTTAGAAAAGGAAGGTAAAGATGATTTACTAGAAATTTTTTTCAAGTGTGGACAAAATGGGAAACATATATATGAGTTTTTTCAAATGAAACATAAAGGAGGAAGTAGATGAACCGAGGAAAGAAAACATGTAGTGCACAAAGATAAGTTAATTTGATTGACAAATAATTTATAAGAACCATAATGAAGAGAATATATCTTGATGAAGAGGCTTCTCTTAAAGTCAACATAGAAAGAGGATGGACTTATGTAGGGGAAGAATATTTTTAGACAATTGGTAAGTTCATAGGTAAGTGTTATGAGGTTATTTATGATAGTGACAACATGGATAACTTAGTTTATGGTGAGATGGTAGAGAAGTTGGGGTTGATAAGGTTACACATCCCAACCTATATGAATTGTCATGTCTAGACTAGGGCGTCAAATCTTGGTGAGAGAAATAATTCTTGTAAAATTATAGATAGGTACATATCACGATGAAGTGTTGTGCAATACCATATTGATGAAAGTTTGTCATGTATTGTTAGGAAGGCCTTGGAAGTATGAAGGTTTTGCATGATGAGAGAAAAAATGATAGTTACTCAGAGAAGGATGGAAATATGTTTAACTTGTGTCCTTCTAAGGATAAGAAACAAGAGTCACATATGAGAGTTTGTGCATTTGTGTCAATAGTGATAGGAAATTATATCTTGTAAGGAAGAAGAGAATATGTATTTTGCATTGATGCAAAAAATTATGCAAGATATGTGCACAAAAAGGGATGAAGTTCCAAGTTATGTGTGCACACTTTTGAGTGAGTTTTTAGATATAGTTTTGGAGGATTTTCCAGACAAGTTACTTCCCATGCTCGGTATCATTCACTAGATATAATTGGTACTTAGAATGATATTTTCAAATAATGCATGGTAAAGGATGATGCCTTGGGAGAATGAGGAAGTATATAGAAAAGTGCAAGAATTGTTGGATAAGTAAATAATTACAGAAATATTGAACTTGTTTGCAATTCTTGTAGTGATAACACAAAATAAAGAGAGAAGAAATGAGGATAATGACGAATGTGCATTGATTCAAGTGTCTGTAGACACTTAAAGTTGGCAATTTACTCTTTGACACTACTAGTGTTGACAATGAATTTTGCTAAGATAAATATAACCTTCCCACACCCACTTAACACATTCCAAGGTCTCATGTTTATCTTGTTTATCCTTACGAAATAAATTTCAATTATTTAGAGCACAAAAAAAAATCCATAGGCGAGACATCATGAAACAATTTCCAAACTTCAGGTTACATATTTTCCTTCCTTGTTCAAGGTCGTATAGTTTGGTCGGGATGGTATATCCAGTCTTGAGTGACTTATGACGGTCTTAGAATGACATTTCCTCAAATTTTCTTTCAAATTCATAGTTTTTTTTGTCTTCTAATATCTCGGGTCTTCCTTTCCTTGATAAATCATCTACAAAACCCTATATAAACAAATAAAACTATCGTTATCCCAAATTTTCACCCCTGCAAAATTGGGATACCTATTCAAAATTTGAAGTACAAGATTCTGGGATGAAGAAGGCCATCAAAATTCAACCCCATTAGAAGAGAAAGTTAGCATGTCTTTTGGTTTGGTCAATTTGGTCTTTACTCATAGTGAGTTGGCAAGCCGCGACAAATTTTGAATTTTTGTTCGAGCTCATTGTGAAATTGGGTCAAACAATAGTTTGGTTGGATGGCTAGAGCATTGGTCGGCCATGTTAGATGGGTCACAATTTGGTCAGTTGGGTTGGACGATCGAGATGGATGACATCTAATCCGTCGAGTTGGTTGGTTGGGTTAGACGATGGTTTGGTTGGATGGGTTGTAGGTGTTTTAGCCGGGTTAGATAGGTGATGGGTTGTATGACATCCAACCCCTAGTATGGAAGGTAGTTAGTCAGCTTAGATAGATGACAACCAACCATTACGAGTTGGATGTCGCCCACCCCGGTACATGTAAGGCGGTTGGTCGCTCGAGATAGATGGTGTCCAACCATTTCGAGTGGATGACATAAAGAGTTCATGGTTGGTCATGTGGATGGCGTACGAAGAGGTTATCGATAGGGTAAGACATCATCCAACCCCCAGGTTGGTCGACATGGATAGACGTTGTCCAACCCCTTCAAGGTTGGCGGCGCATGAATTAGACAACCAACTCAGATGGATGACTCATAGTTGTACAACATGGTTGGTCAACTTGTCATTTCATCATCAAATTTGTAAGAATGGTCTGTGACCGAAGCATGTACTATCACAAAGTTATATGTCATCGAACCCCAACATGGTTGGATGACATTAGGTTAGACAACCTACACACAATTATATGGATCATGGTTAGATGATCATCTAACCCGAATATGGAGAAGAACTCATAGGCTAGGCAGTTTTCTCAAAGGAGGTTGTACATACAGCGCAAAGAGGATGAATGACGCCCAACCCAATATGGTTGGACGCCCCTGCTGCAATTGATGAGTTACAAGCCGAGGTAAGGGTAGATGAATGAATGACAACCCAACAACCATAATTAATGAAGCATGGCACCCATGACTTCCGTGTAAGAAAAGTACCAAATTGAATGGTTTCCCATACCTCTTTAATGCATCCTCTTTGGTTGGTGACCCAAATTGCCTATATATTGTAAAATTTTCCTCATTTTGAGGGGATTTTTTTAAAAGCAAAGGAACTATGTCAAAAATTTCCAAAGCTATTATGAGATAAAGGCCTCAAATTTGGGCTTATTGTAAAGGATTTTTCCTTGTACTTATGTTATAATGGATTGTGTATGTTTCTAAGAAATAAAATTCATGTTTTGTGGCCATTTTCACCCTAACTTGTATGAAATTACATCTTTTTCCTTCCATTATATTTGCAAGTATATTGTGCATGTATCTATCTCTTTGTAGGGTTTGTAGTTTGTTGTGCTTTATGAATATAGGGAATTGAATATTGTCTTGGATTGTGGTGCTTCTACCAACCCTCTCCTAATTTTTTCTCTCTATCTTTCACTCACTTGGATTGTCTCACCCTTTCTTAGTGCATCACCTTCACTTAGAGTAGTTTTATTTCATGCATATTTATATCCCTATCTCCTTAGAAAGTATTAGGATATGATTGGTTTAGCTTTCCATTCTCTGCACTTTGGAGAAGTTGGAACTAGGTTAGAAGAAGAAGTTGGCTTTCTCCAGAGGATTATCCTACTTATAAGGCCCCACACTACATGATAATACCATGTTATGCAAGTTGCATTGATTGCCCCATACAAAAAATCACAAGCAATCAGGGGTGCTATAATTTTGCACTAACAACTACCTAATTTTCTAACCTGTAAATCTCATGGAAATGTATTGATCCACTAACTTAATACACTTGTAAAAGTAACCCAAGTCTCCCAAAATATCGCAATAACACATATAAAGTCATTAGGGTAGAAATATCTATAGATCTAAAGCTTCTTACTAGGGTAAGACATAATCTCCCCGCACTTAAAGATCCCTTTCCCAATTATATAAGCAAGAGTAAAAATCAACTCAAGCATGGTCAAAGATGTTTGTCAAATCTAGTTGCATTAATTCAAATATTATATGTTAGGTGGAGAAAATGTGAGGTTTGAGACCTCTTTAAAGTAGTGCTAACATCGATGGTGCACAAAGGTTCCCACAACCCAACTAATGTTTGTTTTGTAGGACTTCTTCCATGACTAGGGTTTGAAATCATCATCAAAGTGTTCAGAGAGTTTCATAACATGATAAAAAATTAGGCTTTGAAAGTGAAAGAGAGTTTCAGATAACTAACAGTTTCATAAAGTTTTACATCCCATATTTGATAAGGTATAAGACCATGGCTGAAGGGTAAAGCGTATGGTATGACCCCTGACAGAGTTATAGAGTCCCGCCCTAGGTTGAATTCCAACTACATGATCCAAAATGAAGCTTAATCAAGTTCATATCTCTCTATTCTTGCATTTCATCCTCCAATAACCTTCTAGAATTGTCTATAATCATCTAAGTGCACTCATTCCTCTATATTGTCAAGTTTGCATCTTATTTAGCATATCAATTACAAGTATAAAAGCATTATTCTGATTGTGATAATTAATGTTAGAATTTAATTAATCAAAATATCCACCTGTTGTTAACCCTTACATCCTTTAGTGTACTAATTCACTAAAATCAATTAGGTTTCATGTTAAATCTAATTAGGGTGTAAATATGGTCATTAATAAGATAAAAATCCAATATAGATTTCCATTTCCAAGGATGGATGACCTTATGGACTACTTATGTGGAGCAAAGTAATTCTAAATATAAAATTGAATAGCGGACATCATCATATTCACATTAGAGAAGGGGATGAATCAAAAATACATTCAAGACAAAGGAAGGATTGTATGAACATTTTTTTATCTCATTCAAATTGAAAAATGTGTCAAGCACATTCATGCACCTCATGACCAAAGTATTGAAACCATTCCTTGAAAATTTGTCATTATGTACTTGGATGAAATTTTGTTTTCAACAAAATGAACAAAAAAACACTTAGAGCATCCATACAAGAATTAGAGGATATTGTAGGAAAAAAATTCTGATCCATGTACAAAAATGCATCTTTATGCGCAGGAGTGTGTATACATGGGCTTCATGATATCCTCAAAAACATTTATAATGGACCCGAAGAAGGTGATAAGACTAATAGAATGACCATCTCTCGGGGAGTGTGAATGAAACAAGTAATTTCCATGGACTTATAATATTTTATTGGAATTTCATCTAAAACATTAGTCGGATTTGCGTGATGATAATAGAGGTTATGTGAGCTAGTAAAAAATTATTTTGACATGTTTTAAAATTACATAACTACTTTTAGTGTTTCAAACCTCAAGTAAATTCTTTCAATTGGGTTTCAATGTGATTGGAACCACCATTGGCATTGTACTAATTTGGGAGGGTAAAGATGTGGATTATTGCATGAAAATTTGAATGACGTGAAAAGAAGATATTCAATCTATGATTTGGAGTTCTATGTAATCATGAAAGCACTCAAGAAATGAAGGAACTATTTGTTGCTAATGGAATTCATGTTGTATACTAATCATTATGTGTTATAGTTCATAAATAGTTATGTGAATTTAAAATCAAAGGAATATGAAATGGGTTAAGTTCTCGCAGAGCTACACTCATTTGTGTTGAAGCATGAAAGCAAAAAATATAAAAGAAGGTTGTGGATGTGTTGAGCCAAAAGATTGTCTTATTGGATGTAACTTGAGGATTGAATTCATGGGTTTTTGCACCATAAAGGAGCTATACGTGGAAGATGGAGATTTTTGGATGCATGGAGAGCATATGCAAAACCACTAAGTGTGGATAGGACATTGTGATTGGATAACTTTGTGCAAGAAGGGATGTTGTTCAAAGGAAAATAGTTGTGCATACTAGGAGGATCTATGCATAAGAATTTGATAAAAAAGAAGCATGAATGAGGTTTAGTTGGTCACTTGGCATGTGAAATACTTTGGTTCTACTATAGGAACACTATTTATGGCCAAGTATGGGTGTAAATGTGCACAAGTATGTGAAAGAGAGTAAGATTTTACAATTGGCAAAGGGGTGAATTCAAGCACTTGATTGTCTCAACCATTTTTATACCAAAGATTCCATGGGATGATGTCAACATAAATTTTTAAATAGGATTAAAAAAATTAGAAATTGTAGACACAAAATCTATACACTTGGGTACATTTCTAGGTCCTAAAAGCATGTTAGCATTTACATAATTCCTTTGGCCTTCTACTTTGTCTTCTGTACTTTTATTGACTTTATACATCTTACACTCTTGTTGACATCTAACAGTTTTATCTTTCTATGGCCTTGGAAACTAGTGCCCAGTTGGGACACTAGCACCATGTGTTCTTGTCCTACTAGGTGCTTATGTATTTATTTACCTTTTTCTTATCCTTTTGGACCCATTTCAATTCTTAATTAATTTTTACTACTTTGGATTGGCCTTTCAGTTGTCAATTACGAAATTTAAACAAGGGAATCATATAAATACACATATATGTTTTCAAAATAAAGGACCAAGAACTAAGCATTACATACTATCACCTAAGCTTACATCCAAAGGCACAAGAGAATTCAAAGCATCCATCTTGCACACTCATTCAAGGGACACACACTCATTAAAGGGATAAGTGTTGCATCACTTCAGCATACACAATATAGGAGGGGAAGTTTATTCTATTCCATGTCACACATTCTATACATCTGCTACATTCTAGATCTAGTCTGCTATCATTTATGTAACTTTCAAAAGTACATCCTAGGGCATCATTACACATACTCTCACACAAAATTACATGGATTCTTAGATGTAGTGCATTGCTTGGTACTAAGTTCACTCTTCGGGTGACTGTCGGTATTAGTTTGATTCCACATTCTACATCTTCTTTATTATATTTAATGTGGGTTGTGGACATGTGTAGGTAGACAACATTATTTTGTAGGTTATATGTACATTTGTACATTCAAGGACAATCAAACAAATACTAGTAACAAAGCTTCTGAAATTAGCCATATTAGGATTATTCACATGGACACTAGTGCCCAAACCCTCATGTCCTCCGGTGGACACTCATGTTTGGCACATTCTTGAGCTTCAGAACCTCCAACAAGAATTGAAGACAATATTCTCAGTCTGTTTCAGCTATTCACCTACCTGATCACTTCCAGATTTCTTAAAAATCAGCAAAGTCACTCTATCTTCTCCTCTTGCTTAGGATTTCACAATTGTATAAGATTTTTTGATTACATATTTACTATATATTGGCATTTGTATATCATACACTATATTAGTTACTCTGCAATTAGATTTAATTCCATTTATATTAAATCATTTGGTGAACCCCAATCATGATCAAACACTTGGATCCTTCTTTTTCCTATTATATATGATCTTCTTTCATGGATCCTAAAATTCCTCAAGTCTCCTTGTATCAATTACTTCAAATTCACCCACCTTGCAAATATGTTCTACAAAAATCCCTAGATACTATGTATCTTCCTTGTAATACACCACCCACACAAGTAAATGCGATTTTCAATCATCTATCTAACAACCCTATCGATCCTCGTACTATATCCAATCATCCCATCTTAGAGTCAATTTAAGCTTTACACCATGCTTTTCAAGATAAAATTCACACTATGGAAACCATGATTACATCCCTCAAAGCTGAAATCCCATATCTTAAGGATGTTTCTCATGCCCATGCTAGTTCTTCTTCTACACCACATCCTAATCCTATGTCTTCTACATGTGCTCATATAAGTGAACCCACAGTCTTACTTCTACCAACACCTCTCAAATTTGATCTAAATTGTAAGCAACATGATATTCTTCCGAGATCCTCAATCACTAGTTGATCAAATTGCCAAATACTCATTGCTAGCCTCCTTATCGACTTTCCAAATATGTAGGTCTCCCATTTTGTAATTATCACATACTTAAGGGACATCATGATGATGATTTCTATGCTTTAAAATGAATAATTAAGCACCTTGAACATCGAGATTTTATTTCATTTGCTACACAACATTCTGCTATATGTTCATCTCTAATTGCTAAATCCCACTAGGCTCCAAAATTTGATCCCTCTATGTCTAATGAGCATAATGTCCTAACTACTAATGTTCTTTCTTCGGTAAGTCAATATCCACCTACCCAACCCAATATCATACATCCTTTAAAAATATTTACCTCGTTATCTCCTCATGTTAAGTCATCTGCAGCTTTACCAATTCCAACTAAGAAACCAAATTAAAAATATCTTCCCATTACCTCCTCTTGTTGAGTCCGCTACATCGTTACCAATTCCAAATCAGCAAATACAAACCACAAAAAACCAACCAATTCACCATGTGATAGCTAACCTCTTTAAAATCTTTTTTTCAACCCAAAATCCAACCCTGGTCCTACTCTTGCTCCTACCTACCATTGTGATGACTCTATCTCTTCTCATGACACATCTCAAACTCTCCCAAAATGGCATGGTCTCTCTCACATCATCACATAAATCTCCATCACTCACACACTTGGGGGACATTGCGCTTCCCCCTATATTACTATCACCTATCTCTAGTGCCCACCATTGCACTTCACGCCCCGCACTTTATTTCTAAACCTTCTATGCATACTTAATTTACTTGGTACACATATTGTACCGTTATAGACACTAAATCATGCACTTTGGGTAAATTTCTAGGTCCTAGTCACATACTACTATTCATATGATCCCTAAGTGAGAAAACTAATTGACAACTATCTTTGGACTTTTATCTGTGACCATGACTAGGTGACACTTTACTGTTTTATCTTTATTGACTCTAGACACTAGCGCCTAGCCAGACGTCATCAAACTCACTCCTTTTGGGGCATCTTATTTTCTTATGGGTCGGCCTTCCAGCTTGTTAAATGTGAAATTCAACCAAGGGAATAATATCAATAGAAAGCTATGTGACCATAATAAAGGGCCAAGCTCTAAGAATGTTGCATCCAAAGGCATTCTAAAAGCATCAAAGCATCCATCTAGCAAACTTAATTCAAGGGACAAGGGACAAGGGACTGTATTTTATGCATACATGCATAGGAGGGGAAGTTCATTTTTCCATCCACACATCTACTTACATTGCTACATCTAGCTTTCTCGTTATTTAAGTGCATCTTGCACAAGAGCCACCTAGGGCATGATTATTACACACACACACACACACATGAGAACTACATGGATTTTTAAATGTAGTACAACACTTGGTCTTAAGTTCACTATGTTGGTTGATTTCGGGGTCATTCGACTCCCATTTGCATCTTTTTTAATTTTTATATTTGATGTGTTTTGGGGTTTTATAGGAGATCATTTGTTTTGTAAGTTACATGTGAATTTTACGGGCATAGTGCGACACACAAACGTGAAAAAAAAAAAGGTGGGTGACCATCTTGCGAAATATAAGAAACCACTTTTTGACCATTTTTCGTAGTCATGGTGCCAAAAAAGAGGTCTCCAGTGCCTAAGCGCCCTGACCTAGATCCAGCACCCTAGTCCCAATTATTTTCGGAATTCACACAATTTTTTTAAAGCATGATGGTGAAACTTTCCTCCTCTTGTTCATCAGTTTTCCAGTCCAACACACTTTGGGATTCAATTGTAAAATCAGCTAAGTCTCTTATTCCCTCTCTTACACTAGGGTTTCAATTTTATCTATCTTATTGCTTAGGTCAGATTTGTACTTTATTTTTATCATTACATTGTGACTCTACAATTAGGGTTTTACAAATTCCTAATATTTGTTAAATCATTTGGTGAACCTGTCTCATTCGAACACTCTTGGGTCTTCATTTATTATTATTTCTTTCATTTTCTTAGGATCCTCTCATCATGGATGTCTCCATCCATGCCTTTTTATAGGATCATCCTGATTGTATCAATAAACTCAGGTCTTATCTAGCTAACACTTATATTCATCCTCATACTTCACTTGAGTATGTGTATCATAAGTTTACTTCCGCTCTATCTCTCAATGAAGATCACATTACTTTCACATCAGATGAGTTTCCTTCTCAAGCCATGTTAGAGCATGATCCCCCCCTCTATATTCAGTTTGTATCAATAATGTTGGGGTTAAGTGTGCCTTAGTTGATAATGGATCGGGCTCAATATTTGTAATATTGCATTCCTCCACCAATTGGGTCTTTTTGAGGCCTCTTTGGCTCCTTCATCTATTTCTATTCATGGATTTGACAATATCCCCAAGCATGTCTTAGGTACTATCACCCTCCCTATTATCATGGGCCATGTACACTACCCATTCCATGCCACATAATGCCCAAAAATATTAATTATAATATTCTTCTTGGGTGGCCTTGGATCCATGCCATGCATGTGGTTCCTTCCACTCTTCATACATGGACTTAAATTCCTTTATCAGGGAGTTTCTATGATGTTCCAATGGATCCATCACCTTTCACATATTGTAATTCTATTGAGCATTCACAGACACTCCTAGCTTCTTCTACATCTAGTTAGGATTTCTCCAAATATGGTCTTGGATATAAATTTTCTCATTATGGTTTCTCTGGTAATGGCTTAGGCCCACATGGTCAAGGAGTCAGAACCATGGGCTCTCCCCACTCAATCTAACAATCTTGGCTTGGGATACCATCTTCCCTCTATACCTTCTTTAGAGGCTTATATTACTCTGCATACTTCTTCTTGCTTCCTTTAGTATATCCTGGACCTCATTAGTGATTCTACTTCTATTGCTTGGGCTAATTTAGACACTTTTTCTATTGATGACTCTCTTCTAGAATACATGGGAGTTTATGATCACCTCCCTTCTTTTCATCATAAGAAGCACTCTCCATCACTTCTTAATGCTACCACCTACTTTGGAGAGTCTGATACACTTACTAAAAGTGTCGATGCTCCTGACACTATTCCTACTTGACCCATACAGAGGAGGAGTGGTCAAGCTCTTCTCAATGAAGATACCATTCAATATAACCTCGACACTTCTACCAACCCGTGAATGGTTTTTGTTTAGCCTTTCTCTCACACCTGATGAAAATGATATCAAACAAGTTCTTCATGAATTCTCTGATATATTTTCATGGGACTATAATGATATGCTAGTATCGATCCTTTTATAGCCATGCACAATATCATCCTTCACCTTGTGTGCAAAACTTGTTCAACAAAAAAATCCACAAAATGCATCGCAAAGGTCACACTACTAGTCAAAGAATAAATAAAACACTTACTAGATGTTGGATTTATTTGTGTTGTGGATTATCTTAAGTGGGTATCTAATATCATGCCAGTTATGAAGCCGGATGGTCAGGGTCCATTGTTGCACATTGCACCAATTTTTGGGATCTCAATAAGGCCTCTCCCAAAGATAGTTTCCCATTACCACACATTGACGCCATTGTTGATTCCACTGTTAGATATGATATCCTTTCTTTCATGGATGGATTTTTGGTTATAACCAAATCAAAATTAACCCAGAGATAGAAAAAAAAACTTCATTTATTTACTATGCCATGGGGAACATTTTGTTACACTGTCATGCCCTTTGGCCTTAAAAATGTGGGGCCACTTACCAGTGAGAAATGATGACATATATTTCATGATTATATTCATAAGATCCTTGAATATTATGTTGATGATATACTTTTCCAAATCATGACATCATTCTACACATGCTCAAGATCTCACACACTCTTTGAATGTTTATGACAATATAAAGTATGCTTAAATCCAAAAAAGTGTGTTTTTGGAGTTACAACTAGAAAGCTCCTTGGGTACATTATCTCACAATGTGGAATTGAAATAGATCCCAATAAAATCCATGCTATTATTGACATGCCTCCACCTCGTAATTTGCATCAATTATGCTCACTACAAGGGAAAAATCCAGGCCATCCATCATTTTATTGTGCAACTTGCTAAAAAAACCCAACCATTCACATGCTTGATGAAGAAAGACACTAAATTTTTTGGGATGATCATTTTCAAAGAGCATTTGACTATTAAAGCATACCTCTTAAATCCACATCTATCTTAGTACCTCCCATGGTTGAGTGACCTTTCTTATTATATATTTCCACCACATTTCATGCTTTAGGATCCCCCTCTAGTAGCACAACATGATGATTCTCAATGTGAGAGGGTTATTCTATTACATTAGTCAAACTTTACTCTCTTATGAATGCAACTATAGTTACATGAAAAATTATGCCTTGCCCTATCTTTGTGGTAGACAAGTTACACCACTACCTTCTTAACAATGAGGTTCATATAATCACCAAGGTAGATCCTCTATGCTACCTCTTGTCCCACACACATCTCTGGGATGTCTGAACATGATGGGTCATGTTACTTATAAATTTGACTTCAAATTCATTCCACAAAAAATAAATCAAAGGCCAAGTTATTGTTGATCAACTAGTTGAGGCACCTCTATATGGATGCATCACCTTTTGATTCTTTTTTTCAGATGATTTCACTACTTACACCATTGATACTAACACTTGGACCATGTATTTTGATGGGTCTCATTTATCGCTCTCTTTGGCATTGGGGTGGGATAGTCTTTATTACTCCACATGGTGATCATCTCCCCTTTGCATATCACTTAGGGTTTTCATGCACCAATAACATTTTGAGTATGAAGCCCTCATTCTTGGCCTCACCACCACTCAAAAGCTCCTTATTCAAAAATATTCACATACACGGTGATTCAAAACTCATTATTAATCAAGTTAATGATAAGTATCACACAAAAGAGGAACATCTAGTACCATATAATAATCTTGTTAAGGATATTTTAGCTACATTTGAGTCTTACTCTCTCACCGCCATCCCCGTAAAGATAATCATCATGTAGATGCTATGGCTAGTGCAACATCACTTATCCCTTAGGATATCACTGATGAGAAAGCCATGTTCATCATTTGAACACTTATGACAACCCTCTATTGATACTTCACTCTCTGAAGCTTGTGCCATCACATGTAGTAATGACCATCCCGAATGGTTCACTCTAATCTACAACTTTATTTATCAAAAAACCATTCCGATGGCCTTCAACCTCATGAAGCTCATCACCTATGACGTGAGGCCACATTATGTCATCATTGGTGTAGAATTATTTAAATGATCATTTGATGGCCATTTTCTATGATTTCTAGGACTTCACAAACATCCCCACCATTATATCTCAAGTACATGATAGTCTATGTGGTGGCCACTTCTCCGACAAGGCTATGTCACACAAGCTCCTATGTCAAGGATACTATTGGCCTACCATGGAGCAATATTTCCTAGAATATGCTAAGCATTGTGATAAATGCCAAAAACATGGAAATCTCCACCATGCACCTACATATGACCTTCATTGATTTCTCCATCATGGCCCTTCTCTTTATGGGGTTTTGATCTTATTGGCATGATAAATCTTGAATCGGATGATGGCCACAAGTATATTATTACTACACAAAATATTTTACTAAATGGGTCAAAGCAAACACCATTAAAAACTATCATTGGTCTGATATTTGTCATTTCATCACTACTCACATCATTATGTGCTTTGGCATTCCCTCTATTATTATCACTAAAAATGGGTCTTCTTTCAAAAATAAGGATGTTAAAAGGATCTACACAAAATTCAAAATTAAAAATCATTCTCTACTCCTTATTACCCATAGGAAATGGCCAAGCAGAAGCCACCAATAAAACCATTGTCAAAATATTATGCAAGACTATGGACACTAGTGGTGATGACTGACATAATCAAATTCTATATGCTCTTTGGGCTTACCACACTAGTGTGTACACCCACCAATGCTACACCATTTTTCTAGTTTATGGTACTGAGGCCATCATTCCACTGGAACTCAAAATACCATCATTATGGGTCTCACTTAAAGGCATACTAAAAGATAATGAATATCATGAAACCACCTACATGAGCTTGAAATGCTTGACTCTCACCATGTCCAAGCTCTTGAACATCTTAAGTATATCAATCTCACATCACCAAGCATACAATCACAAAACTCACCCTCGTGAGTTCAATGTGGGTGACCTTGTGTTAAAATAAAATTAGAAAAACATGAATGTCAAAGCTCTCCCAAAGGAAAATTCAAACCTAACTAGCTAGGTCCTTATGTCATCATCAGAAAAATCTTGGGGGTGGCATCTATCACCTTCCACTCTCCTGGGTAAGCCACTTAAAACCCACTTAACATTATGCATCTTAAATGATATTACACATAAATCACAACACATTACCTATATGACACACTCTTGTGCTAGGTTCACACTTGACTGTTGAGGGCATACTACATTCATGAACCTCACATCATACACATGACACATTTCACACTCTAACGCATTCACATTCATGACACATCTTTCTAGCATCACACATTTCATCACACACACTACCCTATGATGCACTCTAGTTCCACATGGTTCATACTTGACTACTGAGGGTCTAAATTTGAAATGAACCTCACCACACTCATACACACTTACACTCTATATGCTTCATTGATCTATCTTTCTAGCACACAATTCAAACCATTTCTTGATGATGCACTCTTTTTTATGGTTCATTCTTGACTATCGAGGGGTATTTTATAAATGAACCTCATCTCATGACTCATCCACATTCACTTGGGGGGGCACACTACTCTATCATCACATTCACTTTCATTCCATTCCATTCATTCACAACATATTGCATATCTTGGTTGCACATTGTTCTTTCTTACTTATACTCACATGTACACTTTTTTTTACTATGTTAGACAATATATTTGTATGTCATTATATTTATATATATACACATGTGTGTTCACTTTTCTTCTAGTTGTGAATGCATACTTTCTATAGATCTTTACACAAGCATGGATGTTTGCATTGTACCTCTTACTAGTCCCATAGAGGCTCTGGGGGCATCTACTTTCGTACACACTACAAGTGTTATTGTTTCATTTTATACTACTTCTATTTTTACTAGCACACTACTATATCGATATATACATGTTTGACATACTTTTTATCTTTCTAACATGCTAATGGGTGCTTCATGTGCAACATTTATTTGCAAGAACTATTTTCCACCATGGTTGTCTATTAATTTTGCTTCATTTACTTTTTTCATTATTTTTCCATTATATGCCATTGTTTGTGGATTTTCCCTATGTCTTGCTTGTTCATTGCTTGTATGCTTTTGGCCACTTCATGCCCTGATTGTCTTGTGACATTGTGAGTGATGTCCCATGTTTGAAACCCACTTTTCATAGTCTACATTGTCTTATTTCTTGCTAGATTACACATTGTCTTTTATATGTGTATTTTTCTTGATTGCACTAACACATGTTTTTAGCCACTTTGTTTGCATGTGCCTTGGTTTCTACCATGCACATTCCCTCCCCTGTAGGGGCATCAATTTTAGATAGTGTTCGGTCCTCTCCTTTGGGCCACATCCTCCTAGCGATGTCACATGCACCCCAAATGAGGGGGCATACATTGGGTGAATCATTCACCCCATTCAACACATAGTCATATAGTCATAATAATATGCATGCACAATACAAAAACACACATCTATTATATAAGGAAATGGCCCAAAATATGACTTGGGTCCTTCAACACAAACATTTAGTAGCCCAGATATAGACATGAGCAACTGGCATGGTGCTCCTTGACCCTTCTTGGGAACCTATGACCTAGGGGAAAGTTACATAAATTTTTCTCAGATCAACACATTTTTTCAGCAGTTTACATAGTTTTTTCACATAACATTGCACAAATCCTCCAACAATCAAATGCATTCTATCTCTTTTTTTTTTTCTTGGATCAAATTGGATCGAACTAGATGAAATGGATGAACTTGAAAATCAGGATCACACCATCTGCAGTGGTGTATAAATTTTAGGAAACTAGACCTTTCTCCCTAACTCACTTTACATCAAGGGATGGAGAATAACACTAGACCTTTCTCCCCAACACTTTTTTTGTGGTGTGAGATCACCCAAAAAAACTCACTTGGCATGAGATCGCCCAAAAAAACTCATTCTTGGCATGAGATCACCCAAAAAGCATTTCTTCTACAACATTTCAGACACTTTCTATCCTTTTCACTCATCATGGATCAGTGCACATGTTCCTTTTTACATTTTTCACATTTTTACATTTTTTACATATTTGGATCAAATTTTTCATATACACATGACTTTGACTACTCTTTTTCTCTTCTTTTTTAAGTTTTATCATTAATATGCAACAAGAATCATCATCACATCATCAACATCAAAACAAAATGAAAAAATGTACAAACATGACAACACACATATACTTTTCACCCCTAGGGTCACTTCCTCTTTCCTAACTTAGCTTCCACGCTTCATTTTTATCACTCCACACTTTTTCTTGTCTCCTCAACATCACTTTCACCATCGATCTACATGGTTATCAAGTATGCATATCTTATCTACTTTATGTTATCAAGTATTCACTCAAAAACATAAAGTGGGGAAAATGTAGACACTAAATCATGCACTTTGGGTACATTTCTAGGTCCTAATCACATACTACTATTCATATGATTCCTAAGTGAGAAAACTAGTAATTGATAACTATATTTAGCCTTTTTTTTTGTGTTTCATGTCTTCTTTTTGGCCTCTTACACCCCACAACCTAGATGATACTTTTTGCTTTATCTTTTTTGACTCTGGACACCAAGTGCCTCACTAGGATGCCAACACCTGTGACACCCTCGTCCCCTTTGGGTGCCCCCGACCTCTTTTTAATTTACTCGCTCTTTTTGGGCATATTTTATCTTTTGGGCATCTTATTTTTTCTTATGGGTTGGCCTTTAGTTGTTAATTATAAAATTCAACTAAGGGAATCATATAAATATAAATCTATGTGACCATAATAAAGGACCAAGCTCTAAGCATCTATTACTATCACCTAAGGTTGCATCCAAAGGCATTCTAAGAGCATCAAAGCATCCATCTAGCTTCATTCAAGGGATAAGGGACTGCATTTTCTGCATACATGCATAGGAGGGGAAGTTCATTTTTCCATCCACACATCTACTTACATTGTTACATCTAGCTATTGCTCGCATTATTCAAGTGCATCTTACACAAGAGCCACCTAGGGCACATGATTCTTGCACACACACACACACACACGAGAACTACGTGGAATCTGAAATATAGTTCCGCACTTGGTCGTAAGTTCACTCTATTGGGTGACCGTTGGGGTCAATCGACTCCCCATTTGCATATTTTTTTTTTTAGATTTGATGTGTTTTGGGGTTTTGTAGGAGATCATTTGTTTTGTAGGTTTGAGGACAATTATGCAGGCATAGTGCGACACACAGGTGAAAAACAACGAAGGTAAGCGACCATCCTGAGATATAGGATAAACCAATTTCTAACCATTTTTAAAGTCATGGGCACCTAGTAGAAGTCTCTAGAACCTAGGTGCCCCTCACCTGATCTAGGAACCCCAGCTCATACATATTCGATACTCACATAATTTTCTGAGCATGATTTTGACACTTTTCTCCTCATGTTCACCAGTCTTTCCAATTTGACACACTTCATGATTCATTGTGAAATTATCTAAGTATCTTATTCTCTCTCTCACACCTAGGTTTTTAATTTTATCTAGCTTATTGATTAGCTTAGATATGGACTTTATTGCTTATCTTTACGTTGTGACTCTATAATTAGGGTTTTACAAATTACCAATATTTGTTAAATCAACCATCATTACCTGATGATGCACTCTTGTGCTACAATTCACATTTTACTATTGAGGGCTACTTCATCAATGAGCCTCACATTAAACACACTTTACACATGTACTTCACGATACATATTTCCTAGCATCTACTCTCACGCAACACACTCATTTCCTGATGATGCACTCTTATTCTATGGTTCATTCTTAACTTTTGAGTGAGCATTTATAAATAAACCTGATCTCATACACATCCATTGGGGGAGTGTTGCTCTACCATCTACACACCTTGCATATCACACCATTACACTCATACAACATTTACATATCTTGGTTGCATTTATTCTTGCTATCTTATACTACTTACATCTTGCACTTTGCTTACTATGCTAGACAAATACTCGTATGTCATTATATTTATCATATAAAAACTCACGTTCACTTGGTATTTAGAAGTGAATGTAGATCTCTTCTGACTCTTTACATAATTCATGATCCTCGACACTAAGTCCCTTTCCAATCCTATCATGCGGCTCACGGGGAATCTACCTTTACTACTCTCATACTCCACATTTCATAGGTTTTATTGTCACATTCTTTACTACTTCTCATTATTGTCACTTTACTTTTCACTGCTATATACATGCTTTGACATTTTATTTATCTTTCTAACATGCTAACGGGTGTCTCCTGTGTAACATTTGTCTTGCAGGACACTATTTACAACCATGGTTATCTAATACATCTTTCTTGATATTCTTTGCTATTGTTTACGGGGCTTTGCCCTATGTCTTGCTTGTTCATTATATGTTTTTGGACACTTCATCCCTATTGTCTTGTGACATTTCGAGTGATGTCTCATGTTTGAAACCTACTTTTCATGGTCCATCTTATCTTCCTACTTGCTTCTTACATTGTCTTATATTGTATGCTAGATTTTATACTATCACTTGTTACTAGTCCATCTTGTTTGCATGTGCCTTGGTTTATACCATGCACATCCCCTACCCCTATAGGTATCCACTTTAGATATACATATCAGATCAAGGTCCTTTCCTTTGGACCACATTCTCCTACAATCATCGCATGTACCCCAAACAAGGGGCATCTATTGGGTGAAAAATCACCCCTAAAAAAACTCATAGGTACATTATAGATCAACATAGTACAAAATTGACACAAGGATATAGTCATAGAATAATCCAAAATCAGACTTGGACCTCACACACAGAGAAAACACTAGTGCCCAGGTAGTAGAAAATAGCGTTTGGTGCTTGTGTTCCCCTAGGTGTTAATTTCTTGGGGGTAGAAATAGTCAATTCACATAACACAATTCCAACAGTTTCAGAATAGTTCTATAGTAGCAAGCACTTGACTCCAATTACAAAATTAAACTTATCAGTACATTTTAGTTACAATTGGGACTAATCAAAACAATTGAAATAAATCGGGACGTACCATCTGCAGTGATGCTTATTCAAGAAGTGTCATGGAAGGAAAGAAAAAATATACCTCTCTCCCCAAAACTCTTCTCTTGGCATGAGATCACCCTAAAAAAATTATCTTGGCATGAGATCGCCCAAAAAACTTGCCCTTGGCATGAGATCACCCAAAGAAACTTGATCTTGGCATGAGATCGCCCAAAAACATCACCATTGGGATTCAAATCAAGCATCTCCAAGTAAATCGGGACAAATTTTCTATCTCTTACATTCTTATACATCATGTGCACACTTTCCTTTTACTTACTTATACACATATTACTTCAATTTCTCATATAAAGAACTTTGACTACTTTCTTGCTTTTCTTTTACATGTCTATCATTAATACACAATAAGGTGCAGCTCACATCAACAAACACAACACACTACTATGTGCACACTTCACCCCCGGGGTCCACTTCCCTTTCCCGGTCTTCATGCTTCACATTGTGATCACTTCAAGCTTTAATTCTCCACTCAACATGCTATCAACTACACACTTCTCTACAAGGATCATAAGGTACACATCTTCTATCTACTTTATTCTATCGAGTATTCACTCAACAACATAAATTGGGGGAAAATATAGACACAAAATATATGCACTTAGGTACATTTCTATGTTGGTGTGTGTCATTTTCCACATCACGTGGTGAGTCATCTCACTTAGGTTAGGTCATAGGTCTTAGGTGTCTTATGGGGTATGATAGATTCTACCATATATTATATTATATGCGTCAAGACGTCATATAGGAGTTTCCATTTCAGGAATGTAACTCCTCTTCTCCACTTGAGGAGGTATGATTACATGAATTAGGGGTTACACAACACCCCTATTTATGCCCCTTTTCTTCAAATCTATGATAATATGATAGAGACACCTTTTCTTTGCATTCATATTTCATGTTTGAATGCTTACTTCCTCGTGGAACTTCATCACATTGCCGTTCGAGTACAAATCGATTGATGTTCGTGTTATCCCATATGATCCTTGTTCCCTCGGTCCTTATTCACACTCTTTTGAATTTTTTAATCATTTTCCCCCTTTTTCTAATTAGGTAAGCCTAATTAAGGGAAAATAAATCAAAATTTGTCATTAAGGGGGAAGTACCCTTTTTTTGGCTTCATTATAGGGTTATTGGGATTTTCTGGGCCACTTTTCTAGCTTGTCATCATTGTAGTGCTCTTCTTTGATTGTGGTTAGTAAGAACGTCTGCCACAACCTTGCGGCAAGAGAACCCCTCTTTTACGATGTGAGACACCTTCTCTCACATTCAACATTGGTTTTTCCCCTTGTTCTTTCTTACGCCCTTTTGTGTGTGGTTACATGTTGTTTTCTACTTCGAATGAGACTCATTGTGGCCTACACTCTTTGTGATTCATCACCTACTACAAGGTGAGTGTTTAATTGTCTCACATCATACAAACATGCCTTATTACAATCAATGCACTACTTATAAAGTCTCTCCAACAGGGGTCTGTCATTATTCTTAGTTGTTGTATTACATGCAGACACATTATCATTTGAGTCGACACCTTGTAACCTTGTGTGTATTATCTCACCCTTCTTCTTGTGCATTTTTCACTTCTTTGGGATACACCATGGAGAATGCTCTTTCTAGAGTTGAGCTTCGTAGGATCGCTTCTTAGCCTCTACCACTTCTTCTTGGTAGAGATAATTATACATCATGATGTGCTTCTATGGAATGTTACTTCACTCACGATCACCTTTGTCATTACATTTTCCTCCTTTCCAATTCTATTGTGTGAGGCCCTTTTCACTCCTCCTTCATGCATTGATTCATACCTATCGAAATCACTCTTTTGTTTGTCGAGCCACCATTTTGGGATGAGTATCTTCTAGAACTTCATTTTCTCTTCATAGTGCCTACTTGTGATGTAGTACAGGGAGTTTCTCATCCTTCTACAGGTGTTTTAGAGGATTCCTTCATCTCCTTTGTTGGGATTTCCCCTTCTAGGACTCTTATCACTTCCACTTTTTCGAAGACCATCATTGATCCACCTCTTCTTGTGGATCCTCTTTCTGTTGTTATGGGGATTGTTGCTTTACCTTCACTTCACTTGGGCATTCTTTCGGTGGATGTTCCTCTCTCACACTCTGACATTTCTACACTCATGGAATTACCTTTGGTTCCTTTGAACTCATTTTCTAGACCTATGTCATAGTTTAGTGGACTGGATTTAGATTTCTTCATACTGTTGCCTTCGTTTCCTTCATAGATTGGGTAGACTTCAAATAATCCATTTTTTTCCTTCCCAAGGATAGGAAAATTTATTCGATGTGGTTGGATCTTATTCAATCTACATGTTAAGGACCACATCATCAAGAATCTTCTTGGAGACTTCCTAGAGTTGTAAAGTTCAGATCCGGCTATGGCTTCACGTCCTTTGCAGTTCCTCTTGTCTCCATCCTCTCCTCTCTTCTTCTTATTCTAGAGATTTTTTTTTTGCATGGGTACCTCATCAGGCCTTAGTTGTTAGGACCCATTTGATGCATCTTTCTTAGATTGTTAGGGGATTTTTCCATCTCTTTTTGTGGATGTTTTTCCCACTAGGTTTTCCTCCATTACTTGAAATCCTTGTTGTTCATGCATGTCTCATCTAGTTTAGTTTCTGGGACCCATCTCTCATTTCTAAATTTCCACCTCATCCTAAGTTATGATGAAGGGGGGTGTTGGTGTGTGTCATTGTCCACATCATGTGGTGATTCATCTCACTTAGGTGAGGTCATAGATCTTAGGTGTCTTAGGGGGTATGACTAATTATGTCATAAAAAATTTTCATACGTGTCAATGTGTGTCACTACATCATATAGGAGTTACCATTTCAAGAATGTAACTCCTCTTCTCCACTTGAGGAGGTATGATTACATGTATTGGGGGTTACAAAACACCCCTATTTGTACCCCTTTTCTCCATATCAATGAGAACATGAGAGCGAGACCTTTTATTTACATGCACATTTCATGGTTGGCTTGTTTCCTCATGAAAAAATTTCATGCTACCGTTCGAGTGCAACTTGATTGATGTTCGTGTTATCCCGCATGATCCTCATTCCCTCATTTTCAATTTCTCTAGAATTCTAGGTCGTAAAAGCATGTTATCATTTACATGATTCCTAATCAATAAAACTAGTAATTAACAACTCCATTTGTCCTTCTTTTTTATCTCCTACACTTTTATTGACTTTATACATCTTACTCTCTTACCGACATCTGACTATTTTATCTTTCTATGGCCTCAGACACTAGGGCCCGGTTGTAACACTAACACCGGGAACTCCCATCCTATTGGGAGCTCATGTATTTCTTTAAATTTTCTTACCCTTTTGAACCCCTTTCTCTTCTTAATTATTTTTACTACTTTAGGTCAGCCTTTTAGTTGTCAATTACAAAATTCAAACAAGGGAATCATATAAATACACAATTATGTTTTCAAAATAAAGGACCAAGCACTAAGCATTACATATTATCACCTAAGCTTGCATCCAAAGGCACAAAATCACTTCAAAGCATCCATCTAGCACACTCATTCAAGGGACAAGGGTTGCATCACTTTTGCATACACAACATAGGAGGGGAAGTTTATTCTATTCCATCTCACACATTCTATACATTTGCTACATTCTATATATATATGCCACTATCATTTGTGCAACTTGCACAAGGGCATCCTAGGGCATCATTACACACACTCTCACACATAACTACATGGATTTTGAGATGTAGTGAAACACTCAGTACTATGTTCAATCTTTTGGTGGTGATGATGGGGTCATTCGACTCCACATTCTCCATATTTTTATTAGATTTGATGTGGTTTTGGACATGTGTAGGTATAAAACTTATTTTCATGTTACAGGTACATCCAAAAATCAAGGAGTAAAATCAGAGTGAAATATAGAAACTAAAAGTGAAGCTTCTCCTACACAAAAAGAGAACAGATCCAAAGTATTCACACGCAGACACTAGCACCCGAATAGACACTAGCACCACCTGGTTCACCTATCCTCCAATGGGTGCTTATGTCCTGAAAATTATTGAGCTTCATAACCTCTAGTGAGCATTTATGACACTTATCTTAGTATTTTTCAGCTATTCACTGCCCAGATTACTTGTAGATTTCTCAAAATTCAGCTAACTCACTCTACCTTCTCCTCTTGTTTAGGGCTTCATAATTGTACATGCTTGTTTTCTTGTGTTTTTATTGTATATTAGCATTTGTATATCACACACTACAATAATTATTTTGTAATTAGATTTGATTCCATTTATATTAAATCGAAATAGAATGAATCCATATTTGTGGTAGTTTATATAGTCTTCAAGATGGCACATTTTTGTGGGTAGGAAGGTTAGGGATGAGATGAACATTGAAAATTTTTCTTAAAAGAGTTGGTAAGGTTGTATGGATTACCTTGTAGTATTGTTTTGGATAGGTGAAAAAGGTTTTAGGTCATTTTTGGTGAACCTTGTGTAAGAATATGGTAATAAGATTGAGTTTCAATTCTACGTATCACTCACAATCCGATGGAAGATTAGAAATGGTGAACAAAATTTTGGATAACTTGTTATGATGCTTAGTAGGATATCATCCAAATCATTGGGGGTGCAATATTGGCACAAGAAAATTTTTCATACAATGAATCATTAAACATGAGCACTAGGAAGATACATTTCTAGATCATCTGCAAAAGCATCCCATGAGGAGTGAAAAGTTAAGATAAATTAGAGGAATTGATGGTTGAAGTCAGAAATGACTACATAGGGTATATGTATAAAATTCATAAGTATGTGATTAATAAATTAGAGGAAATAAGTTTGTATTATAAGGATCATTTAGATTTGAGGCACATGAATCAAGATTTTGAAGAGAGTTGATGTTGGTGCATTTGTAGAAAGAAAGATTTCCACAAGGGACATAAAAGAAGTCGAAATGGAAAAAAATAAGACCATCTAAGGTATTGCACAAGTTTTCAACTAATGTTTATGAGATTTAATTTCTATAAGGATTGGATATATCACCCATATTTAATTTGTTTGAATTGTATGAATACTATGAGGGGAAAATTGAAGAGACTAATGAAGAAAAATCATAAGCCAAATACCTTATTATAGAGAGCATGTATTAAAAAAGGAAAATGATGAGATAGAGGTAATCTTGGAATCTAGAGTAGTGAAGAGAACAAGAGGAAAATAATATAAATAATATTTAACAAAGTGGAAAAAATTCACAATGGAGGGTTCATCATGGTTGGATCTCGCAGATATTTGTTGTTATGGATAAGGGTGAGCAAGCAATCTTGCATCAACCAAAACTAAGTTATATTTTTAACAAGTCCAAATCTTGGAATGAAATTGGAAATATTTTGTATTTTGTAATTTTTCCTAAGGCATGACATGAGCATGGAACAATTGTACAAAAAATGGATACATCATGTAAGAAACAAAACACAAGGATTTGCATAGACAATGTGAATAATAAATAGAGATCATTAAAGAGATATAAAATGACTAAGTTTTGGTGAGCATGAGAGTGGAAACCTAAGAAAATTTAGTAATTATTACACAAGGTTGGTGTATGATTAAATGAGTAGAATGTAAGCTAGAAAATACTAAGGATGAATTTGCACACAATACATGGATAGAAGGAATGAGGAGAAAAAAACATGAACATTTGTATTGGAGATTGTGGCTGGAAAAACCTACACAAGGATCAAATTAATATATTGAAAATTTTGCAAGGATTATTAGGTTAAGCAAGAATAGGGCACACACATAGAGAATTTAGTTGACTTATTACTTTTGAAAATCATGTAGCCAATGAGGTGATTACCAAGGACATGTATTAGAAGAGAATCAACTGCATGGATACATTCTTAAAAAGATATGAATAAATATGTAATGTGTAAGTAAATGAGAATCTACAAAAAGTTAGTTTATATCTCTTACACTGGAAACATGTAAAAATAAACTAGATTGTAGAAGACATGGAAGAAATGTTGATGAGTTAATGTAGAGTAGACTTAGATAATTTAACAAGAAGAAAATATCAAGGTTGGATTTAGTTCAACAAAGGTTTCAAGGGGAAGATAAAATATGAGAATGGATCATATAGAAATAGTAGAGAGAAATTAGTAGTCTAAGGGATGTCACAAAGTGTAAACCAAGGAGAGTTTATTGTAACTTCATGAATATATATACTAGTTTGGGAACATTGTAATATTTTATCCTTAATAATATATGAATTTCCATTTTGATTATATCACCACATATGTGTACTACCATGGCTTTGTGGTCAAGGTATCCCTATATTAGGACCCCTCACCATGATTTTCACCACTATTGAATCACATTTTTAATATGTTTAGCAATAGGCTTTACAATGATCTCACAAGGGTATGAAGGAGAGTGACAAGTCTCTAACCAAATGTGTTGTCTCAGTTGTTGATGCCTTTAAGAATTTTTTTATTAACCTTTGATTAATAAAGGTTCTAAGGGAAAGAATTTCATTAGTATCAATATAAACCTAGTAAAAATATTTATGAATCATTATTTACATGACCATGAATAATTGAAATAGACTTCATCGGGATGGGGATTTTTTTATCTGCCATAATAAAGATGGGGATTTTGAAATAAAAAAGCACAAAAATCAGGTCCATAGAGAGAAGAAAAATGAATTATAAAAGGGGTCAAATTCTTATGCACGAGTCCTGATCTTGTTGGAAGGTATTGGACCAGGATAATATAAAAGCAAGATGTCGAGAGATCTTTGTAAGGTAACTCAAGATAAAATAAAAGAGTAAGAAATGGGGTTCAATCAAGTCACAAAGAGCAATAAAAAATAATATTGTTTTTTTATTATGGGTAAATAGTTTTGAAGGGACTATACCCTATGTACAAAAAGGCTCAAAAGCCAAATATCAAAAGAAGAGAAACCAAACCTAGATAGGCTAAACACCATAGACTAGGAGGCTCAATAGCCAGATAATACAATATAGGTAGCAAAATAGGATCAAGACAGACAATGATCCGAATAAGAGCAAAAGAGACAAAAAATAAACAAGAGGGATCCACCACTGGTCATCCCAACCAAAAACAACATCAAAATCACCAAACAACAACAACTTCACCGCCAGTAAATAGTAACAGGGCACCGCATCACTTGACAGCTTGGTCAATCTTGGCCTTAATCGTTTGGAGTGAGATGAAGAACGCAATGGCCGTGGCCTGGGATGGATCTTTCAAATCCACTTGGGAAATTGCAAGATCTTTGTTCTCCTTTGATCCCCATATATCCTCGGTAATGCCATGAGACTGCATATACTTCGCACATGTTGCTCTATAAAATTATAGATACTTTTAAGAGCTGAGAGGATACAGTCATTACGCCCTTTTACATTGCCAAGCTTGGCATCCAGAGAGAGAAGCTTCTTGAATATTTCAGTAGTGGTATCATCTTCTTCAGAGTTTTGCAGCTTCCTCTTGCCCTTTGTTTTATCCATATCCCTAATAGCACTCTTTAGGCTCGTTTTTGCAAATAGTTCCAGAACTGTATCATTTTTCCATGCTGGATTATGGGTGGGCTCAGTCTTGCAAGGTGGTCCCCCCATTTTTCCTGTGATGCTTCTACTTCTTACAATGGTAAAAATTTGAAATCTATACGATTCATCCTCTGCTCTACTTTTGAAGACCTCCAAAACGTGTGGAAAATTGTAATCATTAATCCTCACTTTGCAATTAATAAACCGCTCCTTAGCATCTGCCCTACATCTATTAATGATTACGCTCCAAGTCATGCATATCTTTGATGATGTCATCACATACTTTAGTAGGAAGAGTGTCGCCCCTTAGCCAAGTTTGCAATGTATTGTTTACCCCAATATTTGCCAAACCATCTGCCACACTATTGCCTTCCGGTAGGTATGTTTGATTTTAAAATTATCAAAACTCTTGCAAATATCAATAGCTTCAGTTATAAAAATAATATTGTTGCCACTAAGATCATATTGCATTGTTTAAAACTCGTGTATAAAACAACCTAACAAAAATGTGATGCGATAATGATTTTGTGCAGATTTTTGTGTCTACATTCCCCCTTAGGTCGGTGAATGATATTTAATAGTGTAAAGGAAAAGATAATTGTACCCATGAGAGTAATAAAGAAAGAAACATATCAGTGTGTTGAGAGAAAATAACCAAATGTTGTTAAAAATGTGAGTTATCGGCTCACCCACATGGAGATAAGCGAGAAGTGTGTTAAAGGTTTCAAAAGGGGATATCATAGTTGCAGAGAGAAGTGTTTGTAAACATGGAGATTTGAGCTTGTTAATTTTTATAATTGGAGGGTGATCAAATCCCTAATAAAGTGCTTGCCCCCAATAATTATTCCTAATAATGGGACCACACCATTGAAAAATATATAGGTATCAATTTTTCTTTAAAATCCTATAATGTTAAAGGGAATGGCGTCTCATTGCTGCCACCATGCATTATACAAGTGTATATTTTGATATGGGTGCTTATACTATATTTGAAAATTGCCCCTTGTATTCATAATAAATATAGTGGCATTTGGTGCCTAGTGTGTTTGGATAATCACAAGTGACCACTTAGATATTGATATTACATTTTATTGGATAAGAAAAATTGGCCTTACATAAATCAACTTGTTAAATCATACAAAGTTTGTGGAGGGAGGATAGCCTTGCACAATGATCCCATTGTAATTGTTTAGTGATTTGTGGTTAAATGAGATAAAGGAGATGGCATTACATTTTCATCCCCATATATTCCCCTTGCCTTTTATGAAAGGGAGAGTGTAAAACATAGTTGTTTGAGGAAAAAGTGAAGAGAATGAGGAAGATTGAGAGATGTTATAATGAAAGAGATAGGAATTGTAGAGTGTGTAAGGGGAATTGTTGATCACGTGTGAAAGAGCTAATGATAGGCAACATTATAAATGTGTAATAGAGTTAATAACATAAGTAATAAGATAAATACATGTATAAAGATGGATAATGAGTACGAAGAAGGATATTGATGTATTAACAAGAAATGGTGAGAAACATGATCACAATGCCATAGATGGCATAAAAAGGGTAATAAGATCATACTATATGGCCTACATAATTGCAAAGCCCTAAGTGGATGAGTTGAGTAGATAGTAAAGTAGGGTGTGTAAATGCTACCAGTAAAAGGTGTTATAAATAATAAGTTAAAAAAGTAAAAGGTACTTTTCATTTTGTGATTGTGATTGAGTATGATATGAGCTTAGAGTTTGTGAGGATGATGAGAGCTAGAGAGGCCGTGCAAACACGATTTTAGCGCATGGGAGATGTGAATTAGTCATAGATGACAGACACATTTGTAAGTGCACTTAATGTTGTTGATTTAGTGCAAAATAGGGTAGGTTTCCCTAGTTTTTGAAAATTTCATTTTTTTGGAATTTTGCATATATTAATGAGACTAGACCGAATGGTCCATTTTTGCACTTGGGTTAGGACCATATGGAATTATATGGCACCAACCCTGAACCATATGGTGCAAACCAAGATCCGTACGGTCTAGACCTAAATTTACTAAAATTAACCCAAATGTGAAGGTGTAAACACTCAAATTTGGTAACTCTACTCTTTGACACTGCTAGTATTAACATTTATCTCTTGCTCAAATAAGTGCAATTTACCCATTCTCATCTAGTACATATCTAGGTATCTTTTCTACCTTTCTTGATCATACACACTCATATGTTGACGATGTTTTAGAATTAGATGCATGAAATCCACTAATAAAACTTGTTGTCTAGTCTCCAAAATTCACACTTCATATTGTCTCTCTAGGGTGAAAAACATATAATATGGGTAGGAACATCCATATGTTCCTTACCTTAGTATATGGTTTTCCCTTATTCACTTTGATCTCAATCTTCTAGTTGCATATTATTCTTTGGTTCATGAACTCCTCCTCGTTGACCTTTGTAACTTAAATCACCTTTGGAAGCATATATAAGCAATTAAAACTCACCTCATTTAGAACCTAGCACTCTCATGGAATCCTATTGAAAAAGATATCACAAAAGGCACTCAAATCTCCCTAAACTCCACAAATACCTCTACACATTCATTAGAGCAACACCATATACAAGTTTGAAGCTTCCCACATTTACAAACACTCAGAGTCACTCACTCAAGTAGATTTACAAGAGATAAATTCAATTCAAGCTTTTTCAAAGGAAGGATGTCAAATCTAATTACACTACAACTAGATATCACATGCTAGATGGATAATGATATGTGGTTTGAGTCCTCTTGGTGTAGTGCCAACATCCACGGTACACGAGGGTTCTCACCATCTAAATAATGTTTATTTTTAGGATTCTCTGTCCATGGTTAGGGTTTGAAATATTGAACAAAGAATTCAAAGGCCTTATAGTGTGGTGACTGGTAAAGTGACCAATAGAGAGGGATGGAGATATCTAGACAAGGAAAATAATAGAAATTTATGATCGTAGTTTTGAGTAAGGTCAAGATTATATAAATAATTCAAGACCATACGAACGTTCCTTCCCCTATTATATGGTCATTCTCAAGAGATTCTTCGGGTAATATTTTTATTATTGAGGCACTCTCAAGTCTATATTTCCCTATTCCATCATTCGGACAACCCACATATCATTTGAGAATCATTTATAATCAACTAAGTACAATTTATCCCTTATTTTTGTGAACTCTTATCGTATCGTGTATATTTGTTGCAAGTATTAATGGATTATTTTTATATTGAATGATTAATGTTATAATTTAATTAATCATAATAACTCTTGTAGCTTTTATTTCATTCCTTTTTTTATCATAGTTTAATTAATCATAATAACTCTTGTAGCTTTTATTTCATTCCTTTTTTATCATAGTTGTAAATATTAATCAAATCTAAAAAGGGTGAAAATGGAGGGTTTGTTGTTTTAAGTGATTTGTATATGATGAATGCATTTTTACTATGTATGATGATCTTTGTGTAGTATTTGTGATTTTATAATACTATGTTGCACATTTTTTGCTTGAAGAGGTGTATTTTGTGCATAGGAGTTACGTGGTGGTCGACACATGACGACCTATTTGATTTAGGTATACATAATGCAATATGGTATGTGTTTGATAGGGACAAATTGTGGTATGTGGCTCGATTGGGGAGGTTCCCTAAATATTCATTTAATTAAAAGTTTATGTGAGAAGTGGAATTCCAATACTTGCGTTTTGGTTCCTAACAGGGGAGATAAAAGTGACATTGGAGGACATATACCAAATATTGTGGCTACCTAATATGGGTGAGAAGGTGCAAGTATTACCCCTAGACATTACATACCATATGAGATAGGCACATACATTCTAGGTGGGTCATGGTGGTCTCGAGGAACCCACTATTATATTGAGATCCATTATGACTTCAAGTATTCCATTATTATAGAAGTATATTATTTTGGTGTTAGCATCATTTGTGGTTGTATTTGGTGGAGAAGGTGTCCATATATTAAAGGGCGTGGTAGATTTTCCAAGCTATAGAGAAGCATGGACAATGATACATATGGGGCTTGTGTGTATTAGTCCACTTATGCATGGATCTATACATGTTTACAAAAAGAACCACAATGGTGGTGTAACAATAGTGACACTATTTCATGGGTGGGCAGATGAGGACATTCTAGTTGTATGGCCCATTGGTGAGTCATGTGTGGATTGGGCTCACTCGGAGATATTTGCGGTGATATAGAGCATGCCAAGGAGGTGAGGGATAAATACCATGACATACAAATCATTTATAGATAGATTGGGGCCATGAGATATTATTTAGAGGCCGAGATAAAGACTATAGAGGAGGCCTAAGGATGATGTAGAGATGTGGTGGATACGCTAGAACATGTGGGTAGAGGAATGATTTCCCCTCCAAGGGGATTTATTTTAAGTAGTATGAATGTGTTACGTGAAAATTTTGTATTATGTAAGAAGATCCCCCAACATCGTACCCATGGAGGAGATTGAAACATGCAACACATAGAGAGGGGTTGTAGGGCCAACCCCAAAAGAGTTATTTTTCCACCAAATAATGAGGTGGATCTAGTGGTTGTGGTGAGTTACCATGATGATGCAAGGTAAATTATAGTCTATGCAAAGTTGTGGGTAAGGACCCAATGGGTACTATTGTTCCATGTTATGGTAGGGGATGGTGTGGTACACTGGTGGCATAGGTTGTTCCATGCATAAATTCACCTATAGATGGAGAGGTAGAAATATGGGGAGATTCCCCAGTTGAGATGAAATGGCAAGTTGTTGTGGCACAATGTAAGTATTGTATGATATTTTAATTTGTATTGAGTGGAAAGAATGCTTATGTTGAGTATATACGTTTTGATATAGGTTTTGTATTGATGGAAAGTGACACTTAATGTATGATGATCGTGGATGCATATGTGCGAGACATTGCTCTCCAATGTGCTTAGGGATATGATGATAAGAGACATGCTAGAGCACATTAATGATATATGAGATGAGTATGCCTACTTATTTAATGAAGTGGTATTGGTTGAAACCATCTATATAATGTTTTAGGGAAAGCGGGATGAGAGCTAGGCATACCTAGCTCAATGGCTGAGCCATATCCTCAAGCCAATCTAGCATAGGACTTGATAACATGATTGGTAGAGTCTCTTGCATAAATATGCACATGTATTGGAAGATAATGCAACACTACAGGAGTGGTTATCACGTTATCAAGATAGATCATGATTGAGAGAGTGTGGTGCCATAGGAGGAGCCTTAATATCATGAGGACTAGTGCCTATTAAGAGTAGTGAGGACAATGATAGATTGTATGAATATTTGTACCATCAATAGATTGTATATGTAATTTTTGTAAAAAATTGATTATATATAGAGTGATGACCATAAATTTCATGATTTGTGTAAATGTTGTAGTTGATGTGATGAGTACAAATGTGTCATGATTATGCATTGATTACTTTATATGTGATTATAACTATGTGATTACATTTAATTAGGATGTATGTATGATTGGAATTTAGATGATAGATATTTTTTATTGTATGATTAATGTGTGTGATTGGGTTGCATTACTTTAGAGCATGGATTGACACAAATATTTGTGAAGAATTCAATGATGACATGGTGAATGATACATGGTTAAATAATATTTGTATTGTGTGCATGGATTCCATGTAAGTGATAATGGTTATATAAGGCGAGGAAACCTATTCTCGTGAAATAAGGGAGGGAGATCCTCGTATATGCCATATGGGACTTAGTAAGAATAACATGTGATGGTAAGAGCGATATGGACGGTGGAAAGTATATATCGGGTTAGATCATGGAGTGGTAAATACATGATGAATGAGAAATGATAGGGCATTTTAAGCTACCAAGAGTGAACTAGTGTGGACTATACATGAAACTTTAACTTAACCATATGTGTTGCAGATGGTGCCAAAAAAGAGGTGGAAGTCACATGTATAACTTTTGGTACCCACATCTACTGATGTGGCAATCCATATTTATATGGGTCTTAGAGGATCCTATGGAGGATTTACTTTATTGTGAGAAGTTCCATTTATTGCATCAATAGGAGGAATGATATTTACACGTGTTGTAGGCCAATGATGTGGAGGAGGTGAAGTAGATATATCAAAATTCAATGGCTCAAAAGTGATGATTCCTTTGTCTTTTAAGAACTTGAGATTTTGATCTAGTGCATAACAATCATTTGTCACAATTCCCATTAATGCGAAGAAACTTACAAAAGTATGGCATATTTTTCACGTAAGTTGGTGAGGAGGGTGATGATTGTTAGGTGGTAAATAAATCAACCTCTTATCCATGAGAGAAAGTAGAATATCATGTAGTCGATCAACAAGCTTGTCAAAGTAAACTGGTCTATCCTGAGCAAGAGGAGGATCTTATATAACAACTTTAGGTTTAGGAGGAGGTTGATAAGAAGTGTTACCATGATGAAAAACCTTAACTTGATTATTAGTAAATGATGGTGTTGATGGTGGATCATAATCATTTGAAATATAAGCAATTGTATTATTTGCATCCATATGCTTGAGGTGATTTGGGAGGAGAAAATATTGCTCTAGGTCTATAATGTGAAGTCATAGCCCTATAAAATAATCACAAGAATTATATAATAAGTGTCCTTTTGAGGTCATATGAGGCCTATATATATATATATATATATATATATATATATATATATATATATATATATATATATATATATAATCTCTAAATGGGATGGTATAACAACAAGTGCATATTATCTTTGAATCGTAAGATATAATCAAATACATGCTTGTTTTGCACCTTGATGGAGGAGGGTAAACACTCATATGTGGTTATAGGGCCTTTATTGAAGCTAAAGTGAGCTAGGAAAGCATTTTTGAGTTCCAAGTAAGTACTCAAAGACCCCCTATGCAAATGTGTAAACCAATACAAAGCATCTCTTATGAGGCTATGATGGAAAGCTTTAAGAAGTAACGATCATTGTTATATAAGGCCATAAGGGCCTTATAATGCTTAAGGTGCAAAAAAGGATCTCATATGCCATTGAACAATGGAAATGAAGGAATGACAAAATTCCTATTGAATGGAGAGTAGAAGATCTTACATGGAATGATATTTTTGTATATAGCATTATAATCAATGCTATCATAATAAGCTTTACTCTCAAGGGTCAGAGTTTGAACGTTACATTATAAATCACCTACTACATGCATAAGGGAAAGGACCTCTTGAGCATGTATGGCATAAGTCTCTATAGTCTCTTTTAAAGGTTGCACCTTGCCATTAATGGTAGCCATATGGATGCTATTTCTTTTGAATGTAATGTGAGGTGATGTATCATGTATAAAATACCTTGAGTAATGCTTGGGGTTCTACGGGTTTGGCCTCATGTTGGGGATCTAAAGGGATATTATCCATAAGCACATTATCCACACTAGGAGAAGAAGCTAAAGCTAAAAAAATTATATCAACATGTTCATTTATGCTAATAAAGTAGGGATGATATCATGATTAGACACAATTTCATTTACAAATGAATTAGATGTACAAGTACAATTTTAATTTTAAAAGGATGAGTAGAAACATGAGCAAAACTAATAGTACCATGTGTAATTAGAATAGAATTAATAGTATGATTATTACATGTAATAATAACATTAGGATTATCAATAACATCGGTAATAACATTCTTTCACAATTAGTAGAAGTAATAAAAACATGAGTAGAAGCACATTCAAGAAACATAGGAATAGTAAACAGTCATTATCATTACTTTTTCATTTAGGAAAAGAGTAGAAACATAATTAAATTCATGTGCAGTATAAGAATTATCATGCATATCATCACAAGGGAATTCAATATGGGTGGATTCTGAATCACTATCATAAATACAAGGAATACCATCAATCAATGTAAAAATGGAAGGGATATCCTCCTCATGCAAGATAGAAATAGTCTCATCATCACTAGAATCTATGGGATCTATGGCCTCAAGAGGATAATCACTAGGTGTGGGGGAAGATGGTTTTTCACCATCACTTTCCCAAGCATCTATATTATCTTCAAGATAAGTTATTTTACAATATTTCTCTAGATCTTTGGATGGTACAATATGAAAAGTAATAGTAGCGTGAATAGTGAATTTGATTGCGAGGAATGTCTTTTGTAAGACATACACAATAGTTTAGGGTGGTACAATAGGTAGTGTAGGAGAAATATCTTGAGGGGATTAGTGATAGGATGCGAAACTATTGAATCATAGTAGGGTGATCCTCTTGATCATAATTGAATACTATGTCATCATTGGTGGGAGAAAAAATGTTTATGATAGCATCATCGTAAAGGGAACATTACTAAATGAAACACATGACTAGGGAAACATCATAAGGGATATATTTTGAAAGTGGTTCAGCCTCATATTAATGACTTATGCTTACAAATCAAGTGGTAGAACCATCAACTAATTTACAAAAAAGAGTAATGGTCCTAGAAGCATCATTAGAGTTTACAAAATCGAATGTGGTATGGACCGGTTAGAGGTATGAGAACCCTTGTGGTTTTATAAAGATATATAGCAAGACACAACCACACAAATAATAATTAATACTCCTAGAAATAAGGCACACATTCCTTAAGATAGTTCTAGGGATTTTAGATTAGTAGGCCTAATGCACAAGGAACCAAGAAGATCCTAGATTAGGTGAAGGGTTTGATCAAAACTAGGTTCACATAAATGCTTAACCCTTAATTAAATTTTAGGTAAATTTAATTAGGTGTATATTATATTATATTTGATTTTTGATCTTACAATATAAATACTAACTCATATTTACAACTCATTTAAGATAGAAGGAATTTACATACACCAATCAACCTAACATGCAAATGGAATCTTAAAACAAATGTATGAAGGCACATAATTGGTGTAGAAAGTGTTCAAGATGTTTTGATGATTGATCTAGAGGCAAGGAAGAGTCTGAAATTTTAAACGAGTCACTTTCTAGAGTTGTGGAACCACTAGTTCAAGACTGTACAAAGAGGCTAGAACCGGATAATAGGGTCTTGACCAAACCAAACATTCTTATACCCTAAATAGTTGGGATATGTGAATTTCAAAGTGTCACTCTGTGTCACTATTTATCACTCATTGATATCTTAAACTTCGTAAAAAAAAACCCTATGTGGCACACCTAAAACTTGTAAAAAACCCTATCTATCCTATAACATACTCAAGCAATCATTGACTCTAAAATTAAAGATGTAAACTCTTGAGTTGAACTGACCTCAACGGTCACCTTATTTGTCAATCACTAAGTGTTTCACTACATTTTATAATCAATGTAGTTCTTCTAGTGCTTTGTGTAAAGGTACATGCATCATCTGTTAACCTAGGTTGGCCCTTGTGCCTCAACACAAATAGTGGATTATGTTATTTTATCCCAATAGAAACCCTTGTGTGTAGATGAAAATTCATAGTTATGCCCTCATATGTTGTGTATGCAGCATGCAATTGTAGTCCTTGTTTTCTCATCTCATTAAGTGGTAGATAGATAGGTGTTACCTAATCAACAACTCTTAGGTTATAATTATAAATGTGAGTTCTTACTTTGAAATTAGGACCTTAGTGGTGGGAAATACTTATCTAAAAGATGTATTCCAAAAAAAAAGAGTAAAAAGTGGGCCCATGAAGAGAAGACAAGTGAAAAATAAAAGGGTTTAAGACCGTACATAATGGTCAAGAGTATATGTATAATCTTTACATTGTACGGTCTTGGACTAGGATAATATAAAAGCAGACAGTAAAAGCAAGTTGCTAGAGATCTTTGTAAGTTAACCCAAAATCAAATTAAAGAGTAAGAAATAGGGTTCAATCAAGTCACAAAGATCTATATGGTTTCCACTAATATCTTGTTCCATTGTTTAAAACTCATGTATAAAACAACCTAATAAAAGCATGATGTAATAATGATTTTGTGTAGATTTTGGTGTCTATGGTATGATGCATCATGATTATTCTCATAAGGGAAGAGAGTTTTGAAGTGATGAATACAATAATTTCCATTATTGTCTATGATGAACATTATCCTCTCTTTTTATGTTTATGAATAAAATATTTATTTAAAAATGGATTCTTTATCACCCTCTCTCATCCACATAAGTTTACAAGACCCCCATTTCGATACAATTTAAATTATCTTATCTAATTTTTGCAACAATCATGGTTATTTGAAGATATTATCCAAAGGATTAGAAAGGAGTCATGCACGTCATTCCTCGGGCATCCTCCTTAGCAATATTTATTTTGTATTCTTAGATCAAGTGACACGTTTAACATAAGATCAAAGAAAATATGTGCATATATCAAGAAATTAGTGCCACCAAATGATCCAAATCTCCCTTCTTGAGGATTGGAGAATGAATCCTAAACAATAACAAGGTAAAATGTAGTCCTTTTTGGTAATATGTTGCACATTAAGTTTGTAGGGAAAATTATAAGAATGAACGTTTGTGTCAATAAGAGAGAGATGAATATTACTACGAAGATGATCCGATAAGGTGGAAACAAGGTTTACATAAACTATTTTCCCTTGACAAAAGGGAATGGTTTATTTTGAGATAAATATAATATGTCCAATGAATGAACTTTTATATCAAGACCAATTCTATAGTTTTTCCATATCAACCAACATTCCTTTTTAGTATCATACTTAACATGGATTGAGTCAAAAAATTTAGGTGTTTCTACAATAGATCCAAGCCCAAAATTCAATAGGATATAGTTTGTAGCAGCCATGCCAAATTTTGTCTAACTTGTTTTCAATCATGGTGAAGTATCCTTCAACAAACCACTTAGTGGAGAGAAGTTTATGCCTCGTCTATTTCAAAAATTTATTTCATTCATGATGATCATTGGGGACATACACCAAACCAAAACCACTAATGTTTTATTAAATGAGTATTGTGGTCAAAATACAATGGTGGGAAGGATATTCCTCTTGTTGAAAAAATGATATTGTCGATGCAAGTGGTGACATCAATAAAAACTCCACCACTTCCATTAAAGTGTAAGGATTGGAAAAAAATGTATCTTTCCAAATTTACTCAAGGGAAAATTCTCGTCTTTCCCCTTTACCCTTCACTTCTTTAAGAAAAGCAATATCTAAGTGCTAATTATTGAGATTTTTTTAAAACCAAAACTTGTGGAAAATCTCAAAGGATATTGAAGATACCTAAATTTTATAATTAGGTACTTAACAATATTGATTCAAATTATACTCTTTGATCATGACTTGTGCACACAAACAAGAGCTTAAACACGGTATTCTACCCATTCTTAAATCTTGCAAATATTTCTTGCTCTATCATTCAGTTACTTAGACATATACAAGAATTTTATTGTTACTTATAGACATGTTTTATCTCCTTTCATACTCTATGATTCTTCTTTTTTCTCTTCCCTCCTGGACAATACTATCTATGTTAGAGAAAAACACCACTCACTTTTATCCCTTTCTAACACTAATGTCCTATGTATCCAAATGGTCATATTTCTTAAGTTTATCTTAATTCCCCTTTCTAGGTAATTCCTAATATGAAATTATATCCTATGGAAAGGTATAAAAGTGAACCAAACACTCTCATTTATTCACTTGGTAACTATCAAGCTCCTACTTGGAAACAATAAGGCACACTTGATCTTCATCTCCAAATCTATAGTAAAGCATCCCTAAATCAAGAGAAGACATCACCAACATGCCCTAAGCAATTATTAAGCACTCCAAACTCTTCCAAGAGAAATCCAAGTCAATTCAAAGGTATTCCAAAGTCATATCAAGCATTATCAAGCATTTATACACCAAAGAGAACTTTACGGAGTTTTCTATCTATATACAAACAATATACTTTGATACTCTAATGTAACACTATATTCAACACTCATGAAGGGTAAATTAAACCTACCTTGTTATCCCATTATTTATGTTGAGGAATAATGGAAAACATAGGGGGAAGTCTTCTTTATTTGCATGAGCATTAGGACATCTACATGGAATTTGAGCCCCTCATTTGGGTAATGTAGTGTAGTGACTGGTTAGAATCAATAAGGGGGTTAGATACAAGGGTAGTCCAACTACACCAAACACTAATTTATTTTGTTATCTAATTTCCATTTTAGTGTTAAGATAGAAAACTAGGGTTTTGATCACACATGTGCATGTGCAAGGATTTCAAAACAAGTGAAAGAGCATCAAATAGCTATAGACATTGACAAAGCAACCTAGAAAACATCATAAGTGTCATGCAGAGCTAAAAAATAGTGTTGAGAAGGATGGGATATCTAAGTGTTATTGTCAAGTTTGGCACTAGTATCTAGAGCCTTAGTTTTGAGAGGAAACAAAATTGGCACAATTATAGTCTATTTTCCCTATTCCAAATCTAGAACACTATGTGAAAATTAGAAAAGATAAGTTGATTCATCCTTTTTTGATTTATTGTATTTTAGAACATGACCTAATTGAATATCATTCTTTCTTAAATTTTATTGTAATATCATATTTGAACGTTTGAGCATTTATTTATAAAGTTTGATTGAACATTGGTTTTAAATTACAATCAAAATTAAATACAAATCAACACACTTATTTTTAATTAGGGTTAAATCATTTGGGAAACCCACTTACTAATATTACACAACCTTCCCTAACCTCTAGGGTTTCAAATCTATTTTTCTAGGGTTTCATCCTAGATTTAATTTCTAATTTTACATTTCAAAGTTGATCTCTCAATTTTCCCTAGGTTTAATCCTTAGTATGTTTCTTCTATGGTTTACCTATATTTTATTACTTTCTAGGGTTACAATAAGCTTCTATATAAAACCCTAGGTGATTTTAGGTTACTCTTTTATCACATGGATTGTATATTGCACTCTCTTATATACTTTGTAAGACATGGACCAATGGTGATTTCATCTTTGACCGCATTTATTTACCCTCTCAAGATAGTAAATACCTCTATCAACCATCATTTACCACAGTGCATGTTTAAAATTTCTTCATCAAGTGGGTTCTAATCGATGATAGTTCCTCCATAAATATATGTGCTCACTCTTCACTCTAATAAATTGGCATCTCTTAGAGTCATACTCACATGATTTATAATACTTCTTAGCATACTGATGGGCATAATCACGTTAGACATAAATTTTTGGACCTACAATCATTCGACTACATTTCACCTTGTGGACACCCCTTTTCCTTTCAATATTGTATTGGGAAGACCATATATCCATGAGATGATAATTACAACCTCTATTTTACACAAATTCATTAAATTTATCCATGAAGGACACGAGTACACTATCCTAGCTAATGATGACATATATAACTATTGTCAATCCCAATTCCAAAATTTATCATGGATATCACAATTGAAAATTTTCATGAACCATATTAGCGAGATAATTTCATCAAGGCAATGGTAATTTATAAGCACATGGTTAAATAATATCAAGCTTTAAAAAATTCAAGTATGTCATTCATACATTAAAGAAACCTCCTCATAAATTAGTCATGGTCGCCACGATTGATCCCTTTCAATAAAATGTTAACTAGGAGAATGCAACAATAATCATGACCCTCCTATATTTGGTGAAGAGAATGTGTGTGACTCTTTATAATTTCTCACTATTAAAACCAATGAATTTGATTCCTTTTATACATAAAGATGAGGTTGAGAAAACAACTAGGTCTAATATAAAATTTCCCACATCTACTATTTTTACAAGTAAAATGAGGTGTTTGTTGGGGCCCTCATCCATAAAATAATGGAGTACAAATGAGATATAAATAGAGAAATAATTACAAGAATAACACATAAATTTGCTCCAATATGAGAGGACAAAAAAATATACCATTTAAGAAGCGGGGTTAGTATTTTAAACAAAAATATACAAGAACATATAGAAACTAATTGAGGAAGAAATTTAATCCATCATAGTAGAGAAAATAATAGCAAGGCCCTGGACTAGAACATAATCCTCCTCTATCTCCTTTTTGATACACGTTTTCTCATCTAGGTGAACCAAGAGGGAAAAACAACTTATCCACTATGCCTTGGAAGTTATGTTTAGCCCCAAACATGAAAATAATATGAATAATATAAGATGCAAACATGTCAAACTAAATAAGGATGCTACGAGAGGGGCTAGGGATGATTTAAATTTCTAAAATCTTAGTTTTACCTTCATGGCTAGAGAACCACTCCTTCAACATTTTACCACCATGAATAAATGGATGCATGTCTCTCTTTTTGGGGCATGTTGTATGGTAATCTCTTTGGGAAGGGAGGTATTTTTTTACCATATGACGAGGTTTGGATTAACAAAAATTATCTTATCCATTTCATCCAATCTCTTGGATAGATAATTGTAAATGTTTGGTCTAGAGAGTTATAAAATTCCTTCATCGAATGCACAAGGACGTGGGAGAAATCTAGACACTCTAATATGACATCCACAAAATCAAAACATAGAGGAGGATCTATGGCAACCACACCCTTCACTTATAAATGGAAGTTATTCTAAATGGATTTAAAAATATTTAAAAAGGAGAAACATCTACCAAGGAGAAGATGTTGAACCACAAACGCGTAAGCATATAAAACAAGGAGGTAGAAGTGAACCTAGATAGGAAACCCATTCTAACAATATCCAATGTAGAGAAATCCTATTTCATTTCTATAGGGTCAAGTACATCCAAAAGATGGATAATAAAGCATACCTCCTTGTCTCTAGATTGGAGGAATTTTCTCAACAAGCTCACAAGACTATGGGCCATGTTTCACTCTTCAACAAACTTAAGCATGGAAAAAAATGTTGGAAGAAATAAATTTCAAAAATAGGGAGGTTGGGAATAAAAATGGTTGTTGGTATTCACATGTTCAAAATTTAATTCATTTATTATCTTGATCTCATGCCTTATCATGATTAGGAATGTGACCTGTGAAGATCATAATTTAAGACTCGTGTGAGGTGCATGAATTATTATTTGAACAATATTGATTGTGAGGAGAAATGGGATATAATAACAATAAGAATAATGGTTTTTTTTAAGAATAGAATCCTTGTTAAATTAGGCTTTATATTTTCACTTATTAAGAAAATAATTATAGATGTAGAGGGTATCTTTTAGGCTCAACCATTCAAGGGGTCATCACTTACTAATTTGTTAATATATCCATTTATAACCTAATTTTTCTAAGAAATCAGTTACTTTATTGCATATCCTTGGAAAATATTGAATCTCCACATTTGGAAAGGAGCATAAAGTTTTACATAATGAGGAAAACAAATAGTTGAGTCTCCGTTACTTGTGGATTTATTCTTAACAATGTTAACCACTAGGAGAGAGTCACCCTCTACAACCACCATCTATGTTCTCCTAGGTTTTAACAAATTCGGACCTTCCATTAGAGTAATAATTTTAGCCGTAATATTTATTTCATGATGAATTTTCCCTAAGACTTAATGAATTTTCCTAAGGTGTCTCTTAAAATTTCCCCATATCCTTCCTTCTCTAGAATACCTATGATTTTTACATCAAAGTTGAGTTTGATGGAATCCTTAGGAGGAGGTACCCACTAAAATGTTGTAGTTTCTAAATTTTTGATTTTTTTCTTGAGTGTACTATCCCAATCAATAATGGGCAGTTAGCTTGGACTAAAGGATTGCCACTTGTTTTTGGAATTTTCTTACCTTTTATGATTTTATTTATTCATTTAGATATAATTATCTCCAATATTTTAATAATTCCTTACGAGATCATATTTTCACTCTCAAAAATTCTTCTATTTCTCTCTCGTTCCTACATCTACTATGTGTATGTGGGCATCTCACATTAGTCAAGAAATTCCTACATCTATATAAATTTATCCTACTACTTTCACATCACATTTTGTGCACATGCATGAACCTTTGCATACTTCATCGATACGTGATCCCTCATGTAGTGTGTTCACAATCCATAGAATAAGGTGTCACATTTAGAACAAGTTTTGCCTTTAAATTCTCATGTGAAGAATTCACACGCTCTAATTCATAAACCATTAGCATTTGAATCAGCTTCTTGTATTTTACAAATGGTTTTTCTGCTCCTAAGCTTCTTATCTATAAAGCTAATGGAGATTTACATAAAAATATATGCTCCTTTCACACAACATGTCTCAATTATTCCTCTGATGATAAGCTTTTCACAAATATTTTCCCCCTTTGGTTTTAATTATTAGGCCTTATAATGGTTTTATGACCTTTGATTTGTCACGACCTTGAATTCATTGGCCAATCAATTCTTGGCACACTTCTCTATCAAAATTAGTAAAAATTTCTCCTATGCTCAAATTTCAAAGCTTAAAAAAGATTCTAATGAGACTATTAGTGCTTATGTGTTATGATACAAGACCATGTTTACCAAGATGACTAATTCACTTGCAGATAATGAGTTTCAAGATCCATTCACATAAATTTCACTTTCTCTTTTGCAATATTCTATCATGTTTCAAACTTTCAATAGTTTTATGAATTGTGTCATACTCTAAAGGATTGAGAGGTCAAGCTTATAAAAATGAACAATATTCAATATCTTTGTACAATATGTGCCCAATACTAATATTAAAGTAAACAAGGTTTTTAAGCTAAATATTACGAGAAAAAATGAAACAAAAGTAATAATTAATGTTATATCTCAACCAACTAAACTTTTATTACAATACCCCTTATGTGACATTTCACATGGCTAGCCACATCACCACATATTTTACATAAATAATTACTCTACAATAACCTTGTGTCTCTACCTCTACCTATAGATGTTGATGTTAGAAATCCTCTACATAAAAAATCTTATACTAATCCATATTGTGACTATCACCATTACATTTCCCATTTTAAAAGTTAATGCTACAAGCTCAAGTATGTCATATAAGACCTCCTCGATGGTAAACCTATCTAATTTGAAACTACCACAGAGGAATCTAGAGTACCAGTTAATGAGAATTCAAATGTCAAAATCTTGAATGGTACATTACCTCAAAATACACCATTCCCAAAGGAAATATTGAGGTTCATCATGCATACAAAATACATCCTCCTAATTCTTATAGTCATCCTTTGGATGTTGTTATTGATCTATCACTACTACTATTCCTCAATGAACTATTATAACGTTTGTTGAGCATAAAATCATGGATGTTTTTGGATGGAAATACACTATGTATTTGTGCATATATTGATCAACAACCTATCTTTAGTGTTCATGTTGGCAATGGATTTTGTGATAATTTGTGTACTATGACATTGCTTAACTATTTGGAATATAATGAGAGACACTTAAAACTAACTTCTCGAGGTATTCATCGATCTATGGACATATTACGTTACCACTTCAAGTGGGGGAAACTAGTATATCTACACATTTCTTGGTTCTCCAAAGCATTAGGACTTGTGTCATGTTACTCAAAATCCATTACATTCATTATATTTTTTTTATCACTTTTATTATGCATAATTGTGTTGGACATATATACTGTAACAAAATTTTCAAAGTTCAGGGCATCCCTTATGAGCCTCTTTTTCCACTTCTATTTGTTATTCTGATTCTACTCCTTGCGTGGAAATGGTAAAATTACCTATCCTCGCCAAATCAATTCAAAGAATTTATAATCAAGTGGAAATCAATCCTACACTATCACCCATCTAACATAATCCAAAATCAAAGTCATGTAAACATAATCCAATGTCTTCTCATCAAGCATTTCAACAAGTCATATAGCACAATCGTAAATCCATACAACCTCCTCTCTCACATAGTAATCCATCAAGGCATACACCTCCTCTAATGGTCCATCCTACACATTCTCCTATATCAAGACATTCTATTGTTGTGGTACATAATTTCATTTCATATTATCATTTAGCCATAGTTCTTAATCCTTTCAATCTGTATGACCTAGTCATCGGGTAGCTCACTTTCAAAGATCATCAAAAATATAAAAATAAAAATGTTTCAAAAATCCAAAAGCATGTAAATACTCTCAAAATAAAAAAATAAAAACCCAAACATAGCTTGAGTTACTAGTTTAATACTTCGCATATGTTGTTTGTCACATGCTTTGATATATAGAATATTCTATTTTCTATACATCACATACTTTTCATGGGTTATATGAGCATGATGTTGGATACAAATGACTCTACATGATTTCAAATTCCAAATTTCTCTTTCACCTATTGAATTTGGGGTATCTTATATACTATAAAGTGTTATTGTTCTATTCATTACAAAGTGTTTTTAAAATCCTAGTTATGTTTATATTGTATATTTTAATATATGTTGTTTATCTAGATTTTGGGACTAACACATGTGAATTGTATATGACTTGTATGTATTATTCTAAGCACATATTTATTATTCTAAGCACCTATTGGATACTATATATTTATTCTTACATAATGGATTGCTTATTTTCTTATTTGATGTGTGTATGGACCTTGGTCTATCTATGTATGTGTGAAAAGCTGGGGTGTCCTTGTTTTGGCCTCAATTGACTTTGATTTTGAGGTATTTGGACCATTATGAGTGTGCAACACTTATTTGTCAATTATATGTGGCCTTTTGGACTTTTTATGTCTTGTTATACATGAATTTGTGTGATCTCATATGTTTGTTGTGTGTGTTATCACCTTGTGTCGTTATTTCTATCATGCACTCTCTTACAAGGCTAAGTTTTATGTGGCGAGTCATCTACACTTATCTTCAATTTGTTGCAATCATGATTATATGTTATATTTTACATGGACACACTTTAATTATTTTGAAGTGAGTGATATACATTATATATCCATCATCTCAAAATATGAGTCATTCAATGGGTTTATTAAAAGAATATAAAAGCAATCTAGGCATGCAAGTAGAATTTTAAATTACACAAATATGGGAAACAAGTTACAGGGAATATGTTTATAGAATTATTAATAGGGATAGGTGAAACTTCTATATAGTGATAATATAATGCATTTTTTATGGCACCATGACATGAAAGTGTCCTAATCTTCAAGGTTATGTCTAGCTCAATTTTAGCATTCAAAATTATAAATTTGCAAGGAAATTCATATTTGATTGTGGTTCAAATAGTATATCACCTATAGATATATATAATACTACATTTTATGGAAAAATTTAGGGCATGAATACTATGGCACTTATATATTACTTATTTATTAGTTCATATATTGTTATTTCTATTTCAATAATTTTAATTTTGAGTAAATTTCAAGAAGCTCAATAATTTACAAACCTATATCCATCTATAGTGGTGTGGTTTAAGGGACATTAGTGTCTATGAGACACTACATCTTGTGGTACATTAGGGCCTATTATACACCTAACATCCTTAATAATGTTTGGGTCTATGAGATAACTAATGTCTTATGGTGTGTTTAGGTATATGAGACACATGATGTCCTATGGCATTACATGGTCTATGACACACAAGACATCTAAGACCTTAGGGTTAATGAGAAACAAAATGTCATCTAGATATATATTTGCACTTTTGGTTGGTTCAACTAAGCTCCTAACTTATTTCTAATTGGGGATTTTATCACCCCAATTCTATATTTCTACAAAGTCATAAGTTTCCAATATTCACGCGCCTAGATAAGGAAACATGGTTTGTTACATTTTTAGGATAGAGTTGGTTTCACACATAGTTATAATACTTATTTACTACTCTCTATCTTTACATATTTCAATTTAAAATTTTCAACATTATGTAGAATTAATGTTTTAGTTTTCAGATATGTGGACTTTGACTACACTCGTATGTTGTAGGTTGTACTTTGGGGAATCTTTGTTTATTTAAATAACCAAGCAATTGAGTGAAGGAAAAGTATGTTTACACAATCAGGTACATTTTTCCTTTAAGCTATAAAATTCCATTTATCACCTTAAAGGGGTGAAATGTAGGCATGTAAATTTTTACTTAGGTGCTTGGTAACAATGATTTGGATTATACTCTTTGATCATAAATTTTTCTCACACAAGAGTGTAAATGCATTACTATACCAATTTTTAAAGCTTGCAAATACTTCCTAATCTCTAATTTATCTACTTAAACATATGAAATATTATTATTATCACTTATACAAATATTTTCTCTCATATAATACTCCTCCTTAATTATACCTATTATCTCTTACCTCCCTAGACACAACCATCCAATTTGGGTGGAAGTACCACATGCTCCTATCCCTTTCTAGTGCTAGTTTCCTCTATCTCCAAACAATCAAATTTCTTAAGTTTATCCTAATTCCCCTTTCTACTTTGGTATTAATGTGAAATTGTATCCTGTGGAAAGGTATAGAATCAAACCACACCCTTATTTACTCACTTGGAATTTATCAAGCTCCTACTTAGAAATAGTAAGGAACATGTTATCTTCATCTCCAAATCTCTAGCAAAGCTTCCCTAATTTCCCTAAATCAATATTAGACATTGGTAATAGGACATAAGTAAGATAAAATTATTCCATACTCTTTTGAGAACATTCCAAGCTAATTTGAAAGCATTCTAAATTCATATCAAATGTTATCAAGCATCTATACACCAAAGAGCACTTCAAGGGTTTTCTATTTATCTATAGGCACTCTGCTTTGGTACTTTAATTGAGAATTATATTTAGTACTCATGAAGGCTGCATTCAATCTACCTAGTTATCCTTCTATTAATTTTGAGGCACAAGGAATCATAGGGGATTTACTCTATATTTGTAATCAAACTTAAAAAAGCACTAGGATAAGCGCTTAGAGTTTACGACCTTCATTTTGGTAATGTAGTATAACACTTGGTCAAAATAAAGGTCATAAACTCCGTTATACCAACTCCGTTATAGACCATTTTATTATCTAATGTCCATTTGAGTGCTACCACATAAAACTAGTGTTTTGATCACATAGATGCATGTGCGGGAATTGATAATAAGCGAAAGTGAAGGCAACCGGTATAGAAAGAGAGTAAGCAACCCAAAAATATCAAAATTTTTGTAGATCCAAATAGTAGATCCAAAATTATGGAAGCACCAAGCTCTAGTGTCAAGTTTGACACTAGTGTTTAAAGGGTTTCAAATCCTTAGCTTTGATAAGAAGCATATTTAACATGATCATAGACTATTTACCATAATTACAAATCCAAAACACTCTTTGAAACATCAAAAAAGTTAAGTTAATTCATCCTCATGTGATTTCTTTTATTTTAGCATGTGACCTAATTCAATATCATTATTTTTACCTTTACATGTACTATCAAAATTGAATTTTGGAAAATTTATTAACAAAATTTAATTGCGCATTAGATGGAAGTTGTAATCCAAATTTAAGATAAATCAAAAAACTTATTTTTAATTAGGGTTAAAATAGATATTGTTTGATTCATTCAATACCCTTCCTTGATGTTTAGTACACTCACTTCAAATTAATGGTGGTAGCTTCCTTTTTCATTTCTAAATTGATATTGGTCAATGCCTCTCCTTTTCTTAAATTATCTATTTCAAGCAATAATTAATTGAGAGGGTTGGATAATATGTTTTATGTTAGAAAACTATGCTCTCTTTAGGGCCTAAGTGCATTGAAAAGGCGAGTTAATTGAAGCATTTATTTTTAGCATTATCAAAATTGTTTAGTGAAAAGTCCACCTTTTCATCCTTTCAAGTTTTGTTCCAAATAGTCAAGATGTATGAGAAAAATATTTTTACAACCAACATTTTAAAATATAGAAATCATACACCCATATCCAAAGATAAAATTATAATCAAATCCCTCATATAAAGGAAAATCAAAATATAATAAGAAGTTTGAAGACAAAACCATAAATTTCACACAACAAACACCAACTATAGGCCTTACCTCACCATTGAAAAGGCATTGGAACCATTTACTAGAATCTCCTAATAAGATATTACAAAAACTAATTGAGTGAAATTTTACCAAGTTAACTCCACATGTTGTGATTGATAATATGTGTGCGTGCGTGCATGTGTATATATATATATATATATATATATATATATATATATATATATATATATATATATATATATATATATATGCATATATATGTATATGTGTATATATATAAATATAGATATATGATATTATATATACATTATTAATCACAACATGTGGAGTTAACTTGGTAAAATTTCACTCAACGAGTTTTTGTAATATCTAATTAGAGGTTCTAGTAAATGGTTCCAATGCTTTTTAAATGTGAGACAAGGACCCCAAAGTGTAAAATTTGATAGAAAACTCTCATGTGATTACCATAGATGTTGTGGACTTTCAATAAGTAGATGCATCTCATTGCATCATAAAATCCAACAACTCATTAACAATAACACTCATTTTATGAAAGATGAAATTACCTACCAACACATATAGGGACCAACCTAATTTTAAATTGAGAGTTTTCCCTTATCCATTACCACAATACATGAAGACTCATAAGGGTGATGATTCTATATAATCTGAATTTTGTTAAGAATCTAAGAGTACATCAATGTAATAAATGAAATGTACTAAAATTTAAATGCTAAGTAATTTATTTAGTAATTTAAAATAAAATAAAATGAAAGGGGAAGGTACTTACCTAAATTGAACTAACCTCATAGTGATCCAGAAATGAACAAAGTGATGAAACAAAAAATCATAATGTCGCAACTATCTTGAAAATAGTAGCGAGAGGTAGATCTAGCAGACCGGGGGCACTTGGAGAGGATAGGGGCTCTTGTGTCCACCCCGATCTGAAATCTAGGTGCCTCGGTGCCTCGTGAAATAGCTTAGAATCTGATCTTGATATGGTTGTTAGGTATTCACAGTACTTCACCTTTGGTTAAGTGAATATCGCACTTACTTCACTAATGTCGCCACAAACCTGTAATGAAGAATCACCTACAAAACCCCACACAAAGCATCAAACCCTAAAAAAGAAAGATGTAAATGAAGGGGTCAGACCATCCTCAGCTACCAAATGGATGGACTTATGATTGAGTGCTGCACTACATCTTATACCCAATGTAGTTCTATGTGCTTGTGTGTGCAATAATGTGCCTAGGTTTCCCTAGTGCCAATGACGTAGAGATATTGGGAAGTAGCTAGATAAAATGCAAAATGGTGGATGGAATAAAATGAATACTCACCTTCCTATACGGTGTGTGTGATGCGAATAGTGCCCAAATATAGCCCCTTGATCTATGTAGATAGCTATCCCTTAATAGTAATAGTCTACCATAAGGTAGTATGTATGTTATGTTTATATAGGGATCTCTTGTTCAAATTTTGACACTAATGACCTGACATGCTGACTAGTACCTAGGGGATGAGAGGAAAACCGTAAATATTGAACTTGGATGTTTAAGATAAAACCAAATGTGACGGGGACCAGGACACCTAGAAATAATGACCAATGTGTCTTAGGAACCATAATCCCTATATAAGTGCCCTAGTCAAAGAGTAGTGATGACATTGAGTGAGTAATGAATAGATAATACTCCCGAGACTTGACCAAAACTATGCGAGTGAATGAAAAATGTGATAGACAAACAATGACAAAGACCAATAAGAAAAATGACTAGGCAATGGAATGGGTCATTAATGAATACTTTTCTTACGGAAGATCCATATATAAAACAACATACTTTGTGGTATAATAATAGTAGTAAGTACATGAATTTGTGACTACATTTGCCCCCACTTTATGTTGGTGAGAAAAGGCTCGGTAACATAAAGTAGTTAGAGATGCATACCTGAGAGAAATCCAGAGAATCCCATGTTATAGAAGAATGTGCAAGATGTGGTAGAAGAGCATGCTGAATGTGAGCATATAGAGTGATGAACCATGGATTAGCATGTTGATCCATGTAGAAAGAGATGTAAAACCACAATGAGGTGCACTAAATGAGAGTGATGATTGTAATGTTGAATGATTGATGATTTTGAATGTTGTATGATGATGATATGATGGAGTAGGGAGTGATCATTTCCTAACCCGATTGTGTGTATACAAAAAAATGGAGGATTTGGGGTCCTGCTGCTTTAGAGGAAGAGTGTAGGAGAAAGGTGTGTTATTCTCCAACCTTTAACTACATCCTTAAAAGATCTAGCCACTATAGATAGACACAAATCAAATTTTCAATGATTTTGGATCCAAATATTTCGATCAAATGTGTTGACCCATATAGGAGCAATATAGGAAAGGCAATGATGTCTCATTTCCCCACTCCAAGGGTTATCACCGTGATGTACGTTGGCTTCAAAATTAGGTCATCGGAAGTAAACACAAAATGTAGAATAACTTCCCATATTATTTCATCTGGAAGGAAATTAACTTCCCAAGGTCATCTAGGAACTGTAACTCCCAAGTTAGGTCATCTGGGAGGCCAAATGTGTTGTATTGTGTTGATTGAATGGTATGATTTCAATTGTTAGAAACTTGAATGTATTTGATTGGTTGATTGATTGTTTTTATTTTTTTACTCATAGAGAGATTTTACACTTGTTTCCCCATGTTAGGTCATTAGGGGGAATCGATAGAAAATGATGAAATATCGCATGGTGTATTAGTAAATGTTTGAAAATGATGAATTATAAGTGTTGAATGAATGCGTAGTGGTGTAAGGGGAATTATAGGATGACCCAATTGTATGCCCTTTTCGTGAAAAAGTGGAAGTGATAATGAGAATGAATGTTGAGCTGAAAATAAGAACACTAATAGACGGTGTGTGATAGATATTGTAATATGTTGTCTCTTTTAATGAAATATAATGTCGAGGAGAAATAGTGTGTGTGTCATGTATATGATATGATAGTAGGAAAAATTATGAAGATAATGTCACAAATGGGATAGAAATCAGAGTAAAAACACTCAAGATATTAGAAAAATCATGTGACATGTATTAGTTGAGTAGTGAATGTGAAGTATGACCATAGTAGAGTGAATAATGAAAAGTGACTATAAATAGTAAAGTGAAAAAGTGATTAGTTAACTCATTTGTCTTTTTGTAGTGTGAGAGTGAGCTTGAGTGTGTAAGGATGTCACAAGTTAGATCACCATGACCTAGCCATTTTGAGATGGTAGTGACCGTTGTGGCATCGCGTACGGATGATGGAGTTGGTAAGTGTGATTTTTTTTTTAAAAATGCATGTGTATAGTAGTCATTTTTGGTGAATTTTGCAAAATTGTGATTTTTTTTTCTTGGTGTTTTAGACCTGGAAAAGAGTGGTGAAGGTGTTAGTGGCCTTTGGGATAGGAGCACTTAGACCCGGGTCCTGGTGTCCCGCTCTTCTTAGGTGCCCTAGTCTTAGTTTTAGGCCCAATGTCCCGAAAGTCTATTTTGTCTTGAACGATGTAAACATGAAATTTGATGTGTAGTGATGTCGTAAATGTTTATTTTTTCCTATGTAAAATGTTCTAATGCATTGTTTGTTGTTGTGTTGTATTGATATGTAGAGGATATCCATTCGAGGGAGTTCCATGGTGGTCATAATTTTGTACTTTTCTCGGAGTTGGGTTTTTAGATGATGATTGGGAGGTTATGGACCATGTTACCACCTATGAACATAACTAGGATGGGGATGTGCCCCATAATATGTTGATGTTGATAGCTTTGTGCGAGAGATGGTGTGTAGATACTTGTACATTTTGGCTACCTATAGGTGAGATGATAATTACATTAGAGGATGTATATCACATACTACAATTACCTATTGTTGGTGAGAGGGTATAGGTCATGGCTGTGGAGAATATGGAGAGATAAATGAGGGCCACTAGGTGGTATTTTATGGGGACTCGAGTGCCTGCCGAGGCCCATATTAGCTTGGATGTGATTTTGAGATTAGGGGTTCCACGCTTATGGAAATTTATAGCCATGGTTATTACATCATCGATCATGGTGGAGGGAGGTGGTGTGGGCATCTTATATAAGATGCATGATATTTTCCAACGAGATAGAGGAGGAGGGTATTAGGTATGCCTAGGGCATGATATATATTTCTTTATAGATTCACCCATGAATAACATGGATGTGGTATAGAGCTACTACATTGTATAGAGATATTTACAGATTTACATAGGAGGAACATGGAGGTGGGATCAGAGTGACTACTTTATTACATGTATGGGCCTATGACATATAAGAATGCCAATTTGTTTGAAGGCTAGTGGCCATGGTGGTGGGAAGAGTGGGTTAGGTTAGACAGGGATTTGGCTAGGATATGGTTGAGTGTGTGTGGGTGGAATTCCTTTAGAAGATGGATAGATGATACATATAGAGCATGAGCCATGAGCATGATGATACATCACTTTAGGCAGAGGAATATAATTCGCTTTAGATAAGATATAGGATGGGGCTAGATACGGGCGGTGAGTATTGAGTTAGTGGTGAGGCCAGAGCACTTGAGTTAGAGATTATGGAGGATGATGAGGATGAGGATGTAGAGTTATAGTGATGAGATGTTTGTAACTATGATATATATATATATATAAAGATGGATTTATTGGCATATGATGATGTATTCGGTATATATTAATGGTATGATGTGATGATGATGTATGTGATTATTGTTGCTATGGATGATGCTTGATAATTTAGTGATTTTCATATTTGAATTGAATTGAATCATAATGCATTTAGCATTTATGATAATATGATGATGATATAGTGTAGATGATAATAGATGATGTTATAATATGATATTGTGATGAATGATCAATTGTCATGTAAAAGTATGATATAGTCATTATAGTGTAATAAAGTGTATGTTTAATGAAGATAGGGGATATATTAGTGATGCCCCAACATATAGATGATGAGGTTCATTTAGATAAGACCCCTTCAGTAGTCAAGAATGAACCATGTAATACAAGAGTGCGTCATTGGGAATGATTCTATAAAGTGTGCTAGATGAATTGATAGAGTGCATGAAGAGAGGTTATTATTGTAATAGATCCCTCAACAATCATGTAAGAACTATAAGAACATGAGTGCATCATCGGAGGGGTGAGGTGATAATAATCACCTACCAAAGATTGAGTGCGTGTATGAAGTGGTGGAAGCATGTGGGATGGAAGCAACATGAGTGTATGAGCTAAACTAATGTCATATGGAGTAGTTGTGGGAGGTGTGAATGTAAGGGCTGTGGAAGCCAATGTGAAGTAGTAGCATGATCATTGATGAGATGGATGAGGTGGATGAGATGGATGAGATGGTGCATGATGGATGGACGATGTAGAGTGCACATGAGTGACAACCTATGGTGATGGACAAACAATGACCTTAACACTAGAAGGAGGAGATAACTCAACTGGAGTAGTAGCTCATGGATGAGGGAGAGGAGATATGGACCACTCATGAGTGAGATCCAAAGGAGATGATGCCCTTATCCTCTAATTTTTTCAAGCAATCATGAAGGGCGAAGAAATCATTATCCCTATGGCCATTGATATGGTGATAATTACAATATGGTTGAATCAATGACATTGTAAATGATGTTGTGGATGATGTTGGTTATAAGGTAAGTGAATTAAACACTTCATTGAGAAAAGCACATAGCACATCATGTGGTTGAGTGTGATGAGATAAATGTAATGGCTCACATGAAACAAGTGTAGAAGATTGAGGTGTGGCCTATCATAAAGTAGGAGAAGAAGGATGCTTTTATGATGTAGTAGGTTGAGCTTGCTTATGAGGAGATGGAGATTGTGTAGGATGCTCAACTAATGGTAATGGAGAAGAACTAGATGATGTAGCAGTAGTAACCATAGGTGGAGGATCTATAACATGTGTGGTAATGAGGTCTTGTTCTAGATCAATGACTTTATAAGCATAGAAGTGTGAATGATTCACATGTGTCATATTGCAATCTTTTTTTCATGATGGAATCAAACCACGACAGAAGATAAATTGCTTCTCTAGATTGATAGGTTGAAAAATTGATTGGTGCATACAAGCATTGAATCATAAGATGTAATCCATGATAGGTTTTGTTTTTCTTCGATGTAAAGTAGGTATATTATCATAGGTAACCCTAGGGCCATTTTTGATAATAAAGTGACGAAGAAAAGCTTCTTCCGTATCATGATAAGTGATAATATATACAAATGGTAGGTGAGTATACCATTGTAAAGCATCATAAGTAAAGGTTATGTTGAAAGTATTTAAGTAATAACGTGATCATTAGAATATGAAGCCATAGCCATATGAAAATGTTTGAGATTTAAGTAGGGGTTTCGAGTACCATCGAAAAATGAAAAGGTAGGCATGATAAAATCCTTAGGAAATGTTGAGTTATGAATCTTCTTAGGAATAGGGTTTTCATGCAATGAATTGTTATCAATGGAATCATAATAGGATTTTCTTTCTAATGTGAGTGATTGAACCGAGATTGTAAATGACCCACAACATGCATGAGAGATAATATATCTTGTGAAGGAATAGTAGAGGATGGCAATAATGTGTTAAGAGGTTGTAATTTTCCATTGTGAGTAATCATAGGGATGTCAAGAGGAGATATAGGAGAATCAATGATAAAGGCACACTAAGTGTAGGTGCCGAAGAAGAAATAGGTGATTGAAGGACATGGAATCATCCATAGAAAGAGTAGGAATCGACATCAAAACATCCCTAGGAGACGGAGTTTCAGATGGAGATGACGATAAGAGGAGGAAAACTAATATATGGAAATGAAATGGTAGGATAGGATGAACTAATAGATGAATATCAGTCATGCATAGGAGTAGATACAACCTTAGAAGAATATGACAATGGAGCAAGGAGATTCACACTCAGTTGTATGTAAAGTAGTAGACTCATGACTATCAATTGTTTCATCAAAATCAGAGAGAGACTCATATATGAAAATGTCATCAATTGGATCATCAACATAATGTGATTGAGCATATGAATGAGTATGTGATGGATCATGAGAAGCATTATCATAAATAGGAGAAGCATGAGATGCAGCTATAGTAGTGGTTTGACTAGGAGGAGAATCAATATGCACATGTGTACTAGTGTCAAGACCAAGCATGAAATCAATAAGAGAGTCATATAAAATTTCCTTGAAAATGTGAGAAGGGAGATCATCAAGGCTAATTAGTATAACAAGGTCAAAAACTAAAAAAACAGTCGGATCCATACATGATGCTAAAAGAAGAATTTTAAAACTAGTAGGTATATTGCATTTGTTAGCTAAGAGTTTTTGTTAAATATCATCCAACATAGTAACATCATTATATAAATTCATAAGCTCAGCTATAGTTGCCTCATCATAGATAGGATTGATACTAACATGAGGCATGATGATCCGAGAAGGAGAAGAACTATCCTTAGCCATTAGGGTTTTAGTGGATCCTAGGGAAAAAAATTTTCTAAGTTTCGGGTTCACCAAAATGACTATAAAATCTAAATTTTATTAAGAATCTAATGGTGTAGTAATGTAATAAATGAAATATACTGAAATGTAGATGTTAAGTAATTTATTTAGTAATTTAAAATAAAATAAAATAAAAGGGGAAGGTACTTACCTAAATTGAACTCACCTCGTAGTGATATGAGACTAAACAGAGTGATGAAATGGCGGAGAAAATGTCACAAAGATCCTTAGAAAATAGTAGTAGAGGCATATTTTTCTAGACTGGGGCATCTAGAGAGGGATAGGGACACTGTGGGCACCCCGGTATGCAAAAAATCTCAGAATCTGATCCTGATATGGTTGTTAGGTATTCACAATACTTTTCCTTTGGTCAAGTGAATATCACAATTAATTCAATGATGTTACCACAAACCTATAATGAATAATCACCTCCAAAACCCACACAAAGCATCAAACCCTAAAAAAAGAAATATGAAAATGAAGGGGTCAGACAATCCTTAGATACCAAATGGATGGACTCATGGTGAGCATTGTACTACATCTCAGACCTAATATAGTTCTATGTGATTGTGTGTGCAATAATGTGCCTAAGTTTCCCTAATGCCAACAACATAGATATATCGGGAAGTAGCTAGATAAAATGCAAAATGGTGGATGGAATAGAATGAATACTCCCCTTCATATGTAGTGTGTGATGCAGAATAGTTCCCAAATGCAGTCCCTTGCTCTATGTAGATAGTTATCCCTTAATAGTAATAGTCCTCCCATAAGGTAGTATGTATGTTGTGTTTATATAGGGATCTCTTGTTCAAATTTTGACACTAATGACCCGACATGCCAACTAGTACCTAGGGAGATGAGAGGGAAAACCGTAAATACCGACCTCAAATGTCTAAGACAAAACCAAGTGTGACGGGGACTAGGGTGCCTAGAAATCAGGACCATGGTGCCTCAGGTACCCTAATCCCTATCGAGGCACCCTATTTAAAGACTAGTGATGACACCAATAGAGTAATGATTGATAAGACTCCTTGAGACCTAATCATAAGCTATGTGCAAGTGAATGAAAAATGTGTGAGACAAACAATGACAAATACCAACAAGACAGACGACTAGAAAATGGAATGGGTCATCAGTGAATAATTTTTTTACGCAAGATCCATATATAAAACAACATACTTGGCGGTATAATAATAGTAGTAAGTGTGTGATTTTGTGACTACAAGTGATGAAGTACACATGGCTTATCACGTGGTACCTCCTCTATCAAATTACATGGTTGACCCCATCATATTCATCACCTTATTGGATTAACTATAGATATATTGGATTTCACACCACTTATTACATTTAATGATTAGTATATTCCTCTTAATGATAAGGGAGAATTTGTTCCTTTGTTCATTTGATCACATATCAATTCACATCTAATCCAAAGTGTAGTTGTATATAATGGATCTAGTGAAACCTTTGTGTTGTGGAACTTCTTAATTCTATAGGATATACCATAGGAGACCTCATTGGCATAATAGATATATCTCAAGGCTTTGATAGCCAATTAAAAATGCATTTACAGGTATAGTATTACCTTTATAGGTTATACCTAAGAGGATGGCCACATGGTTCCTCACAATATCTTCTAAAAACATTGTCAACATGCTACTTGGATACCATTGGATTCATGATATGCACATTATCTCTTCCACCTTACATGGGTGATTAAACTATGTACATAGCAACATGATGGTTACCATTCTTAGTGTTCCTTATGAATACCCCATTCAACCTATCATAGTTCCTCCTACTACTCTAGGCCAATTGGAGGTGTCTCATACCAAAAAAACATTTGCATGCCATTCAAAATTATAAGCATATACCTAGACATGTTATATATCATACATTGATACAACCTAATCATGAACATATTTTATATTTTATTATCCTCATGTACACAATGTGCTATCTAGAAATGTATCACACATACTATTTAGAAAATAACCTCATGCGAGCATGACCAACATTAGACATCGATGCACTCTCCCCATACACACATATATGCTAAGGTTACTATGACTACTTGTGACTCACAAATTAAGTACACAATAGTAAAAATGTTGATATTTCAGGATACTATATCACACATGGATATAGTTTATACTTATATGATGTCTACAATCTCTTAAGAAATACTCTTTTCATCCTACGCACACCATATTTCTTGGTATAGGATATTTATACGATCATCACAATGGCAGAATTATAGTTTAGCCCCATATTATTACTTCTTTATGATTTGAGTATAATTACTTAAAATAGCTTCTTATAGACTTATACTACTCATTTACTAATGTAATTTTCTCTTATCCTAAATATTAATCTTTTGGCACGTATTCTATAGTCCATGACTGGGACAAAACCAGATGATGATGCAACACATTTCGGGGTTCAATATGATTTTTGAGGAAGAATTATTACCCAAGACACCATCCCATTTATCATATTATTATAGATGACATATTGACCTTAGTAAAAATTCAATTTGGTAGTTTTTTCATATCATTCTCTTATGGTATAAACACAAAATTGATATAATATGACAAAAATTAAAACAAATTGTTTCCAAAACGGGCCTCTTGCTCCATCTTGATCAACTATAATCGATATGCCCAATTTATTACCTTTATTAATCATTTTTTGGTCTCTTTTGGATATTTTTATAGTTTTTAAATCTCATGGCATATGCACGAGGTTTTGAAATATTTTTGGAGATCAATAGGTCTCTTATCTTCATCAAATTATACTAACTTGATATCATTCCTTTGTTTGGCTTACACAAAGTGTCACATTTTACTTTAGGGGTGTTTTAACTCTTTACATGGTAGGAGTGTCTAGATACAAGATTTTTAAATGTTTACATATCATTTTTTGATGAATTTAAGCCATTGTAGTTGGGATATGAGCCACAAAGAAGCTCATTGTTTCCTCTAATCCCAAATACATTCATGTGAAAATCTTAAAAGTAACATCTTTGGATTTTACTTTGGGGATTAATCCACATTTTCTAAGTTGAGGGCCTCGGTGGGGTTCAAAAATAAAATCACTTTATTATTAATTTGGAGAAAATAATCCACTTACTTGATGCTTTTAAAAATCATGAAACCGGTTAAAGACATGGTTCGAGATCACAAGGTATGAATTTTGGCCTCTTAATAAGAATTGGAGAAAAGGATTAGAAGGAACATGAAATTTTCATAAGAGTGTGCCACGTGGTAATATCATATGCGATTTTAGGTTTTTGTCAAAATTGGTTTCATGGCTTAGAATGTAGCTAGAATTTGCATAAGATTATGATACATGGCACAATCCCATGTAGGAGGGTGTTGGGTAGAGTTGAGAAAATGAGGATTGGAAAAATTCAACTAAAAGTGTAATGACCTAAATGAGTGCCACACAACACAAATTTAGGCCCAAAACATCTAGTAAAGATGGCACATTACAGAGCCCATAACAAACCAAATCCCGACATGTGGTGTACATTCAGAAGCTCAGGTGTCGGGAAAAGGAAAACATGGAGAATGGAGATGGAACAAATAAGTGACCTAGATCCCATAGCCAATCATGTCTCGCCATTTGGCGGTGATCTAAAGATCATGAAGGAAATCATGTATTACCATGTGGCACAATCCTAGAAGGTCGGGTGTCAAGGAGAATGGAGATCAAGCTTGAGGAAAACATGGAAATAGAGACAAATCATGGAGAAAACATGGAGAATGGAGATAGAAATGATTTGGAGGATACCCACAGTCATACATTCTAAAAAATCTCTAAAATTAGTTGTTTATGGAAGAGCTTGGATTCGTCTTTCTAACTCACTTTAAACAGGATGAAACAAAATTTGTATGCAAAAGTAATGTACCCATGCAAGATTTGTGTCAATAGGCAAAAGGGGATAGATACGTAGAAATGACCAGGTTGTGTCGATCATTGATAGTCAATTTGATCAAATGTTGGACCCACAATATGTGCCAACTAGGGCCCTATCAACCACCGGGGTCCACTTTTTATAGGAGGGGGACCCGAATTCCTCATCACCATAATTATGTCATTTCCAACTCATCAATTTAGTTGAGATATATCGAACTCGACAAGCTAGAAACGAGCTAAGAAGTAAGATGGGAAGATTGAGCTAACCAATCTCATCATGGAATTACATGGTGCAGAGCCATCGATGTCGAGTTACACGACCAATTCATCGGGTGGACCAAACATTCACCGTTGGTCCCAAATCCGACTTAAACACATTTACCAAGTTCGTGTCACATATTCCAACCAAAGTTCTAACCAATGGCCAAGTCAAATTATAAGGGGTCCGAAGACCAAGTTGAAAGAAGCGAGAAAATCCTATTAAAGGCTTGTTGGTTTCCTCCTCCCACATATGTGGAATTTTTATCCACATTCAAATTTCATAATCATATTCATAGGCTAAGACATTATGCTAACGGGTCATGTTGAGAATGGGTCAATCAATGGGATAATGTTCCAAGCACATGTGGTGGGATTAATGTTATCCCAAATGTAGTTTTTGGTGGCTATTATTGGCATATTTGTATGGGATTAAATTTATCCCTCCATATTATATGCCAACATAAACCAAAAGGATTTAATAGATATCCTTATAAAATAGGCTCATAAACACTATATAAAGGCCTCTCCCATGGAAAATTAAACTAATTCATTCAATCTTGGAGATGGGAAATTGAGATATAAAAGCCTCTCAAGCCATTGAGGAGGAGCTTGGAGAGTTGGTGGAGCTCACGAGAGAAGAGATTGGAGTTGGGTGTCAATGAACTCGAGAGACTCAAGGTCGTGGAGAAGAGTTCATGGAGGAGATCACAGAGTAGCGTAAGGAGGACAACTTGGAATTAAGATCTTGTTATAAGCTTGAATTCTATGGAGAGAAGCTTGCAGGAGAAAGATGAACTTTTGGGAAAAGATATTATCACCCAAAAAGTCTGCGTTTATGGAGACAAAGAGTTTTGAATCCCTCTTTCTATAAAAAGGAGAGTAATGGCCCCTTATTATTATAGAGATTATAATCACACAAAAATCTTGATTTTGACGGAAGTTAGATAGCTCGTCAATTTTTTAACATCATTGTCAAAGAGGCTATGAAATCCTATTATAATGAAATTATAATCAATTTTGGTCGTTGATCTAGTTGTAACAACATTTCGAGAAGAGGAAATTAAATCCATATTTTCCAAGAGCCCATCATATTTAAGCGAAGTCACTTGTCAAGGTGGACAAATATGTAGTCACATTTTCACCAATTGTAGTATGGAGTGGAAGGAAATATTTTGATGGAGAGGTCATTGTAGCTCGATGTAGTACACCATTATAACTAATTTATCCTTGTGATATCTTGATATCATCATAGCAAAATATTTTCATGATTATACGAGAGGATATATTGTTGGTCATGTCAAGATCTCGTAGTACAAAGCTAGGATGACATCAAGATTGATAGAGCCCGAGCCAATGCCGAGAGATCCAGAGCCAATGCTAGTAGCTCAAGCCGTGTTATATATCCAGTAGTTATATCTAGGTTATATAATGTTGTAGACTAAGAACTAATTGAGATAATATTTTCAATCATTTTCGAGTGCTTGTAGTATGGAGCTAGAGGTTTTCTTGATAGATAAAGCTAGAGTTAGAGAAAAGTATCATGTAAATAGTGCCAATAGACGAGTGTCATGAGTCATAAGCGAGCTAGATCTAATAGCCCAAGCCGAGCTAAGAGCCAATAGTCGAGTCATAGATCATCGACACTTTGTAGACCAAGAGTAGATAGGTGATGTAAGAATTATATTTTTCATCATTTATGTATTGGTTCGTCTTTTAAGCGAGACTCAAGAGATGTGGTCCATTTTGGGACGAATTATTTTATCATCTTGATGTTCATTTTTCATGATGTTTGTGGTTTTATTTCTGCTATGTTTAAACTAATTTTACCCATTAATGATGGTAAATCGGAAAAATTAAATTACCCAATGCAACAGAAAACTCGAGTTAATTTTTATAACCCCATTTTTTAGATCTTGTTTGGTTTCGAGATATGGTTTGGCCAATGGGTTATTGCTAACACATATTTTATAAAGTGTGAAATTCTTTCATTACTCTATTTTTAGAGTTCGACAAAAGCATGTTAGAAGAGGAAGAGAACTCAGAAGATCTAGACTGGTGGTCATTTCTCTAGAGCTAGATATGATGCAGAGCGTTGATGGCCACATTTCTAGATTGGGTACCATGTTGGTTTTGTGGAGAGTGTGGGAAAGAAAAATCAATACCCCCATATGTTTCAGCAAGTGGGGAGATTATTTAGCAAGTAGTGGAGATGTTGATCATCACCGATGGTATTTCGGTGAGATGAAGTGTTCTTCTAAGAGAAGATGATGTGTTCGAATCAACATGGAAAATGTATCTTGGGTAAGTTGTATTCAATTTAATCAATGTTATTTTGTGTGTTTATATGCACAAAATATTGGCTATAAATTCAATGTCCTCATGGGGATATTTGAGAAAATCTTGAAAAATAGTTCAAAGGGAATGTAGACATCATATCTCTCTTAGATAATCTCATCATTGTAAAGTGGGCACTCATAGAGAATGTCTCAGACTTACAATCTAATATTCATAAGGACTTGGGAAAGAATTCCTCAAGAATATATACCATAACAAGGTATGGCATTCTTGTTTTACTTGAGAGCCTTTAATCCTTATATTATTTTTATGATTTAGTCCCTTGGAAGTAGTGATCTTCCTCGGGCCTATGATATAGATATCTAGGAAGATAAGATCATATTCAAGCTAGACAAAAATAATTCCATCCCCATTTATCCTCTCATTCCTTCATGTTATGACTTACACATAACTCTCCCCATAATTTTTGAGCCCTATCCCAACCTATAACATTTGCGAACAAATATTTTTTTCCCTCACTCCATTTGCATTGAAAAATACTCTTGTTGTCCTAGTTATCCCATATGCATTAGCAAAATCCCTCCCATGTGCACATAAAGCATTAACTAGCCCCCAAATGTCTTACAATAAATCATTGGGGGGGGGGTTGGTAATTCGTGGGATTTCCCTGTCAAATATTCCGCCTTATGCGAGCCTATTTTTTAGATGATGATGGTGAAAAGAGGTGTTTTTCATTTGTATGATGATGAGGAAAACCTATTAAACACAATGCAACACTCCAAGCTAGCTACAATTCTTAACCATCCTGCTAACTTGGAGAATTTCCATGAACAAGAGAATAACAACCACGATTTATTGGTTTCACTTGAGTTGTAGAAGTAAAAATATATCATGAAGTAACATTTATAATATTTCAAGGAGCATATCGAAATGTTGAGTTTAGAAAATATCTACATGAGAAACTAATTGACAAATCAACTCCTTCCAATAACTTCATTTCTGCTAAAATGAAATGCATCAAGGAGTTCAAAATATTAAATTTCAAAGTGGAATGAATCTGATTTTGATGATAAAAACATGTTTTTTCTCAACCAAGAGGTGTTTACCAAAGGGGTGATCAGATGGATACAAATAAATAAGAGGAATGTGAGCACGATAATTTTGTTGAATATAGTGACACTAATTGCTTTGTGTGTCTAGAACTTATAGCTATACTTGGATAGTACAATGATGAAGCACCAAGAGTGTCTTTGGATAATAAGATTGGTCAAATGGAACTCCAAAGGGTTGAGGAAGAAATTGATCCTGTAAACTCCATGTTTGAGGCTAAGGAATAGAAAGGAGATCCCAATATTAAGAAAAAGTGTTTTGTGAGCTAAAACTAGAGGAAGAGAAGTTTGATGAGCTCACAAGCCCTCCTTATGAGGAGAAATATGAATATGGTGGTTTGACAAGAGAGTGTGATGCATTGAATTTGAAAAATGGATGTCCTATTAGGCATCTAGTCGATTCAAATTCTCAATCACAATTATCAATGGTCAATATTATCTCAAAGCATGAGGAAGAGCTTTATAGTACAAAAACTTAGCTCTCAAACCTTCATGAGCAAAGTACATATCAAGATAAGATGTATCTATTCAATGGAGATGATGTTTTAAAGGAAGAGGATCAAAAAGACTTGTTTTCACTCCCTAATTTTCCAAAACCATTGTAAATAACATTTCATGGACTGATTTCATCAAGAAAGGTAGTTACCTCTCCCAAATAGTAGAATAATTTAGGCGGGAAGTGACAATTTAAAAAAACTTATCTTTTCCTGTAATACTTTGGGCTATTAATTTTGGGTGTGACATAACCAACCTCTAGATTTGTTTATTTTATCATGAAAATTTTCAGAGTACATTATAATAGGTTTGATTTTTTTATAACAAGTGATATTGAACACCATACATTTAAAATATATATATATATATATATACTCACAATAAAGACTCAAGTGAATATTACACATCATAAGAGATTTCTTTAGTGAGACAACAACCCCACAAAGAGCACCACCCCTAACCCTTTGTTGATATGACTCACAATAAGAGACCTACATAAATATGACTCATCACACAATATTTTTATGAAGAGATCACTAAATATATTCTACTATAACTCAACTAATGGTGATCACAAGATTCAGCTCCAAACACCTTCAAACCCTTGTTCAAACCCTAACTTCTCCAACTCACTCTATCTCTCACTTTCTTCACTTCTCTTTTCTTAAAACCATTTCACACACTCTTAAAAACATTCTTCAACCTATCATGCACTCTCTCATCTCTGAAATTCAGCCTTCATACCTCTAAAAAAACTTTTACCTAGGTCACACTTTTCACACACACTCAACTAGTGTAAAATAACACCCAAAACATCACTCTTATAGGCTCTCCTTGATTAAAATTCAAGATAGTTCGTTTTCCCTCATTTTTTTAGAAAAATTAAACTTCATAAAATTCCATTTTAGTCATTAAAACATTCACATATGACCCATATAGGTCGGTCATGCCCAAAACCACTCATCATGCACCAAAATGCCTCAAAACCCCATCACTAGGATGAGAAAAATCCACTCATACCAAAACAATTCTTAGTAAATATTATTAAGTCACAATACATGAGTAATATGACCTATAAAAATAAAATATGGTCACACATTATCTTGGTCCAATCAAATATTTCATTAACTAGGCCCCCTAGCTCATATCCTTCTTAAAAAAGTTGTTTCCAACACCTTGATTTTACCTTTGGGCCTCAAGACCACCTCAAAAACACTCAAATATGGCATGTGGAAACTATATGTAAACCTCATAATCTTTAGAACACATTTAAGTAAGTTATATATCATGAAACATCCATATCATCAACCCACAACAACTTTACTCTTCACCAAAATAAGTTTCCCAAAACCCAGTTTTGTAAACTCAGCTAGTTTGTACCCTTATTGACACTTTAGAGACATATAAATTCCTTCACTAGGAACAAAATTCATCCCTCTTCACTTTCCAGGAATTATCAAGAATCAAATCATCCATACCATGCTTCAATAAACTCAAATGTCCTATCATGAAAACCAAGAAACCTTTATCTCGCAAATTGGCCTAGATGGCCCATCAAATCTCATCATCATGAGACAAACATTATACCATTGGAAATATATATATCAATATTATTTCCATAAAATTCTTTAAATCCTTCTAACTTGAAGTATAATTCCTTCAACCAAGTTCATCTCTCGCAAACTGCCTTAAACTGCCCCAAAATTGCCCTTTAACTAGTATTCACAAACATAGCATACCTAACCATTTAACTACATAAACATGACCTAAAACCACCATTTAAATCAATTAAAACTCACATAATAAACATAATGTCCATTAAGTATGCAACTCCTTTGGATAACCTTGTCCCAGACTAAACTTCTTCATAAACATGCTTATTTGAGTGGGGTACACTCATCACCACAAGCTCTACCATACCTTTCTGGAAACCTGGAGGATTCCTCTACAATATAAAATCATCATCCATGCACTAGAATTAAATTTTGGCCACTTAGGATAAATTTATCTCCTACACTTTTGAGCTAGGGTTTCAAGCACATAAAAAGTTGTTTACCTTCTTAACATTCGTTCATAAAAACTCTGACGATGAAATGACCTCATTTTTTTGAAAAATTATAGAATCAATTTATAAACATCCCTAAAATCCAAAATTTCCCATGCAAATCATACAATTCAGGGTGAGCATCAAAAGGTGCAATTCGAGCTAGAAAACATCCTTTCTTGGACCTTGTTTCACCAAAATTGACATAACTTTTAAAACACAAATCATGATAACCCAAAAATTTTCCCACATAATCATAACACACCCTAATAAAATATCCAATCATCATCATGTCACAAATATCTCTCAATATTTCCATCCCATCTCATTTTCATAGATATCCCTCAGGAATTTGCACTATCTAGGCTAAGGTCAACTGAAACAACATTGTAACTCACCATGAAACCTTTCAAAAAGGCCCTAACATACCTGGAATAGATTATATAACATCCTTGTATGCTTCCATGAGCTCACATATCTCTACAACTCAACCTCATACCTCCTAACACCTACACTTGGTTTGGATGAGCACCTAAAACTTGGTCTTCAACATTTACATGTACCACGAAACTCATGTGAGTGCCCAAGCACTCCTCAAACATGTTATTCATGCTTCCAACACAATTCTCAAGTCACCAAGAATATTCAACCATCATGCACCATGACCTAGGCTAGCAGGTCACCTAATTGGGCTTGTAAGGACAAGTCATTATCACTTAATCAACTCATACAATCATGAACATACGTGAGACACCATGTCACCATCATACTTATCATCATATGACCCTTCACCATCATCCTCTTTTCCATTAATGTGGTTTTTCATCAATGATAACACTTAAAACACAACATTCCAACAATATTCCCTTTGACATTGATGTAAAACCTCATGATCTTCTCCAAATTTTTACATTAATGACAAAGAATATATGTACCTACATATTCTTCACCTTTCTCAGCTTCATAGGATCACCTCTTGGTTGGAAACATCAACCAAAGTCTTCATTCTAGCTCACAAACTTGAAAATTCCTTCAAAACTTATTTTTCCTTCTTTCAAGGCATGGAAACATTATGCTCCCCTTGAGAAGAAGCATCCACAACACATAAGAATACCAAAAATGATGATCTAGAACTGAAAACATCCTCCTTACCTCTTTCTTGAATGCAAGCACTTCACAACCTCCAAATTAGGACTCAAGAGCATGTTTTTATCACATTATACCTTGTTTTGACTACTTGCAGCCTCGTATAATACTATACCATACCATAGACTATGTACATACCTCATTTTGAGAAAATAATCATGATTTTTGAACTTATACCCTCATATGTCACATTTTCATACATTGAGAAAACATACTTTTGACTAATTTCTTGCATATTATTTCTTCACACCATATGTAGGTCGAGTTCCCTAATGTCAATCTTCAGTGTTTTTAAGGCCATCTTTGACAAGATCTAAATACCCATAAACACTATAACACACCTCCTTATGGCTCCCCTTGGCTCTATGACACCCATTTCTAGAGAAAGACACAAAACTTTCTTGCATACTTGTTTTCACCCTCAAAATTCCCCTCATTTTTCAAGTCAAGTTTCAAAAAAAATTAGTTGGTGCCTTTGAGAGATGTTTGAGTAGAGTGAGAACTTTGGAGAGATAAAAAAATTGTGCTTTAAAGAATTCGGTGCTCATACAATCTCGAACTGTTAATTTAAAATCTTGCGATACCTGCATGGTTTGATAAACTTTATGTCTTCTCGTATGGATACTTGAAAATTGTTTTCTCCATTCAAATGAAATTATCAAAAAATTTTTCTATGTCGTGGACTCATAGTTGACCCCAAAAACTAAGTCTAGAAGCAAGTAGAGCTCAATAGGATAAAAATGGAGAAAGACAGTGTTCAATCGAGGCCCAAATCGGCTAAGTATAAAGATCCGATGGAAGCCTCCACGTGTCCCAATGGTACACCTCTAAAGGCCAAGTTCAAAGCCAGATCCTAAGTGAGTGCAGACTCTCCGCATGTCTCATTAGTGCAACTTCAAAGGTGCAGCTCAAAGAGAGACCCTAAATTAGCACCAGCCCTCCACGTGTCCCAGGTCTGAAAAAGGGACACCGGCCGTTGAAAATTCCAAGCTCGGGACAGGCCGGCAGAAGCCTCCATGTGTCAGCTCAGCGTAACTTCAAAGGAAAAATCCAAAGGTAGGTCCCAAATGTGCATTGAGCCTCCACGTGTCCCGGGTCAGTCATAAAGCCCCCGCCAAACGAAAGGGATAGAGCCGGCCATTTAAAATACTAAGTATAAGAGGGTCAGTAAAAGCCTCCACGTGCCTCATCGATGCAACTTCAGAAGTGAGACCCAAAGAAAAACCCCAAACTAGCACTAGCTCTCCACTTGTCCAAGGTCTGAAAAGGGGACAGAGTCGGTCATTTAATCGACTAAGTATAAGAGGGTCGGTGGAAGCCTCCACATGCCTCATTGGCACAACTTCAAAAGTGAGACCCAAGGGATAGACCCCAAATGAGCACCAGCCCTCCATGTGGTTAGAGCCTCAAAAATTTAAATCAACCGTTGAAAATTCTAAGGCCAAAGTGGACGACACCACATTTCTCATTAGCACACCTTCAAGGGTCGAAGCCAAAGGCGGTTCCCCAAACAAGTGCCAGCTCTCCACATGTCTAGGGTCAAAAAATTCAAAAGGGGTAAAACTAGTCGTTGACTCAACTAAGTATAAGGAGAACGTTGGAAAGCCCCACATGTCCCTTCGGTGCTCTTTTAGGGGGCAAAGCCAAAAGCAAGTTCCAAATGTGTGCTAGCTCTCCACGTGTCTTGGGTTAGGTAGAATGTCTCCGCCAATGGGAGGGACTTAGGCAGAATACAAAGGAAATAGAGTGGGCCCATGCATGATGCCACATGTCTAACCGTGCACCTCCGAAGGTCAAGTCCAAATAGAGTCTCCAAATGAGCGGGAATCCTCCACGTGTCCCGGTCAAACATAAAGCCTTCGCCAAATAGAGGGACTTAGTCAAAACACAAAAAATACATAACAGGCCCACAAAGGGACGCGTGGCCATGTTTCATGTCAAGGGGAAGGCGGATCGTTAGAGCACTTTGAAGATTTTGGCTTTATTTCCAAAAGGGAAAAAGTCAAATGTTAAGCCCGCATCGAAAGTCAAAGTGGAGAGGCGGGTTATCGGGACACGTTAGGAATATTGGTTTTGTTTCCATAAAAGGCGTAAAGTGATAAAGTGAACCGTGGCCCCGCTCATGCTAAGGGATAAAGTCAAATGTTGAGCCCACATTGAAAATTCAAAATGGGGAAGCGGGTCAATGGAGAACTTTGAGATTTTGAGCCTTGTTTCAAAAGAAATAAAATTATAAAGTGAGTCATGACTCTGTTACCACTCAGGTAAAGCCACGTGTTAGACCTATATCAAAAGTGAAGTTGCAGACTTACGGGTCAACGGGGAAATTTTGCACTTCACATCTTTTGCACTAAAGGCACAATTTCAATTTTGGGGCCGATGATCCATTTTGCAAAAATTGCATTTTCACCATTTTTGTACGGATTCGATTCAAATATTCAAATGAGCATAACTTTCGCTCCAGTACTCGAAATTAAAAAAATATATACTGTTGGAAAGGTCTTGGTCTCCTCTACACCATGAAAGCATAAAATATTATTTTAAGTAGGATTTGATGGTTGGAAATATGGAAAACATCTTTCACACCATTAATATGTGATATGATTGCTTCAAACAAATCATATTTGATCTAATCTTCCATCCTTCTCCAACACACCAAACAGACATGGAGAACCGAGTGGATATCTTGATTTGGGTGAAAATATGGAAAACATCTTCCGTGCCATTAATATGTGATCGGACTACTTCAACTAGATCAAATTTGATCCGATCTTCCATCCTTCCTTCTTCAGCATGCCAAAGACATGCAGAATTAGATTTGACAGATTGTAGGTAGATTTACAGGGGCATTGATGGTTGGTGGTTGGGCTTCCAAATCATATTTTCTTCCTTCTCTTCTTCTCCTCTTTCTACTTCATCTCGTAAATGTAAGAGCTTGGCTCATTGTAAATGTTGGACTCGATACTTTGGAAGTATAAATAGAATCAAAAGCAATCAATACAGAAGAATTTCCCCTTTCTCTCTATCTTCATCTATTGTTTGTTCTTACTTGCTTGAAATTTGTGGATCATTTATCTTACGTAATAAGAAACTTTGTGTTCTTATTGATATGATTTCTAGAACTTTGTGTCTATGGAATGATATATTATGCTATGAATGTGAATGATTCTTTTTCAGTATCACCTTTGCTTAGTACGTATAAGGTTATACTATACTATCTATATTTCCTGAAAGTATTGTTATATTATGCTCTTTCCTTTAGGTTTCTTCCATTCATTTGTATTGATAAGATATTTTGGTAAAAAAAGTATTTCAAGATATCAAAATCCCAGCCTTAAGATGAAATTTGTACATTTGTATATAAGCTTTGTTGTTTGCTTTCAATAAGGGAACCTCTCCCATAAAGAGGAGGGACTTATTGTCCCCTAACTATGGTTTTGTTAGAGTACCATTTTAAAACCCAACAATACCTTACTTGCATACCTTGAGAATAAATCAAACACTTTGGCTTAGTCCTCAATATTTTCTTGATTGTTCAAGGTCCAATTTTCCTTTATATAGCACATAGTAGGTCATACTACCTTCTCCATAAGTCAATTTACTAGTAATTTTACTTATCTTTCCTTACTATGATCTTTAGAAATCTCGGAGAATGTCAAATAGATAAATGCACAATGTTCACCCTGCCTTGATGAGTAGTCTTAGCCTGTAACCTACCATTGTTCATTGTACCATGTTACAGTACCTTATAACAAATCAATCATGACCTTGAAGCTTTTCATTTGTTCACAAAACTTTGACTTAGGCCAAGGAGAACATGAAGTCATCTAGAAAAATTAAGAGACTTAGACCAAGACATTACATACTCCCCCGACATAAGCAACACTTACAAACCCGTAGCCACACATTTGATCCTCTTAGTAGTATTGTAACATATCATGAATGACTCTAGAACTCACATTTCCCACTTTGATGGGAAATATTCTTTCATCATGCAATTTTGGATAAATGAGCGCCTATGGAATGCTTAATATGATATTCAATCCATTGGAAACATTGTCACACATTGCACTGTAACATGTCATAATCTCATAACTTCAACTTAATACTATCAATAAGTATGACTATATACATGCTACCTTCTTGAATTCCCTCCTATATTTCCTATGAACAAGCTCACTCTCTTAAGCATTTTTGAGATCTTCTCATCTCATCATGAATGAACTTTGACAACCCCTTCATACCTGTAGAAGCTCAAACTCTTCCTCTTGCATACCCTCCATATTTGTAGCATGAAATCTTACTCATGGAGTAAGAGATGAACCATACCAAACTTACCACATTTGATCATCTTCTTTGTTAAAATCCATGGCCCATAAGCACCTTCACATATGCATAGACCAGCTCTTTGAAGCTTCAAACTTATTAAGAATGTAAAAAAACTTATCAACATACCTAAAGAACTCAAAATCAGACCTCTAAGCTCATTTTACCTTATTACCACACATTTTTCTTCACCGTGATTCCCACATTTGGATGAGAAGACACATGACTACAAAATTCCCTTGGTTAGTAGAAAATATCAGATCTTAGATAAAGTTGCACACTCCTCAAGGATTTCATAGAGACCATTCAAGACAAAAAGACAACCTATATGCCTATAATCAATCATTCAACTTCAACCAATGTATTTGATGCTTCAATGAGTCAAACACCTCAAAAATTAACCTTACTCACCTTCAAGGATCCATCCAACCCTTTCATAACCTTGATCATGCATTGAAAATCTTGCAAAAACATCATGACAACTATTCAAACCATTTTCATCTCTTAATATTGTATACCCATATTACTAGCCCTGCTACATAGGGTTTTCATGCCTAAATCTTGATGCTCACACTTTTATGATGAAAATTACCAGTTATGGGTACCCATTTTCCCATTTAAACACCTCCATGAACATTGAAGCTTGATACCAATTGAAATTTTCCCAAATTACAACTTCATCTTTTTCAAATAGGTATTTTTCACTCTTAATTGTAAATCTGATAATTGTCAAGGATTGCAAGAAACCCTGACAAATTCTAGACTTGAAACCACCTGAATCTCAAAGAGTTCATTGTTATGATGATTTTTCCAAATTTTATCCTTCAACTCAATAATTAGCTCCTCCAACTACTGATCTTCCTTTATACCACTTCTTGAGAACACCCAGAACCAGTTAAGACATAGATACTTCAAAAATGCACAAATTTTGGTTTCAAGAGCTCAAACTTGGCCACCAACATTGTATCAGCATCCTCCTAATGTCCCTGAGCATATTTTGATATGTTTGACACAAGACACAATGACACTCAAACCAATATACATACCTAGACAACTCATGATGACCAAAACAAACTTCCCAAGGAGAATGTATCTTCTATGACTCTTAACAACCTTCAAAAACCTTTTTAGGAAATTATGCAACTTTGCATGCTTTAACACACTTAGACATGTATGATATGAGCAATAATTCTTATGAAAAAACCATGATACATCCATTTTTTCTTAGACCAAACAACATGAGGTGACACAGACCTTTGAGTCTTCCATTGACACTAATCACTTACTCAGACCAAGAAAATACCCTTTACATGAATGTTATGACCGAAGGACCTCCATCGAGACATCATCATGACCCTTACACTCACTGAGTCATATTAAACTGACAACACGCCATGATAATGCAATTACAAACTTCAAGAACATAGACATACACACTAAAAGACATGTTGGTGAGAAAAATTATCAGTGTGGACAAACAGGTGGTTATCTTGCCAACTCTCTGGGAATCTAAGTCTCTCTACTTGAATGGTGTAGCTCTATATAATTATGTGCATGTGAAATTGTTTTTCATGGTGGCCTTATGACCAGGGATCCAACAGGGGCACTCCATTGACCCTATGGAAAACTCTTGCAATAGCTTGCAAGAGAAGAATTTGCTAGGAAAGTGGGAAAGGGAGTGAGAAAAAGAGAGGGGGATTAATGTTATAAGTAGAAAATCATATGCATATACCCATTAATCAAAAAATTCCATCACGCGTAGATTAGAAGAAAATAAATTATGAAAATGGCAACAAGACTAGTTAATATTTAGAGCGCAAATTTTCATAAATCTCCCTATCAAAAAAGGCAACAAACTCCTTATTTCTTCATTGATGCTTGAGCAAAATTGTACATAACAAGAGTGGGAAGAACACAGAGTTGTGAACTAGAAGAATAGTTATCTCCTTTACTTTAATTAAAAACTCCTGGAAAGAGGATGTCATTAAAATTTATAGAATTAGAGAAGACTCTTTGTCTACTCCCTACATGACCTTTCATATGCCTTGCAAACTCTAGATTTTTAGTTATTGTTATGAAGAAGACGAAAAGACCTTTCCAAAAAAATCATTTTTTTCAAATTTAAACAACCTAGGTGAAATATATGGCCATGTAGATTAAGGAGGAACATGGGTTCCCTATGCACTTCCATAGTCCAAAATTAATCACTTTTCTCCGTTGGGGTGCGGGTATAATGGTGGTGTAGAGAAATTATTGATTAGATGAACCATTCCATTGTTTCTTTCTAGCTCCGCCTTTTCGCATTACATTAGATGATGTGTGGATTGAATTATCGAGCTCAAGATGGATATGTGGAATAGTTCCATCTCGGGGCCATGGGTTCCCATAGTGTCTTGTTCCCCCTCATTGATCTCCCTTCACACTACTCTGCACCCTCACTTCATTTGTCTATCGAACCAGCCTTTCTTGTGGGGAACTAACTTGTATGAGGAACTAGACACTCCCTCTATCATTTTTCAAACCAATCACCTCTATAGAGAATACACGGGGTTCCCGAGAACCATTCCTCACCCACACTTCTCTGCACCTTTGCCTCCCGAGATGCACAACATACTTCGCCTACTTTGCTTACCTTGCAGATTTTCGGATCTTATGGGGAATTAGTTCCCCGACAAAAGTATTTTTGTCATCCCATCTTCAAATCACATACCCACATAACACTCCAATCCTATTGAATCATGGAATTTGCGGAGATATGGGGAACTCGATAGCCCATGGGAACTTATTCCTTGTTCCTCATCCCACCGAAAATCCATACAATGCTTAATTCTTTAAATTCGTGCCCAAATCGAATGTGGGGAACCCTAGTTCTTGTGGAACAAGTTCCAACCGCATCCTTTTGGTCCAAAATACACTAAAATGACCACTTTTCCATTTTTCTCCAAAACTTTCTAAGTCCTTAGGTCAAGTAGAGAGTTGAGGAGTTAGGCAATAGATAATAGAGTGCTTCCAAAGCTAATTTTATCCATTTTTATCCTGAATTTTGTCTAAGTGTTGAACTTCTGAAGCCTAGAGAGAAGGAGAAAGTGCATCCAAATGATTTTAAGTGCCCAAAAGCATGAAATACCTATTTTTCCAGATTCATCACCAAGATTCCATGAAGTTGCCAAAATCTAATTTTTGCAAGTTAGCCAATTTTTCCGGGGGAAAAATTGGATAACACTCCTAAGACTACGAATCTCTCCATGATCTTCCTAAATCAGTTGCACAATGATCCTAGCTCTTGAATACACCTCCTTGATCAATTTAGGCCTTCAACATTGCTCTGGTGATTATGCACTTGTCTTAGAAAGGATGATGAAAGCCCTTTCTAAGCTTGCTTGAAAACCCGCTTTCGTAAAGACTACTCTAAAAGTACTTGAATGATCTTATTTCTCCTAAATCACCAAAGGGAAAGGATGATACAAAAAAATGTACCATGGTAAGGATAGGATGGGACTAGACACAAGGTATATGTTGACCTAGGTGTCTACAAAGGTATGAAATAGAAAAAATTGACATTAGGGTATGGTTGTCCTATTTTCAGGTGAATTTTGCCCATGCAAAAACACGGGTCAACAAGATAACAAGATACAATGGCCATATCATTTTCACAATTTGAACAACCAAATAGAACCTCAAACATACTTAGAATCTCATAACAACATACCTTGACACCTTGGAGGATACACACAACAAGTTTAGATGGGTCCCCCTCGCTCCAATGCCTCATATGAACTGATATACCTCTAAGAAGCCTAATAGAGGCATATGAACACAATAATCACTTAAAATAAGGTCTTGAAGAGGTCCCAAGCCCTTTTATACATATGAGATACTCCTTCTTCTTGCTTCTAATTTTACCCCGAGATGTACCCTATTTAGCACCAGCACTTGCTCTTGATGAGACATCATTGTTCCTTCTAGGCTCCCAAATCCTTCATTGGTTGTTATCATGCATTCTTAACCCCTGAAATCTTCTTTCTTACACTATAGGACCTTGAGCCCTCAAATTTTTCCTTGAGAAACCATAATACCACCCTCTAGCAACATGAAAAACCTCATTGCATCTAAAACACACAACTGACCTCTTGCTTTTGTAGCCCTTACCTTGACTAGATGGATCATTCAAGCAATATCTTGTAACATGACCTCTCTCATTGCAATTGTAGCATACCACACTCTTAGCTTGCTCACTCCTACTGTCTCTCCATGGATGATCATTTCTAGAAAACCTATTACACTCCTTATCCCTATGACCAAAACCATTACATGAGAAACAATAACCATTTAATGATCTTTCATACCTTGAGGCATTAGGTTGCCTAATGGATTTTGGCTTCATCTTTTCCTTGGTTAAGCTATCCTTATTTTCATCCTTCTTGTATGATTCTTCATTTTTATTTCTTGAAACACTGTCATCTTTCATCTTCTCATTTCCCTTGAGGTCATCACTCAACCCCAAACCTTCTTTGTCACCTATTGATCTTTGTTTTCCAAGAAGATCATCAAGATCTTTGGCACTTTTCTCAAATTTCTGAAAGGACATTATTTTCTTACCAACCTCTAACAAATCTTCCCTTAGAAACTCTACATCTTCTTCCAATTTGGAGCACATGCTCTCTTTATCTTGCACACTTGAAACTAAAAATTTACCTTTTCTTCTAGCAATATGATTGACTCCTTTTGCTTTTATTCTAGCAATATGATCTATAATAACCTGATATGAAATCACCTAACAATGAAATCACCTAGAGTAGCTACAATAACCTGATATGAAATCACCTAACAATGAAGATTCATCACTAGTAGATCTCATGCAATCTTTAGTCATTAACAATGCCTCATTTCCAATATCTTCATAATCAGATTTGGACTTAGAATCTAAAACACCACTACTAACATCAAACAAGTAATCATATTCCTTTGAATAAAAAATTCCTTTTTCCCTTCTTATAGTCAAACCTCTTAAATATTTTCTTTCTCTTATCATACTTTTTATACTTCTTATCATGAACACTATCATGTTCATATTCATCATGATCTTCCTTATTGTGCTTATGAGGACAATTAATAGAAAAATTTCCTACCTTACCACATTTTAAACATTTATAAGGAATCTTACATTTGTATTTTCTAGAGCCAACCTTCAATCTTCTAGCCATCATTGCAAAGAGTTCATCATCAATTTCAAGAGCAACAATATCATCTTTTGTATTTGTTCTTCATTTCAGATTTGAAAGAAATGTCTCTCTTGACTAGTTTAGAATCTCCAATTATCATTTCATATGCAATCAAAGTCCCATGTAGATCATTCATCTTCAAGTTCGTCAAATCCTTAGCTTTTTCTATGGAAGATACTTTGGAATCAAACCTATGAGTTAGGGATCTCAAAAAATTTGAATGACAAGTTCTTCTTTCACATATTCTCTTAACCCTTTCGTGGAGTTGACAACTTTGTTAACCCTAAATAAGTATGTAGCAATAGACTCATAATTCATCTTAAGAATCTTAAATTGATTTCTAAAAGTATGAAGCTTAGCAATTCTTACCTTGAAGTCACCTTCATATAGAACTTGAAGTTTCTCCCATGCTTCTTTTTTTACTTGCAATGCATTACTTTTCCCATCTCAAATTCTCCTAGACCACATATGATAGAATTAAAATCCTTTGAATTTTCATCACATGCCTTCTTATCTACAATACTAGTAGGAGGAGTAGTAGGAGTAGTATAGCCATTTTCCATAGCTTTCCAAACATCAAACCCTAGATACATGATATGGGTTTTCATCCTCAAACTCAAAAAAACATAGTTTGTTCCATCAAATGGTGTTGTCTTACTGGTAGAAAAATCACTCTACCGACTCACCATTTTTGTGCTTCAAAGGATATCCTTTCAAGTGATCAAACTTCTCCAAAAGGACTTGTTCTGATACCAATTGTTGGAATCACAATGGACTAAGAGTGAATCAATCCTTATAATTTTAATTTCAATTCCATATTACTCACATAAACCATTATAGAATTAATTATCCATTAGAGTGTGCACAACAACATACAACATTCATTCAATTAACCATGAATAAGAGAAATAACACTATAACAAAAGATATAAGTGGGAACCCCTCAAGGGAAGAAAAACCATTGAAAAATGTGTTAATATTACTCACAAAAATACTCAAGTGAATATTACACATCACAAGAGATTTCTTTAGTGAGGCACCAACCCCACAAGGAGCACCAACCCCTAAACCCTTGTTGATATTACTCATAACAAGAGACTTGCATGAATATGAATCATCACACAATATTTTGATGAAGAGATCATTAAAGATATTTTTTTATAACTCAGTTTATGATTTCTAAAAGTGTGAAGCTTAGAAATTCTTACCTTGAAGTCACCTTCATACAAAACTTGAAGTTTCTCCCATGCTTCTTTTTTAACTTGCTATGCATTACTTTTCCCATCTCAAATTCTCCTAGACCACATATGATAGAATTAAAATCCTTTGAATTTTCATCACATGCCTTCTTGTCTACAATACTAGTAGGAGGAGTAGTAGGATTATTATAGCCATTTTCCATAGCTTTCCAAACATCAAACCCTAGAGACATGATATGGGTCTTCATCCTCAAACTCAAAAAAACATAGTTTGTTTCATCAAACAGAGTGTTGTCTTCTGGTAGAAAAATCACTCTACCAACTCACCATTTTTGTGCTTCAAAGGATATCCTTTCAAGTGATCAAACTTCTCCAAAAGGACTTGTTTTGATACCAATTTTGGAATCACAATGGACTAAGAGAGAATCAGTCCTTATAATTTTAATTTCAATTCCGTATTACTCACATAAACCATTATAGAATTAATTATCCATTAGAGTATGCACAACAACATACAACATCATTCAATTAACCATGAATAAGAGAAACAACACTATAACAAAATATATAAGTGGGAACCCCTCAAGGGGAAGAAAAACCATTGAAAAATTTGTTAATATTACTCACAAAAATACTCAAGTGAATATTACACATCACAAGAGATTTCTTTAGTGAGGCACCAACCCCACAAGGAGCACCAACCCCTAAACCATTGTTGATATGACTCACAACAAGAGACTTCCATGAATATGAATCATCACACAACACTTTGATGAAGAGATCATTAAAGATATGTTTTTATAACTCAGTTTATGGTGGTCACAAGATTCAGCTCCAAACACCTTCAAACCCTAGCTTCTCCAACTCACTCTATCTCTTAGTTTCTTCACTTATCTTTGCTTATAACCCTTGCACACACTCTTCCAAAAACTCTTCAACCTTTCATTCACTCTCTCAGCTCTGAAATTAATCCACCATACCTAAAAAACACTCTTACCTAGATTGCACTTTTCACACACACCAACTAGTGCATAATAGCACCCAAAACATCACTTTTATAATCTCTCCTTGATTCAAATTAAAGAGAGGTAGGTTTCCATAATTTTTTTAATACAATTAAACTTCATAAAATTCCATTTTAATCATTAAAACATTCATATATGACCCACATAGGCTGGTCATTCCCAAAACCACTCATCATGCACTAAAATGCCTCAAAACCCCATCATTAGGATGAGAAAAATCCACTCATACAAAAATAATACTTATTAAATATTCATAATTAACCATAAATGATTAATATGAAATATAATCATAAAATATGGTCACACATTAGCTTAAACCAATCAAATATTTCATTAAATGGGCCCACTGGCTCATATCCTTCTCAAAATAGTTGTTTCCAACACCCTGATTTTACCTTTGGGAATTAATACCACCTCAAAACAACTCAACTATGGAATTTGACCCCTATGTGGAAACCTCATAACTTTTATAAAAAATTTAAGTAAGTTATACATCATGAAACATCCATATCCTCAAATCACAAAGAACTTTAATCTTCACCAAAACAAGATGCCCAAAACCTAGTTTTATAAACTCAGCTATTTTGTACCTTTTCTGACACTTTCAAGACCTCCAAAGGCCTTAAATAGGAACAAAAATAATCCCTCTTCACTTTCCATGTGGTATAAATCATCAACTCATCCATATCATGCTTTAATAAACTCAATCTTTCAGAGAAAATAGTCTTGTCTTGAAAACCAAGAAACATTTATCTCCACAAACCGCCCTGGATGACCCATAAAATATTATCACCATGAAACAAAACTTGTACCATTGTAAATATATATGAATATTATTTCCATTAAATATTTTAAATCCTTCAAACTCTAAGTGGAAGGCCTTAACCAAGCTCGTCTCTCAAACCGCCTCAAACTGCCCCAAAATTGTCCTTTGATTAGTCTTCACAAATATAGCATACTTGACCATTGAACTATATAAGAATTACATAAAACCACCATTTAAATCAATAAAAACTCACATAATAAACATAATTTCCATTTAGTTTGCAAATCATTTGGACAACCTTGTCCCAAACTAAACTTCTTCAAAAATAGGCCTATTTGAGTGGGGTCCACTCATCACCACAAGCTCTACCATAACTTTATGGAAACCTTAAGGATTAATATACAACATTCAATCATAATGTATGCACTAGAAATCAATTATATCCATTTAGGATAAATTTATCTCCTACCACTTTTGAGGTAGGGTTTCAAGCACATAAAAGTTGTTTACCTTCTTAACATTCGTTCATAAAAACCTGAAAATGAAATTACCTTATTATTTTTTTGAAACATTCTAGACTTAATGTATAAACATACCTGAAATCCATAAGTTCCTATACAAATCAAAAATCAAGGTGAGTGTCGGAAGGTGAAATTCAAGCTAGAAAACATCCTTTCTTGGACCATGTTTCACCAAAACTATCATAACTTGCAAAATACACATAAGGGAAACTTGAAAATTTTCCCACATAATCATGACATACCCTAATAAAATCTCCAATAATCTTAATATCACAAATATCTCTCAATATTTCCATCGCATCTTATTTATATAGTTATCCCTTAGGATTTTGCACTATCTAGGTTAGGTCAACAAAACAACATTGTAACTCACCATGAAACCTCTCCAAAAGGCCCTAAAATAATTTTAATATCTTTTATACATCCTTGCATGCTTCCATGAGATCACATATCTCTACAACTCAACCTCATACCTGTTAGCACCTAGACCTGGTCTAGATGAGCACCTGAAACTTAGTCTTCAACATGTACTTGTACCTTAAAACTCATGATATTTCCTAAGCACTCCCAAGCATGATGTCCATGCTACCAACATGGTTCTAAATTCACTAAGAATCTCTAGCCATCATGCACCATGACCTGGGATATCTAGGTCACTTGATTGGGCTTACTGAGGACAAGTCATTCTCACCTTTGAATCAACTCATGCAATCCTGAACATACCTGAAACACCATGTCACCATCATACTACGAATCATTTTACCCATCAAAATCATCATATTTATAATTAATTGGGTTTTACATCAATGACAACACTTAAAACACAACATGCCAACATGGGATGCTTAATAAGAAGTGGAGTAAAGGCTCGAAGGCACCCAAAATTTGCATATTATTACACCACATGGAGAAATCCTATGTAATTTTAGGTCATTTGATCAAAAATTATTTTTGAGGTTTAGAATATGTCCAGAATTTGAATAATACTACACCATGTGGTGCAATCCCTTATAGTCGTGTGTCGTGTAAAGTTGAGTAAAACATGTATTAGATGGAGTTGGTTGAAATTGTGGTGACCTGAATGAGTGCCACATGGCATAAATTTATGCCTTAAAAATAAATTATATTTGACATAGTATAGATTATGTAACCAATAATATCTCAACATGTGGCACACATTCAAAATATCAGTGTCAAAAAGAGGGAAAACATGCAGAATGGAGATATGATCTAGAAGCGATCCAGCCTGTAGCTAATCACAACCTACAATATGGCACCGATTCGGAGAGATCACAGCTAATCAAAATTTTTGTATGGAATAATCCCAAAAGGTCCAGTGTAAGGTGAATGGAGATTGAGATTGGGGAAAATGAAAATAGAGACTAAGTTGAAAAGATGGAATTGGAGACAGAGCACGAGAGAAAACATGGAGAATGAATAGAGTGGAGAATCCACTTGGATCATGTATGTAATCAAATCTTCACACATGGCATAATGAGAAAATGGGGAGAATACTATAGTTTAAAATCAAATTTTCTACAAGTTTTAATGGCGCATGTGGGTTGTAGATCTCATGTTTTGATCTTTTTTTTAGGCTATATCTTTTAATTCAAGGAACCAAATCATGCAAAAGTGGATTCATTGGAAATATATTGAAGAGTTCCATAAAATGGAACATATCAGTGGGCCTTGAACCTATGTGTTTTATGAACATGTTGTATTCAAATATCTTGCTAACTATTTTCTCATTTAATGCAAGTTAGAGAAATATCTAGAGCTCGATGGAGTTCATTTCTTAGGCTTAACACCTTTTTTCAGCATGTCAACCTATTTTTCTTTGATGCATCACCCATTTTGGAATATTTTAGGTTTGACATTATGTGGTAGAGGATTTAACATTTAATAATTGGATGATGTGATTTACTGTCCATAATTACATTTGGGTAGGATTTTCTCATTCAAATCTTAGTTTTCCCTCTCTTATCCCCTCCCCTCTTCTCTATTATATAAATTTAAAGTATCTTCAATGTATAAGGGTAATTTATTTTGGATGTGTGGGAACACTATGATTTTGAGTTCCCACCATTCCCTTGTGTTTTTGGCTTCTATGTTGAAATGTTTCAATGCATCTAGTGCTTCTCTCCCACTCTATAATAGATTGTGCATAATATAGCATTAGTATAACTCTAGTTGTGGCTCATATATGCCTTTTATTGTTGTTTTATCGTCTATTTTCCTTTTTACTTTTTATGGGTTATATTATGTGCTTGTTAGAGTTACATGATTATAATACATTGTGTTTAAAATGAAAGTAAATGAGTGTCCCCCTTATTTGGTCCAATCACTGTCACTTTTATTTTTATGTTTTCTCTTCCCATTTCCCCTACAATTGTTGAGTTTAGAACTATTTTATTGGTTAGGCATAGGATTAGAAGTAGATGCAAATATAAGTATCTATGGAGGAATGCCTTAAAGGAGATAAGGGTCTAACACCCTTTGGAGGTGCTCCCAAAATTTCTTGTTCCATTGGGTGTGACAATTCCATTAGTCAACACACATATTTACATGTTACTTGCTCATTCATTGTACACACTTAAACACCTTTGTGGTTATCCAGGTTTAACAATCTACATCCTTACCCACTAGTTCCTTATAGTACAAATAAGTCTCTTGAAGATACATTAATCCACAAAGATAATGTACACACCTTTTATGAATTGTTAAACCTTATACCTTGGGGATAACACACCATATTGAGGGCATACCTATACTTAGGAAATTCTATATATTGAGTATGATTAGACCATATCTTTCATACTTTGTATCTTCTTACATCCCTATATCCTTGGGGATACCTACCATATTAGGTGTAATAAACCCAATTACGTAATACAAAAATAGTACATTTTTTTATTTACATACAACTAGTTATCATTATGAATGAAGCTCATAATTATAATGTTTTATCAACTTATTACATATAAGAAAGTAAGAGTTCATCAATCCTAATATTTGGTCCGTACATCCAACATTCAAATACCTAATCAGTAATTATTTCAATCTCATTCTTACATGTATACTTATAAGTCAATCTAAAATTCACCATTTACCATGATTAAAAAGGGTAGCCACTTCTTTCGCTTTACATTCATAATAGAATTAGAAGTTTCCAATCATAATAAATACATAGTTTCAATTTACAATGATAATATAAATAGGACAACGTGATTATTTAATGGCCCAAAAATAATGTCAATTAACTATTAAAAACTTTGAAGTCTTCATGTCTCCGATGTAAAATTAGTGTCGATGAGGGAGAATATCATCGAGATAATTTTTCTCCAACTAGTTATCATGAAGGATCTCCCTTCTCCTCCCTAAGCAAGAGGTATCCCTACCCTTCAACTAAGGGATTAGATAAATTAATTCATCTATGTACATATAAAAATAGAGAAGCTGTGTGCATACAACAAATTGCTACCACTAATACAAACAAATACGCCAAATGAACTTGGTACCCCTAATAAAAATTATTTTCCAACAACATACATCTCTAGGTAATCATACGCAGACAATGACAAAAACAATCCCACTTATTTGGTCTAATCATTCTTACCTACATTAGTATTTTGGTATCTCACCCATGACTACACAATAATATGTACCATGGAGAATAAATTGATCTTAAGAAGAGAAAATATCCATACATGATACCAATCTCATCTCTAGTACTTTAAAAATAGTAATAACACATAGAAATTTGTACAATATGGAACATGTGACCATAGGTTCAACATGAATGTATATGTTCTTCCCTATGCACCATCACTATAGTTTCTTTATTCCATCATGTGATATAACACCAAGTAGGATTATGTGATAAAATGACTTAGTTCAAATTTAATTTTAGACAAACACAAATCTCCCATAAACACATTTCACATGTAGACCAACAATATTTATATTTAATCTTATCATTCTCTAGGTTTTAAGTTTGAAAAATAGTTTCCAACAATCATAAAAAACAATTATCAAACAATCCAAGAAATTAGTCATTCTCCATTGATCTATCTCATGTTTTAAAGGAATATATAATTCAATTCCATATTCTATGTTGTGAAAGTTATATATTCTCATAACGAATAAAATTCCATCAAATTAAAGTTGACAAATCCATTCTACAAATTTAGAGGGCTCAAATATCAAATTTGGAAAAGACTATAAAATCACAGTGTAAATCATAGTTTCAGAATTTTGGAGCATGTCCATAATTTGCATGCAAATTTCTTCCAGGACATTCAAAACCGAAACGGTCTAAGTTCCTTTGTTAAGTGTACTTTCAAAATTTTGGCACAATTTGTAATTTACATGTAAATTTCACATAGAGTTCTTTCATGAAACCCCACTTAAGTATTGATTGGAATTTTTTGGTGCACGATCAAGGGAAATGTATGCCAAGAGTAAATCATACTTTTGTTCTACATAAGAAAGGAAAGTGTTTATTGAATTTTTTATCCAAACTTTTGGACTACATAAAGAAGAAAAGGGTTTTTTGAAGTCTAAATCATACTTTTGAACTACTTATTTAACATAATTTTTCCTAAGTGTTTGTTAGAATTTTGAGATGCTATAGAAAGGGAGAAGTCTACTCTATTTTTTGTCTATCTAAGAAACATAAATCTTTTTTGGGTGGAACTCAAACTTTTAAAGTGTAAAAGAAAGGTAAATCTTTATCGAGTGTAAATCAAAATTTTGGACTACGTGAGAAAGTAAAATGTTTTCCGAAGTCTAAATAATATTTTTGGACTATGTGAGAAAATAAAATGTCTTTTGAAGGTTAAATCAAACTTCTAGACTGCAAGAGTAAGAAAAATGTTTTTCAAATCAAATCGACTTCTAGACTACAAGAGGAAGCAAAGTTTCTACCAACGTCTAAATCAGACTTCTAGACTGCATGAGCAAGCAAAAAAATGTATGTCGAGGTCTAAATCAGACTACTAGACTATGGGAGTAAGTAAATTTTCCATTGAAGTCCAAATCAAACTTCTTGAATGTGGGAGCAAGAATTTTTTTAAAAGAGTAAATCAGACTTTTGGACTGCAAAAGCAAGGGAAAAGGTAATGATATTATAAATTAGAATTTTGGAGTGTAAAACCAAGGGAAAAGTATGTAATATTATCAATTAGAATTTTTGGACACTTTTATAATGTAATTACAAATTTTATGTGGAGTTTTGGATCGAATACTCTACCAAGTCTTGATCAAACTTCTCAAGTGTGGATGCAAGTCAAATGCACGATAAAGTAAATTGAAATTCTCAAGTTTTAGATGATCCTCCGACGATCAAGTCTGGATCATGTGTTTGGCTTGCATGAGTGCGAGGGAAAAGTTCTCAAGTGTACATTAGAATTTTATATTGCACACACAATTCAGTCTAAAAAGGATAAAATCACACATTAACTAGAAATTCTTTCACCCAAAAATTCATAATGTATTTTTTTATCATAGAAGTCCAAGATTACCACTTTGAGAAAACATCATCCTAGAATTTTAGATAAATAACAAAATAAACCATATTACTTTCTTAAGAAAAGGATCAAATTTGAAAATTACTCAATTTACAAAACTCTTGTCATGTTTCTTTCATTCTTGATTTCTACTTCACTCCAAATCTTGCTCGGTTCATCCGTGCATTTTCCACCTCCAAAACATTTTTTCTTGCAAAATCTTATTAATAATAAAAATTCAACTCCTTAATAATATTAAAAATAATGCAAACAAGTTTTCTTATTTTAAAATTAATAATCATCTTCAAAATATATCCACCACCATACATATAAAAAGATGCATTTTTCCATTTAGATTTGCATGGTAACCTTAGGTTTTTCAAACTTCCAATTTGCCCAAAAATATCCTCAATAAGGATAAGTTTCAGTTGAGATTACAAAGATTAGTTAATTAATTTAATATCAAGCATTAAATTAAACTATAATCAAACATAAGTCAACCAAAATGACTAGGCAAAACAAGATTGACAAAATCCAAGGTTGTCAAGGTTAAAATTATTCAATAATCTATACCAAGTTAAAGTTTTGTAGAATGATAACCACCACAACATTGAAAACAATCACTTATTGACACAAACAAGATGGGTGTATATAACACAACTAAAACACATAAGACTAAACTAAGTGGTGTGTGTGGCTTCTCATTTACTTCTTTGTACAATCATGTCTCCCTCGATCTACAACCTTCTCCCTAATGATACCCTCCTTTGATTGTCCAAATTTCACCAAGAGGGACTTGTTCCGCATCCATAACTCATGAAAATGCATGTAATGAGATCATGATTATAGTGAAATCATAAATTAAAAAAATTAACTTGAATGTGCATTTTTAAATCAGTAAATATGATAAATGCTAAGATCATATCAAATATGATAAAAATAAATCATTTCCATATTTATCATATAGATTAAAGCATATGTAATATCATAAAATATAATTATTAATTCATCAACAATTGAAATACTAAATAAAAAACCAATTATTCAAATTAATTATTTTTCTATCAACGAGATACTTTTGAGTTGTGACATTGGGGAATACCTACATGGGGACATCTCACATATTGAGAATATATAGATCATGTCTTTACACACTAGTCCATTATCAATACATAGCTTCTCTTAATTACTTTTCACCGCCTTATATCTTATGGCATGTGTAATATTATACTTTATCCAATGATCACATTATTTACCTCCAGGGAATGATTTGACATACTTCATGCCTAGTTCGTGTTGATCATTTATTGTACTACATGTTTAATACACATTTATATTCTTGTTTGACTATTGTAGACACCTAAATTTTGATCAAAGCAATCTTATTCTAACATTGCACTAACTATCTTCATCTCCTTTCACTTTGTTTCAAATAACGACACTTCATTATCTAACTCTACTTCCAACTCACTCAGGATGCCATTTTACGACAAGTTGATTGGTGATAATCCTCTTAATCAACTAGTTTCACATTGATTGAGTCTTCTATCTCGTATTTAACTAATGAACCTTATCATTGGCTATCTCCCATTTCTGAAATTTAATTCAAATTCCTCCAAAACTCTCAAAAGGCTTCCTAAGCTTGTTTAGAGTCCCTAATTAATCTTAAGAGGTTAATTAGCTTCTAATCTAGTCAAAAAGGTACTTTGACTTCCAAAAATATCTATTTTGGATTATTCATTTGTCCCACATGCACTATATTTTCACTTTTCTTCCAAACCAAAATCTATAAATAGAGGGGTCACCCCTCCCTTTCAACCTTACACCTTGTTTGCATAAAAACACTTTTGATTATCTAGCTTAAAGAGCTCATTTGCACTAGCCAAGCCATCTACCATTGAAATAGCTTCATCGTGCATCTTTCCTCCATTTTAGATTAGTAAGAGTTATCTAAACATGGTCTAATAAATCATCTTCGAGAGATCTCTTCATCTTTTGGATCAAACAACAAATCAACTTTGATTGCTTAGATTCTAATTAGGTTCATTTTTATTAAGATTTCTAAAGAGTAGAGTAAACATAGTATGTTGCTTGTTTGATTCATAATGCATGCTTTTGAAGTTTATTTTCTTACCTCTTATCATGATGGTTATTGAGTAATTTGGTACAAAATTTAGGCTACTAGGTGTTAGTCTACTTCTCATAGTTTTCCAAGTTTTTCCTTAACACATTTGGCACACCCAGTGGGACCTTTTCCATGGTCTTTTTAGAAGTTTTTCAAGCTTTCTTTCAATTTATAACCTTTCTTCATGCTTTTAGGGTTAAATAGCTTAGCTTTGATTGGTTTTCTAGCTTTGGGTGGGGTAAATGTCCCTTTTTCATGCAAAGTTAGTGGGTTTAGGTTGAAAATTGATTTAAAGGGTAGAAATCAAACCTGTTTGCATTTCTAAAATTCTGGATCTCATGATTTTTTTGTGATTTTTCAAGGCCATGCGTAGGCATCAAAGAGGGGTGCGTACACGTGAAAAATAATGTGTACTTATTTAAACTTCTGCATACACACACATAAAAAGGTGTCTTTGATCATGTTGATTGAACCAGGGTTGCATACTTGTACAAACCCATGTGCATGCATTTAAAATCTCGCATACACACCATTCTAGATGCGTACATATAAATCCATCCCTTTGTGTTATTCAAAAATTTTACCCATAGTGCATACACATATCATGTGGCGTGTACACGCTGAAAATTCCACGCATGCATCATTCAGACGCGTAGGCATAAATACTCTCTGTAATTTTTACAGACCCACCACAAAGGGTGCATACATACCAAAATCCATGCATACACATCAAAAAGGGCTTGCAGGCATCCTGGTTAGAATTTAATCTTTGTTGTAGGTTGTAAATTTGATACTTTGAGTTTTTCTAACATTCTTGTAGGTTTCTAACAATAGTTTACATGTTCTTTTGATCATATTTTTGTGCTAACTTAGTTAAGTGTTGCATTTTCATTAGTAGAGGATTTTTTGAAACACGTATGCTCTTCCCTCGCACCTTCTAGGTGATCTTGGGAATAAAAAATGTTTCAAATACCTTCTTTATGCTTTCTAAACACTTCAATTAAGTTTTTAAATGGGAAAGAACTTCAAAGTTGGCTAAAAGGAACTCATTTTTCATGATTTACTTAAGTATTTTCCATTTTTACAAAGATTGAGTGAGATATTTTGTTGTGTATGCTCTTTCCTTGCGTCCTAGGATGATCTGGGAAATCAAAAGCAACATCTTATCCCCTTTATATGATGTTATTAGAAAATTACTAATCTTGGTGTGTAGGACCAAAATCGTGTGTCAAAGAATTAGAGGCTAAACAATACTAACGTGTTTGATGTAGGTTTCCAATGGTGTTCAAAACCTCACTAAGTCTAAAAAGATAAAAAAAAATACACCACATTCAACACATTGTATTTGCAAGTTCGGAAAAGGGTACACCCTTATCCGCTCAACTAGAACGTAACCCTTTGGCATAACAACTTAAACTACAACAATGGGGTTGGTTCTAGGAACGCTAAAATAGTCCACCACTGAGTAACCTCATGGGTGAAACAGGAAGTTCTCCACATACCCACTTGACTAGATTTTCCTTTTGTGAGTTAGAGTCAAAGTTATCCATATCATGACCCCAATGAGAATACGTGTGAACACATTCATTGCTCATCGTATTTGAAGGGGGTAAAGTAAAGCCAAGATAAACCAAGATTAGTCATTACGACTTTCTTGGAAAATCGAGCTCGCAATAGATAAACTTGTGACACATAGATGAGTGAAACACTTAGGAAATCCATTATTTTTTGGAGTTCAACTTATTAGTCCATCATCGAGTCAAGAGCCATCACAAAATGCTAAATTCTTTGGGGTCAAAACCTTGTTAGACGAACAAGGGGAGAGCCCATTGAAGTTGGATTCTAGTGATATTCATCATAAAACTTGCAACATACCACTTTTGCTTAGTTCTTCACTTGCCCTAAGGAAAGGTGAAACTCTACCGAAGTTGTGCTAGCTTGTTTCACCACCACTTGGTCTACACCTTTGCATTCTTGTTTCCCATTTGGGACAAGGGAAGGCATATTTTGTGAGAGTTATCAATAGATTGTGTTCACCATTTTTATGTTCGTTTACACTCATCCATGTTTATGGCTGAGTTGTTAAACGTCTAAAGTGTGTGGGTACATTTTTACATCTTGATAACCACTTGATCTTGATTTCAAGATCATCATTATAGTTAGGTTTGTGTCATCTTTTATTCTCCTTTGAATTGTTGTGTTGTTTGCATCATCATGCCACAATTTTGATACTTATGTCATTGTTTCTTGTGAACATGATCTAAGTGTCCATATTGTGATGTTATGCTACCCACATCATTAACAAATCCTTAGAATAATTTGACGTAGTTGAGTGTTCAAACTTTACCTATATCTTGAAAAGGTGTTGATTACTTTGTTAGGCATTGTATTGATATTACTTGTGGTACTAATACCTCACTTTCTCGTAGAGCTTGGGTAATGTACCCTCGTAATATTATTATGTGGCTTACACGAGTAACTTCCATTTTCTTTAAGGTTGTGGGTCTTTCTTGGATCTAAGCTCACCTTAGTATCCTTTGATTGGGGATCACATTAACCTTTCACTAATTCTTATGCCTTGTTCATTTTTGAACTTGACCTAAGTATTATCACTGAGTTAATCATCTAAAAACATCTAACTACATTTGTAAAACATTCACATAGGGTGTAGTATCATTGCTTGATTGATTGATTTATGGAAAACTTGCATGATTTTTGCATACAACTTGATTGAATCCTTGTTCCTTCGGTCCATTTATTGACACACTTTGAAACTGTAGGAAAAAATTGTTACATAAAGACACCTAGGTTTGTTATACTCTTGAGTACATTAAACAAAAACCTTGTGTAAAAAAACACTTGCAATGGTTCATATTGCATGGAAATGGATTCCAAAAGGCGTGAGATAAACCCTTTTCTGGGACACAACTTAGGTCCCTTATTCTCCGAAGTGAAACAAATAGATGACTTAGTAGATCATAGTGGAGATGATAGTGATTCCTTCAAAGACATTGACAACATTGATGTGTCCCAATTAGATGAATTCCTATTTAAAAATAGAGATTGAGTGCTTGCACGCGTTCTAGAGTTAGGTGTCACTATGCCACAAGAACGAGGAGTCTCTAACCAAGATGCCAACAGGAAAGACAAAGAAACACAAAGACCGCTTCTCACTAATGACGACATTGAGGGATGACATGCTTCTACCTCTGGTACCAACATAGAGAATGACCCATCAAGACAAAGAAGTGGTTCTCAACCACCACCTCGTAAAATGCATCATTGGGTTAGGGTAGAAAGTGAGCATGAAGAACTACCTCCTCATCAAAACAATGAGGAAGAAGACCCACAAAATGATGAAGTTACTATACAAAACCAAATTCAAACCCTTAGCAAATAATTAACAAACTTAGCTTCTTCGGTAAGCAAGAACACGAGTAAGGGTACATGACATGAACCACTCAAAACTAAGGCTAGTGAATTTTATACTATGCCTCGAGAAGAAGATATTTCAAAACCAAGTCTCATACGTAGACCACCTTCTCCTACAAAGGATCAACTCCTTACACAAGATTTGTAGTCCATGAAAACTATGCTTACCACACTTCAAGAAAGTAATGTAGGCCACAACAAGAAATATCAATATGAGGAGTTATGCCCCTATCCTTTCGACAGGGACATGTTGCTAATGCCATTTCCAAAAAAGTTTGATTGCCCAAAATTTGACAAATACAAAGGAAAAGGTGATCCTCGGGATCATATCAAAGACTTTTACATGGCCTACCAAGAGGTGGCCTATAAAACAACTACCTCCTACATCTATTTCCTAAAAGCTTAGGAGGACAAGTGCTAGAGTGGTTCATACATTTACCAAAGGGGTCTATAGTCACATGGCCCACATGGCGGAAAAGTTTGTATGTCATTTCTCATTTAACATAGAGAATGATGTCACCATGTTAGACCTTTGTAGCGTAAAATAAAGACCCAATGAAAAATTTGTTGGCCTCTTGCAGTGATGGAGAGGCATAGCAAGCCGCATCCCCTATATAGTTCTTGAAAAATAGTTAGTAAGTATATTCGTTCCAAATTTAAACCTAGATATCACGTTTCATTTGCAAATTGCATTTTGTCTCTAACTTCAAAGAAGTTATTGAGAAAGGAATCCAAATCAAAAGGATTTAATAGCAAAAGGAACGATTAAACCATTTTCCAAAGATCAACAAAACTCAAAACTAATGGAGAATCCAAAATTCTTTAACAAAAACAAAAATGTTATGGGTGATGGCATCACAGACTCTAAACGATTCCAAATGGCTCAAGCTGCACAAAGTGGTCTTATCCTTGAATTGACGAAAGGAATTATTCAAGGTCAAATTCAAAGGTGAGTATTTACTCCCCTTGCCGATTCATTGTCTACCATTTTGAGACAATTAGAGGCAGTAAACATGGTGAAATATCCAACCATAGTACCATATGCAGATGACGTGCCCAAACTAGGGTGGTACAGGATCATGATTATTGTGATTTCCATCGTGTAAAAGGACACAAAATGGACAAGTGTTTAAAGTTGAAACACTTCATTCAAGACCTCATCAAAGATGGTAAAATTGAAGTAGATTCCCCCAAATCAGGAAAAGGACCAAATATTAAGATGGGAATATTTAAACATCCCTTCCCTAATCATAAGAAACAAATAAGTTAGATCTGAGTCACTCATCTGATAAGTATAGGGCTACAAACTATGTATACACTTAAGTCAATAATCCTTTTGATTCATTAATAGGTTGTATTCATTCATCCAATGAGAAATTCAATACCATTAGGATCATTAGCAATGATTGTGTCATCGTAACACAACGTGCATGTGTAGAAATATCGAAGCCCCTTTGAATGTTGTTCCCTTATCTTGACCTTAAGAGAATCGATACGATTTGATAGATCAACTTGAGAAAACTCCTACTAAGATTTCAATATTAGACTTGCTCAAGATATCAAATGCCCATAAAGACATTCTTTATAAAACCCTTCAAGGGTTGGGAGTGTCCACAGAAGTTGATCCTTTATGCCTCCAAGAAATGGTTGCACATCTTGAGCTTGATGACTCCATATTCTTTGACAGTGAAATCCCACATAATAATCCTACCCACAACCTACCCCTATACATTGAGGTAGTTTTTACTCGTAGGAATATTAAGAGAGTGCTTGTGGATAATGGATCCGGATTGAATATTTGCACCTTGAAGTTAGTTAGACAGTTGGGATATAAAGACATAGAGTTGGATTCTCATGTAATAACCATTATGGCATACGAAAATGAGGAACGAGAGTCAGCTGGAACTATAGTGATATCTATAGAAGTAGGGTCGATAAAACATGATACCGAATTCCATGTTCTTTAGCTAGATATTCCATACAACATGCTTCTAGGTCGACCACGGATCCATGGTTTTGGAGATCCTAAACCATTTGTGCATTTTAGATCACTACATAGCTTCTCTAGATCAGCATATGATTGTCCTTCAAAGTGAACATTGTTGTCCCATTGCAAATAGAAGCTTTCAAAGCTAGAGTTGATCCTAACATGTTACAAGTTGTGGTTAAAGACCCTTCTTCATCATTGAATCCCTTTGCTTCATGGGAAATGAAAGTGGGATCATATGGTACAATATAAGATTTCAATATTCAATCAGGCCCTCTTAGTGTCTGACCTATCACTCTCACCTAAGGTGGTAGACCGACTTCCAATTTACAAGCTCACAGGCTAGTTGCTCTAGTCCCTTGAAAGGTTTTCTCCTCGTGGTCTTCTATCATATGAGAAGATGCTAAGTGACCCTCCAAATCAAACACTAGAAGGAATGAAAGCTTCATGTAATGAAGCTCCATAGTATGCCAAAGCACATAGAATGATGCATGTCATGGGGTATCAGGGATTTGGGTGTGGACCAGATGCACAAGGTAGATTGGAACCTTTGTCAATCCCCCTAGGAAATATAACAAGTGTGGCCTTGGTGTGAAGAATCATAATCTTCCACCCTATGAAATTGATGATACTTCCTTGGACATTGAAACTGATTCACTTCATTTGGATAGTGACGTAGATTCCCATTGTAGTATCTACAAATATCTTGCCTCTACTAACATGTTCTCGATTCCACTATCTTTACCCTATCTCAGTCCAATCCCCAAACCAACTCTCAAATCACCCTTGTGTATCCCAACCTTGTTGATTGGGACCAACAAATTCATATGCCAATTGATTTCTTTGAAAACAAAGAAGCCATAGCAGAATTCATGGGTAGCAGACACGACATCTGAGCAGTTATCATAAGAAGGGTTTCTTCATCAAATTGGATGCATGTGCATATTTTGGGGAAGAGGTGGAAATGTGTGGTCACCTCAATAAGAAAATAACAAGTAAGGGAAAAAGTACCACGAAAATCCTTGCAGAAAGAAAGAGCTCAAATCCCATAGTGAAAACCTCTTTGAGGCACTTGTGGATAAACAAAAGGAAGAGCCAATGGAAAAAATAGTCGACCCACATGAAGATAAAACTTTGTTTGATCCACCTATTGAAGTGGATTCTACTCTTCCCCTTGATCCTACCTACATGGAAGATACATCCAAAATGTTGGTTGAAGAGACTATTGATGTCAATATTGGGTTAGAGGAGGATCCTAAAATGGTAAAAATTAGGCTTCACTCTCAAAACAAGAACAAAATACATTTGTGGAGTTGCTAAAGGAATTCATAGACATATTCACATGGTCTTACGCGGATATGCTGAAAGAGGGTTTAAAACCCACAAGCGAGGATCACGAGGGATGATGTGCACATCAACGAGACATGTAAACAACATGAAGAGATCTTGGGAGGAGCGAGCATCAACTGAATGTGCATGCAAAGATTTGAAACACGGGAAGAACCTGGTTAAGCCATAAAACTCTCCTCTATCTCATAGATCAAAGGGGTGTACATATAGGAGGTGTTGAGTAACCCCCAGTGCTGCAATCATGACAACTCGAGTAGAGAGGGGAGTTACATTCCCAGAATAGAAGTGTAACTCCCAATGACGCATATGACACACTGACGCACTGATGTTCGACACACTGACGCATAAGAGAATCTCATAATGACCCCTAAATGACACATGGACCTACGATCTCACCTAAGTGAGATGACTCACCTAAGTGAGATGACTCACCTAATGATGTGGAAAATAATACACACCAACACCCCCCCTTCATCATAACTTAGGATGAGGTGGTAAGTCAGAAACGAGAAATGGGTCCTGGCATAAAGCCTAATGAGGTACCCATGTACAAGAAAAAGATCCCAAGTAGTGAAGGAAAACCCAGTGGGAAAAACATCCACCACAAGAGAAAAACACACTCTCTAATCTAAGAAAGATGCCAAATATGGGTCCCGGCTCTAGACGAGCCTGAAAAGGTACCCATGTACAAAGAGGCAATCTCTTGGAAAGAAGAAGAAGAGAGAAGAAGAGGGAGACAAGAGGGATGCAGAAGATGCCATGGATGGATCTGAACTCTACAACTCTAGGAGGTCTCCCAAAATAATTTCGATGACGAGATCCTCTGCCTCCTGGGTGAAGAAGAGCCACCACAACGAACCGTGTGCCTTCCTTAGGAAGGACAAAAATGGAGTGCTTTGGAAGTCCGCCCACTCCGCAAAGGAAACCAAAGGTAGTAGCATGAAGAACTTTGAGTCTGGTCCACCAAAGTGTGACATAGGTCTAGCGAGTGAGTGTCAAGGAACCGAAGGTAATGCCACATGCGTAGAACTATCATACTAAAAAAGAGGAACACCCGTAGAAAGGATGTCCAAGTGATTTGAAGGGAACAAAACACCCTCCACAATAGAAAAGAGATCCATAGCTGAGGGTGGATCAATGAAGGTCTCTAGAAATGTGGAAGTGACATGATTCCCAAAAGGGGCACTCCCAATAACAGAGATGATGAACTCCTTTGAAACACATGTAGATGGATGAGGGACCTGTAGTGCATGACAAGTAGACTCTGTGAAAAGACGACTAAGGTCAAGCAGATACTCGTCCCAATGAGGGGGCTTAACAAACAGAAGAGTGATGTCGATAAGTATGAGTCATCCAATGAAGGTATAGGAGTGGAAGGGGGCTCGCACAATTAAGGTGGAAAAGAGGTGGGTGTGATGACTGTATGAGACTCAGTATAGGAGACTCGCTTCGATATCTGATGAGATGTGGGATGTGCCAACACTCTCTAGAATAATGAGAGAAAGAGGAGAGAAGTCCTTTGTAATGCTCTCGACATTAGAACTGGGTGCACAATCCTCATCATTAGAAGTAGAACCAAGCGAGCATGTGTCAGTAGAACTATCTTCACATGAAGAAATAGAGGAGACAACTAAATCAGCAGCAGTAACAATGGTGGTAGTATGTGAAGGGTCTCTATAAAGGGACTGAAGAATGCTCCAGACATGGTGAGGTGGATCTGAGTCTGCCACGTGAAACCAGAGAGATCGAGAGACATGCATCATCATGTGACCAAAGACATGGTCACAAGTGTTAAGAAATTCCTCTAGATGACGATGATCAGTGGGTGCATGAACGAGCCCAAGTAAGAAGGGTAAAAGACCCTCGTGAGTGAAGTAACATTCCATGGAAGCACGCCAAGCTGAATAGTTCCCTCTCCCGGTGAGAAGTGGCGGAGGCTATAAGGTGATCCTATGACACTCAAGTCTAGAAAGAGCACTCTCCATGATGTGGAATCAAAAGTGCAAGGTGCACAAAAGCAAGACGTTGAACTCGGCCGATAATGCATCTGCGTGTGAAAACCCAAGAGTACTAGTCAACCCCCCAGAATGTGGCACTTTATAAAGTAGTTTGTTTATAAAACTGACAATGTCATCACGTCATTTGTGAAAAATCATACAACTTTGACTAAGGAAGCACTCAAAATGAGTGCGAGTCAAAAGTTATGGCATTAAAATGATTCCCATCGATGGAAAATGCCACTAAATACTACAAACGCATTAAAAAAGTGCCTCGAAATGGGTGCAAAGGGTTTCGTGTGAGTGCTCGTTGGAAAAAACATCAAATTTCAAGTAGGGTTTGTTTTCACTACGAGGGGGATTAGCCTCTGCCAACCCCCGGACCTTGCCCTCGTCTTCGACGCTCGAAGGAAGGATGAGCAATACAAGCCAAAAAACCAAATTACAATGCCAATATCTGTATGTATTTTTTTTACACCTTAAAACATTAAAAAAAGGTGGAGGGGGCCCACATTTGGAAAGATCTCCGTGAGAAGCCATGTGTGAAGCTAGGTTATTGAGCCTACGGTTTTGGTGGAGCCGTTGGAGATGAAACCGTCCACCTTGGAAACGAGACCACGAGGCAGGATCTAACATAGGAGGTGGAGCTCATAGCTGAATGGGCTGCTATGTTGTAGGTCTGCACAAGGCCACGTGGTGGAACGGGGCGTGGGAGCTACGAGTTTAAGTGACCAACAAAAGGCAAGTCAAAAAGATGTTTTTCCAATAAAAAACGTAGTTTGAATGAAAAAGAGCACAGGGTTAATGCAAGTGTGCAGAAAAATGTTTTCCAAGGGGCACGTGTAAAAGAAAAACAACTTCAATGTCCCAGCACAGTCAAGGTAGGTAATTGGTCAACTATGGAGTTAGGGAATACGGCTTGTTGGTGTGTGTAGAGTAGCGGCAAGGAGAGGCCGTGGGAGGAGAGCATAGCCAAGAAAGAAGCCAAAATGGCTTGACCAAGGTGTTAAAAACAAGCAGACCACCACGCAAGAAAAAGGGTGCCCAGAATGGATGCAAATACCTAGAAGCACCACACCCAACATGCAAAACACCACACCTAGTACGTAAAACAGGAGCCGAATGCACAGTTAGAGATAACGGAGCAAGGCACCACCGGCAGAGCTTGCAAAACTCAATGTAGAGACAACCAAGTGAAGGTAAACAAGCTATCACGAGGAGCACGAGCGGTCCAAGTCCGAGGTAAAACATGAGCAGTGAGTCATGAGATAAGAGTGATGAGCTAGGGCAGATTTGAGCCAGAAATAGCTCCAACAGTCCTCCAAAAACTCACAAACAACACTTTTAAACTCAAATCTAAACCTCAAACAACACCCAAAACTGCAAATCACCTTTAAAGACCACATGCAAAAGCCGGAAAACCATAAACACTCTAAAAATAACCACGATCACATGAACAACTCAAATGGAGGTATAAACGCCCAAATCAATGCACTAAAGCACATAAAAAAATATACATTACGACACACGCAACAAGAACTGGATATCACACTGAAGTGAAAAACACGCACGCGAAACACCGAGTGAGTGCATGGATCCACAAGATCCACTCTGATACCATGAAAGAGGGTTTAAAACCTACAAGTGAGGATCACAAGGGACGATGTGCACATCAACGGATGTGCGAACAGTAAGAACATGAAGAGATCTTGGGAGGAGTGAGCATCAACTAAATGTGCATGCAAAGATTTAAAACACGGTCAAAACCTGGTTAAGCCATAAAACTCTCCTCTATCTCATAGATCCAAAGGGGTGTACATATAGGAGGTGTTGAGTAACCCCCAGTGTTGTAATCATGACAACTTGAGTAGAGAGGGGGGTTACATTCCAAGAATAAAGTGTAACTCCCAATGACGCATGCACGACCGACATGCGACGCACTTTGACATGCATTTGCATGCGACGCATTGATACATCGACACGTAAGAGAATCTCATAATGGCCCCTAAATGACACATGGACCTATGATCTCACCTAAGTAATATGACTCACCTAATGATGTGGAAAATAATACACACCAACATATGCCAGTTTGGACCCAACCCTAGTTGTGCACCCAAATGCCAAACCTGTTAAACAAAAGTTAAGGAAAATGCACCCATGTGTCGCACTCTTGGTAAAAGAAGAACTAGAAAAGCTTACTGGCAATAGGTTTCATCAGATCAATAGATTACTCTAAATGGATATCAAATATTGTGCTTGTCCAAAAGAAGCCAAAAGTAGGAATCCACATTTGCACGGATTTTAGAGATATCAACAAAGTGTGCCCTAAAGACGACTTCCCTTTACCTAATATCAACATGATTTTCGATTCAACTGTTGGGTATGAGATGTTGTCCCTCATGGATGGATTTTTAGGATACAATCAGATTAATATTGTAGAATAATATCAACACAAAACTGCATTCACAACCCCTTGGGAATGTTCTGCTACCAAGTGATGCCCTTTGGTCTAAAAAATGCAGGAGCCACTTACCAGAGAGCCATGACTATTATCTTTCTTGACTTGATGAATGACATCATGGAAGACTACGTGGATGATATTTTGGCTAAATCCAAAACTAGAGAAGAGCACCCAAAATGCTACGGCGTATCTTTCAATGCCTTAGAGACTACAAGGTTCGTTTGAACCCTAAAAAGTGCATCTTCAACGTACTATCAAGAAAAATCTAGGCTTCATCATTTCCAGGAGAGGGATTGAGGTAGATCCCTAAAGGTTGCAACTATCACTGAAATGTTGCCACCCAAGAATCTCAAACAACTACATAGTTTACAAGGAAAAATCTAGGCAATCCACTGATTTATATCACAACTTACAGATAAGTGTCATCCCTTTACACATATTTTGAAGAAAGATGTTGCTTTCAACTAGGGTCTTGAATGCCAAAAATATTTTGAAATACTCAAGCAATATCTAACCCATCCCCCAGTTCTCATGCCACCTACCCCAGGTGAACCTCTCCTATTATATATCTCAGCTACCCAATGTGTTATTGGTGCACTGCTTTCCCAATATGACCTAAACCACAAAGAACAAGTTGTGTATTACTTGAGCTAAACCTTAATTTCCTATGAGTTGAACTACCCTCAAATAGAAAATGCATGCCTAGTAGTGGTCTTTTCTTTCCAAAAGCTACGCCACTATCTCCTTAACAACAAAACTAAACTGATTTCCAAAGTTGACCCTCTCAAATACCTTTTATCAAAACCCGCACTTACGGGACGAATGGCTAATTGGATCATCCTCCTAAGTAAATTTGACATTGAGTTTGTTAACCAAAATTCACTTAAAGGACAAGTACTTGTGGATCAATTGGTTGAAGCTCCCCTACCAGGGACAAAACCATTGTGTCTAGATCTATCGAGATGCATCTACATTGTACATTGAAGAATCCAATGTATGGAAGATGCAGTTTGATGGGTCATTCAACTATCATGGTGTAGGAGCTGGTGTAGTGCTCATCACTCCAATAGGGATTTTATTCCACATGCATTTCGAATAGGATTCTCATGTACAAACAACATAGCTAAATATGAAGCACTCATTACAGTTTGAAAATTTCCATTCGATGGGATATCAGACAACTCAAGGTCATGGGTGATTTGCAACTTATCATCAAGCAAGTCAATGATGAGTAAAAATTAAAGATGAGAAGCTCATCCCATATAAAAATATGATTGAGACATTAAAGGAGTACTTTATATGGGTAACCTTTGAACAAATTCCATGGGTACAGAACAAGTCAACAGATGTTATGGCTACAATTGGGGCATTGCTTAAAATGTCACCTCAGATGAAGAAAATGTCATTTTTCATTGAACATCTACATGAACATTGTATGACATGCTAGAATCATGTTTGGTGTGTGAAGTCGTTGGTCCTCTTTCACCCTGGTATGATCCCATCTACACCTACCTCAAAGACAACACCTTCCCTCCAAACATTACCCATACTGACAAGAAATCCCTCATTTACTAAATAGCTCATTATACCCTTTTAGGAGGCACCCTCTACCATAGAGGCTACGATGGGAATTTATTACATTGTCTTAATATGGTTGAATCGATCCTAGCAATCAAGGAAACACATGAAGGAGTCTACGGAGTGCATACAAGTAGGATGATACTAACTAAAAACTGTTGAGAATGGGTTACTATTGGCCTACAATGGAAGCAGTATTGTTGTCAACATGTTAAGAAGTGTGAACTATGCCAGAAGTATGGAAACCTAATCCATGCACCAGCACAAACTCTACAACCAATAACAACTCCATGGTCGTTCTCAAAATGGGGGTTGGATCTCATAGGGAAGCTCACTCCTACATCCTCAGATGGTCATACCCACATCATTACTGCCACCAAGTACTTTACCAAATGGGTAGAGGTAGTGCCTCTCACATATGTCATGGGTATGCAAAATCTAAATTCATCATGAATCACCTCATCTATCATTACGACATTCCCTCCACCATTATAGCAGAAAATGGTAAGTCTTTCAAAAATAAGATGGTCAAAGTGTTATGCCAACGCTTCCACATCCAACTCAAGTGGTCAACCCCCTATTACCCTCAAGGTAATGGACAAGTTGAAGCCACCAATAAAACCCTTGTTTGAATCATGGAGAAAATGGTAAGTAAAATAGGCTGCAATTGGCACTTACAAATCCATCCTGCCCTTTGGGCCTATAGAACTTCCATTCGCACCCCTACTGGTGCCACCCCTTACTCACTAGTCTATAGCACTGAGGCCATTTTTCCTCTGGAAATTGAGCTTCCTTCCCGAGAATATCCCTCAAAGATTATCTAGACAAAGATGAAGACTACAGAGTTGCTCGCCTGGTAGAATTGGAGTTATTAGATGAGAAAAGAATGAGATCCCTCAATCACTTGAAAGTTTATCAGAATCGGGTCTCAAGAGGATACAAAAAACAAATCATACCTCATCAATTTGAGGTAGGTGATCTTGTTCTGAAGGAGAACTAGAAAAATATTCTTAAAGACATAGAAAAGAAAGGAAAATTTGAGGCTAATTGGTTAGGACCTTATGTGGTCACTGAGAAATATGGATCAAGGGCTTACAAATTAGCTCACTCATATGGTGAAGAATTAAAGGAACCAATGAATGCAATGCATCTCAAGCACTTATATGCTTAAAATAAGAAGTTCCTTAGAAAAGAAAGAAAAAAAAAAAACAAAAAAATCAAGAAAATAGTAAAGAGAAAATAGGTCATCCAAATGTGAAAACCACGTAATTGTGGCGCTTTGGATAGGTCCTTGGGTGAAAACCAGTTTTTAGTGCCTTGGGAGGATTCATTATTCCTAAGCACTACTCATATCTGAAATGGAGTACACTTACCCTGGTTTAGGGCTAGGTTTCTTAGGTTGAGTATCCTTTTGCATCTGTCTTCCATGGCCTTGATCCAGCTGATCCATTCTTGTATATATGTGAAAGAATTTCTTTTTATATATTCCCATCTAACGTTGGCAGCACTTTCACATATACACCTTCCTAAACATACTTGTGTGGCATTCTGCCTTTGTATATTCCCACATCATTAGGGGCATCCATGCTTCTTTTCCTATACATAGCTTTGAAAAACTTTCAAAAAACACAAAAACATTCAAAATATTGGAAAAATCCTAAACATTGAAAAAACCCTAAAGAGGATGACGCTACACAAAACAACATAACATTGTCTCAAGGAAACCCTAAAACAATGTGAACAGTAGCCTTGAAAATTTTATCTCAAGATGACACCAAAAACAGTAGAAAACAAATCAAAATTGTCCTGCAAAAATAAAGTAGTGATTTTCTTACTTTTAGTTGTTGGTTTGTAGAGTTTTGATTGCATTTCCTTTTCATGTTGTGTGCTTTAAATTGACTTCATTTTCTTAAGTTGAGTATTACTTAACTATTGCATTTAGTTCATTTTTATCTTGCATACTTGTTCATATTTGTAACATTTTCATTAGTTTTGATTACTTTGCATTTTTGTTGTGTGTATTAAATGAAATTCAATTGCTTACTTTGGTTGAGTATTACTTAACTGTGGCATTGTATTCCTTTTTACATACTTGTTCATACTAGTGTTGTATTAGTTAGATTTGATGGCATTACATGTGTTGTGTGCATTAGATTGAATTCATTTACTTAGTTTAAAAAATGTTATACATCAACATTGGATTCATTTTATCTCGCATACTTGTAAATAATTGTGTTGTGTTAATTAGATTTGATTAAGTTGTGCTTGTAAATTGTATTGTATAGTTTATCATCATCTAACATATATCAAATCATTTACCATATATCATCACATCTAACATCATCTATACATCATATATCAAAAAATGCTAAGTTTTACATCAAGAATGTATACTAAGCTAATCATCATATACCGTATCATCAATGGGGAAAGAGGGGTTGCGCATGATCACAAATCTATCCCCCACACCAATATCATAAATATCATCCCGTGAACTAATCCAAGGCATCTCATGTCCAAAAAAATGATATTATCTAAGGATATTATCATAAAATCAAAATCATGTGATACTTATGCAATAAACATCATCATATAAGGATCCAAAATCATCATCAATCATCATGTCCTAACAAATTCAAGTATCCATATCCATATGATGCATTATCAAAATCAATCATGATACATACACAAGAAATAAATCATACAACATCATGATATAATCATCATCACAGGTCATATAAATACATGACAAAAATAACATCAAATGTCCATAACATGTATATAATGTTTGTCTCAAAAGATATACATCATCGATACAAAATCTTCCATCAAGGGCATAAATCAAAAAAGCCTTCATCAGGAGGCATAATCCAAAAATGATACATCATACATCATCAATCAAAACTGAGCCTTCATAAGAGGCGTACATCAAAAATACATACATAGGTATATGATCAAAAGACGAGTCATGTCTGACTCAATCCCTCATGAGGACTCGAGGCCTAAAATCTGGCAGAGGGCACATCACTTGTGTACCCTACTCTCCTATCTTTTGCCCTGTCTATTGATCTCGTGGCTACTTCACCGATCTAGCCAATGTCTTTGGTCTCGCGATATCAATGACCTACCCATCAACTGCTCACTAAAATTGGGTACTCTCTGACCCTCTGGAACAACATCGAATACGGGGCCTTTTTTAGGAGGCCCTACCATTGGTCGTAGCCAAGTTCATGTATGTCCTAGGTGTCACAGTGGCTCCATCATTCCACTAAAATGAAGGCACCTATACCTATAATCTCATCATCTCATCCTCGGCCCCTCTGTCCTCTCACCAATTCTCTCTACAAGTAATGACCTACACTTGTGCTCCGAGACTATTGTAACAAACTCATAATCTATGAACAATGGGTAGAAAGCTACTAAATCTAATGAAACCAAGTGGCACCATCTCCACTACCGTCGTGGTTGGCCTAAGCTCTGTCCTAATATCTCTCGGAGGTAACAATGTAGTTGGGCCCTAGCTTGATCTCTCTTGACTATCACCGGAGCAGCACAACTATAACATGTTGCAACTTGCTTCAGTTGTAGTGCAACTATCTATCCCACATCATCTCCACCACCTCCACCTCTCGGAGGATTATGTGGCGGGCTATGAACTAGTCCCTGTTGTGGTACTCCTCCGGGCAGAGGACCCCTGTGGTGTTGATCATTTTGCTAGCAAGACCTACTATAGAGGAAAATCAACACCAACTGCTAAGCCCACTGGGGCATCGTATCTGGAAAAAATGGGTACTTGTCTCTTTCTAGGCCTTGGTCCCTACCCCTGTGTCTATCACTGTAAGGGTGGAGGACCCTTTGCACAAATGCCATTGTGGCCCTTCCCATAAAACCCATCATCATCATCTCCACCATCCTCATCATCATCATTGTCAAAAATCACCTCTGGAGGCGGGCGAATAGTATCATGGTAAATCAAATACCAAGGTCCATACTCAAGGGTAACTCTGGGATCTCTAACCTATCTAAAAGGGACCCATGGTTGTGGCACCATCCCATCAAAACTGGCTCGAGCCCTGTCTAGCTGAATAGGTGGCCCCATATCAAATCTCTCAGCAGCCCTACATGTGTACCACATATTGGGACAAGGTACATCTTGTGATGCACCAAACTATCTAGTGCATCGTTCTACCCTATAGAGCTTTGTGATGTAACCCCGACTACCAATAAAAATTCTTAACCACGGTGATGTTGAGCTTATTTTCTGCATCCTTGGCCCACTCGGGCAATAGCGATAGGGCCTCCACACTATCATATGTTGTACAATGTCATCCAACTCCTTGTGATAATGATAGGTATCACCCATATGACCGCGGACATCATCTCCAATAGAGACCCATCCCATAACTAAAGGCTGACATGGAGCCCGAACTCGAAGTAACACCTTTGGGACAACCAATTGCTATGTGGTCCCATGCCCATGTCTACAAAAATGTCACATGACCCACGGTCTTCTGACCAAGTGTATGTGATAAGATGAAGATCCCAGTATAAATGCACCAATATACAGTGGCCCCAACAATATCTCTCACCATGGAATAGACCTCATATCACGCTAATCAAAGCTAAGAGGAAATGTAGAACCTGTCTTGTCAGTGAGCAAAAACCCACTAACAAGAGCCATCAAGTATAAAGGCATGCGATGAAATCTCGGATCAGCTATGCATCGATGTAAGTAGATGTCATCCCTCGGCTGAGGTATATCAACACATCTAAATACCTCCATAACACAGTCTAAGATCTCAGCATTAGTAGTAGTAAACTCAATCAACTTTCCACAAATAGGCACACATAGAATGCGCCAAACATCCTCTAGAGTCACTGTGATCTCTCCTGTAGGGAGCTGAAAACACTCGCTCTCACTATGTCCATCTCTCGCCAGGGCTATAAGAAGCCCATGGTCCAAAGTGATCAATGACATCCTAGCTACATGGGCTAAGTCAGTCACCTCTAGGAGTATATCCATCATCGACTATCGTGTCTCTAGATACTCACCTCTATGGCCGTGTGAGCGAACACATCGCTCCCTCATCTATAGGGATGATAATCGTCTCTGTAAAATAACATGACATGTGTTAGAACTAATTTTTCTTCTATATTCTTCTCATCTTCTAAAAAACTAAGTCCAAATTCATCTACACTATCCTATTCATCACACTAACATTCTTCTAAGTATCAAATTTCCTCTATTTAGCGCATGCACGCCCTTTTGGGCATGTACGCGCCCTTCCTAGTGTGTGCACCCCCAGGATGCATATGCGTCATCTTAGATACCTATGCACCCATATAAGTATGTGTGCCCCCCCACTAACCTATGTACTTCATGCATGCATGCCCTTTATGTCACATACGCATGGGATTGTGTGTATATGCTAGCGTGAATACATTATTTGACCTAGGGCACATACGCATTGATTTTTGTGCCTACACATGTGTGTACACATATTTTATCATATGCGCGCATGCGTACATGTAAACTTGATGTGTGCACGCCCCTTTTGACACATATGCACCCTTAGGGTGCACGTACATGATTTTTTCACCCTAATTAACTCTATTTAAGGCTAATAAATGTTAAATACAAGCTATTAAATGAAAAAATCGACAAGAAGAGTTCAGGTACTCACAAAAGAAGGGTCCACCTCCTCCGTGCATACTTCGAATAGTGTCAACTCGCCTTAGTACGCCTTTGGACTTGTTTCATCTCTCTCGTAGCTCTCAAATCTCTTGTGGTAAAAATCAGTAGGGCTTCGGTAACAAATTAACTCATCGTGATGATTTACCCCCGAAGGGGTATATTAACTTGTTTTAACCCATCGTGATGCCCAGGGCATGTTTTGACCACCGTGATCATTCTAACACTTTCTTCTACCCGTCGTGATAATTATTTTTAATTAAATTGTTCACTAGGTTAGGGCATTAGTTTCCACCTAGCGCTTGTTTCTTCTCCCTATGGAATTTTTATTGTTTTCAGCGATATTTTCATTCTCCCTTCTTCTATTAACTGTCATAATAATTATTTTTGACTCATTTTTCTTCTCACTAGGGCATCTTTTTGCTACCCGATGCCTGTTTCATCACCCTGGGGCATTTTCGTGTGCTTTTAGGTAAATCCTCCACTTTCTAGAATTCTTCTGACCGATCAAAAAATCTAAAAATTTTAAAAAACATAATCTTCCTAAACATTATAAAAATTCAAAAAAAAACAAAACATCGTAAAAATTCAAAAATGGACAAAATTTGGTAAATAGCTTATACGCAACTGAAATTTGTGTCACATGCATGGTATTCATCTCATATCTTACCTACGTTTTCATGTGTTTTTGAAACAATGACTCATGGATCATCTAGATCTACAATCATTTACAAAATCTAAACTACATGCTTCGTTTGTACTCTGGGCACAATGAGTTGTTTGATATCTGTTTCATAGTGCACATAATTTTTTCATTAGACCCTTGTATCCACCGTTTTTCCCTCGCATACATCTTTTCTTGGGGCACCATCTTTTAACCTATGTCATTTATCATAAATATTTGGGAACTGCAGCTAGATAACAAAACATTTGTGCAACTATCTTGATCGTTGTTGGTTTGAGTATGTGTGTTTGTACTTGTTTTGCTTATTTGATCAGCTTGTTTACTTCTTGTATTACATTACATTATGTTTGTTGCATGGAGTTGGCATTTTTAGCAAAGGACATTTGTTTGTACTATTTCTTTTCCTATAATTTGACACTTATGTCGTATGCTTACATTTTTAATAAAGACCGATGATATAGATTCTAAGCAATATGATGAAAAATATAGTTATTTACATTAGCTAGGATGCAAGCTATTTATATTCTCTTCATATTAATGTTCCCTTCTATATCCCCTTTCTTTCTACATTGCACACGCTCTCAAATTCAATACCAAATATTTGGTGTATCGTCATCAAAATGAGAAACTCCCCACGTCTACTCAATTATTTAGTATGACGTGGAAGATGAGAAAAGCAAATAACAACTGGATAATTACGTATCTCTCTCTTCAACCGCTCACTCTTACAACATTTCTAACATGATTTGTAAACAAAAGTAACTCTTGTGCTCAGCAACGTTGCCCACATTTCTCCCTCCTCAATCATCTATCTATTTCCTTCATCTTTTCAATCATCAATCGCCTTCTTTCATCACCCCATCGACACTCAAGGGGGCATCCTTCATTCTACTAATTTTTCTTCTACCCTTCAAATTTTTTTATTTGTAAATTGTCTACTATCTTCAGAGTGATGTTGCTTATGTCACCCCAAAGAGGGGAAAATGTAGACACCTAAATTTTGATCAAAGCAATCTTATTATAACATTGCACTGACTATCTTCATCTCCTTTCACTCTATTTCAAATAACGACACTTCATTATCTAACTCTACTTCCAACTCACTCAGGATGCCATTTTACGACAAGTTGATTGGTGATAATCCTCTTAATCAACTAGTTTTATGTTGATTGAGTCTTCTATCTCATATTTAACTAATGAACCTTATCATTGGCTATCTCCGCTTCCGAAATCTAATTCAAATTCCTCTAAAAGGCTTCCTAAGCTTGTTTAGAGTCCCTAATTAATCTTAAGAGGTTAATTAACTTCTAATCTAGTCAAAAAGGTACTTTGACTTCCAAAAGATCTATTTTGGCTTATTCATTTGTCCCACATGCACTAGATTTTCACATTTCTTCCAAACCAAAATCTATAAATAGAGGGTCACCCCTCCCTTTCAACCTTACACCTTGTTTACATTAAAAACACTTTTGATTATCTAGCTTAAAGAGCTCATTTGCACTAGCCAAGCCATCCACCATTGAAATAGCTTCATCTTGCATCTTTCCTCCATTTTAGATTAGTAAGAGTTATCTAAGCATGGTCTAATAAATCATCTTAGAGAGATCTCTTCATCTTTTGGAGCAAACAAAAAATCAACTTTGATTGCTTAGAGTCTAATTAGGTTCATTTTTATTAAGATTTCTAAAGAGTAGAGTAAACATAGTATGTTGCTTGTTTGATTCATAATGCATGCTTTTGAAGTTTATTTTCTTACCTCTTATCATGATGGTTATTGAGTAATTTGGTACAAACTTTAGGCTATGAGCTCCTTCTCATAGTTTTCAATTTTTTCCTTAACACAACTACTATTGGCCATGAGCTCCTATTTTTGGATATTTCAATTCACTTAATTTATGTGCATGTCTTTTCTTCACATTATTTGATCCATGTTTACTTCCATGCCTTGATTTCTCTATGTCATTACACACACTATGCACTTGTATGCTCTATGCATGCATTTTCTTATATGACTTGATAGGTATATGCACTTGTATGCTCATGCATTGTTTATTGATATGTCGTTATTTTCTTTCTCGCACTTATTTTCTCTGTCATTATATTCTCTATGCACTTGTATTCTCTATGTATAAGTTTTCTTCTACGCCTTGATTTCTCTATGCAATTATATGTTATATGCACTTTTTCTATATGTCATTGTATGTTTTATGTTATTGTTTACTCCATGACATTGTATGTTCTATTCTATTGTTTGATTGATGTCATTTTATTTTCTATGATATGTGTCATTGTATACTCTATGTTTTTATTTTATTTGTGCCATTATATGTTCTATACTCTATGATTTGTATGCTTTATACCATGGTTTTCCATATGCACTTGTTTTCTCTATGCCTTGTATGCTCTATGATTTGTTTGTTACATGTCACAGTCTTCTCTACGAATTTTTGCTCACTACTTATTTTTTCTATGCTTGGAAAAAACATATGGTTCATGTCAACCATATTTCTTCATAGACACTTAGATTGATACATATATCAATTGGAACACATTTCTTATGAAATATTACTTAAGAGACATCTTTCTGAGCTATTTTATCTAGACACACATTACATATAACACATATTTCTTATGAAACACTTTGTGAATGACACATATTGCTTATGAAACCATTGTGTGTGACACGCATTACTTATGACACACATTTTGTATCACATAAATTATTTACAATACATGGTTTATAGACATTTTTTTATACACACACACACACACACACACACACACACACACACACACACACACACACACACACACACACATATATCTAGAAACACTTACTCATGGAATAATTATGAATGCATATCTTGATTTTGGACACATTTCTCATGGCACATTGATTGAAACATATATTGATCTATACACACTTTCTCACAACACATTAATTGATACAACTTTTGGTTTATACAAATTTCTCATGAAACATTCTTACTTCGTACACATAACTATCTACTACTAACACTTTGGTCAATTCATTGTGTCTTGTTAGTTATCTTTGATTTATGGTGGGCTTATCGTGTCATGTGTTTTCATGTCATGGTAAAGGTTCTAATAGACATATTAGGTTTTAATTCATGTATCTACTTTCATGTTAGTCTACTATTCATTTTTTACCCTCATGTAGCTATTGATTTCTCTAGACTACTTGTTCTTTAATGATCATAGATAATGCACATTTATCATTTCACCATGTTTATTTTACATGTTATATATGGTTTGCATCCCATATGATTTGGTTATAAACTATTTATAGCTAACACTTTCTCTTTTAAGTTAAATTATATGTTGTACAATTCCTCATCTCAAAAGGGGGCATATTATGGGATCTTCTAATAGTTCAAACATATCATGGCCATAATGCCATAGGGTAGATAGTGTGATGGTATTCACATAGGTCATACAATTATTCATGATAGATTACAAGCTTCATGTTAGAATTTTTAGACTTTGGGATGGTTCATCGATAAAAATTACATAAATTTATCGTATTTGTGTGGAATTGGGATGGTCTGTCATCACCAATCCGGCACTATGATAATTCTTCACCGGGAAATCCTCGTGCTATGATTATTTACTAATGCACAGCCTTTAGTTTGGTGGATGTAATCTGGAAACAAAACAACAACATAACACAAGAATACCATCGACTATGATAAGACAAAATGATGAAAATCTAAAATATCAAAGTAAATTATAATATTAACATGAAATTGTTACAATCTCACCCATGAGGTACTTCAAGTGTTATTGACTTCACTTGCCTTTCACCAAGACTATGGGAGAAACTTTACAATTACACCTCTTAATGGCTTCTTCAACACACCTTTAAACTGATGGCTTCCTTCGCACACTTCCTACAATATTTCTCACTACTTCCTTCTATGCTAAATGAGGGGGGTGGCCTCTCTATTTATAGAACTTCCGAGCTTATCCATCTTATCTCTAAGATAGGATAAGAAATCCACTGACAAATGATATTCCATACCTTAACTCTTATCTCGTACATGTAAGCTTATCTTTTAAGATAAGATAAACCTTATCATTTTACATGGGTTCCACATTTTTAGACTTTTTACAAATAAAATACACAAAATATTTATGACCTCACTCCTTGTCCTTATTACCAATATAATATTTCTAATTCCTAATCATGTAGACCCTACTTCTCTAATTACCCAAACTTTGACATTTTAACATTACCGGACCACTTACGACAAATATTTACTTTTTACAACATTCCTATTGTACTTTGATTGTTACCGTACTCCACATTATTGGTGGCACTGCAACGTGTGCCGTTATCTTCTATCAGACGCTACTACTAATTATACTTAACAACATCCTATTCCTAATACATACATTAATGAAATAGAAATTATGGAGGAAAATTTTAGTGTCGACATCCATCACAATAGGCATAGGTTGACACATGAAATTTATCAAATTTGAATAGAATTTATGGGAAATTTCATCTCATATATTTAGATACATTTATGACACTAACTCAATTCATATGAAATCTACACTAATTTGGCACAAATTCATGTCATAGATTTAGTCATACTTATGACATTTACTCAGTTATATCAACATGGATGATCTTCATGATCGATATAATGGTGAATTAGAAATATAATGATAAATGGTGACTTAGCTACCTAACGCTTGATGATGACTCAACTACCTAATACTTGATAGTGACTCAGTTACCTAATGTGTGATGGTGACTTGGCCACCTAAAGCTTGATGGTGACATAGCTACCTAACACTTAATCGTGAGATAACATCTTAATGCTAGTTAATATGTAATATTTTCACACATTCCCTATAAAATCACAATATGGGAAATCATGTGTAGTTGTTTCATGTTTTATGGAATTTACATATTTCAATTTCATATACTTGTTTTATGCATATCTCTTGAGAATTAATATATGTATTTGAAATGCTATTTATATATTTCACATTTATGACATGGGGATACACTGCATTCGGTTTATATGCATCACACTCATAGGATTGGGGAGAGATAGGTTTTCATTTTATTTTCCTTTTATTTTTATCTAACACCTTTTATTTTTATATTAAAGGGGGAATTGTAATACCCAAAATTTGGTCATGTGGCACTTAGAATAATCATTTGACATTTATCCTAATATTTTCCCATTTATACATTTATCAACTAAATTGAAAATCACCCTATTAAATCTTATACTTTGAGTCCACCATTTCATGGCTTGTTCTTCAAATTAGCACCGTAGAAATCCATACACCTTAAACAAAACACATATTTAGATTCTCTAAAATCCATCTCATGTCTCAAATCAAGTTTCATCCTAAGCCTTGATGGGTTCAATGGCTCACAATAAGTTCAGCCAATAAATTTTTCCCAAGGATGATGAAATTGTTCATTGTACTTATCATGGTAATATTTTCAATTTCACAATTTACCTTAGTTGGCTTAAGGCTAGTTGAGCACGAAATCATTCCCATAATTTATCTATATAAACATGCACTCCTTAACTATTAATAGTACCTAAGGATCCCATATACAATTACTATAAGATTTTTTTAAGCCCAACATTGAAGCACATCACCCTTGGAGCACATTACATAAAGTTATGCAAATATGAATACATCCATCCTTTACTACCCTAGATCACATCATGCACTAAAATTTGATCCAAGCATTATTGTCAAGTAGTAAGGCCCAAAGTAGGCTCCATATTTTCACTTTTCTTACCTCCAATCCACCTTAGGACTTGGATAACTACATGTCATTTGATCCCAATTTGATGTATCGGATGTAGTGCAACACTCCTTATGTCACTAAGGGCATTTTGAGGTCATTCTAGTGCATATGATGTATGTAATGTTTTTAAGCCAATAAGAATATAAGACAATGAGAAGATATTTTTGGGTACATAAGTGTCACTGTAAAGATCCAAACACAGGTCCTATATCCAAAGACACATAAAAAAATAGGTTCTAGAGGTAGATTACATATCTCAATAGCATAGGACATATTCATCATACCTAGGATGCCTTCATATGACGCATTTATCCTTAAATGGATGAACTTATATTCCACTTGTTTCTAGATTACATATTTCACATGTAGATTTAAGACACCCTATACATCTAGTTTGATATCGCTATTAAATAACTTGTGCATTTTTTGGGTGGATATGTTCAAAAGCATAGCCCTAGTCTCTATTGTCTACTTTATATAAGTGTGTTTGATTGAATATATTATCCTTTAATGATCTAGGACTATTGTATTAACTATTTTAGATTATTTTCATACACATTCATGAAATATCTCAATTAGATTAACATTAATTTTAATATTACACTAATAGTGCTAACATTTTTAGAGGAAATTTTAATATTGTATAGATTACCAAAAAGTAAATTGTATCAAAAAGGGGTGTTAAGTTTGAAGGATATTTTGGAGAACACCGTGGAAAAACTAAACACAAGGTTATTCGAGTTATGAATATCATCCAAAGACAAATGGATAGAGAGAGTTCAATAATAGGAATTTAGAAAGTTGTGAAGGTGATTAACTAAAGACAAGTGAAATACATGGGATAACATTTTAGCACAAGATTTTTTATATATAATAATAAACAAAAGTAAAGGATATACACCATTCTATATTGTGTATAGTTTGAGTATAAGAGGTGTTTCATGACTACATGACATAAGGAACAAGAAAAAAAGAGTGTGGTGGCAGAATATTTTGTAGAATATATGAGATAGGTGCATGACCAAGTGTGCAAGAAATTGGAGAGAATCTCATAGTAATATAAGCATCATATGAAATACAAGCTAAGGGAAGTTGAATATCAAATAGGATACATGGTCTTAGCACATTTGTGAAAGGAGAGGTTTCTAAAAGGGTCTTAAAATAAATTGAAGCTAAAGAAGATTGGACCATGTCGAATGCTATGGAAGTTTGAAAATAATGTGTATGAAATTAAGTTACTATATGGAGCTTATATTTCACCTATATTCAATAAGGTATATTGATATCCATGTCACAAGGTATAAGAAGGAGGAAGAAAATGTTCAGATTTCATTTGAGACTGATTGGTGAACATATATGTCCAAGAAATAACTTAAAAGAGGTGAAAATAGTGATCGAAAAAGGATAACTAATATGTGTGCAAGATCAAGAAAACAAAGAATATATAGTCAAAGAGGATGGTTAAAGGGTTGAGGATGCAATTTGGAAAGCAATTTGAAGTTGCAAATCATATAATACCACTAAAAGGAACGATAATCAAATCGTACCAAGCCAAGAACACAGATGTTAATCAAACACCATGATCTATAAGATGCAAGCAATTCGCGAATAACTTTACATAAAACCTTTACAAATAAATGGGCAGTAATAATATCATATATTATTATGGAACTCAATGAAATACAATGAGAATGGGACTTGCTTATATAGGTAAGGAATAACAATCTAAGAACCAAGTAAAAGTCGTAGATCAAGCCATAAAGCAAGGAAATAACTAGTCATCAAAGAACTAGTCAAGACCATAGATTTAGGAGAGAACTAGACATCAAGGATATAGTCAAAACCATCGATCAAGGAAATAACTATACCTAACAACTAGATAATATCTCCTAATATCTAAATAAAATAAAATAAATATCCACACACATAAGTGGGTGAGGATAAATATAATAAAGATAAATAAAGTACCTAGTGAACATGAGCTAAGGTAAATACCTACTCTAACAACCACAAGGAGAACCATATTAAAGCGCTTATAATTTTCATATTATTTGGGGTGTATAATACATGAACATTTCAAGTTAACTTGTAATCTTGCATTACCCAAAACATTGTAGTTTATTTTTGTATAAATTTGGGTTGTGCGGTTCTTGCTTGTTTATTTCACGCAAGTGTTGTTATGTGCAAGAATCTTGTTGTATGCTTTACATGTGTCTTTATCCCTGCAAGTTTCTTTTTTAAATGTTTCATTTTTTTCATGCATGTGTGTTAAGTTAACAATGATATATCTCATGTTTTTCTCATATTTTCTATTACGCAATACTATTAGTAGTGTTTGTGTTATTAGTTGATACATACAAGTATTTTTAGACTAATTGATCAAATTGATTGCAACATTTATAGAAGATATCATCAAGAATCGTGATACCTTCTAGAGTTTATAATTGTGTTTTATAGATCAGAGGAACTTCAAAATGATAGTGCAAGGTTTCATCACTTGGCACAAGAGAATGTGACTTTTATATAGTGTACGATAGATATATGTTTTATGTGTGGTAATGCAACATTTTTTTATAAGAGATTTTATTAGCAACATATGTTTTGTAGCACCTAAATTTGTTAATGTATCACTTGAGAATATCGGTGTTGACTCAATCCCTTTAACCATGACTTGTGCACGTATTCCGATTATAATTATTATATCATTAGTCTTATTGTAATACTTTCTCTTCTCATTGCACCGCTCATCCAATTACAAAAATTCTCAAATCAGCCACAAGTATTCCACTTATCATGATTATCATGTATAGAGCTCCACAACATTATATCTTCCTCTTATACCAAACCACCCAATAGGACCAAACTACCAAACGGTTTGGTTTTGGGCAAAAGAGTCCCATCAAGGCCACCTTATAGTCATTTTATCAATTTAATATCCTTTTTATGTTAGAGTAGGTATTTACCTTAGCTCATGTTCACCTAGGTACTTTATTTACCTTTATTGTATTTATCCTCACCCACTTATGTGTGTGGATTTTTTTTTTAATCTTATTTAGATCTTAAGAGATATTATCTAGTTGTTAGGTATAGTTATTTCCTTGATCTATGGATTGACTAGATCCTTGATGTCTAGTTCTCTCCTAAATATATGGTCTTGACTAGCTTATTCTTTGTCTATATAAGCAAGGCTCGTTCTCATTTTATTTCATTGAGTTCCATCTGATTGAAATCCTTAGCCCTTGGTCATATGGTATGGTCATATGAGGGCTTAAGCTTGTGATTCCTACTAGTAGGTGTTTAACTCTAGCCCCCTTTCATTTTATTTGTGTGGTGAAGGCAAGAGCATTTTATTTTGTTTTAGTGGCAACTAAAATAAATAGCAGAGCATAATATTGAAAATCTTGTATCTTTTGATCTCAGTAACTCGGTTTTAAGTGTCTTTTTGTAAAAGTGCTTATTTTTTTCATGTTATTTCCATTGGAAATATTTATTTTGAGAATTTCACTATAATTATAAAGTGCCAAATATGGAAGAGTGTTATAATAAATTGTGGATGCAATTTTGGTTGAGCCCGACGTCCTAAAATTTTGGGAGTTGCATTCTTGTATATATCATGGATTCTAAGAATGATATGCTTTTCTCTTAAGTGTGTAGACTTCAAGAGAATATTGTAAAATTTGTGGGAGAAAATAGATCACTCAAGAAGCGAAATTTTCTTCTACAATCACTCATTCATGATAAGGATACACTAATACACTCCCCCAAAAAAAAATTTAGCCTACTACAAAGATCGCCATCATATTGTGGACAGCCATATCCATACTCCTAGCCCACTCTCGGTTGTTGCTCTTGTACCCACCGACATTGATCTACCAAAGGTCATTGCGCTTATTCTGCTCTTGATGCTCATAAGCCTATCGAGGCTTATTCTTTGCATGCTCTTCCACACATCTACCTATTACAGTAACAAATGTTGTGTATCCTACTTCTACTCATATGCATGGCTCTTTTGAGAAGCATATCACTGCATTCAGTTCTTGCATGCTCCATTCTATGGGTTTCACTAGCGGAGGTATTGGCAGAAATTCACAGGGTATTGTTTCCCCTATTCCACATGTTAAGTGGAATTCTCGCCATGACATTGGTTTTTGAGCAGATACTTCATTGGGATCACACATTGACAGAGCTCATTTTTGTTCACTCGAATCTTTCTAAGGATCATGAGCAACACATGAGTTATACACCTTCACTCAGGCTTGAGAAACCTAAGATTTTAGTTGTCAGACATGATCAACCTGACACACATTCTAATGTTCCTTTGCATGCACCCATTGTGCATTTTGCACCAAGTCATATGCATACATCTTCTTCATCCATCCATGTTGATTTGGGGTGGATATCTTGATCACTCATGGCGGTGACATAGGCATTCATTGAGAGGACTCTATAGGTGTGGCTCCTCCACCATTCGACCTCTTGCTCCACTTTATACCTTTTGCATTGTAATGCTTCTTGTTTTGATCGATTTTTCTTTAGTAGGTGTAGTGTATCTCTCTTGTTTGTTGAGAGATTTTGTATCTGTATTTTTGAAACTTTTGGCATGTGATGAGTATCTCTTATGGGGATATTTTACGGTGAAGTCCGGTGTTATTTTTCATTGTTCAAGTAGTTGATTTTGGTCAACTCATACACATTTCAGAAGCGTCACTCCACCCATTTAGAAGTATGGGAGGGTGTTGTGTTGATTCTCGCTTCTTTGTATTTTATGTCCTTGCCTTATTACCTTGGCTTTTCTTGGATCGTGACACTCTAGATTTTGTGTCCTTGCCTTGTTGCTTTGGTTATTGTTCTTGGATCATGGCACACCTATTTGCAGTAGTTGATCAAATTATATTTGGTGTTTTTTTCACTTTTGACATCACTCCGTTGATAGTCTCCTTGTATGGAGCTATTCTGGTGAAGCCAAAGTGTCGGGTTGTTTTCAATTTTTGTGATCGAGCAGTGGATTTAGACCATAGTGCACACCAAACTTCTTTAGCATTGTATGATTTTTTTGAGACGAGCTTCTTGGGATGCCTTGCATCGGGTTTTTACTCTCTCTACTTTATTGTTATTGGTTTTGGGTACCTTGTGATGTCCTTTTTTTCTCAGTTTTTGCACATGAGTACCTCATTAGGCCTAGTTTCCAGGACTCATACTGTGGACATGCCACTTCTATTTTTGCCCCTAGCTTCACTTAAGGGGGGTGTTAGAGTAGGTATTTACCTTAGCTCATGTTCACGTAGGTACTTTATTTACCTTTATTGTATTTATCCTCGCCCACTTATGTGTGTGGATATTTCTTTTATCTTATTTAGATATTAGGAGATATTATCTAGTTGTTAGGTATAGTTCTTTCCTTGATCTATGGTATTGACTAGTTCTTTCCTTGATCTATGGTATTGACTAGATCCTTGATGTCTAGTTCTCTCCTAAATCTATGGTCTTGACTAGTTCTTTGATGACTAGTTATTTCCTTGATTTATGGCTTGATCTATGACCTTGACTAGTTCTTATATTGTTATTCCTTGTCTATATAAGTAAGGCCCATTCTCATTGTATTTCATTGAGTTCCATAATAATATATGATATTTCTACTCATTTGTTTGCAAAGGTTTATGTAAAGTTATTTTGGTGAATTACTTTCATCTTATTGATCGTGGTGTTTGATTAGCATATGTGTTCTTGGCTTGGTACGATCTAATTATCGTTCCTTTTATTTTATGGGTTGGTACTTTCACCTTTGTTGGTTAGTCTTAGTAAAATATTGCATCCAAAAAACCATAAATAAGTAATTATAATGCACTCATTTACTCACCTAACATTCACTGGAAATTATTAGAAATCATCTTACAAATCACTAAAAAGGCATATAAAGATCTTATTAATTTCCTTAAAATATTAGTATACATTATGATTAGCCCCCACTCAAGTTTGAAGCACTCCAAACTAGGTTCAAGATTCAAGCCTCCCAAACCAAGGTTCCTCAAATCCAAGTCAAGCATAAGCAATCCAAGTCATGTTACAAAACATTATCAAATGATTAGGTTATCAAATATAGTTGCATCCATTTATTATTATGCAATATCTATAGGTGAAGAACTAAGTGTGGTTTTAGGCCTCTTTGATGTAGTGTTAATGTAGCTTGTGTTAAAATTGTACTTTAACCCAAACACTAACCTTTTGTAGGGGTTTTACCCTAAGTTAATACTTTAGGTCAATTTGGTTCATTATAAATGATTTCATACATTTGTAAGATTGAATATATCACAATGAATCATGTGCAATCATTCGCAAGTGTTCATAAAGTTATATAGTACCATATGCTACAGACCAAGCTATCCAAAATAACAAAACTGCTAAATGGTTTGGTTCAAAGATAATGATTTGGTCCCTATACAAAGTGCATTTCTAGAATCAGAAAAAAAAAAAAAAGATCTACAGGATATTTATGGTCACTTCATCCCTCTATCACACCTAGATTATCTTCTAGACTATTCATATAGATAAGTACATTCGGCTTCTTATGTTTATTATGTATTGTAATTAAATACAACATTTTTGTATCATTTATATGCACTTTGACATTTGAATGTTGGAGCATTTATTTATAGATATTATTACACATTTCTTTAACATACATACATACATACATACATACATACATACATACATACATACATACATACATACATACATATACATATATATATATATATATATATATATATTCTTATTAGAATTAAAAATTCCTTAAATTATATTTAAATTAAATCAGATTATTTGATGGCAAGCATCTACTCTTTAAATTTAAGTCATTAAAGCTATATTGAGATAACACACAAGGATTCAATGGAAAAGTTCATAGTACACTCTTATGTACAATTGCACGATGATTGATCATGCGTAGTTTACAAAATTTCAAATATGAAATTATTGAAGAGCCAACATGAATTTTATGTAATCATATAATAGTAACCATTAAACATACTCTTACATCGAGTTATGTTTTTGATATATAATTCATAGAGCATTGGGATGAATGATAGTTTCATATGGGTCACTTGTAGATTCAAGAAAGTATTATAAGTATGTGGATCTCGCTATTATATAAGGATTTCAATACTCTTATGTTAGGGATGATTCCCATAGTATTTATATTATATTGTGGACATGTGAGTATGTAGTGGCCACTCCTCTTCGACATTGTTTCATCTTGATATTGATATTGTTGGACTAATATTCAAACATTTTGATTATGATACATTGATCAGTAGATGATAGATTTCACTGATATTTGGACTATTGACATTATGATGTTTACATCTTATTATGATGCACTAGATAGTGATGTTAGACAATTTGATATATGTTGATTTTCATGATATAGATTTTATATTGACACGTTATGTTTTGGGATGTTTTGAGTAGAATTGTAATCTCATGGATGTTAGGGTTAGATTTTGATATTTGATGATATATTGATGGATAATATTGATATTATATATAATGTATAAATGATGATATATATATATATATATATATATTGTCTTGATATTGTTAATACGGTGAAAGGCCAGAAAATATTTTTTTTGTGCATAGGACTTTGATCACATACATCGAAGGGGATAGGGAACCAACCATGGAAGGATGTCAGGCGTTGAGCAATGAGGCCAAATTTGACAACTTGTGTAATGTTGTTTAGTGTAGTGTTTTGCATGTCTAGTTTGGAGGTCTCCCATGGGGGTGACTTCACATATGTGGCCATGGGGTGAATTGTTTTCCCTTTCTTTAATTTTTGTATGTGCTTTATTTTATGATTTGTGTATTTAAAATTTGAAAATTTGTCACTTTATTAGCATGTGTAAATGTGTGTTAATTAAGCTTAACCCTTCTTGTTTTAGTTAACCAAATTAGAGATGTGACAAATAGTTATGATGAGATTTGGTAGTCCTTGTGTAAGTAAAATTTATGTTGATTTGTGAGTGTTTTACTCCACCCCAAGTTCAAAATTTGGATTTTGACTTGGGGGCATTTTTGGAGGCTTGTGGGACAAGCAAGGCTTGTCCCATGCCTCTTAAATTGACCCAAAAACCCTACCTATGGGTTGGAAATCTTATTTTTGACTTCTTTGTCTATTTTTAGTGTAAAAGAAGGAAAATTATTGCACTTTCTTTCTACCCCAATTTATTAGGTCCTTTGAAAGCATGGTGTGCAAGTTTTGAGCCATGTGGGTTGTCATAGTCCTTTGCATGTGCATTGATTTTCTTGGTCTTGGTGTGTTGACTTGAGTGTGGGGATGGAGGAATGATGAAGTGGCATCCTACATGGAGCCACCTCATCATCCTCACATTCCATTTCTATTTATTGGTGATTTTTGGTTGGAATGGGGGTTACTTGTTCTTTTCTCTTCTTGTGCACTTTTGGAATTGGAGCTTTTTGGAGTGCTTGGAAATTGTTTGGCTTGGATTTGAAGAGGCTTGTGGAATTTTATTAGAACTTGATGGAGAGGTAGGCTCTCCACTTTTGTCATTATGTTATTTTGCTTATTTGTATGCAATGTTGTGCTTGTAAAATTATTTGTTTTGTCTTGTGAAGATGTTTGTGTGTTGGTTGGGTAGTAGGCCTTAGTTGGGTGTGGGAGAAGGGTTTATGGGACCATTGGGGAGGGAAAAGGGAGTTTATGTGAGGCATGAAATTGGTGGGAGTGTGAATGGGAGTCTTACCTATGGGGAGTGAAAAGGAAATCATGGTTTTGTTGCATGCTTGCAAGGGAGAGATAAGGAGTTTGTGTGATTATTTTGTGCACTTGGAGGCTTAGGGTAAGACTCCCACTTCACTTGGGAGGCATAAGGAGGTGGTCTCCCATAACCCTTTCTCTATTTGGTTTGATCTTCAAACCTTTGTATTGTTGTGAATGTGCAAATTTTTGGATATGTTGTCTTGGTTGAGTTGAATGTCTTGTATGTATGTTTGTTGTGAAGCCACTTTGTTGGAAGTTGTCATTGTTGCTCAATGCTCCTCATGGTTCCTTGGTTGGGGCTGGGGGCCATTAAGGGGATGGCTTCTCCCCTTAATGGATTTAAGGTTGGGGAGAAGAGCATTGCCTACTCCCCCTTGTTTTTGATTCCATTATGATGTTTGAAGAAATCAAGTTTTGGAGCTACCATTGTGAAGAGAATATGCATATTAAAAACTTGTAATTTGGCCTTGTGGCAAGCCCTTTTATTGTATATCATTCAAATCTATACTTCCCACTTTGAGTGGATGTATTGTGAAATTGTAATTTTGTGATAAAGTTGTTGTATTCCTTGGAAATCATTTTATCTTGTAAACTCTTTTAAGAGTGTGGATTGAGAAAATTAAAATTTCAAATGTGTAGTTTTGTGAAAAGAAATTATCAAGATTTATATTGTCTTGGAGAATGGAAGATTTGAATATAGATGTAATGGATATACATTTATTTAATTTAAGTTTGTTTCAATATATCCAAGTTGATATACCTTTACTTCTAAAAATATTGTAAAGTTGTTAGACTCCATTTTGAAAGAAACAAGTATTTTGTTGGTTGCTCTTGCTTGTGAAATGGAATGATTATTTTTTTCCTTAAAAGAGATTAAATTGAAGGGCCTAAACTATAAATGTATTATTAAACTAGTTGAAGGAAATAGTAGTTAAAATCATAAGATTGAAGGAAAGCATTTTTCTTTTATAATGAGTTGTGTAGGAAAACTTGCAAATATCTTAACTCAACATTAGATGGATAAAAATTTCAAATAGGTTTGACTATCTCAATACTATTAATATTATTAATATATTAGTATTGTTACCATCTAATAAATTAATAGCAAAATCGAACTATTACTAATAATACATGTGTGTGAGTATAATTATTATTATTAACAAATATTATTATTAATAATATTAAAATTTATATTAACATTTATATTAACCAAAGTTTATAATAAATAAAATTTAAGAAAAAAATAAATTTAAACCCATATTGAGTAAATGCTTTTTTATATTAATAAAGTGGTAAATGGGGTGGGGAGGGTCGTGACCACACCCCCACCCCATAGTCATATGGGATGTAGGGTGGGGTTGGCGACCCCTCCCCTTTGTTAATATTGCAATAAAACAATAGTGGTGTGGGGTCGAACCCCACCAAGCCTTCTTTTTGTATTACGCATTTAGTTCAAACGTGGCCGAAGTCGTCTTTGTAAAACACGGATTTGTATTTTTGCTTAGCCGCGGCCATTTAGACTCAACCCTATTACATAGCTTTAATTTATATATATATATATATAACAGTTTGGTTAATATTTTTTATCTCTATAACTTGTATTTATATGTATATATATACACACACAAATGTGTATATATATATACACACAAATGTGTATATATATACATATCTTTATTTTTAGATATATGTTTGTGTATATATACTCAAAAGAAAAAGAAAAAGTGTATTTTTTTCAACTAAAAGAAAATCATATTCATTATTGCGGTAAAATACCCAAATGCCCAAGAAGGGAAAATACATTGAAATAGATTTATAACAAATTATAAAAATTATAAACCCTTGAATAGGTAGAGTAGAATAACAAGTAAGAAAAAATAAATAAATAAATAAGATGGAGTTGGGTTATGCATATCCATCCCAAGTTTGCCCCTTCTCATCCATGGCTTCCTCCTCTTCCATCTCCCCTTAACCTGCAAAACCAAAATGAATGAAATGAGCTAAAGAAATGAATAAAAGTCTTCTTTAGATATTTTAGGATTGATTTGAAATCCCTTCATTCAATGGCCCAAAATGTCTCCTACAAATATTAGGTGAAAGTAGGTGAAATCATTATTTGATCACATGGGTCTTCTTTTGAATGGGGCCACTTGTGTGGTTTGAAAGTTAAATAACTTATTACTTTTGTTTTTATTTAATTTAAATAAACTCCATTCCTTAATAATTTAGACCCACTTTTATATTGGAGAATTAAATTATTAGTTTTGTGTAAATGAAAGAGCTAGTTTAGTTATGGACTTTAATTTTAATTATTGCATGACCTTAGAAACCTATGTATTAAATTAATTTAGGATTAATTGAATGAAATATTTTAAACCTAATCATAGATTAAATTCATTCTTTTATTTAATAATATTATTTAAGTTATTTTGTGATGACCATTTGAAACCTAAGGTTAACCTTATCGTCGCTTTCATTCCCTTTAATAAAAAAAAATTATTCCATAATTTTTCTATTATAACCTTTATTTGATTTTGGGTTCGTGACCAAATTTTTGTGGGAGTTCAATGTACATTGTGTCATTTATGTTGTGGTGTTGTTCTTGTAAAGACTATGAGTTAGTGAAAAAAACATCGTAGGATCTAAAGTTTTCGAGCATGTCACCTATGAAATAGCTATACGGTTTTCCATGTGTTTCTATGTGTGATTGAAAAATATTTTTAATTTCATGTAGTTCCATACTTTGTTTTTGTGTTTATGTATAGTGTGTTTTGTGTATAATATTCCCCTACACATTATGAGGGTTACTTGGTCTAAGGCATTATGTAATAGGAAACCATAATCACAATGCTTCATATTTACTTGTAGGTAGAAAAGAGAAATGGTCAACACCAATGTGCACGCCTTCACTAGCATCAAATACAATAGATCTTATGTATCTAAGTCACCTCGTAAGTGACTAGGTTAATACATTAAAAAATGAAGAGAGGATGGAAAAAGGGTTGTATTTTGAACGTGACAACAAATTTAGCCAAAGACATATGCATGCTAAAAATAATTTTTTCTACATTTAGGGAATTAATGAAAAGAGGAAAATGAAAAAAATTAATAGAGATTGTTGAGGAGCTCGAGCTAGTGTGATTCTCACCCAACTATATCTCTTTATGTGATTTTAATTGTTAGCATCACAAAAAATATCAAGATAATGGGTTTGTTGAAAAATAGAAGGTGATTGAATTAGGAATGTTGGTTGGATATTTTTGAAGACAAAATATGGTGTCCAACCACAATACGTGAAAAAAATCCCATCCTCAAATAAGGGGAGGCACCTATTTATTGTTAATCCAAGAATGATGATGGAATATTTACAATATATTCACTAATCTAATCTTGGGGGTGGGATATCATCCAGGTAGATTTCATTTCTTGTACATAAATGAATTAGAAAATAGAGGAAGTTAGTTTTTGGGAATATAAGAGTGGGAATAGAAAAGAAGAAAGACTTGTGCTTTTTAATGGAAAACACATATCCTAATCTACTCACACAAGTTGAGGAGAGTAACAAGGAACCAAAATAATACTTAGTAACAAGATTTTGGAATTACAAGGAAATATAATGCATTGAACATGATAATAAAAACATAATATCAAGATTAACTTCAACACAAAATTTAAAAGTTTAGATCTCTTTTTTCCTTTATTGCCAAAAAATAGACTACAAAACTTCTTTCCTTCTCACAAAATCCTAGAGAAATAATTTTTACTCCAAAATGTAAAAAATACTTTTACCTTCACCAAAAGTATTGGAATGGCTTGAGAATTCTTACATTTATATACAAGAAGAGAGAGAGAGAGAGAGAGAGAGAGAGAGAGAGAGAGAGAATAAGGACAGGTGCACCCCTTTACTAATTTTTGGTGCTAAAAATAGTAAGTAATAAATCAACTTGATTTGTACTCCTAGACTTGTTTTATCTTGAAAATATGAGCATACTTAAAACATATTGACTAGTTCTTGTGCAAAATCACCAATTCAATTTACATGTTGTTTAGTAGAATGCAAAAACATTTCAAAAATTACATGTTTGAGAAAAGTTAGAAAAAGCACAAAACTTCAACTTGTTTCCTTATCTTGTTTTTTCTTTTGTGCATCTTGATCAGTTGAAATTTCATTGACCTCAACTTATGTTGCACTTTTACTTTGTTAATATTCATGATATATTTCAATCATTTCTTGAACAACCTTTTCTTGGACCACATGAGTATCGATTGAGTATTTCACAACTATCGACCACATTGATCGGTTTTCTAAAAGATTTTGAACCTTGTTTGTAATATTTCTCAAATTATCCAAAACATTTTGATATAAGACCATCTTGTCAATTGATTGAAAATAAAACATTTTCTCAAATTTTGAATCATTTTCAACTGACTCTTGAACTCGGTAAAAATGGTATCGGATGGAAGTGCGTTTAAAATTTAATCTTGAAATTAACAAGGCAACTTAGAAATTTCATTCTCGATGTCAAAGGTGACATATATTCCTTCTCCTCTTGCCTCTTACAATCTATACATTGCTTCACTTAAAATATAGACCTAAAACTCAATGGTTTCATAGTATTCACATGAGCCTACCCCTTTCTTCAGTTACTTTCTCCTTGACGAGGGTGTCGAGTATCTACCTTCTTTAATTCACTTAACATTTCCAAGTGAGTTCCCAATTATTTCATCCTCCTCGAATTCATCTCTCATTCTTCCAATTGATGACTTCTTAGTTTAAATGTTTTCATAGACTTTGAGGACTTTGTTAATCAATCCTTTTCCATCTTTGAGAAGTCTTTTCATCCAATCATTAACAACCCTTCCCTATTTTCCTATCTTCTCATATATCATGATGAATGATGCATCTAAGCTCCTTGTAGTAAGAGTAATACTCGAGTAAGTTGAGTGATTTTATACAAAAGGGTCGTTAACTAATCTATTGTCTCCCTCAATTAATTCTTTGTGGTCATAGCCTTGTCCAACTTTCCAAATAGGTTTTCAAAGGAAACATCCACATCTAATTTGATGCCTTTTGTGGTGGTTTTCCCAAAGCGACCTTGGATATCTAATAAGTTGCATCATTTATATGCTTCTTACTCTTAGTTGTAGAATGAACAACAATTTATAAAAACCTCTCCCAGATTAATCAATAGTGATATGGGTGAGCGTCTTTAGCTTCTTTGCTACTTGGGAAGGAGTTAGATCTAGTATGCTGAAATTGAATGCTTCTAGGAGCACCACCTTCTTTCTTTTCTTTGGGGTTTGGATTATTAACCAAGATGGAATAGAAGAAATGATAGTAGAAGAAGTGATAATGGTAGATGTAAGGAGTGGGAATGTGGGAACAAGAGTATATGTTACCAATAACATTGATGGAGAAGAGGAAAGAGGTGGGGAGGAAACATGAGGGCTTTAAGTGAAAAGAGGCATAGAGGGAGTGACCATTGGTGAAGAATATTGTGCGACATGAGTGCTAGTTGGAATTTTTCAACTTACTTGAAGTGGAGGAGAATCCACATCCACATCCGTTGTTAGAGTAGAAGAAGTAGATGAAATTTCCCATTTGCTAAAAAATTTGAACTTTATTAGCTTTATAGGAGCCTTTCCTTTATCTTAAGGATCCTGAGAAGGTCCCACTTTTGATGAAGTTATCACCATGCTTGTTTGATTTGAAGGAATATTGTGCACACATTTGGGCTGAATTCCTAAAGATATAATCCAATGAATGGTACAATTAATAATATTGGTGGCACATTCCTTAATGGAGGTGAAATATTTAATTAGCCAATTGATTTGATGAAAACCTAGGGCTTAAACCTTCATTTGATCGTATATACTATTCAGGATCTCACCATCATCATATGTGCCTTCAAGCACATCAGCAATGTCATATTTCTCAACCTCATCAAGTGTTGGTCTACAATAATCCTTATTTCTTAAAGCAAATTCATCTTTGCAATAGATCCATATATTATCTAGTTCATGTACATGTATATTTAAGGTTCCCAAACTCTTCATCGGCCCCCTATAATCAAAATTGAGCCTTGGGTGAAAATATTTCAGTTTTACCCTTTGTATCTCAACTAGAACATTCTTGGATTTGATGGTATACAAGCATGTGAAGTGACCTATAGAAATGGGGAAGTGAATTCCTGATGTGTGTTTCCCTTGCTAAAATTTATGCAGGTTTATCATCTCCCTCACCGACTCCATGTGAATCCATTTATCAATAGGGCACCTAAAGAGAAAATATGGGAATCCTTAGAACCCTCCTACCCGAATGTAAGTGAAGGTGGGGAAATGAAGGATGATGTATCCCTATTATGAAATTGTGCTCCAAGAATTTTTGGTACACCTACATTTTATGTGTTCTTTGTCAAACTTTCTAATGATGTTATAGAAAAAAGGCATCACTCGCCCTCTAGAAATGTTTCAAACTTTCTTCAAAGATCAATTGAGGGTAGAAATCATACACCCTGGTTTCATTTCTTGACTTGATAGTTGGTAATCCAAGGAATACTCTCATTCCTACTACAAAGCATAGACAAGGTAGGAAGTAATATAAAATATTTCTATTGTATGCATTTCCCTAAGTTATTTGTGCAAAGAAACACTTATCTACACCCCCACCTAATGAATTATTGATTCATCCTTATAATATAGATGTATTGATACATCCATTCTTGGAAATCCTTGGCAATAGAAATACCTACATTCTTGCTCAACAATGTGATAATATCAATTACCTCTAGTATTAAATCACTTTGAGGTAAAGTCTTTGGGAAATAATTGATTGAAGGCTTTGACATCTTTAGATAATTTTTGTTGAGGTGTTTGGTGCAAGCCATAGAGTTTTCATTCCAAGATTATTGACCTTGCTCCATACTTATATCCACATATTCATTAAGATCAAGGAGTTTGAACAACTCTTAGAAATATTCGATATCTAATCTAATTACTATTTCTCTAGATCTTGATTCTTTACGGTCCTAGTGTCAACATCATAGTGACTTGCAATGTAAAAACAAACTCGACATTGAGATGATGGTGGAAATTTTTTTGTAAGTGTTAGACCACTATCGTAGATGGAAAGAATCAAACTTTATTTTGATGCATTATTTACCTTGCTCCAAAAATTAAGATGTTTAGCGTGCCCCAAGTCAATGTATCTTATTTGATCAATATTGGAATCAAGGTTGGAAGGGGCATCACCCCTTGATAATTGTATTTCATTTATTTCTCCTTCTCTTTGGATGACTATGTCATTTGTGTAACAAAGAGCACTAATGTTTTTACCAGGACCCTCTCCTAGGAGCTTTGAAACCAAGTCAAATTTATCTACCTATTCATCAATCCCAAAAATATGAAAAAGCACTTGGGCGGGGGTTTTCACCTTGTTCAACACTTTTTAAAAATTATATACACTTAGTCGAGGACTTGGACTTGTTTGAAAACCCTAGAATCATGAAGTAAATTCATCAGGGATTCGCAATTGTTTTACACCTTTGAAAACTCAACGTAGACCTTGTTGGGGTTTCTTCCTTATTGAAAACCCCATAAAGCCAAAAAATGTTGAAGAGGTTTTAGGACATATTTAACACCTCAAAAGTTTTTAAAAGCATAGGTTGGGTATTTTCACTTGTTAGACAACCTCCAAAACACGAAACACATTTAAGCAAGGTTGTTACCTTATTGAAAGCGAGTTTAAAAATCCTGAGAAACACTTGGAATTGTATCTTTATTAACTCCCATATTTTCCCATGAAATGTAATCATCAAAAATAGGGGAAAACACCAAGTAACTCTTAGGAAAATAAGAAAACCTTGGAAGGGGAATAAATACTAGGGGTATGCATGCCAAAGAACACCAGACCAAAATTACACATAGAATGAGATAGAATGTCAACAAAAGTTAAGGAAGATGTAGAACTCGCCAATTGGAGTAATGGGTTAGAAAAATTTCTCAAAAAGATGTCTCGAAGTGAAGAAAAACTTGATATGGGTTTTGGATACCATATGCATGCTAAAGAAAAAATCCAATTTTACACAAGGTGAAAATGACATGGAAAACCGAATTTATATTAAAATTTGCATTAATTACACGTTGGTGACATGTGTGGAGGTCAAATATGCTTGGAATTAACTTTGTTGACCTAAAGATTAGGAGTTTGACTGCATATGGCAGTACTTGTTCCTATGCATGTAAAACCCCAAAAACCTAACAAACAAATGACTCTTTGTATTTCATGGTTCGGGTATTGGGTAACATGAAACATGCTTTGTTTTTAAGATGTTCCGATGTCCCAAACCCCTAAAATCCTAAAATAGATTATAGTATATTTTGGGGTTTGGGGTTCGATAAACATCTTACGCATTACATGTTTTCATTCGTAAATGCTCTAATGTCCCGAAAGTTTAAAATCTGAAAAACACTAATAGTATTTTTAGGGTTCATGGTTTGAGAAACAAATTGCATCTAACATGTTTGAAAATCCCAAAATCTTGTAAAGTAAAGGAAATTCACAACTTGGATCAAATTTATTGAATTTTTGGGAAAATGGCTAACTCCAAACTACCCAAAGACAAAAAATTGGTAGGTTGTCTCAAAATTACCATGATACTCAATTTTGGGATGCCAAGGAAGTAATCACAATTTTGTTGATGATAATTTATCCTTGTGCTTGAATTACTTTGTTTATCCAACACTAAAATTTCAGGTCATGGTTACAGATGGGAGTATTGTTAAGTGTTCAAGAAAATGCCATAATCTTAAACTCATTATGGGTGACTACTTGTTGAATAGCCCTATGTTTGTCATTCCCATGGGAGGAGTTGATATTGTATTGGGAGTTCAATGGCTCACAACCTTGGGCATGATCAAGATGAACTTCTAGGAATTGTTCATGTGTTTTCATATGGAAGGCAAGAGGTTTGAGTTGAGAGGGTTGCACACTAAGTTATCACATATGGTAACCTCTTGTCAAATGTAAATGAGGCTCAAAAGGGGATAAATAGGTCGTACAACACAAGTATTTTGAGGGGAACAAAATTCATCAATAGTACAACTACTACTACAATGTTAGGAAGGGGTGAAAAAATATTTATTAGTGGTAAAGGATATGCCAATGAAACATCTACCTCTAAGAAACACCTCTATAATAAGGTCCTAAGGTCCAATGCATTTTGTGGTTTCCAACTACCATTTTTCATCCCTCTTTAAAGGAACGACCAAAATTTTGAGAAATTAAGGAATACAATCACACCGGTGAAAGTTGCCTCCATCAACTACAATACATGGGCAATAGTCTAGGTGCGGTATTTTGGCCTAAAAATTACACATAGACAAAGTCACCAAAAGGAATAATCGTCTTGGAACCATATGGAATTAACTAGACCAAACTCAAGAGTATGTAATTGAGTGTGATCACCCATGATCTTGTCCAATGAAAGAACCAATTGAGAGAGGATGTGACATGGGAGGATGTAGATTTCATCAAATAGCTTTCAAAGATGGTCAACATTGAGGATAACACTTGTTTGAAGAGGGGAATGTTATACCCTTAACCTATAATGTGTAGTAGGATAAGTACAATGGACTTGTGTTTAACATAATATCTTAACTTTTCATGGAATCATTTTTAATGCTTCATATTGGTAGTGGAGCTGACCTAGTTGATTAATCATCACATTATGCATTTGACTCTTATTATGAGGTTGTGCATGTCACCCTCTTGAATATGCCTAGATATTAGATATTTTACTTTTATTTCCATCATTTGGTGTTCTATTGATGTTATTTTACTTATCTATCAAATTACTTTCATTGCATATTGTGGTTGAGGGTAGTGATTTGTGATGGAGAGTGGTGGGTAGTGGAGGTCAAAATATCATTGACTTCCTTCTTCTAGATTTGTGTGATAATATATTTTTTTCATTGTTATACTATTGAACCCTTCGTATGCTAATAGTACACACCTGATTTTCATGATTTTTAAGGATTAGGGCCCTTTCCCTAAGTGAATTTTATAACAATAAATAGTTACACTTAAATATGATTAATGTGTTGTAATTAATAGTGCAAAAGAAGTGTCGATATCCACAATATTATGAGTTGTTACCTTAAATATAACTTATATATTGGTTGTGTAGGGTTTTCCAACTTATACTAAGGGAATTAGAATGATAGATGTATAGGAATATGCAATCTCATATAGACTCTTTGGTCGTAAAACTTGATAGTTCTTATGAACTTTTAACATGAATGGCACTTTATTAGCCCATGTTGAAGGTAGGTTCAATAGCAATCACTTTTGCTAAGCGGGCTTAAGATGGGCTTAAGTGGCCATTATTACTTTATACTTTCAACCAATCAAAAGTTAGTATTGTTTTTTTATATCAATTTTTATGACTTCATCTTTGGACTTGCATATTTTTTTATCAAAAATACATGAAAACATATTTATCTTCTTCCCAATTAGTTAACGAGTGAAATATTCCTTTAGGACTTAACAAAAAAGAAACACCAAATGGCATCTCAACCTATAATACTATTTGTAATGTTATTAACCAATTTAATACTACTAATAAGTCGCACTCTCAATATTTTTGCCATTTTTTAATCAATCACCCTATTTTGAATGAGATCACCTCTAATAATAACATAAATCACATGTCGTGTGTATATAAGAATTCAATAACACCTCGTCATGTGCTTATTTTCATATAGCACCGTCTCTATTAAATATTTTATTTTGTAATCCTAGAAAGCTCTAAATAATATTTGTTACGCAATTAAATTATTTTACACTCAAATATATCCATTTTATTATTGTTCAATTAATTGTATTTCATACTAAATAAGGACTAGTTGCATTACAATTCTTATATTTTCAAAACAAAAGTAATTAATAAAATTTAAACTAATTTTGATTTAAAATTTAATAAAATTATAATGATCTAATTTAATTTTTCTAAAATTTATTTATGTCACTAAATTGATTTTTTGGTATAAAATTTTATGTAAAAATAATCATTCTAAATTTATCTTTAAATTAAAATCTGAAGGCCATAATGATAGTATATTTGTAGTCATAGGTACAATTTTATTATGTATTTTTATGTCATTTAAGTTGAATTTGTTCACTATAGAGTCTCGTGTAATCATCTCAAATTTATTACCTTAAGGTTTGGTATTAAAATATGAACTTTAATTTTGTATATCCAAGGCCATTTAACAAAATTTTACTAGGTCCAATTTGGTTGATAATTGCACTTTCAAGAAGCTCACCGAAAAATCTACAAAGGAGGAGCTCCATAAGACATTTTTTTCTATAGAAGATGATAAATCACTGAGTCTGGATGGTTTCCGGACTAGTTCCTTTCAAAAATACTGGGAGATATGCAAGGATGACATCCTTCGCGTTATTAATGAATTTTTTAGAAAGGGTAAATTACACAAGGAGATTAACAAGACGTTTATAGTGCTCATCCCCAAGAAGAAAGGAGCTAAGGAATTTAAGGATTTCAGACCCATTAGTCTTTCAAATGTTCTTTACAAAATCTTCACAAAGATTATTGCCTCTAGAATTCAGCGTCTTCTTCCATTCCTCATCTCTAATCAGTAGGGAGGGTTTGTGAAAGGAAGGATTATTCAAGATGGAATCATATTGGTGCATGAATCCATTCATTCCATGGATAAAAGAAAAAAGGAGGGTATGATTGTTAAATTGGACATGAATAAAGCATTTGATAGCGTTTCATGGAGCTTCTTAGACAAGGTTCTCATGAAGTTTGGTTTTGATGATCACTTTCAGAAAATCTTGATGACATGCATATCTTCTCTTATGTTTTCCATTATAATCAATGGAGCTCCTACAAGTTTTTTCAACAGCAGTAGAGGCATCAGCAGGGAGATCCAATCTCCCTCTTTTGTTTATTCTCATGGTTGAAAGTCTAAGTAGAAATATTGTTGTTGTCATCCATTCGGGACTTCTTAAAGATTCAACTTGTCCTTCGATGAGCTCAAATTCATCAATCAACACTTTGTTGATGACACAATATTTATCATGATGGCCTCGGTGGTTGAAGCTAGGAGACTCAAATCCCTCCTCATTGATTATGAAGAAGCTTGGGGAAGCTTATTAATTTTGACAAGAGCTTTGTTATTTTCCTTAATACTCCAGAATATAGACAAATCAAGATTGCTAAAATCCTTGGATGCAGCACTAAGAAGCTTCCTTCATCTTATCTTGGCATGCCCCTTTTCACCCAGTAAGATTCCCATCAAAGTTTGGAATGCTTTAATTGAACGTTTTTAGAGGAAATTAGTAGGATGGAAGGGAGTGGTTCTTTCCCAAATAGGTAAGTTTTTACTTATTAAGAGCACCCTCCAGAATCTTCCTATATATTTAATGTCTCTCTTCAGGATTCCTAGAATGATAATTGATAAAATTGAAAGAATCCAAAAGAGGTTCTTGTGGTCGGGTGTTGAGGAAAATAATAGAATCCCTTTGGTTTCTTAGGAGAAGGTTTTCCTTCCTAAGAAATGCGGAGGGCTGGGAATAAAGAATATCAATTAGATGAATAAGGCCATGATCACAAAAATGGGATGGAGACTGATTAAAGAGGACCTTCCTTGGACCTCCATATTCTTAAATAAATATCTTGGCTCAAGGAAAAATCTTGATTGGCTTTATGAAGATGAGATCCCTTCCGATCCTCTTTTTAGAATGCTATTGTTAACTGTAGAAATCTGATTATTAGAGGTAGCCGATGGAAGCTTGGAAATGGTAAAGACATCCAATTACTGGAAAGACAAATGGGCTTCTCATCTTCCCTAAACAACATTGATGAAGGTTATCAGCTCTATGAGTACTTCAAAGACCGGATAAGAAAAAAATTAGTGGTTATATAAAAAAATTCATGGGTACAACTTTAGTGGATGGCTTATCCCCCTAATAATTAGAATATCATAGAGATCAGAATCTGATCAGCAACCAACATATTTCTAGTGTTGAGAGGCAAATGAATTTATTTGGGAGAACTCTTTTGATGGTTTATACTCGGTTAAATTTGGGTATTTTCTTCTATCTGAAATGTAGCCTCCTAAGTTTGACTAGAATAAAGCCTAGATTAAGGAGTTCACACCAAAGATTAATCAATTCATTTGGACTGTGTTACACAATAAGATTCTAACTAGAGACAACTGGGTGAAGAGAGCTAAGTATTTTCCAAATAGGTGTATTCTTTGCAAAAATTCTAAAGAGACAGTTAATCATTTATTCTTACATTGTGCTTTTGCTAGATCTATTTGGAATTACTTTTGAACTTTTGGAATATTAAGTGGATCCTCCCAGAATCTATAGTGGTTACTTGGGAATAATGGTGCTTCCCTCTAAAAAATTCAATTGTTAAAAAGATATGGAGTATCTCCTTTCCACACATTATTTGGAGCATATGGAAAACCCACAACGTTGTCATCTTTGATGAAAAAATACCTTCTCTTCCTAGAATCACCAATGGGTTGATGGTGGGTATTAGACAAAATGTGATTAGCTTTAGACCTCCTAAAAAGACTCATCAAAGCAGAGAAGACAAAAAAATTCTTGTAAAATGTAAGTTAAATATGTTTTCTTCCTATACTCCCTTAAAGAATGTGATTGTCATGGATCATATCAAATGGTATCCCTCCTAATAGATGGCTCAATCTCAATTACGATGGTGATTTAAAGGGGAATCTAAGGAAGGCTAGTGTATTTGAAATGAAAAGGGTCATATTGTCAAGATCTATGCCATTCCTATGGGTACTAACACTAATCACTACTTCAAAGCCCTTGTTACTTTTTGGGGGATTAGATTAGCTAGGGATCTCAATGTGAGGTATCTGATTGTTGAGGGTGACTCTTTAAACATCACCAATTGCCTAAAAGGGAACAATAATGTGATTTGGTCCATTAGAACTATTATTGAAGAAACTATCCACATTCTAAGCTCTTTTCATTCTTGCATTGTTCAACATACCTTTCAAAGGAAATAAACTCGTTGACATCATGGAAAATATTGGAATAAATATTAATAATTTCTAAGTGTGGGGAGAGGATGACACTCCTCCAGCTATCTCACTTGGCATTATCAACAATGAAAATATGGATTAATTCACATGTGTCGCTAATATCATGGCTAATATTGGAACAAATCTCAAGAATTTCCATGTGTGGGAAGAGGATGACACTCCCCATCTATCTCTATCAACATTATTAACAATGAAAAGCTAGATTATATCTCATGTGTGGTGGTTTTGGCTCATGCGAAAATGAAACTACTCCCTTTTATATATTTACACCCCTATTGTAGCATTCATTATCATTTTTAGAGGCATCGATTTCTCTCCAACCGGAATGGGAGGAGAACGTTGTAGGGTTGAACTGGTGAAGATTGATGAGTGGAAGAACAATGTTAATCTCTGGAGCATACTAAGCAAGGGTGGACTCATAAATTTTATGGTTAGAGTCAAGGGTTACGATATGTACTTATCCCGAGAATTCACCAAAAATTGGAAGGATAGGAAGGTGTTGTATAAAGGGAAAGAGTTTGAGATAAATGAAGACATCATTGCTTGGTTTATAGGCTCTATAGAAAAGGTTTAAAGTTTTACAAAAACAACATGGATTAGGGTGCGGAAGAGCTCAAATTCTTAGATCATGGTGAGTCCATAGTGCACAAAACAGGGATTTTACAAGGGATTCTATAACTCCCCTTTCAACATTATCGGACAAGTGATAATGATGTTCATAACATTGGAAGGTCGCTTCTCAATCATGCCTAATCATCACCTAGTCTTTCTCAACCACTTCCACAAGAAATGTTCGTGAGTTTCCCATTTTTCTTACTGCATTCTCTTGAGAATTATGTGAATTTGGTTAAATGGGGCAAGTGTGTCTTCCCCTTGCATCATGCACTTATTCTCATGTTTTATAAGTATTTTGATTACTTGATCCTCCATCCCCAACCTACTTCCCCTCTTCCCCCCCACCAATCTCCTGCCCCCTCTTCTTCTCCCTCCACCTATGCCCCCCTTCCCCTTCACACCCCACCTCCCCCTCCTCCCGTATCTTCTCAACCCACCCATGTTCCATTGTCCTCCTTTGTCCCCCCCATTGCCCCCTATTTCTAACCCCTTCTCTAAGTAAGCGATCCAGAGCTCTCTTCACCTAGGAAGGTCCCTTAGGAGCAATCATCATTCCTCTCATATTGTTGAAACCCCTTCCCATCCTATTATTATGGAAGGTGATTCCATCCTTGGACTCCTTTAAATTGGAAAGAATGGCCTGAATCCTCTTTTACAATTGCCATGAAGACCTCAATGGATTCGGATATTTAGTTTGACAAAATCAAATGGCTCAAGGAAAATTTGATGGATGCAAGCCTGGAAATGTGGATGGAATGGTTGATAGAAAAAAAGTGATTGATCTCAACAATTGTGTTAACAAAATTGAAAAAGAAATGGAAAAGGTCAAGGCCAAGCAGTGTGAGATCCTAAGTATGCGTAGAAAGAGCACCTCATATTTCCTCTCACTTTTCATTTCACAATTTGATGTCCAAAAAGGTAGAGACAAATCCAAAAAAGATACAAGCTTCAATGATGTCAAAAGGGGTTTGATGATGTTAAAAAGAGCTTCCATAAGCTCATGAAATAATCTTGTGCCACCTCCTCCCTTGGCTTTGGTAGTAGTTTTTAATCCTCTGTTACAAATTTGTTGACATTGTACTAATTCACTACTTGGTATCTTGTTGTTATTTTGTTTTTTGGCAACTAGTTGTCTTTCTAGTCCTATTCTAGATTATTTGTACCATGTTGAATATCTGGGCATTGGAAACTAGATAGGGTATCGACCAAAAAACCTTTATCCTTAATAAAAAGCAATAGTTTACTAGGTATTCTTCAAACATATTAGTTATTACTAATTATTCAATATTAATTATTTGGTTTTCTCTATCAATTTTTTTTTAAAAAAATTATATAAATTTACTAAATATGAAGGTTACCAAATATGGTTTTTTATTAGATAGGTTAAAAAGCGAGGATGGGCTCCAAATATGGTGATTGTAAAGCTTCTAACCATATTTTCTGAATCCATACAAACCTATTTTATTTATTAAAATTTATAAAATTGAATTTAAAAATTAAAAATTTAAAAGCCATTGATTAAATTTAACTATAAAATTATTTGATTTTTATTTTATTTAATCTTTAGTTTGAATCTAAATATTTATGTATAGTCACACAACTTATTGTATTTAATTATGAATTTGGTGGATATGTTGTAAAATTATCAATTTCCTATTTTTAAATAGATAATGTGTCGTATATTTCTGCTTTTTTCATCTCATTTGTTTTATTTTAGATCCACAACATTAAACGTTTGATACAAAATTTGTTACCTTCATACACCTAATATTAATTGATTGATCTTTTCTTCAACCCTCCGAAAATATGTATTGTATAATTCTTTGTCTTTTTGTATTTTTAGTATATTTCATATTCATCGCATTAAACATTTCGTGCAAAAGATATTACCTTCGTACACTCAATACCAATTGATTGATCTCTTCTTCAACCCACCTAATATATGTACCATATATTTCTCCCATTTTTTTGCATTTTTACTTTATTTTAAATCCATCCCATTAAATGTTTTTTTCTAAAAGAAGTCATCTTTGTGCACCCAATACCAATTGATTGGTCTCTTTTTCAAACCTCCCAAAATATACATATTGTATATTTCTCCCATTTTTTCACATTTGTATAAATCCACCATAGTAAACACCCAATACCAAATGATTGGGCCCTTCTTCAACCCTCGATATATATATATATATATATATATTATTATATATATTTTCATATATATTTACTATATTTTAGATACAATTTTACTATATTTTAAATTAAATGATCCATTTGAAAGTTTTTATCTCCGTATACCTAATACCGATTGATTGGTCTCTTCTTCAACACTCAAAAATGCATATCATATTTTTTTTTACGCATTATATTACATTTTGTATCCACTACATTAAATGTTCCGTATGAAAGTTCTTACCTTCATACACTCAATACTAGTTGATTGGTCTCTTCTTCAACCCTCCCAAAATATTTCTCTGCTTTTTTCCACATTTTTACTAAATTTTAATTCCACCATAGTAAACATTTCATACAAAATTTGTTACCTTCATATACCAATAATTCCAATTGATTGGTCTTTCTTCAAACCTCCTAAAATATGTAATCAATACAAGATTATCACAATAAAAAAACGACCATATAAAATCACGATCTCATAACCATGCAAGATGGTATATTTAGATTAACTTAAAGAGTATTGTGGAAGATACTATCTTGTGGGCCTTTGGTTTGGTTTACTTATTAAACATCTCCTTTAATCAATTGTTGAACACTCTTATATTTAGCACTTTTTAATGTTAGTATATGTTAATTTGTAGGAAGTCAACAAGAATAGGTTTGTTTTATTTATGTTATTTAGAGTCAACATATGGGGTCTATATTTTTGTTTATTATGTGGCATTAATTTGAAACATAATATTGTTATTGTTAAATTTAATGGGATTGCATTTAAGTCATCTCAAAATAATCTCAATAAATAATCATTGATCTCATTTTTCCCCACAAAGTATGAAGATGCACATGGTACAATTTAATTCTCTAGGAAACTAAAAAGGGAAAAAATGTATAATTTTTTAAACATGATTCCTTATTCCCAAGAAGATAGATTTAATAATTGATCCGAAAAGGTTCAAATGTAAATTGAATTAGTTCGTTTTTGTGGATACTTAATTATTTTGTTCTCAAATCCGCGTAATACATTAGATTTTAGCATGTCAAAAACTCTAAAATTGATTAGGAATGCATAATAATTCTATTCCTCCAATTTGACATCCATATTCATCAATTCTCACTTTTACGTTACTTCCTAGAACATAAAAATTGGCTTAAGCTGATAAAATCAATATGAAATCAAAATTATATGGTTTAATTAACCATCGAAAACATCCTAGATATCTCACTTAACCAATTTATTAGTTTCATGTACTTTTCAAAGTTATCTCCATTTCCGTAAACAATTAAAATGACTTAAAACTTAAAATTAAATCATGAAGTGATTAAAAATAGAAAATACATATAAACCAAAGACAAAATACTTTGAGATTGATAATGGAGTTCGTCCGTGAGGGACTACATCTCCGAGTTTGCTAATAAACAACTGGTCATATTAAATTGACGTAAAAACACCAAATTCTCCAAAATAGGATTAGGACCTACAAATACTTTCGTCTCGGTGTCTAACGGTTTCTTCCTACAAAAATCAAACAAGTGTATGCTTATCTCTCATCGAAAAATCCTTTTTCTCTCTCCAAAAATGCAATTACGGGCTCTACAAAGCTTTTAATGTCTCTAGAAAACCCGCAATTCTATTTTCCTTAAAAACATATAAGCTCTATTTCTCTTCTTACAAATCTCTCCAAGTCTCCAAAATGGGCTTGTTGGTGTGCCACGTGAATTGAATCCCCATTTTGGAATAGATTTTGGAATAGTTTTATTCCCCACGTCCACATATCCATTTTGACTCGGGCCACTTTTTCTATGTTAAGTGGGATAATCCCACATCGAGCGGGTCATGGTTGGCATAGGCTTTTATAAGCCTTGGTTATTACAAAGGTAATATGGTCAGGCATGTCTAAGATTGTTTTGTTGGATTCCCCTAACTCGATTGTTGAATGTTGAGCTTGCCCTCTAGCTTGTTGAGCTAGTCGGCAATATTTGGCAATTCCCACATGCATAGTAATGTAACTTTGTTTAAGCTCGACCTCGAGCTCACCCTCTAGCTTGCTAAGCTAGTTGGGAATATTTGGCAAACCCATGGGAATTGTCCCACATGTATAGTAATGTAACTTTATTTATGAAAATGATTGATGACTCGAGATGACTATAACTTGGTTTATGGAAATGATTGATGACTTATTTCTTGAATGTTGTGCTCGACCTTGAGCTCACCCCTTAGTATGTTGAGTGGTCGAGAATAATTGGAAAACCCATAGGAATTGTCCCACATGCATAACAATGTAAATTGGTTTATGGCAATGATTAATGACTCATTGTTAAATGTTGAGCTCAACCTTGAGCTCACCCTCTAGCTTGCTTTGAGCTAGTCAAGAATATTTCACAAACCGCTAGGAATTGTCCCACATGCATAACAATCCATATAAATTGGTTTCGCAGCAATGATTGATGACTGATTTGTTGAAATTTGAGCTCGACCTTAAGCTCACCCTCTATCTTGTTGAGTGGTCAAGAATATTTGGCAAACCCATGGGAATTGTCCCACATGCATAGCAATTTAGTCTCCACCGAGATTGATAAGAAAATATGGTTAGAATATAATATGAAATAGGCAACAGGGTCACCCTCCTAAAAATGAGTGGACCCCATCAACTATTGGGACCCTGGGTCGGCATACCATGTGGGACTCACCTCAATAGTTGAAGTCTTTAGGTTTAAACCAATTTTTTGCTCGGGAAAACTCTTCCACTTGTCACCATCACATTCATCTACTTGTCACATTTTTAACATGTCACAAGGAGTTGTGTAACTTGCGCTTTAATTTTACCATTTATAAAGAAAATTCAAGGGATTATATCTTATACATACGGTATCCATTTTTCTTTGTTCAAAAGGTGTTGGAAAGATCTCGATGAGCTCTTTCGTGTGTAACCAAATTTATGAATTTTAGAGAAAAATTAAAGTAATAATATCCCGTGGATCACACCTCCCCACTGAAAAAATTTTGTGCCACCAAAATTTTTCGTTCTCAAAAATCACTAAATGTATAATTCCTTCATTTTATGGCATTCCCTTCTCTTCCGTGAAGTATCATCTCTTCGCAACTCATTTAGTAGTAACTCGGGAAAAAAATCATCAAAAGGAATTTATAACTTCTCACCTTGATTTACAATCTTCGTTTGATTTCTCTCTCGGTATAATGCTATATCTCCCAATAGGGTTGTCTCTCCCGAACAAGGCTATTTCTTCCATAATGGAGTTGACTCTCGAAATGTATTGACATGTTCTTTGTTTCTCAATCTCGAATTGTAATTTTCCCAAAATGGAACTTGAAAATCCAAGTGACAAAGAAGTTTCACAACTCCCTCCTATCTCTGCTAACTAACCTTCGCACTCGTGGTGTCTTGGTCTATTTCGACATTTTGTAGCCTTTGCACTACTAGATGCTAGAATGACTCTTTCACAAGGATTCATATATTATCATTGAATGTTACTAAAGGGAAAAATAATACATTATAATAAAATCATTTGCTTCATGAATGTATGTTATCATCCTTATCTTAACATTGGAATCTACTTGTACAATTTTCCCTTTAATGGGGTCTTATTATCAATTACAAATAGACATGGATTTTAAATACTCTTCCATTTATAATCATTTTTGATATAGGGTCTTTTACAATGTTCATTTAATAAATTACACATGTATTATAAGTACATTTTTAAATGGAAGGAAAGTAATACTAACGTATATTCAAAAAAATAATACTAACATACATTTAGAAAACAACAAGACTCATTATACCTTACACATTGATTTTGAGAATCTCTTTACCTATCTTGTCATTTCATTCGTAAGGATCGGTAAGCATGTAAATGAGGATATAGAGTAAAATGATACAAATTATAACAAGTTGCTCGTATTGTTGCTTCTAACATAATTTCTCCATGTTCTACCTCCATATTTTACTCAAAACAATGAGTTAAAAACCTTCATGTGTTAGAAACTCAAAAATAATGAATTGGAGGTACAAATTTTGACATGCTAAATGAATTTCAGCTATGCAAATATATTATCTATAAAGCAAGCACTATAAATAATCCTCCTCCAGTTTCCCCTTTTCGAGATCTTTTCCCATGGTTATCCTATCGTAACTTGTATCTAATTACATATTGAACCAATGCAATAATCTAAAGTGGAAAACCATTAACAAAATTTAGAAATCCCACTTTGATACCAAACTTGATCTAAAAATGGTTAAAATGCAAAGTGACTTAGTTCTCGTTTTTGTGGATACTTAATTATTTATTCTCAAATCCATGTTATACATTAGATGTTGGCATATCAAAAAAATCTAGAATTGATAAGGAATTTATAACTATTCTATTCACCAATTCTGCATCCATATTCATCAGTTCTCAATTTTACGTTAATTCTAGCAAAAAGTAAAAAATTGGCTTAAGATGATGAAATCAATATGAAATCTGAATTATAAGGTTCAAATCAACCACGAAAAACATCCCACATACCTCACTTTAGGACCTTAGTTATCTCCATTTCTCATAAATGATTAAGATTGCTTAAAAACTTAAAATTCAAATCATAAACTTATTAAAAACAACAAATAAGAATAAATCAAAGAAAAAATAATCCAAGATTGATAATAGAATTCATATGTGAGGGACTACATCTCCGAGGTTTGTTAATAAGACAAATCGATCCTATTCAAATGACATAAAAACATCAAATTCTCCAAAATGGGCTTAGGACCTACAAATACTTTTGTCTCGGTCTCTAGAAAGTCTCAATGGCTACTTCCTATAAAAATCATATGAGTATCTAATTATATCTCTTTGAAAAATCTATAATTCTCTAATTACGAGCTCTCTAAAAGATTTTAATGTCTCTAGAAACCTATAATTTTGTTTTCCTACTAAAAAAAAAAACATACAAGTTTTGTTTCTCTTACAAAGTCTCTCCAAGTCTCCAAAATGGGCATGTAATATAAAAACATTATTCTTCAAATGCCAATTAAGTCCTTTTATATTGTTTGTGAGCCCATGGCTCAACTTCTTGGGGCCCATCCTTTTACCCCACACGATGGAGTGATCAAAACCCTTTCCATGCTTCATTTTGGCTTCCAGCTCATAATTGAGATAAAATTATCTCGAGTCATCCATATTTAGTAAAAATTGTGTGGTATGATGGCTAAAACACTATGTTTGGATTATGTGGGGTGAGGATTCAACTCCCCACTGCCACACATCCATTTTGAGTCGGGCCACATTTTTTATGTTAAGTGAGATAATCCCACATTCATTAGATCATAATCAGCATAAGATTTTATAAGCCTTAGTTGTTGCAAAGGTGATGTGGTTGTGGCCATGTCTAAGCTTGTTTTGTTGGATTTCCTTATGGCTCGGGTTGTATCTCACATCGAGATTGGTGTTTGGTTTGTTTACCACCGGTTGTTGTGGAACTTAGCACAGATGGTTGGAGGAAATCACTCTCGGGCTCACCATGTAATTAGACTATGAGTTGGCTTGATTAATAACTTGGCATTGATACTTGGTCTCTTGTGAATAGTTTTGAGTGGTGATGTCCATCTCACCGAGCTCGATGTAACTCGGTTTGTGGAAATGATTGATGACTCAATTGTTGAATGTTGAATGCCAAGATGGTTGGGAATATTTGGCAAACCCATGGGAATTGTCCCAAATGCATAAAGCAATTCAAACTCCACCGAGCTTGATAAATAAATATGGTCACGATGTAATATGAAATAGGTGGCAAAGTTCCCCTCCTAAAAAGAGTGGACCCCACCGGTTTTGGGCCCCCAACCAACACACCATGTGGGACCTACCTCGACCATCGAACATTGGAGGCTTAAACCAATTTTATACTCGCAAACTGTATGACTTGCATACGTTATTCATTTTACTCCGTTCAAAAGACGTTGTAAATCTCTCGACAAGATCTTATGTATACAACTAGTTTTGAGAAGTTTAGGGAATACGAACCATGAATATCCTCTAAATCAATAATAAGTGGGAAAGAATTAACAAAATATTTTTCACGGTTAAATATGAGACAATATTATTCATTATTACACTTTGTTAAGAAACTAAATTTTAATATTTCAATTGTTGGAAATATTTTAGGCTATAAAATACACCTCACAGAGACAACCTTTACCTAGCTTAGAAGATGGAGACCAACCATAGCCACCAATCTAGTTACTTCTATAACGAGCCCTAATAAGGCCAACAAGATGATAAATATTTTGATCATTCCACATTTTTTTGTATATGACATCCCAATTTCCCAAATTCAATAAAAGGATATGAACAACACTGCAACACATTATCGGATGCAGAGTAAAAATCTTTCCAACCAACATGCATATTTCCGAGTTTTTACATGACTAGATCTCGATATCCCCTTCTCAACTCGTTGTTTATGATTAACATTATCATTTTTCTTTGAGTAAAAATGGTTGATGTATTAAACAATATGCATATGACCAAATTCATTTTATATATTCCTTCAAATTCATTTGAGACTTGAATTCAATTTCAATTTTGTGGGTATTTATATGGATTTATACTTTGGTGGAGGGTTAGACAATTCCCTTTATACTATCATATATATAATTAGACTACAATCCATTTAAGAGCCTATCCATCACATATGTTAGCAAGTTGAATTGTTGACCAACCAATGGGCTATTTACCACTTTTTGGGTGGTGTTTTTCATTGGTTGGTCAACAATTCAACTTGTTAACATATTGATCTTTAAATTGGGCATGATAAATTAATTATGAATGTTGTTTTCAATGGGACCAACTAACATAATACAATCTCGAGCTATTTAAATTTCTTTCTAAATTGGTCTTAATTCAAAAATAAATAGCATTGATTGAAGAGATCCAAGAAGGAGAATAAGTATGAATTAGTACAATACACCTTACCTTTACTGACTTCTCGTAGTGCCCACTTCCCTTCGACACCTTTTTTTTTTTTTGATCGGTGACTACACTTATGGACATTGTTGTAGTTGTTGATTTAGCATGACACTAGATGTTAGAGATATTGGACTGTTGTTGATTTTGTTTCATATATGATGCATGTGGATTATTAGAGACATTTGATATTGATGTTGATATGTTGTGGACATGGTTATTTATATATATTTTGACATGCAATATACTTTCATCACCATGAGTAGGCTTTGATAATTGAATTTATGTTGTGATCATTTTGACATGGATGAAACATTGGATAGAAATGTTGCTAGAAATTTGTAAATGATTCGTAATTTGCCTAGATGGTATTAGTTTGTATATAGATGATTTTAGATTTATATTACATATTTTGGCATGGATGTTTTAATGCGCCACATGAGGCCAAAGGAGGTATTCTCTATTTTACAGGTATAATTATATTCACAACAACATCGGGGGATTGGAGACCAACCACATCAGAATTCTAGATGAATTCAACTAGGGTCACCATGACAATATGTAATTGTGTGTGTGTTAGAATTATTTGGTTAGGGGAAAATTGTGACCAAGGGGTCATGTGTTGTTTTGTTTTAATTTCCTTTTTATTAATGTTAGTATGTGTTCCTTTGAGTGATGTAATTTACTTGTTTTTAATTATTTAGTTTTGATGTATGTTTCTTCCCCTTTGTCTTAGTGGGTCTAAGTGTCTTAATTAGAGTTAAATTAATCTATTTCTAAATTAATCAAAGATGTGACCAAAAGGAGATCATTTATTAGACTTGATTTACTCTTGGATTTTGTGTTGTGTGTTGAATGTTTGAGATTTTGAGTGATGTACACTCTACCCTTCATGGGAAACTCGAATTTGGCCTTAAGGGCCAATTTTGAAGGCTTGTGGGACAAGTTAAACTTGTCCCACACCTCTTAAATTGTCATACCAACCCTACCTATGGGTTGGGGGGTCAAAATTAGACCCCATTAGGTGTTTTGGGAAGAGAAAAAGGTGAAATGTTTATTGCACTTTCTTTCAAATATTTAATTTTGTCCTTTGGGGGTGTGGGCTTAGTTTGTGTGTGCAAGTATCTTGTCATTCCTCTCACCCACCAATTTATGGTGCATTGGGGTTGAGGTTTGACCAAGTGAGGTGGAGTTGAGGATGAGTGATGTGGCATCCTACATGGAGCCACCTCATCCTCCTCCCTCCCTTTTCTATTTATAGATGCTCTTTTGCTTGTTTGGGGGTTACTTGATCATTTTGGACTCTTTAAATTTTGGAGAGTTAGAGGATTCTTGGGAGTGCTTGTGGATTGTTGGAGCTTTGTGGATGCTTGCTTGGTTTGAGGAGCTTGAAATTTCATTCTTGGAACAAGCTCTACTATGGAGAGGTAGGAGCTTTACCTTGCTTAAATTATGTTTTTATTTTTGTGTTTATATGTTTGTGTTGAGTGTTGTTTTCCTTGGAATGCTTGTTGGGTATGGGTAGATTTCCTAAGTTTGGAGTAGGAGGAGACTATGGGGAGTATTATTGTAGGGAGGCATAAGAGTTTACCTTTTTGTTGGAGGGAGTTTGGGTTGGGTGCCCCACCTTGTATGAGGAATGCTTGCATTTCTTCTTGTTTCTTGTTATGAGGGAGGCATAAGAGTATATGGAGGTATAAGGGGTACTTGAGGGAGGCATAAGAGTTGTAGGGGATTTGAGACATGCATTGGAGGTTTTAAGGTGGGCACCCATTCCCATTGGGAGGCATAAGTGGCCTCCCCATAGGTCTTGCTCTTTTGGCTTTCTTGATAAGCCTTGTTATATTGTTGTTTTTGTTGTTCTTCTTACTTGTGTTGTGGTTGTGTTTGAATGTGAATGGAATGGATGTGAAACTATTTTTTTAAGTGTTGTGGAAGCTTGTTGTTGCCATGTGTTGAAATCATTTCCCATTGTGATGTGGTTGGGGCTCGAGGGCCAATGGAGAGGATGGCTTCTCCTCTTCATTGGATGTCTTGGTTGGGTGGAGAGCGTTGCCTCTCCCCCATTTTGTTGTGAATCAAACAAATCATGATGGAGCCTTCTTGTTGGTGTTGAGGAGCTTGGAAGTTTGTTGGAGTCCTTGAAGAGTTCCTTCTTGAGAGAAGCCTTTTGTTTCCCACTCAAAGTGGAAGATTGTAAATTTGGTTATGTTTTAAAAGAAATATTGAAATACAAGTTGTATTAATATTTGAAGAAGTTCATTGTAGAATTGTAAAGAAAGAAATTTCCTTCTCATTAGAATGTAATAGGGAAAGAGAAAGAATCAAAATGAAAATCTTATGTAAGATTTTAGTTGAAATTGTATGCAAAAAAGAGAGGAAAGTTACTTTCATTGTGGCATTGTATTATTGTATAAGAAAAAGAAGAAAGATTTGTATTGTGGAGATTTTTTGCGAAATAAAATATAAAGTAAATCTTTTATTTGGAACCTTGGTTGTATTGGGGAAAAGTAATTTTTGGTGTTAAATGATTTGAGCCATTGCAATAGAAAAATGAAGTTATTATAGTTATTTTGAACATACATATGTTGTGGTTAAAATGGGAACAAGAGAACAAATTTGAATGTATGTATATTGTAGTGAAATGAAAGAGAGAACAAGTGTGTATATATATATATATATATATATTGTATTTAGAAATGTTGATTGTTTTTATAGCAAGAAAGTGTAAATGTAAATTAATAGATTTAGATTCATGTTGCTCTTGAAATGGAAGGAAAATATTTAGTTGCACAAATGAAAATATTCTAGTAAGTAGATGTACTTAATAGAGTTGAAAATGCCTTAAAAAGAGTAGATTTAACCAAGGAATGAATAAATAGAACTAAATTTCAAAACTGGAACCTTTAGATGTACTTAAATAGACTCAGAATGCATTTTTAAACCTTTTGGTAACTTTTAGTTCTTGGAAAAATCTCGGATTAAGGTTTTGTTTTTTTAAATAGGATTGCCGCCCTATGCAAAGCAGTGGTCCCGTAGTGTCACTCGAGCTAAGGTAGTGGTCTCAAAACCGCTACTCAGTAGGCGCGGATCTCATAGTTTGTCACCAGGCAGGCGGCGCGCGGTCTCAGGGCTGTCGGTGCGCTCTGGTGGCGGTTTGTCACTCACATGATAGAACTTCACGAGATCCTTTTGTGCGTAATTTTTAATTGGTTCAATCTAAATTGTATAATGTAAAATTCATCTAATAGCTTCCAATGAAACAAAACAATGAGTAATCCTATGGATTTGCATAATAAAACATACAATGGTGGATCTAAAACTAGTCTTTTTCATTTATAACAATGGGGTAGGGTTTGCCCCAAATTTGAGAACCCAAATACAATGTTTTGTAATAAAACCAAATGGGGGAAGAGAACCCTCCCAATCCTTGAATGAAAATGAAAACAATATGAAACCTACAATCTAAACCTTCTAAAGCTTGGCCCTTGTAGAATCCTCCATGAATTCTTCCTCCTTGCCCCCATGGCCTCCTCTTCTCCAACCTGCATTTTTAGCAAAACAAATAGACCAAATGAGGGAAAAGAATAAAGGAAAGACTTTAATAAAAATCATAAGGAAATTTAGGGCTTGTTTGTAACCCTAGGATCTTGGGGTTGAAATTGATTTGATCCAAGGGTGGAGGATCAACCCTACCTTTGTTAGGTGAAAATGAATTTTATTAATGTTGCCTTTAAAAACCTTAGGGGTATGTGTAATTTGGGAGTGGGGCCATTTTATTGCCCTAGAGTGTTAAACCTTTGATAGTCCTTATCAAGCTTTAGTTAGTAATAGAAAAGACTCTAAAGTTTTAAGATAATGTTTTATAATAATTGTGTAAGAGGTCAACCTAATTAGGAATTAATATTATTAAGGAGAGGAAAATATATAATTAAGAAATTTAATCCTCGTTACCTTTCCTAGTGAATTTTGGTTAATGGACCTTAATGATGAATTAGAAAATATGTTAACCTTCTAGTAGACATGGTTCTTAAACCGTAGGGTGAGTTTAGTGGTGTAAGTTAGTTGTTGTACCCTAGGGGGTTAACATCCTTGTAACTTGTTTTATCCCTCTACCTTGTCCTTGTAACAAAAAAAAAAAATAGTCGTAATTTTGGGAGTTGTGTCGGGTGTTAGCGTGTTCCTAGAACGTCATTTTTGCGGGCGTTCCACTTTCTCAAAAAAATACATCTTTTGAATTTTACAACTCAACATTTATTTACACTTGTATTCATCTAAATTATATTTAATTAACCTCATTTGCAATTTTCCTATAATATTTAAATAGGATTTGGAATTCAAGTAAGTTTCGATAAATATGGAATAACAAATTGGAATTTCAAATTTTTTTAGTCGTTCTGCTTCCATTACTACCCACTTGTATTTCTTGTCTGGATAAGAAATTCATTTCAATTGGGAATCTAATAGCTTTTGAGTTCTTTATTGAATAATAACAATAATGAAGAAATATAAAATAATATAGTGGCATTTTGTGGGATTGTTTACTCTGTGGGTTGAATCATTTCAAGATGACTTCTATGAATAATCATTGACACGATGATACTTTTATTCATGTATTTTTAGTAATTATCATAAGAAAAAGGAACCCACTTAGTAAACAAACATGGTAAGCATTTATTAGTATAAAAAAACTATGAATATAATCCACCTATTTAAAGTTCTTGTCCTCTAACTCAAATAAAAAAATTATATTAGTGTTTAGAAAAGTTACCATATATTAGTTTTTCGTTTCCTAATTTAAATGTCTTCTTAGATGTTTTTGGTGACCAAAAATGGTGAAATCCCTACATAGTGGAGTAGGCTTAGAGGATTTCATGGACTTGTTTAGAGGACATGAATTTGTTTACTTGAATCTTGATGATCTTCATAACCTCTTGGTAAAGGCAAATCAACTTCGTCATTAAACATTGAAGGCATTGTGTGATTTGCTCACACCAACAAAAGATTCGGTATGCACCATTGTTGCTTGTGATTTCTATATACATTGAGATCTACAGGGATGGGAAAGATAAACCATTAGTAAAACTAATTTCATAAATAACCATCACGGACCTTAATATTGAAGATTAAGATAGCATGATGTTAGTTGTGACATTCGAAGAGCAAATATCACATAAACAAAAAGATTTTATTTTTTATTTTTTTAAAGCCAAAAATTGTTTTCTAAATACTGATCTATTGTGTTACCAAACAAACATCCAAAGTGTATTCATCTATGTAAACCTTTCTAATTACATTAAGCAATTCAAGATGTTATCTTTGTATGTTATCTAACTTGGCGAGATAATGGTGGAGATGTTTCTAGATATATGAAGGAATACAAAATGTTATATTTGTATGTTATCAAACCTTGGTAAAATAATAATGGAGAACCAATATAGATGGATAATAAATTATAAAATAAAAAATGTTATGTTTATTTTGAGGTAGTTGTAAAATTCTTTTCTCTAACTTTGAAAATTGGTAACATTATTGGATGGTGGTGATATCACTCTATTAGGGTTTTTATTAGTCATCACCATTGATTATTATTCTCCCCTTTATTTCAAACCATGTTCTTTTAAAGGTACAAAATCACATTTGTAGGCTTAGCATTTATTGGCCTCTTTTAGGAAACCTCTCCTTAAGGTGACATATTTAGATAGCATCTCACAACACAAACCCGATTAACGTAATTGTGATTGATTGTAAAGTTATCCATAATGGCGCCTCCCTAAGAAGAAAACGCACAAGTTTGTGTTAAAGGTATTCCATGATGTAATTTTCCTTCTCTTGATGTTATTTTGCATGTTCTTTAGTTTTAAGTTGTATGTCACTAGCTTAAACAATTTCGTTTAATAGGTTATTTTTTCAAAATAATTCCCTTTGAAAGTATGCTCAAAACCTAGTTTCAATCTATCTCTGGACTTAGCGTTGAATAAAGCTAGACACAATCTATAATATAACCAAAGGATTTTTTTCTTTTTCACTTTACTTGACCCATCTTATGCCTCGATTATTTTATAAAATTCCTCCACCTAGAAAGTGTGGAGCTCTTTAATCGTAGTTTCCCCATGGGCGCATGACTTTATTTTTCTAAACATACTACTTTAAAATCTCGATTCGGGTAGAAATGCATCTATTCCCATTAAAATTGTATATGTTTTGAAGTTGACCACTCTTATGACTTTAAGGAGTTGAAGGACATTCGAGTTAGTGATTCCCAATACACATAAAGGGTTTTATATATTAAAATCTTCCTAATAATGTTTTCAATGGCGTTTCTCTGACCATAAAATCAAGTATTGTCTCTTGTTATATTTTTACAACAAGGTTGTTTTAGTCTAATAGCAGCAGTGGCTTGACCACCGTAGGTGGTTGAAAAAATATTCATGAAAAATATTGATGACAAACTTGGAAGCAAGCGTGTCCACTTGTAATTTTATAAAGTCAAGCCTTACACCCACTTAAATAAATGTTTGTCACATCACCCTTGCAAAAATAGACTTGGGTTTTAATGGATTCATTTGAAGATAATGAAAATCCCAAAGTTTTCTACCATACCTTTAATCACTAGTGCTCTCTCAACACCTCATACTACTACTAAAGGTAAATCTTAAGTTTTGTAATTAATCCTTCCGGTTGTTACTCCTTACAAAATTGCCTTACGGAATTCTCACAATCTCCTTGCCATCTTGAGGAAGGATAAATTTCTCCTACGGCTTGATGGTCATTTAAAATTAATGATTTTTTATAAAATAACCAACAATGTTTTTGGCATAATAGTTATGGAGCCCTTGATGGCTTAGTTCTAGAGGATATGTCCCTTGATATGTGTGTTCTATGAATTTCTATGCATGAAATGTGTGGGGTCTTATATGTATACCCTCCTTGCAAAACACATAACATGATATTTTTGAAAGTTATTTTAAGAGATGCACATTCTCTGTCTACAAGAAAACAAGGTGGTATGTTTTTTCTTACATTTTTCACTAAAGTTATTTAGACCAATAGTTTAGCCACGACTAGTAATCACGAGATAGGGCATAGAGAGAGTCTTGCTACATGTATATCTCTAAAATGGAAGACTCGTTATGTTGAACATGGATGTGACTCAACCAATCACATCCTTTAGGTTATTTTTAACATTGATAACTACTCTTTTAGGGTCATCGATGCTTATACATCGACGATTCTACTAAAAGGGTGACACTTTTCTATTGGTTAGCGAGATGAAATTTCAAAATCACATTAGATGATTAATGAAATAACATCTAGGCTCACATGAAATCCTATATCAACCAAAACTAGTTGAACAATTTGAGTTAGTTGTGTTTACATTTATTTGAATATTGGGGAGTATTTTGTGGGTCACCCATTAAAGAATTGTGTTGTTGGTGAGCTATGGAGTATAATTTTGCATTATGTTGAGTGTGTCAAGTACATTGCACAATGTTTTTAGAGTTCATAGTTCCTCTATGTAAGGTTCGATTTATTGCATGATCATATAATGTGCAACATTGTCTACACAATCTTGTTTAAGCCACGAACTTGGGAAAATTGAATGCTTTAAGTCACAAGTTTCAAGAGAGTTTGTCTAGTTGTGTATTCGTCTATTAATGGGTCCTTTAATCCTAGAATTTTAATTCCATAGAATTAAGAATCTAAGAGGTGGCATAAATGATGATATAGTTAAATCCCTAGTTGCCTTAGAGAGTAGCACTGGAGTATGGGAAGATGATTGAAGATTAAAGGCTTAGTTTATTAGAAGTGTTAGAGTTGGGAACTTTGAGTTCACTCATGAGTAAAGTGTGGATGTGAGCTTGATGTACACCAAATTATGATGATGGATAAAATAACCATAGTAATGGTGTAAAGAAGGATTGAACCACTTTGGTGATTAGTTTGATTGTGTTATTTCTCTAAATAATAAAATTACAAGCTTTGTTTTATTCAAATATGTGCTCATTTGATATTTCTATTGATGCATGTTTTCTTTTTGTTAATTTGTTATTTTGTGTGTATTCTAAAGATTTATAGGTGTAAGGAGGCCCTTTTTTGGGAATTCTAACAACGCCTACATCATTGTTATTAGAGCGGAGTGTAAGAGCCTTCATGTTTTCCTTTCCTTCGAGTAGAAACACGCCATATCTTTATGGTTTTCCATATACGTGTGTGGTAGAAAATTGTTGCAAACATATGATAATGAGTAATTTTTGGGTATAATGTGTGGGAGGAAATGAAACAATAATATTTTGTGGCTTTCCCAATACTGATTATGAGTAGAAGGTTGTTATAGGCATTTTTTGACAAAGGATTTTTGGGTAGAAGATTGTGGAGATCGTGTTCATGAATTTTAGAGAAATAAAAATAAAAAATGGCACACCAAAGGAATGTGAATGTACAACAAAAAAATCAAGGCATGAGACTTGGGGATTTGGTTGAAATTATGTAAACTATGCAAGATTTATTAGAGGCCATAGAATCACATAACACCAAGGTTTTTTCGTGGAAAATCAAATTGATGATGAAGGTAGACCTACACAACAAGAAGAACAATTTGTTAAAGTAAATGTGAATGTAAAATAAATACAAATGAAGAATAAGTATAAGATGGTCATGAGGATAGGATACTTGCGCAATCAATATGATGGGGAATAAGTGAGGTTGGATACCCCTTGTTCCTCTAGTAGTGCATAATTAATAGAGCACAAGGATTGGATAACAAATATGGGGAAATATCTTGACTACGAAGAAATAGAAGATCCCAAGAAGTTCAAGTTTGTGTGTGGGAGAATTGAAAGGTTGTGCATCTCTTTGGTGGGAACATATTTAGACCAACCAAGTGCAATGTGGTAAGAAGAAGATCAATACATGGGATAGGCTAATGGCGAAGCTTAAGGAAAAGTGTTTGCCCACAAATTACTAACTCGTTTTGTTTAAAATGTTGCAAGGATTATGAAAAAGAGAGTTTGGTGTGAAGCAATACACTGAAAAATGTTATCGACTCGCCATTAGATTGAGACATGTGGAGAATATCTCTAGGTATATATTATATAGTTGGGTTATGCATAGGGATTCGGGATGAGATTAGTATGTCATAAGTTCATTCTGTGGAAGAAACCTATTTGTATTATTTGAAGGTAGAGGAAGAGGAGAATTTGGCGAACAAACAATAGGCGTCAACCACGAAAAGGAAAGGCCATGTAAGGTTGTGGAAAAAGTAAGGGTAGAGAAATTATGCACAGTGTTAAAACAAGTCATGTTTGATTGTGTAAAGTGAAGTGAAATTTCAAGGAGATGGAAATAAATCAAGGGGTAGAGGATCCTTTGAGTGAGGAAGAGGTCACAAATTCAGCGGCACATGTTATAGGTGTGGATAAATAGGACATAGATCATATGAGTTCCTGCACGTTGAGAATGGTGGTAAGTGAAATGTGCACATTGTGCGAAAAGAGAGGTAAATGGATTGTCGATTCTTGTAGAAGAACCAAAAATGGGAGAAGCGTTGATGCTCAAGTGCATATTTTTGAAGCTAGAGAAATAAAATATTGGACCTTAGTAGAGAAGAAGTTTGTTTAGGATGATGAGCATATTGGGAGAAAAATATGTAAAGTGATAGTGGATAGTAGAAGCACCAATAATTTGGTGGTAGATAAAATAGTGGAGAAGTTGAAGTTGAAGAGGATTGAACATCCAAATCCTTACAAGGTTTTATGTTTTCATAAGGGACACTAATTATTGGTGACAAAACAATGTTTAGTCGGATTCAGTTGGGAGATATTAAGATAAAGTAATGTGTGACATCACACCCATGGATACATGCCATGTACTACTTTATAGGCCTTGGTAGTTATATTGAGAGTTGTTATATGATGGTCATATAAACACCTACATGTTGGAAAAGTATGGATTGAGTTATAATTTGAAACCATTATGGGAGAAGGTTGAAGTAATACAAAAAGTGTTGTTACTCTCAAGTAAATAGTTCCTAAATGAGGTAAAGTAGGACAATGCATGTTTTGTGCTCATAATGTGGAACATGCAAAGAGAACATATGATGAAAATAGTTTAGAAATAAGAAAAAAATTATAGAGGTAAAAGAAAATTTTGAATAGTTTTTATAAGTTGTGTCTAGCAAGTTACTTGAAGGGTTGCCACTAATGAGAGACATTAGTCACTACATGGATTTAATTCGGGTTTAAGTTTTTGAACAAGGCATATTATAGGATGACACCATGTTATAATGCAAAGATATATAGGTAGGTGTAATATTTTTAGATAAAGGACCCATTAGTGAGATTCAAAGCCCATGTATAACATTGATAAAATTAACATTGAAGAAGGGTGGTGAGTGACATATGTGTACTAATTCAAGGACTATATACAAGATCACTATCATGTACATGTTTCCATTGCCACGTATGGATGAAATCGTGGATTTCCTTAGTGGAGTGGAGTATTTTAGAATTTTAAGAGTAGATATTATAAAATTCACATAAGAGAAGGGGATGAATGGAAGATAATGTTCAACTCATGAAAGGTTGTATGAGTTCTTTAGTGATGTTATTAGGATTGAGTAATGTGCCAAGTACTTTTATGAGATTGATGAATTAAGTTCTAAAACCATTTTTAGGAAATATTGTGTACTTAGATTATATTATAATTTTCAACATGATGCGTGAAGATGATTTGTTAAAAATCGTGAAGGTGATTAACTAAACGTGGAAATTCTAAGTTAATCTAATATTAAGAATAGTAAATAACAAATAAATACATAAATAAAATGACCCAAGCAATCTAAGCTATGAAAATATGAAACCCTAAAGTACAAGAAGGGTTAGATGGAGCTTAGTTGATTCAATGATTGTTCGTAATTGTGTCGTAGTGAAGATCAAATAAATAGAATGTAATAACGAACACTGAAGCTCGAAAGCATATATGCTGGAGCAGTTAGGTTGGGATCGAGGGCACTTGGGGCACTCTGGTATGAGATCACAGGCGTCATGGATTGCGGAAATAACCTAAAACCCTCCTTTGAGGTGTCATTGGATGTTCACTTGTGTTCTCTTCTTACTTGTAATAACTTCACTAAATTACGTTAGATGTCACTGCAATACCTGTAATAAGGAATCACATGAAAAACCCCATGACGAGCATCAAATCCCTAAAAAAGAAATATGCTTTTGAAGGAGTTGGTGTCCTCAACAACCACAATGGTGGACTTACTAACTAAGCGCTGCACTACATCTCATACCCAATGTAGTTATGTGTGTGTGTGCAATCATGCCCTAGGTGCTCTTATGGCAGTCCTACTTTGTGAAAGTGTGAGCAATAACTATGTATAGAAATGTAATAAAATTGTGGATGGAATAGAATAAACTTCCCTCCTATGCAGTGTGATGCAGATGAACTAGCCTTGTGCCTTATGATGGAGCTAGATGGATGCAAATGGAGCCTTTGATGGATACTGACCTTGTATGATGATAGTCATGCTTAGTGCTTGGACCCTTATTATGGTCTCATAAATTTATATTTATATGGTTATCTTGTTCCAATTTCACAATCAACCCCGAAGAGGTCGACCACTAAAAACATGGATAGCCCAAACGGCTAAAAAGTGCTAGAAAAGTGGTAGGAAAGTGTAAAAAGGCTCAGGGTGCCCCAAATGGGACCAAGGCACCTAAGGCATCCTAGTACTGGGTTGGGTGCCCCAATCAGAGATAAAATGATGTCAAATGGAAAAACTAACTGGGTGAGTATATGTGGGAGGTCGGTAGTGATGACAAAGAAACAAAGAAAAATAGCCAAAGGACATAGGTTAATTAATACTTTCTTCACTCAAAAACCATATGAATAGTAGTATGAGACTGGGATTAAATAATGCCTAAAGTGTGTGATTTTGTGTTTACATTTACCCCCACTTTATGTTGGTGAGTGAAATGCTCGGTAACATAAAGTAGATAGAGATGCGTACCTGATGTCTATATAGAGTGATGTAGAAAGCGTGCCAAAGGACTAGACAAAGCGTGGAGTGTCAAAAAAGATGGAGTGTGGAGACTAAAGATGCAAAGGAGAAAAAAAGTGATGAGAGTGAACCTAGGGTGGAAATACGTGTGTAGTTGTTGATGTGTGTAATGTACATGCATGTTAGTATGAGGTAAAAACTACCAAATGACATTGTTGTTGTTGTTGTTGACTTTTTGCTTCTCATACAAACATACCTGCAAAAGGAGAAGACAATCAAGTAGTCAAATACACATGTATATGTAAAAATCACATGTATATAGTAAAAAGACTATAAATGGAAGTATGAAAAATTAAAAGGAACATGTGCACCTGATCCATGATGAGAGAAAAGGGTGTAGAGAGGATATCCTATACTGCGATTTTTTTGGGTGATCTCATGCCACCCTAGCCGAAGGAGTGCAGGGAGAAATTTGCATTAGTATCCAACCTATAACTGCTTCCTTGAAGATGTGTGAAGAGATTTTTATTGCCTGGTTTTTGGGTGATCCAGCGCCACCGGCCGAAGTAGTGTGGAGAGGAAATCCACTATATCCTCAACCCTGCAACTGTTCCCCAGAATGCTAAGGAAAATCTACCCTCTAAAGGTCGTTGTGTATGAGGTTTATAGGTCAAGGACGAACTCACATTGAATTGTACCAGTAAATAGCATTGAATAGTGTGTAAAACCCAAAATGATGTCCCCCCTCTCTGGGGTGCATGCGACGTCGCAAATAGGAGGATGCGGCCCCAAAAGAGGACTAACTGCATACATTGTGCCCTGCAGGGGAAATGGAATGCACGTGGTAGAAACCAAAGCACCACAAATAATTGGCTAGAAAATAAGTGTTAGTACGAATAAGCATGTATGTAAAAGACAAGTGTACGCTACGTAGACAATGCAAAAGCTAGAAAGCAAGTAAACATGATAGAAATCAATATAGACTACCAAAGCGGGTTGCAAACATGGGACATCACTCACGATGTCGCAAGACACTTAAAGCCATGATGACAACATACAAAAAAACAAGTGTGCACACTAAACATAGGTAAGGCCCACATAAAATAGCAAAAAGAGACAAACAATCATAAAAAAATAAACAAGATAACCATGGAAGCAAATAATCCCGCAAACAAATGTTGTAAGAGACAAATGTGGATGCCACCGATGACCATTGTAGGAGTGGTGGGAGGTGAGCATACATGTCGCGTGTAGGAGACTTGTATCCATGATCACAACTAGAAAAATATGTGAACACACATGTGTGTATGGTAAAGATAATTACATATAAGAGATCTAACTAGTATGTGTAATAAGTGAACATGAATAAGCAAATGTAAGCAAAAGTAAAAGAAACGAAGATATGCAATATGTTGTGGATGGATGAAATGGAATACAAGATGTTTGGTAGGATCATGTATGCCCCCCAAGTGATTGGAAGTGTATGCGGTGAGGTCCATTTAATATGCAGCCCTCAATAGTTGTCGGAGCCTTAGAATATTGACTAAGTCCCCAAGGGCGCGTGCGCGCATAGGACCAATATGAAAAAGGGCGTGCAAGGCAAAGCACGTAGGACAAAGGGTTTTATAAGGGTTTTATAAAAACCATGGCACACACGCAAAACAAAAAGGTTCGAGGACTAATCCATATTCAGCATTCAAGAAGCACACGAGGAAAGTGTGACATGACCAAGCATGCAAAGTAGATAAGGTGTCGACACGGGAACTTGGTGACCAAGAAAGGAATATTCCATGTGATGAAAGGATCTAGAAGGACATCATTGTAGAGAGTGGAGAGCCCGAATGAGAATAAGTATGCTCCATTAGAGGACCACCGTGACACTTGGTGATTGATCTGTTACTTTAGGAAGGCATAGCGGTGGGTGATAAACCTATATAGAGATGCTTGGGTAGAGGAAAAAGAGAGACTGGGCATTAGAACTAGAGAGACTACTCTTGAAAAAAATGGCATCATCATCGAAAGAATGAAAGGCAAAGCTCTACAGAGATATAACATGAGGTTAGAGGGTTGGGGTTACCATTAGAGTATCATAGTAATATTGGCATATCTCAAGGGATAGGTTTGTGACAATTCTTGTAATATGGGAAGCATAGTGAGGACTTCTGATGCATAATTATTATCTGCATTGATACATTAGTTTTTTATGACCCTAATGAATGTAATGTGGTTACTAAACTATGATAAACATAAATATATGGTTCTGTTTTGAATAAATATTGTTCATGGGTGAAAAACCTAGTGCATTTTATTTATATTATGAATCACATCTACTATATGTATGATGTTTCTCTTGTTATCTAGAATGAGTGTATTGATATAATAATTCATCCTAGGCTCTCAGAATGAATGCATGGCCCTTTACATTTTTACATCAAAGTTTTTATCCATAAGCAATGTATTCTCACAAAACTCACATAAGGAGGGGCTCAGCGCCCACGCGTGCCTCAGGTGAGTGCCCAGCGCCCGTTGGGTGATAGCTCAACGTGCATGGGATTAGAAGGTTATTCTAAGGACATAAAAATGACTACATCTTGGTTTCCGTTGTCAGGACCTCTTTTGAAGTTGTTGTGAGAAATGGCTACATCTTGGTTCCTTTGACGCGTGATGACAGAGTGCTTGACCTAGAAAGTGTCTAAAGCATGGTTTAAGAGCACAGAGGATGAGTTTTCTCAAAGATTTAGTACTAGACCTGAGTTTGATGCACACAGATGGGTAGAAGAGCACTGTATCATGAGTTGTATGAGACCTTCTTTTGTTGTTTTCCAGTAGAATTGTATGAATGGCTTTCAACATATGCATCCAGATCGAGTTGGTACTATAGATTGTGCATGTGGACCCTAGATGATTACCAGAGGCTACAAGACGTGGATCTAACTTGGACATGTGTTATTGATCACTTTGGTGAGAGGAGTGTTGACCAGTTATACCCTAGAATATGCCATTTCTACGTATTCTTGTCTAGAGATTGTTGAGTTTGAGTTCCTAAGGGAACCTAGAGGATCATTTTTACGTGTTATCCCATTGGCTATAAATATCTTGGTCATTACGTTAAGTTTGGAGGCATTCCCTATGGTCAGCTAAGCTTCTTTGAGCACGGGTGAGGAAGCTAGGGTGGAGGAAGATGGCGGACATTACAACTGAAAAGGAGAGGGACGAGAGGTGACTCAAGTATTGTGAAGCACGTGAAAGTGAGTTAGCTAGACAATGTGAGGTTGCAAGAGTGATGGATCTATGGAGGTAGACGTTGTGGGAAGGAATTGAGGTCACGAAGAGGACGTGAAACACGGCGATCTATGCTTACCCCATCTTTGGCAAGCACGGAGAAAGGAGAGCCATTGGCACACATCTAAACCCACCTAGTGACTGACCCCTCGTGCTTAGTTTTCCAAATCAAGAGACAAGTATTACTAACCCTTCAATTGGCGTTGGTGGAAGTGAATGATCTACATCTAGTAGGTATAACTTCTCGTTTGGGATATCTATGGCTACACAAACAATTCATGTGTTTGGAGGAATTTTGGGCAAAGTGCAAGTACATAGAGTTTGGGTATCGCATATGGGAGTGGCATGGGATACACATCTAGTAGCGGAGTAGTTTCACAAACCATCGGCGCACAGTTTAGTGGGACATTGGGAACACTAGGTGCGACCACTTTAGGCCCATTACCAGCTATAGGAGGAGGACCTAGTGGATCTAGCATATGCGGGGTAGATCCGGTGGATCATGAGGCACAAGAATTGGTGGATCTGGTGGATCTAGTGGTGGATGAAATAACGAGAGGTAATCAAGGTTCGGATAGAAGGCGGATAATGGCCTTAACCACCTCTACAAGTATTTTTTGAGATGTCTTTACATCTACTAGATTACAAGGGTGTTGAGGATGTTGCAGAGCATGTACAAAAGTGTGGATTTTATGGTGCCCGAAGGGGATCACTACCCTAGAGCGAAAGGTAAGTCGGTTTAACAATGTTGCAAGGGTGTGTGCATAGTTGGTACCAAAAGTATGACCCCATCAAACGGTGGTAGATTACACCATGCTATGGAATGCCTTCTTGGCTGAATTCCATATCCTTGAATTTGAGAAGAAGAGCATTAACGCTTTGAAATAAATCTAGCATGGAATGATAAAGAGTGTGCGAGAGTATGACACATGGTTCAAAACACTCTTGTCAAAGCTATCTTATGATATTCATCCTTTTCAACATTCTTAGTGGTTTTTGGAGGATTGATAACACCGTTCAAAAGAGCGCTTTCACACAAGACATTCATGGACATGTGCGAGGCCTTGGAGGCTACTCTATGCACTGAGACCTGTTGGAAGTGTAGATACCGGTGTTAGCCTTTTCCTTGAGGCTCAAATTGCTGTAATGGCGAAGCAGCTAGAGAAACTATCTGTGAACTCGCACATGAGACTCATAGTGGTCTATGGTGCACAAAGTGTGAGGTAGAGGGGCATGCAAAGGATAATTGCCCCGAGAAATCGGTATGCACCATGACAACGGACTCGGACTTAAAGCTGCCACGAGGATTGTGAGGCAAGTAGGTGTCCACTACTACAACGTGGGATCCACAAGAATGTGTCTTACTATTACAAGATTTGTACCTCTACGACCCATGACACTAAGGATTGTAGGCTGATTAACCATATTCATGATGTCATTGATCTCGGTGTGTGTTAGACTAGCCTTGCAAGTAGTTCTAAGGATGATGATCATCACTATGAAGGGCACACGGATGGAGGAGCATGTGGAAGAGGTTTCCATGGAGGATTTTTGGTCACAGAATAAGCTGCAGCACGAGGAGAAGTGAGTTCCGTGTGGAACCTTTTATAATTGTGGGTCGACAAAGCATTATAAACGTGAGTGTCATGATGATCATTGCAATGCTCATGGTGCAGAAAGAAACATAAGTATGAGGAGTGCCCTGAGCTATTTGAACACATGAGCCAGCAACACCGGAAAGACAAAGGCGTTGGGATGGTGAGCATAAAGAAGGTGACCCACAATGGATGCTAAGAGTAGTGCGTGAGTCGGGATTAGAACTGTACTAATGACGACACGAGTGGAGGCCATGTGTGTCGAGGGAGATACCAAGGCAAAGTACACTGGTTATGAGAGAAGAAGTGGTACATGAAAAGTATTTGGACCCTACTCATTAGAAAGAGGTATATCAAGAGACTATGGATGTGATTCAGAGTTTACAAGGAGAGATCCAGTGTTTGAAGGAGAAGTCAAGGCATTTGGAACAAAGGAAGAATGTCGAGGCTCCATGAGAAGGATCTGGATGAGGTCATGGAAGTATGCAAGATGTTAAGGCAATAAAATATCATTCCCTTTCTAGAAGAGTAGTTATGGGAAAGGTACCACACACTAGGAGAGAGCGCGAGAGCGGAGTTCTACATGCTAACCTTCCTCCCCACAGCATTGACTATGAAAAAGAGATCACCTTAAATTTTGATGTAGATGGATGGCTTCGAGCAATATCCCGATCGACACGGAGCGTGGAAGTCAATGTTCTCACTTTAAATGCATGGCATCAAATGGGAGGGCCCACATTATAGCCATCTTTGAATGTGTTGTATATGGTGAACAAGTCAAAGGAAATGCCCGTTGGTGTCTTGAAGGATGTAGTTATTACTATTCAAGGGGCTAAGTGCACTAGGGACTTCGAGGTCCTGAAGCTAGTCGAGGTGAATAATTTTTCAGTATTACTTGGGCTCCCCTGGTGTTACAAAAACAATGTCAACCTATGGTTTACCAAGGGGTATATCAGTTTTGAGAACAAGGAAGAATGATTCATCATCCCTTTAATAGATGGGAAGTCGGTGCCCTATCTTTGAGCCCTTGGGAGAAAATTTCCTCGACGGGATCTATGTGCGCTCTATTAGAGACCCTAATGTAATCGGTCTACAAAAGGAATTATCCAGTTAAAGATACTCAGTCTATGAGTGATACAACCAACATAGCATGTGACAATTGGGTGCATAGGACTTATGAATTAATTGGGTGAAAATTTAGAGGATTAGAGACAAGGGTAACAAAAGCACACTCGGTCAAGTGCCTAGGAGGGAAGAAGATACCAAGTTACTCTGGAGGAGCTAACCCTGATGATTTCTTACGAGAAATAGAGGCTCAATGGAAAAATGATAATGAAAAAGAGGTATGCTCAGCTATAACCTGCTTGGGACCATAACACGTTGATGGGAAACACATCGCAAGAGTCTTCTAGAGTGGCGTGAGGTAAGAGTCACATTCTCTGTTAGGTTCTCTAGAAGCAACGTGCCCACTGTTATACAAGACTATCATGGCAAAGAACCTACCTCTTTCCATATCCAAGCATGTGAGAAGGCCTGGATGGAAAGCATAGAATCTTTACCACCTTCGCTATGGGTACATAAGTTGTATTCCACCTTACAAGGTTGTGCACGCATGGTATATTCACTCAGATGCATGTCGTCAAACAGGAATGGCAAGAGTTAACAACTAACCTCTTATAATATTTTGAGTATCGAGTACAAAGTCATCAATGGATAAGGCGTTGCAAGTTTTCAAGCGCCTTACAATGGGAGATGTGTTATGGCAGAAGATAGGGTACTAGAGTTATTGGGTGAACCTAGTTTGGAAACACGTTTTGATGAAGATGAATCTGAAGAGATACAACTTGAGCATGCATGCATTGAAAAAGAAAAAGGAAAAATGGTCTATGTGATAGATGGAGAAGAAATGGAGAGTCTAGATGTTAACCATTCTACAGGTACGCATGAAGTCATGGATAGCACTGATGAGTGAGCATGTGCCTACCATGAGCCCTTAAAGACAAAGAAGGTTAACATTGGGTTAGAGGAGGAACCTAAGGAAGCTATCATTGGGGATTATTGGTTGGAGAAAGAAGTTTCCAAGATCATCGATCTATTACGTGAGTTCAAGATTTGTTCCCAAATGGATACCGTGAGCTCAAAGGCGTCCACCATTCCTGGGGGAAATGAGGATCAAGTTGAAAAAAGGTGCGTGCCGGTTGAAAAGAGACCTTATTAGATGAATCCAAACTTACGCGTACGGGTCAAGGAGGAGATAGATAAGATGATCACTTTAGGAATCATTAAGGTTGTGGAAGAATCGAAATGGGTGAGTCCAATGGTCATAAGAATTAAGAAGGATGAAAGGATAATGATCTATGTTGATTATAGGGATTTGAATGCAATGTGTTTCATTGATCCTTTTCCAACCCCCTTCACTGAAGAAATTTTGGAAGGAGTAGCTAGGTGCAAGGTCTATTCTTTTACGGATGGGTTCTCAAGGTACCACCAAGTTAGAATTACAAAGGAAGACCAAGAGAAGAAAAATTTCACCACTAAATGGGGAATTTTTCCTACACGGTCATGCCTTTTGGGATAAAGAATGCTCTTATTGTGTTCTCACACATCATGGTACAATCCTTCCAGGACTTCATCCATAAATTTCTTCAGGTCTACCTAGATGACTGATTTGTATATGGGATGGTAAAAGACCATTGTGATAATTTAAGGTTGATGTTTAAGAGATTATGGTAATTGAGGATATCCCACAACATTAAGAAATGTGTCTTTGCTTTACTCCATTTGGAATCCTGTTGGGACATATTATATGTAAGGAAGGCTTGTTGGTGGATCCCGCCAAAGTTGTTATTGTGGGATTGAGATAGCCTACCAGTCAAAGCATAGTGTGTGGATTCCTTGGGCATACAGGGTACTACATGAAGTTTATTAAGGGGTATGCTAAGATCACCATGCCCTTGGAAAAATTACTTAAACACAAGAGTGCCTTTCACTGGGGAGAGGCACAAAGCAGAAGGCGTTTGACACATTGAAGGATAGGCTTATCAATGCACCCATATTATGCTTTCCCTCTTGGGATAAGCCCTTCCATGTGCATGTTGATGCCTCAGGGACAACCATTGGATCAATACTAACACAACCTGGTGAGGGGATTATTGATCACCCTTTGTGTTTTTCCAGTAGGAAGTTGACACCAACATAGCAAAATTACACAACTACTGAGCACGAGGCATTGTTAATGATCTAAGCATTGTATAAGTTTAGGCAGTATCTTTTGGCAACACCATTTATATTCTAAACAAATCATGTGTCATTGAAATATTTGGTAAATAATCCCATTTTGTAAGGGTGCATATGTCGTTGGGTCCTGTTGTTTCAAGATTTTGAGTTTTCAATTATGGTAAAACCAGGAAAAAGTAACTCAAGACCTGATCATCTATCAAGAATTGACTCGGGGAGGCGCGCGCGAGTATTGAGGATACCATGCTAGATGCACAACTATTTAGGTTGTGATGCACACCCTCTGAATTAAAGGATATTGCAGTGTTTCTTAAAATGGGTGTGGCACCTGGAAGGAATGAAGGATTTGGAGAGAAAGTAATTGGCTATACGTGCCACGCCTTACATGTTGGTTAGTGGAGATTTGTACAAGTTAGGTCGTGATGAGGTTACTGCGTTGATGTTTATTAGAAAACAAGAGCGCATTGCAATTATGGAGGAAGTGCATGGTGGGATGTCGGGAGGACACTATGCAGAAATGCAACTGCCATGCAAAACATTCTACTTATAGGGCTTTGGTGGGAAAGCATCTACCATGATTATGTTGAATTTTTCAAGGCTCTGTAACCATTTTAACACCTTTCAAGCCAAGGAAAAGGGATGAAATTCCCTTGAGGCCTATAGCCAGTGCAAAACCATTTGAAAAATGGAAGATTGATTTTGTATGATCGATTTCACCTATCACACTAAGGGTGGTTCACGTTATATCATAACTTGCACCGATTACTTGATAAGATGAGGAGAGGCAACACCTACAAAGGATTACACAGAAATGACAATAGTGAGATTATTATGGGAAAACATAATCAACATGTATGGATGTCCATTAAGTTTAACAAGTGATAGGGTTCACATTTTCTAAATGAAATGGTCAAGATTCTATTACAGATTTTATGGTGGCCCTTCACAGGACTACCCCTTATCACCCTCAAGTGAATGGAAAATGAGGTGTTTAACAAGATACTAAGTCACTCATTGACCAAAACTGTGATGTTGGAAGACAAGATTGGGATGACAAGGTATCAGTTGTTCTATGGGCATAAAGGACAACCTACAAGAGACTGAACAAGGCCACATCATTTCAGTTAGTGTTTGGCGCAGAGGCTATTTTGTTGGTTGAATTCATATTACCATCATTATGTATAGTGTGCGTAGGAGGATTAGTGATGAGAAAGCACTCGAGGAAAGGATTGACAAGTTAATGTAGTTGGACGAAAGGTGATCACTTGCTAGATGGAGTCAGAAGACTGAAAAGGCCAGACAAAAGGCATGGCATGATCATCATATCAAGAATAACTAGTTTGAGGTTGGGCATATGGTTTTTTTGTATGATTCCAAGTTTTTGCGCCATTCGAGGAAGTTTAAAGTCCATTGGTTAGGCCCATACATCATCTCGTACATCCTTGAGTCAGGCACATGCCAGTTACAAGCACTGGGTGGGACAAAATTACCTAGCCATTTCAATGGGAGTAGGTTAAAGCCCTATTATAAATAAACCTTCCTTGTGTTTGTAAATAAGGTAGTATTACTAGTTAGCTTAGGATTTCTCTTTATGCATTCCCTTTCCTTGTGTTTCCCTTTCTCATTGTTTGTTCCCTTTTGTTTGTGTTGTTTTGCACCTTGTGCACCGATAACCACTTATTACTTTCAAGAGGTTGTGTATGCACAGAGGACTGCACATCTGATTTAGTGTGGGGAGGAGTAGTGCAAAGTGAAATACAAACTGGTAGTAAAATCATGATGACAGATTGAAGGATTAAGGGTGCAAAAGATAGAAGAACGCGTGTAGAAAAGGTGGAAAAGAATTTTTGGTGTCAAGATAGCTTTAAAAATACCATGTACAAAGGATAAGAAGCACAAGAACAACATGAGGTAGGCGAGGGTAAAAATCAGGTCAAGGACAAAAGAAGTGCCTTCGGCGTCGCAGATGTGTGCGTAAGAGTCTTCAGTTGGTAAGGATTTTTATGCACTAGAAGGTTGTAGAAGGTTTCACGTAGGATTGGGCACGAGGGTAAGGGTGGTTAAGTTAAATTTAGTGGAAAAATCCACATTTAATGCTAGGTAGATCGGTGGGTAGCATATCATTTATTACCAGAGAAGAGCAAAAAGCTATAAGTATGAAGTCGGGCACATTATTATTTTACCTTGCTATTACGAGATTGAAGAAGCTCTTGCAAACTAGGGCATCTACGAAGAAAGATTTCTGTGAAGGGAGAATCATAGAGATCAGAGTGCGTTACTAGGCTAATCTGTGAACCATAGTAGAAGGAGTACACGGCGTAGGGAAAAAAGTTTCAGAGTACATCGTCTTGTGGAAGAATTCTTTCGAGTTAGGGTTCTGCAGCTAGGGCATGGAAGTAGAAAGATTTCTTCACAAAGTTAAGCCACATATCTGAGAAGAGTGAGGAATAAGAGTGGGGGAGATGAGTTTTATATTTTAACCTAAAAAGGAAGATGGCACCAAAGAAGGCAATCATTTCATTGAAAAAGGGAAAGGCAAACGAAAATAAGAAATTATCATTGTGAGTTTCAATGAGTGGTATGTAGAGATGCAGTACCCAGATGGAGTGTTGTTGGGGAAAGAATGGGTATCACATGTGAGGAAGATGGCCATGAGTGACTATAATCATCGCACGAGTACCATAGAGAAGGAGATGGCATTGGAATTGGTTTCGTCGATGGATAAGAGGACACCAGAAGGGATGTCGATCTACAACGATGAGGTAAAGGTGAAGTTGGGAAAGGTCGGGTTGCTACAACTTTATGAGTTGCCCTATTTTGGAAATCCCAAGTGGTTATACCAATGGTTGATGTCGTATGTGCATGAGGACCACTTCTATTTTGTGGGCCACAAAATGCGCATAACTCCCAACTCATATCTAAGTTTATGGGCTTGATTTGCAAGGGGGAATCCATAGATGATGACTTGGAGGATAAGGAGGCCATTAAGGAGACTATGGAGGCCTATGATTACAAAAAGGGTTCACGCTACTTTGATATTGTAGATATCCCTGACCCTGTAATGAGGATGGCCACACATTTGGTTACCAAGCTAAATGGTCAAGAGAGGTGGACACAAGTAAACAAGGCATGGTTGAATGTATGAAAAAATATTTTAGAAGGATCCATCTATAACTTTGTCTACCTATTTCATGAGAGGAGATCATCAATAATGTGGGAAGGGGATAAGATAATGTTCGTCAATGTTCTACTCGCCATTTTCTTCTCAAAGATTGGAGTACCCAATGGGCAAGAGAAGTTTGTATGGGAGTATTCAGACGAAGATCCCTCGCCCACAAAAATATTTGAAAATTATACTTGCGATACCATGATGACCACCCACAAGGAGCACCTAGAGAAATGGTATAAGAAAATGCACAACGCATTTGAGGCACAATGGAGAATACCTTAATAGTTTCCCATGCTAGTAGATGGAGAGGCTGAGTTTGTTGTATACTAGTACTTCTGTATTGTCATATTCACTCTGACAAATGGGACTGAAAGTCCATGGGGCAAACTACCTTTATCTTTCACTGTGCAATATTTCCAACCAGGGGTCAACCGCTTCAAGGAAGCTAAAAGGCTAAGGTTACGAAAGAGGGATTCATGAGAACCGATGTCGAAAAGCGATGCACCATAACAAAGTTGCACTCCGATGGTAACGTCAAGCCAAGGCAATACGCAAGATTCAAATCAATGGAAAGAAGATTGCAAGTAAGAAGAATGGGTCTGCTCATGCTCATAGATCGAAAAATAGGAAGTAAAAATAGGGAGTTGTGTAACCCCATGCCTAAATAAGAAATAAAATCAATGACGCCACTAACGCATATGACGTTGGTCCACACATATGACACCACTAGAAGAGGAGTTACAATTCCAAATAAGGAATGTAACTCCTATGACGCATTGATGATAAATGACAATGTCGAGATTCTACAGAATCTGACACTTGTCATTTGACTTCCTAAGACCTATGACTCTCGCAAGGTGAGATGACTCACCTAGGTGATGTGGACGATGATTGGATAGTCACACACACCAACACCCCCCCTTCATCGAAGCCAAGGAAGAGGTCAAGGTAAGCCAAAATAGAAAAGAAGACTCCCCTAGATAACTAAGAAAGATGTGTCAATGGGCCCTGGAAACTAAAGGCCTGATAAGGTGCCCATGTACAAACAACATCTTTTGGAAAGAAGAAGAGGAGAAGAAGGAGGACTATATAGCCCAAAGAAGATGGGTAGATGTAGCAGATCTCACCCCAAGAAGAGACCGCAAGTGAAGAAACTTCACCTCAGTGAAGGGCTTGGTGAAAATGTCTGCAACCTGATCAGTTGTCTGAACATACTATATGTCGATGATGTTTTCATGTATCATCTCCCATATGAAGTGCATATGAATCTCAATGTGCTTCATCCGCTGATGCTGAACTAGATTTCTACAAATCGAGATAGTGCTCATGTTGTCATAGTAGATAATGGTAGGCCACCGAAAGTGGATGCCAAACTCTGTCAAGATACCTTGTAACCAAACAACTTCTGTGGCAGCATTAACTACTCCTCTGTATTATGCTTCTATCGATGATATGGAAATGGCATGTTGCTTCTTCCTAGACCAACTGACATGACCTAAACCAAGAGTGAAACTGTAGCTTGAGGTAGACTTTCGATGATCTAGATCACCGGCCCAATCTGAGTCTGTAAATCCAACCAAGTCAATCTCAGTCCCTCCTAAGTAATGAATACCATATGTGTGAGTTCCACAAACATAGTGAAGGATCCGCTTTTCTACTTTTAAGTGTAGCTCATGAGGCTCCTGCATAAATCTGGACATGATCTTGACGGCATACGATAGATTTGGCCGAGTGTGAGTAAGGTAGATCAAGCTTCCCACCAACTGTCGATAAAGGGTATCACAACCAAGGGGGAAGAGCAATCAGAAACCAACTTAATCTGGAAAGAAAAGGAGTAGGTGAGGACTTGTAGTCAGACATGTGAAACCGAGCAAGCAAATCAAGAGAGTACTTAGGCTGCGAGATCATAATTCCCGAGTCAGATTGTGAAATCTGGATCCCAAGAAAGTAATGAAGCAATCCTAAGTCAGACATGGAGAACTTGTTGGCCAAGGAGATCTTCACATAATCAATGATAGAGGAAGAGCTACCCGTGATCAACAAGTCATCAACATAGAGAACAAGAATAAGCATGGAGTCATCCTGTCACAGAATATACACATTTGGGTCAGAGTGACATTGAGTGAACCCTGATGCAAGTAAAAAGGAGTCCATCTTGGCATACCAAGCCCAAGGGGCTTGTTTAAGGCCATAGAGAGACTTCTTTAATTTACAAATAAGGGATGGATCATGGACATAACCCAGAGGTTGTTCCATATAGATCTCCTCCTCTAGGTCCCCATGAAGGAAGGCACTCTTAACATCCATCTGGTGGACTTCCCATATGTTAGCAGCAATGATGGCAAGGGTCAGTCAAATGGAAGTCATCTTCACAATCGAAGCAAAGGTTTCGAGTAATCAACCCCAGCTACCTAGGAGAAACCCTTAGCTACAAGTTGCGCTTTATACTTCTCGAATTCTCCATTAGCTCCATACTTTGTTTGATATACCCACCTACACCGAATGATTTTTCTTCCTTTTGGAAGAAGGGTAAGATCCCAAGTGTCATTCTTTATGAGTGAGGAATACTCCTCATCCATGGCAGAATCCCACTCAGGAATCCCAGAAGCTTCCTGGAAAGATGGTGGATCAGAAGCTAGAGGTGAAGAAGGAGTGAGGTCCAGTGAAGTCTAAGCAAGTACATCTCTCATCCAAAGGATCTCCAACTAAATCTCCAACACTCTGTAAAGTTTTCCTGGCCCAAAGAGGTCCTCGAAGGCTCAGGCTCAAAGTCGGAAGATTCTTCACTTGAGTGAGAAGGGACATAGTCCTCATCATCACTACTATCAGAATCAAAAGACTCAGAAGTTTGAGGATCGGGAGGAGCAGGGAGAGGCGGAACTCACTCAACAACATCATCATCTGAAGAGTCAGAATCTGAATCAGTGGGCAAAAGAACCTCAGTGGAAGTTGAAGTCAAGGATGACTCATCAAACTTCACACTCCTCTCAATATAAAGCTCATGGGTGGTAGGGTTCAACAATCGATATCCCTTCATGCCATCAGGATACCCGACAAAGATACAAGGTTTGGATTGTGGATCCAATGCCTTGTGTTTCTTTTTGGGAATCGAGCCATAGCCTTGGATCCGAAGACTCGAAAGTGCTCGACATCAGGCTTGTGTCCAAACCAGGCTTCAAAGGGTGTCATCCCTCTTACTACCTTGTGTGGAACACGGTTCTGAATATAACAAGCACAATTCACTACTTCAGCCCAATACTATGGAGGAAGAGATTTCGAGTGAACCATACAAGTAGCCATCTCCTTTAAAGTTCGGTTCTTTCTTTCTGCAACTCCATTTTGGGAAGGGTTGTAAGAAACTGTACATGCGCAAAGCAATCCCCTCAGAAGTGTAGAAATCCTCAAACCTGTTGCTCACATACTCGCCTCCATTTTCGGTTCGAAGAACCTTGATAGACCGTTCCGCTTGTTTCTCAGCAAGAGCCTTAAAGTTTTGAAAATGCTCAAAAACTTCAAACTTAAGCTTAAGAAAATATACCCAAGTATAACGTGAAAAGTCATCAATGAAGGTTAGTATATATAGAGCTCTAGTAAAAGAAGGAGACGGAAAAGGGCCAAAAACGTCACTATGAACAAGATCCAAGGGACGAGTAGCTCTCTAAGATTTTCCCTTGTCAAAGCTTTTTTTCAGGGTGCTTTCCAAGGGTACAACCCTCACAAAGACCCTTAGAAAACTTAACTCGGGGTAGCCCATTGACCATTTTGTTTTGGCTCAATTATTCAAGGTAACGATAATTTAGATGCCCAAAATGCTCATGCCATAACTTGCTAACCTCATTTGCATGAGTGAGCAAGGCATTGGGCGTCGAATCAGAAGAGAAGTGGGAAAAGGTATACAACCGTGAATGGTGATCTACCTTTCCCTCAGCCATAGTGCAGTCAGAGTTAAGCTCATGAATAATCACCAAGTTAGGACCAAATTCCACTCGCATTCCTTCACCAAGGTGGGTGATTTGGTAAACCGATAGGAGATTAGTAGAGAGATTGGGAACACTCAACACTTGGTTAAATGTTCCACCTTCTATCTCTACCGATCCACTACGAAACCGACACATGAGTGTCATCACCCAACATGATTTGGGACATGCCACATGGTTCAATGCTAGAGAATTCAACCTCTAAAGAAGCCATGTGGTGTGAGGCACCGGAATCGATAATCCAAGTTGATGATGGAGCTGATCTAGCTACGAGGGCCTTACCTTTCTTCTTTTCATTTTTAGTCTCCTTTGCATTAGAAGACTCGCCTTGAGCATTTTGTTTAACGGATTCAGGAACACTTATTTTATTCTTCTCAAGTAAATGAGTTAAGTGATCAATTTGTTTCGAAAACAATGTTGCTTGTCATGGCCAGAATTCTTACAATAGGAGCATTTATACTTTTCCTTCTTCGCTTTAGGCTCAGAAGTCGAAGTATGAGTGATGGGCTTAACTGGGGGTTGGTTGGTCTTGGTTTCTTTCTTAGGTTGGTCCTTAGTTTCTTTCTTCTTTTCATTTTTCTTGCCCTTATTCACCACAAGGGCATGTGACTTGGATTTTAGAGTCCCCATTTGAATGAGTTTGTCTGTTCTCGAATGAGTTGGGACGAAAAATTGTCAAAGGAGGGCATAGTCCAAGTACTACCCAAGGTGGCTTTCGTGGCATGGAAAGTTGAAATGAAAACAGAGTATTCAGGACCTAACTTAGAAAGAATCGACAAGATCAATTGAGAGTCTTTCTTATCCACTTTACATTCCTTTAGAAGCATTCTAGTGCGGACAAACTTTGAGAAGAAGGCCTGTAGGTTTTCAAAGTCACTAGGATTTAACCCTAGTAGTTCGTTCTCCAACTCATGCGCTCTCATGTCATCTTGCTTCCCAAACATATCATCGAGCGTTTTCCACGCTTGATCGGGTGTTGAGGAAGTTTCGATGTGGAAGAGCAAGTCGGGAGAGACAGACATATAGATAAGACCTAAGGCTTCATCACAACGGTTGAACCATTTAGATTTTTCGGGTTCATCATTAGGTTCGGTCTCTAACCCCATGGTAACTTGGTATAACCCTTTACTTCACAGAACCAATATAATTTTAGATTTCCATTCGAAGAAATTAAAATGTGTGAGCACTGGTACTTTAGAGATATCCATAATGAAGAGATAGAACCAAGGAATGCAGAAGGAAGGAGAGAGAAAAGAAACAACCACCCCAGAACAAAATTACACCCCCCGAGTTTGGCACTTTATAATTCAGTGCATTGATTACAACTAGATGCAACTGTGTTCGAGAACCATTTGTCACTCACCTTGCAATTAGCATAATAATGCGCAATGGTGGAGACAACAATCAAGGTTCGTAGGGCGCAACAGATCGACACTGCAAGCAAGCACAAAAAGAGAGAAGCAAGAGGGGGAAGAAAGAGCTTTGTGAGAAACAATGTCTCACGTCACACAAAAGAATCCCTTTGTCGTAAGACTATGGCGGACGCGCTCACAAGTCCACGAAAAAAAAAGGAATAGAACAAAGCTCAAGAAAAAATGAGTTGAATTAAGCAATACAAAGACACCCCCCAGAATGTGGCACTTTATAAAATTAGTGTGTTTACAAAACTAATGATCCCATCATCTAGAGTGTGAAAAAACATGCAACTTTGACTAAAGAAGTGCTCAAAACCGAGCAACGAGTCAAAAGTTATAGAAAAAACCAATTCCCGCAACTGATGAGAAAAAGCCAATAAGCCTGCAAACAAATTAAAAAAGCACCCTAAACACATGCAAAAGGTGTCGTATGTATGCCCGTTGGAAACAACATAGAATTTGAGATAGGGTTTGTTTGTATTGCAAGGGGGGATTAGCCACCTGCCAATCCCGGACCTCACCCTTCGTCTTCGGCACTCGACGGAAAGTTAATAATACAACAAGCCAAAAACCAAATTTTACAATGCCAATAAAATGAAATGTTTTTACCTTATACCTTTTAAAAAGTAATGAAACAAAACGTTTTTAAGAAAAGTGATAAGGTAAAATGTATACAAATGCGTTTTTTAAAGGTGAATAAAAAAACGTATTTTTAGAAAGATATTACCTGGCAGGTGGATGAGAAAGCCACGTGGGAAGGAGGCAGGCCACGTACCAGGAGAGGCAGGTAAAAATAGATAACCGAGTGTAACTATCCACTGCAAAAATAATGCCAGCTATAGGAGAAAACGCTCTGTAAGGTGCAAAAAAATAATGCCAGCTGTAGGAGAAAACGCTAAGAAAAGTGCAAAAATAACGCCAGCTATAGGAGGAGGAGCTTAAAAAAGCAGTGCAGAGACAGAACAACTATGTAGAATTCAACTGTTTCCAATGCCGAGACAGAACAATGCTTAGAAAATGCCTGAGTTGTAGAGAAAATGGCCAAGCAGAGGAGAAAACGCAGGTCTAACCACGTGTAAGTTGAAACGCAAAAAGGAAAGGTGAGATTTGAACTGTAGATCAATACAGAGTCGAGCCCAAGGTAGCGAGAACCCAATGCACAAGTAGCGAGAAATAAAGGGCCTATAAACAAAACACTAGTCTAAGAACCACGGTAGAATAGGTGCACAGAAAACAACCCCAGCAATGCAAGCAAGGCAATGCAAAAGAGTTGATAAGTCAGAAAATGCCCAAGCACAAGGAGTGGAAGGGAAACACGAGTCAATATGTAGAAAACATGCATGCAAAGGTAACCTCGAGACAACAATGAACCACAACGATGAGCAAAAAGCTCAGAATAGTCTGAGTATACACCGGTGAAAAAACAATGATTCCAACCAAGTAATCACAGGTCCACGCCAAAAAATGAGCTCTTCTTTTACCCTGTAGGCGCTGAATCTGAACACAACTAGCAAGAAACACACAAACAACCCAAAAACAATATCCACAAAGATCTAGAAATATCCAAATACGAACTCAGATGATAAGCAAACCAACCAAATACCTTAACTTACAACTGCTGAAACCTCAGTACGAGGTGAGCAATAATTCCAAAATGATAATAAAAAAAAACTTACACATGAGGAAATGAGAAGAAACCAAAAGTAAAAACAATTGAGAACTAAAGAGTGCACATTTACCAAAACTAGCTTTGATACCATGAAAGAGGGATTCACGAGAACCGATGTCAAAAAGCGATGCACCACAATGAAGTTACACTCAATGGTAACGTCAAGCTAACACAATACGCAAGATTCGAATCAATGGAAAGAAGATTGCAAGTAAGAAGAATGGGTTTGCTCATGCTCATAGATCGAAAAATAGGAAGTACAAATAGGGGTGTTATGTAACCCCCATGCCTAAACATGGAAAGAAACTCAATGACGCCACTGACGCATATGACGTTGACTGACGCATATGACACCACTAGAAGAGGAGTTACAATTCCAAATAAGGAATGTAACTCTATGACGATGATGACGCAATGACAATGTCAGATTCTATGACAGAATCTGACACTTGTCATTTGACTTCCTAAGACCTATGACTCTCGCAAGGCGAGATGACTCACCTAGGTGATGTGGATGATGATTGGACAGTCACACACACCAACAAAGTTCAACCTTAATGAAGTGGACCAAGACCAGTGAGCTGCACATGAAGCTCATATACCCAAAGAAGCACGCTTATGTGGACAAGTATGTCTCTATAAAGTACATGATGATGAAACCCTTAACACTACCAATTTCTAAAAGGACCACAACGAGGGTGTATTTGTGCATCAAGCCTAAGTTTGAGAAGGGCACCTACTCGAGATAATGATGTATCCATCCCATAGAATCCCACTAGTGGGAAGAATGATGCACCAAATAAGAGAGAAAGGGAAGAAACCTTGGAGAAAGAAGCACCGAAAAGAAAACACCTAGTGTGTGGACAACACAATTTGTGGGCACACCGGAGTCAAGCACCAAGCCTAAGTGCATACGTGCTTCAAAAGAAGTCTCCCATCAAGGAGAAGGAGAAGACACATGAGGAAGAGGTGCTAGAACAAGAAGAATCACCCAAAAGGGAATCACCTATTGAAGAAGAGGAAGAATCCCCAACTAGGAAGAAATAGAAGGTAGTGGGGAAGGAAAACTCAAAGGAGACAAAGAGCTTGGAGGCCTACATGGGCAAGAAGGATGACAATGAGGATGAAGAAGTTAAGAATCATCCACGTATGATGTACATGATTCAGAGGAAGAAGGAAATAAAGAGAAGAATGGAGATGATGAAGGTACTCAAGGAAAGGGGGTTAGCGAGGAATGAACACTAAGGATCAGAGGACCCCTAACCTCACCAAGGAGTAGATAGAAGAGGTCGTAGAGAGAGAAGTAGCGGGCATAATCAAGAAGTTAGTGGAGTAAGAGGTAGAGCGGAGCACAAACGAGATACTTAAGGAGATAGAAGACAAGAGCATAGGGAAGGAGTATGGGAGCATGGGTGGAGATCCCAACTTAGCGTTGAGCTTTCGAAGGCTGCGCATATAGGAGTTAAGAACATGTTAGTAGCACAAGGAAGGGAATGAGTTATACCAATGATCCAAACAAAGTGTTATGTCCGCACTTCCAAAGCACCATGCCAATAGAACAACTCCTAATGATGTCTTCATTTGATGAGGAAGGTGCATACCGCGAACTAGGAAGATGTTATCTTGGGCGTTCGAGTCCCATGTTGATGAACCTGAGTTTGAAGTAAGTGAAGGGGTTACGATGAAGATGTCAAAGGTAAAAGGTATAAACCCACTAGTAAATGCTCAGAAATTATCTTATGAACAATTTTGTAATGCGCTCAACAAGGTTTAGGTGGAAGTTGAGGCAAGATTTTTGGAAGGAATGACCGAGTGAGATTCCTAGAAGGGAATTGGAGAAGAAAAAGGAGGAGCTCACGAAAAGAGCAAAGATCTAAAGCAAGAGGAAATAATTAGTGCAAAGTTAAGGCGCGAGCTAAAGGAGGAAAAGGCTAGGGTGCATGAGGTATATAAAAAGGTAGAAATGATTACAGATGCTATTATCTTAAAGCATCCAAATCTAGCTTGCCCGAGTAGAAATACGAATCGACCTTGTAGTGCTTGGAAGATTTAACTTGCATCCTTACAATGGAAGGCGATCACTCACCCTACGGTCGGTAGAAGAGGCAGCGACACGCCGGGAGAAGGAGGAGAATTTGAAGGTTGTGGAGATAGTCACCAATACACCAAACTCCTCTTTGGTGTAAAATCTGCCACGTCACGTAATCGAAGTTGCTTACAATAATTGCGTTGATAAGGATAGAGTAGTAAGCATCCTAGTTGCTACGCATGAGGCGAGCTCAAGGAGTTTTAGGATAAGAATAAGGGGAATAGAGAAGAGCGGGATAAGATCCTGGCTGAGGTGGAGAAGAAGTTTGAAGCCATTGAGACCCTAAGAGGCTCGATCAAAACAAGTTGAAGGAATTATATCCCTAGATCACCCATAGGATGGATGCGCTCGATGACTTTGGCAACCAACTGGAAGGGATCATTGATATAATGGGTGTCAAGGGGATGAGATGAGTTTTGACAAGGTAAGCACTCTGGTGGGTGACCTACTCAAGGAAGCGCATAATGAAGTAAATGCCTAGGAGAAGATTGAGGTAGATATAAGGAAGGATTTCCCACTCCTCCTTCAACAATAAACATATTCTTCTTCTTTCCTTCATTCTTTAATTCTTCCATTCTTCATTCCTTCATTCTTTGTTCCAACTATTCAGAGTCTCACCATTCTTTATTCTTTAAGGAAGGATGTTTCTGAGGATGGAGAACAAGCTTAGTGTGGGGTGATGTTGGGCCTCAGAATATTGACTAAGTCCCCAAGGGTGTGCGCGTGCGCGGGACCAATATGAAGAAGGGTGGGCAGGGAAAAGTGCGTAGGACAAGGGTTTTAGAAGGGTTTTGTAGAAACCATGGTGTGCACAAGACAAAACAAAGGGTCTCAGGACTTAGCCATATTTGGCATTCCAAGAAGCACATGAGGAAAGTGTGACTCGACCAAGTATGTGAAGTAGATAAGGTGTTAGCCTAGCGACTTGGTGACCAAGAAAGGAATATTCCATGTGATGGAAGGATCCAAAAGGACATCATTGGAGAGAGTGAAGATATCGAATGAGAATAAGTATGCTCCATTAGAGGACCACCTTGACACTTGGTGACCGATTTGTTACTTTAAGAAGGCATAATAGTGGGTGATAAAGCTATATATAGAGATGCTCGAGTAGAGGAAAAAGAGAGACTGGAATTGGAACTTGAGAGAATACTCTTGAAAAAAGGGCATCATCATAGAAAGAATGAAAGGCGAAGCTCTGTAAAAATAATAGGAGGTTCCATAGATGCGGGGTTACCATTAGAGTATCATAGTCATATTGGCATATCTCGAGGATAGGTCCGTGACAATTCTTGTAATATGGGAAGTGAGTGAGGACTTCGATGCATAAGTCTTATTTGCATTAATGCATTAGTCTATTATGACCCACGATGAATGTAATGTGGTTAATGAACTATGATCAACATAAATATATGGTTATGTTCTAAATACATATTGTTCATGGTGCAAACCCTAGTGCACTTTCTTTATATTAGAATTAGATCTGCTTTATCGTATGATGTTTCTCTTGTTATCAAGAATGAGTGTATTGATATAATAATTCATCCTAGGATCTCAGAATGAATGCATGGCCCTTTACCTTTTTGCATCTAAGTTTTTGTCCATAAGCAATGTATTCTCACAAAACTCACATAAAGGAGGGGCTCGACACCCGCACGTGCCTCGAGTGAGCGTCAACGCCTTTGTTGAGTGATGGGTCGGTGTGCATGGGATTAGAAGGTTATTATAAGGACATAAAAATGACTACAACAGTCAAGAATGAACCAAAAATGAGAGTGTGTCATTGGGAAATGGTCAAATAGTGTGTGGTGTATAACGCGTTGTGATGAGTGTGTATGTGTGTTGATGATATGTGACCTAGTGATGAAGTGTGCACATGACCCTATAGCCGAAGTGTATATCATGAAAAGATGAGCAAATGAGTGATGATTTAGCCTAAAGCATATATCACTATAATATAAATAGAGAGAGTGGTGATGTAGCATATATTGTATACCACTACAAGATGAAGGAATATGTGACCATCTAAAGCCGATAGTGTATGTCACTAACTTAGGAGTATTGCATGATAAAAATTTGAGTGATGAACGTGTGTATGATAAGATCCGGTTGATTGGTAAACCCTTGATAGTCGAGTATGGATCGAGGAACTAGAGCGCGTCATAGGGTAGTGAGTTTAGTGCATAGAATATGATGTAGTATGTGCGATGACAAGAGAGGACCATGTGATGTGTAGAATTGGTAATGTACGATGTATAAGATACAATGCAAGATGCTTATGTAGACTAAAACTATAAGGTGTGCGCTATGTAGTATGTAATATGAGGAATACGTAATGTTGGACTCATAGACCATAAGAGTGTGATACATATATGACGATGACTACTATAATGTATGATGTGTAGATGCGGAAATGTTGAAATGATGTAGACTAAATGTAGAATGTAGAATGTATGACACGAGATGTATGAAGATTCGTAATGTGTAGTATCTAGTGTGTAATGTGTGGGTTTCATGTGTAGTATGCCTCAATAGTCAAGTGTGAACCGAAGCACAAGAGTGTGTCATCGGGTAATGGAAATGTATGTGGTATAGATGGCTATGTGAATACTAGAATATGGGTATATGTAAATGTGATTGTGAGACAATTGTTGATGTTAGGTTGATGGGGATGTGGGTAAGGTGTAAATATTATACCCCCAAATGTAAAAGATAAGGAAACCATCATGTAATGTCATATAAGAGATTGCCAATTTTAGGGTCAAAGTGATATGGATAGGCATTAGAGACCTGATAAGCAATGGTGTAAGGTTGATCACATAATGAGCCATTGAGGTGTAAGTTGTACATACCCATGGCATATTCCTCATTAGTGAAAGGAGGAAGTGGAAAACGTGTTCATACCATCGAGTGAGATTTTGCGTATAGCCAAGAAAGGAACTATTGCAAATAAAGACACAACAAAAAGGCATGGGTAAGAGATGTTTATATGACCCCAATGTAATCAAGTCATGATTGCCCTAATTTAAGTGGAGGAGATCAAGGATTGTGTATGAGAAAGATCATCAGGTGAAAGACACGAAGGCCATAAGCGGACATGAGGCAAACAAACCTATAATAAAGATGAGGAGCGTATGGTGTAGGATAAAGGTCCTCAAAATAAAATCATAATCGAGTCAAACCCTCATGTGTGCATATAGTGTCATTGCAAGTAGGATCAAATGGAATATGCTCCCAATATGAATTATTCATGAAAAGTGTGCAAGTAAAAGGTGGGCGTGCTAGCAGAGGTGGTACATGTGAAGGCGTAGGTGATAGAGCGACGTCCATAGGTTAGACATGCCCCTGATAAGGAATCATAATAATAGTAGTAGTAGGTGGCATAGAAGAGACTGCATCTATCACACAAATGACACCTTCAAGTGGTGGAAAATGAGGTAGTTCATCCATTGGTTGAGCTTCGTCGTAATATGTCAGTCTGCGAAATAGGAAGAGTGGTATTAGGATCTCGATCACAATATTTGGAAGTGTCACGACACAAAGGATATCATATTCAACACCCTCATGTATAAATTCGACAATATGATGTATGATAGAGGAAATGGATTTTATGGCATGAAGCCATGGCCTACCAAGGAAACAATTACATGAGATTGGAAAATCAGTGACAAAGAAGACTGTGTGGAGAGTTTTTGGCCCTATAGTAATAGGAAGAACAACGTGACCTATGCATGGGGAACTGAACCATCATATGCATGAAGTGAGAGAGATGATGGACTAACATCACAAGTGGAAAGACCTATCTTCTCAAGAAATGACATGGGACATAAGTTGAGTTCAGATCCATTGTTAACTAAAGTATGATTAATACCCATATTGAAGATGTGAATCATGATATGCAAGGGTGGGTCATTGTCAAAAGTGTTAAGATCAGCAAGAAGATTAGACTTGAATGTTATGTGTTGAGAAAATGCATCTACAAAATTTTGATACACTTTGAATCAAGATGCTTATTAACACGAATGCAAGTAGTAGCAAGAAGATGTTGGACTCTATGCCTTACATCAGGGTGTGCAAATAAATAATCATTGATTAAGATGCTCATGATGACTATACTTTAGAATGATAAGCAAAGAATGAGGATCCTAAAAGTGTGAAAATAAAGTTCGGGTTCACCAAAATGATTAACTAAAAGGTGGAAATTTTAAGTTAATCTAATATTAAGAACAATAATAAATAACATATAAATGCATAAAGAAAATGACCCAAGCAATCTAAGCTATGAAAATATGAAACCCTAAAGTGCAAGAGGGGTTAGTTGGAGCTTAGTTGATTCGATGAATGTTTATAACTATGTTGTAATGAAGACCAGATAAAAAATGTAAGAACGAACACATAGAAGCTCCAAAAGCACATATTTAGAGTAGAGGGTGGATTGGGGACCCTGGAGAAGGAATGGGGTACTTGGGGCACTCTGGTTTGAGATCTGGGTGCCCTAGTCTATGGAAATAACTTGAAACCCTCCTCGAGGTGTGGGTTGGATGTTTTCATGTGTTCTCTTCTTGTCACACTAACTTCATTGAACCGCGTCAGATGTCGTTGCAATACCTGTGATAAGGAATCACTGTAAAACCCCAAGATGAGCATTAAACCCCTACAAAAATAAATATGCATATGAAGGGGTCAGACTGTCTTCAATGGCCATAATGGTGGACTTACTAACTAAGTGATGTACTACATCTTAGACTCGATGTAGTTCTATGTGTGTGTGTGTAATCATGCCCTAGGTGCTCTTGTGCTAGTCACACTTTGTGAAAGTAGTGAGCAATAACTATGTGTAGAAATGTAATAAAATGGTGGATGAAATAGAATAAACTTCCCTCATATGTAGTGTGATGCAGATGAACCAACCTTGTGCCTTGTGATGGAGCTATATGGATGTAAATGGAGCCTTTGATGGATGCAACCTTAGATGATGATAATAGTGTTTAGTGTTTGGATCCTCATTATGGTCTCATAACTTTGTATTTATATGGTTCTCTTGTTCTAATTTTGTAATTAACCCCGAAGAGGTTGACCACTAAAAAGATAGAAAGCTCAAATGGCTAGAAAGTGGCGGGAAAGTGTAAAAAGGCTCAGGGTGCCCCAAATGGGACCAAGGTGCCTCAGGGCGCACCGATCTTGGGCTAGGTGCTCAGTCGAGAGATAAAATGTCACCAAATGGAAAACCTTGATTGGCGAGTATATGCGGGAGGTCGGTAGTGATGACAACAAACAAATAAAAATGGCCAAAGGACATGGGTTAATTAGTACTTTCTTCACTCAAAAACCATATGAATAGTAGTATGAGACAAAGATTAAATAATGCCTAAAGTCTGTAATTTTGTGTCTATAAAAGGTGTTGTAAGATTGCAAAAAGAGACAAAATATTGAATACTTTTAAGAAATGTAATTTTATGCACGAGGATATAGTGTATTAAAGATTTTCATTTCAAATAAAGATTAAAGATGGACCCAGATAAGGTATGCACAATTCTAGGTTGGCCATCGTCAAGGATTCCTTCAAGTACACAATTTTCATGAGTTAGATAGATTTTACCATAATTTCTTCATGAAATTGAGTGGTGTATGCGTTATGATTACAAAGGCCATTAGAAGAGATAGAACAAGTATTATCTAGAGCATAGACATTGAGAATATTTTTACGTAATTAAATAGGAGTATAACAAAGTGGTTTGTGTTGGTATTTCAAGATTTCACAAAAGTATTTGAGGTCAATTGTGATGTTAGTGGTATAGTCATTAGTGTTGTGTTCACTTAGGAGGGATAAACCTATTACATTTTTGTGAGAAATTAAATGATATGAGAAGGAAGTATAGTTTTTATGATCAAGAGGTTTACATAATTATATAGGCATTAAAGAAGTATAGAAGTGGACATACATATATAAGTAGAGACAAACAAGGCACAAACCATAATAACTCAGATGAATGCAAGTTGCAAAGAAAATAAGAATGTAAAAAATTGATATTTTTATATGCCCTTACATTCCACGTTAGGGAACAATCAAATAAATAGGAGAAATAATATCAAACACCACACAAAAAAAAGGTGGGTTACAAACAAGCTCTGTGAGTTGAAACAAACTCACTTGAAATATAGTTGTTCAAAAAAATTAATCGTAACTCCCTGATGAAGCTTAATAGATGTGAACATGGTTACACCTGAACCCTCCCATAAGATAATGTTAGGGAGAAAAAGTGAACAAGAAAGAAGGGGTCCTTAATACTAGGCCCGATAAGCTACCCAATACAAATAAGAAAAATAAAGAAGGAATTTAGAATGAATCCCCCAACAGACAACTTCACCCAAAACTTTGATCATCACTCAAGAAAATGAGAAGTAAAGGGTTTGGTAAAGATATATGTAATCCGATCAGTAGTAGACACAAACTCCAAATGACTAAGCCCATCCTCAATTAACTTCGAATGAAGTGCATGTGGATCTCAATATGTTTGGTATGTTGATGCTCAATAGGATTATGCACTATTTGAACAATATTCTGATTGTCACAACGAATTATAGTATGATATACCAATGGAAATACAAACCGACCAAGTAACTTCGAAGCTAAAGAATTTCCGACCAGCCTTGACCACACCTCTATACTCTGCCTCAGTGGATGACAAGGTTACTAAATTTGTTTCTTGCATTCTCATGCAATTGGACCAAAGCCAAGGTGAAAGAAGAAACTTTAAGTAGATGTAAAGTGGATACATTACCTATTTCCTAAAGATTTTGTTTGGTACAATAACCATTAAGCATTGCATTTTATTAATAACCAAGGAAAGTTAAATAAGAGGCACATGAAGTGGGTGAAGTACCCATAAGGATAAAAACATGTGTTAAATCATAAGAGTGGAAAATATAACAAAGTGGCTAATGTGCTTAGTTGGTGTAGTTGTTTGTTGACAAAAATGAGAGCGCAAGTTGTGGGTTTTGAATTTATGAAGGAATTGAAGGTGCAAGATTAAGATTTTAGGGAAGTTTGAGAGGCATGTCCAATAACCACAAGTGTTGATATAACACCTTAGTTGGAATATTTTTACACAAATGATTGTTGTTTAAAGGAGGATATGTGTTCATTATGAAAGTATCAATGTGGGAAAACTTGGCAAGAGAGAAACATTGTGAAGGATTAGTAGGTCATTTTGGCTTGGATAAAACCTTATTACATTTAGGGATGTTTATTTTTGTCTAGTTAAGAGTGTAAAGGTGTGAATTTTTATACATGAATGCCACATATTTCATTTGGCTTGAGTAAAATCTCCTAATGTGTGGTTGTACCAACCTTTTCTAATTACAAAGATGCATCGGGAGACATAAATATGGATTTTGTTTTGGGTTTTTCCAGGACACAAAGGGGTGTTGATTCCATTTTTGTAGTGGTGGATATATTTTTAAAGATGACACATTTTATTTTCTTGCAAGAAGACCAATGATGCAACACATATTACAAATATTTTCTTTAGAGAGATTGTGAGATTGCATGGGTTATTGTGTAGTATTATGTCTAATAGGATACAAAATTCATGGGTAATTTTTTGTGAACATTATGGAAGAAGTTGGTTATGCTTTTTTAATTTAATTTAGCATACCATCATGAATTTATGGATAAATGAAATTTGTGAATAAAAGCCTTGGATATTTTCTTAGATGTTTAGTCATAAATAAATAAGGGACTTAGGATTTGGCTATAACATAGACAAAATTTGCTTATTACAATTTAGTAAATAGGAGTACATGGAAAATATCATTCCAAATTCCACCTCCTAACCACCTCTTGTATCTTTCTTCTCTATACTTTTGTTTTCATGTAAATATGCAATATGAAAATTTCAAAATTTCAAGCATGACAACGGACCCAAGTGTCAAAAAAATTTCCTCCTAAGCCTTCCTAAACCCCTCTACGGATTAGTTTACCCCATTTTGGTGTTTATCCTATCCCCTGTAAGTCTTAATATGTGTTTTACTTCCTTCCCAAGTGTCTAAAATGTGTTCATGAGGTCACTCAATCCATTCAATGTAATGTTGTCAAAAGAGGAAATTTGTACTAAGCCTAGAAAGGTTATTCCCTAGCCTATCTAGGGCTGGTGTACACCCTCGGGGTTGATCAAGAAGCCTAAAGTCATATGAAGATGTTATGGAATAGTTTTAAAGGAATTGGAATAGGTTTAGGGATATTTGGGAAAGTTTAGGAGATTTTGGATTAAGAACAGGAAAGCAGGTTTTGGAGGCTTGAGGAGCTTGCAGTGGAAAAAGGTACCTGAACTTCAAAAAAAGATTCAGGAGCTCCTAGGATGAGTCAAGAGACAAAAATATACCTTTGTAAATATAAAAGGATCATCTACATGATGGATTTTTCACATCTTTCACAACACCTAAGTGCTTCTCTGTGCAGACCAATCTCAACAAACTCATCGTGTGGTCCTGAATGAAAAAACAAATTTTTTGGAGAATAAGGCATAATAAAGTCTTTAAAACCATCCCATTGATCAAAATATGTCTTGGGAGTCAAATTTATATAAAATTTCACCTAAAAATACCTCCTACAACTCCGGGAAAGTTGGTTTCATGATTTCAGGAGTTAGTCAAATTTGCAATTGGAAGCTTGATGCATTTTGGTGTTTGGATTGTCCCTAATTGTGCCAAATTTCTATCACATTGGGGAAAAATAAATGTACCCTACCCCTAAATGTAGGCCCCTAGACCCTCACGTGACCATGTTCCTCTTCGACAAGGTGCTAAGTATTAATGTGAGCAACTAAGTTTCTTCCTCCTAACCCTTAGGTGCATTTTTCTACCCCAACTGTCCCAATTTTCGGTGAATTTGGGATAACTGGGATATTAAAATGTGCCCCACTCAAAGGTTCTTCATATGACCCCAAATTTTATCTCTCGGGTTCTCTATCCTTTCTATCATCCCCATCCTCACCAATCATTTCCCGCCACTTGTCAAGCCGAGGGAAGGGAGAAAATTTTCTTGCCACAACTATCCCAGGAAATTGGGGATAGTGGGGAAAATAAATACGTCCCTCCCCCTCCTTAACTCATTTTTTGAAGTCTTTGAGGTTTTGGAGTAGTTGGATTGTAAAGTGAAATTTGGGACATGATCTTCCATAGACGATTCGGGAGCTCGCGAAAATTTAGGAGTCAATAAAATACTCATTAGAAAGCTTGAAGAACCCTCTATATGAAGAAACTATCACATTTTCCACAAGACTTGGTGCTTCTCAGATATCTCGGTTGTGCAGGCAGCACCCCATCATCCCGAGATACAAGGATCAATTTCAGATATTTCTAGGCATAGTTAAAGGATGGAACCATCCCATTGTTCTTGGAATGTTGTTTGGAGTCAAAATCATATAAAATTTCACCAAAAGACCATCTGGAACTCTCCGGGAAATGTGTTCTCAAGTTTCCCATACTTAGTCATTTTTTCAGTTGGATAGGTGGTGGGATTTATCATCCCAAATGTCTAGGAAAGTGGGGAAAATTGGGACACAAAATTTTTCCCATGCCCAGTTGTGCCCTCTGGTCCATCATATGACCTTGGTGAAGCTCCGTGATGCAGTCTAAGCTCTTTTTCACCTCATTCAAACCCTTCTCGTTGACCAATGCGACAACGCCACTTGTCAATCCAAGGGTGAGGGAAAATGGATGATTTTTCTTTTTTCAAAGCTTCAAGCATACACTAATGGATTTCATGATGCATCAACAAAAGGGCAGCAGGGCACATCTTCACTTCTCGAGGTTCCAAAGCGGCGTAATGCACTTGAAAAATTGGAGGGAACAATCCTTAAAAAATCTATTTTCACATGAACTAGTTTTCATGCCATGAAGTCCCTATTTTCAGGGATATGGAGGAATGTGTTTTACATCAAAATTATACTCTCATTTAATAAATCTTCAATTTCTTAAAGATCTAGTAGGTGAAATCATCTAAAATTCGGAGGGAAGGATCTTCAAAAAATCTAGTTTCGTTGAAACTAGTTTTTTAAATGAAGTTACTTATTTTTGAGATATCAAGGACTGATTTTTATTACTATGTTACCCCTTTGCATACTAAAAATATTAATTCACTCAATATTGCAAGTTTGGATCACCCAAAATAGTCAAAAATGGTGCAAAACGAAGGCAGGGCAAAATTGGCAATTTTCCCAAAAATAGCAAGTTTGGAAAAAACAACCGCTAAAAATAGAAAGTTGCTAAAAATAACAATGTATCATCAAAAAAGAGGATGGAGTGTTCCAAAAGGTTTAGAAGGTCATATTTGAGAAAAATAGGTGATATGTCCCAAAATAGCAAGTCTCGATCCTACCTGCTAAAAATAGAAAGTCTCCATTTTGGGTGCAAAAAGTTGCAGATGGCTCCATCTTCACTCATCTTTCTAATTTTTAAACTCTCCACGGGGTTATAGGATGATCTCATAGCTCAAACATAGAAATGAAGCCTCCATAAGGGTCTTGGAATCATCTTCTTGATCTTAGTTATGCCCGAGAACATGGTGAAGTATAACAGAGGAAAGCTCGAATAATTGAGCAACTGGAAAAGATTCAAAGGGTGTCAAGGACTCCATTGATTCATCAGAATAAGTCATCATGATTATCATTTGGGCTTGAAAACATCATCACCTCATCAAGATGAGATGGTTGAAGTGAGAAGGTTGAAAGTCGACTGAGCTGAGCTCGGTGAGTTGGGTGAGTTGGTTGTAGTGAGCGGTTGGCTAATTGGGTGGATTGAGGTAAGTTGAGTTGAGATGAGTTGGAAGTAGTGAGTTTGAGTTGGGATAGTTATGGTGGTGAGATATTAAATAACTCATCCTTTTTCATGAAGAGCCTATGCAAGTGATCCAGGTCAAGCAACCTACGTGAGCTAGTTGAATCGCAATGAGTTTGAGTTGGGCTAGTTGCGGCGGTGAGCTAGTTAAGAAGTCATCTTTTTCATAAAGAGCCTATGCAAGTGAGCCAGGTCAAGCAAGTTGGGTGAGCTGGTTGAATTTAGTGAACCAAATAAGATTAGGCAATCTCAATGAGCTAGTTAGAGTGAACTTAGTGAGCTTAATGAGCCCAGTGAGATAAGGGAGTTGATCATTCAAGCATAAAAGAAATCATCATGAGAAATGCATGCGATCATCTTGAGCTCACATCAGGGGAACTCTCAACAATGTTTCTAAACACTCATTCGGTAATCCAATGTGTCTATACATCAAGAAAAATGAGGAGATTGTGATCATCATCAATAAGCTCTTCATTAAGGGGAGTTTCTTCAACAAATCAATCCCTTTCCCTCCTTCTCTTCTCTCCCTTTCTTATAATTCTTTGTTGTACACAATCATTGTATTTTGTCTTATTCACTTAAGTGACATATTTGTAATTTGTAAAAGTATTCTCTCAAAATTATAAGAGAGATACTAAATTTGTCTCTTCTAGGGGAAATTGAAAGGTCATAGTGGAATATGAACACGAAGAGTCATGTGAGGGAGATGAAAGGTCAATTCATAAGAAGGGATTCTCCATTCCAAAGGATCCAAAAAATTTAGTTCTTGGTAGCAATTTTGAATTGTGGTAGATTGATTGATGCTTTGTATTTCATCACTACACAAGGAATAAAAGCTACATTTCTTCCATTCCACTTTTCCTATGTGTTCTTCTATTTCTCTCTTTTATGCACTTTGCAAGCATAGTGATAAAAAAAAGAGCTTTGTATCTTTGATGAATGGGCCTCAGAGAACTGTGTGTCTATGTGGGTTTTGTTTGTCTCACTAATGGCTTCATTGTTGTTTTCTTCTAATTGAATGTTAAACTACTCCGGTTATTGGGTGTGAACTCTGCAATTGGCCTACTCACAACAATAACCTTCATTTCCTAATTTCTCTCTTTCACCCCTCATCACTGTAATTTCCTCCTTGAACCCCGTACAAGTAATTTTCCACATGTTTAGGGAAGTGTTTATGTGTGATCCCTAGCCTATTTTTCCAACCCACAACATTTATATAGGAGTTTATTAGTTTAGATTAGTTTACATTCAATAATGAGAGCTGCACCATTCAATGCAGAAGGGCATAGCCCCGTGAGTATTGGTGGAAATACCTAATTTGCCATATTGAAAAATTATTTCACCAAATTCTAAAAAATATATATTTTTTTAAAAGACCACCATATGTGATTTTGTGTAAAAATCACCCAATGTGATTTTACAACATAACCCAAAGAAGCATTGTGTAATGGAGATTCCTTGTTTTATAAAAGGCTCCAAAAACTCATAGAAAACTTCGTGTATGTACTTATCCAGGAGAACTTAGGGATGGTATCTATTGGATTATCCCCAGAGACGTGCTAGTCTAAAATCATCATATATAGTTTAAGGATTGTAATTTCTTTTGTATAAAAATGTATTTTGACATGTATCCCCATTAAACATTAAGAGGGTGCTAAAACATGTAATGTTGTTGGGAGCACACTTATTGTGGCATGCCCAACACAAACTCATGTCCATATTAATTTTATAAGATATAAAACTTATAACATAAATTTTTAAAAACTATATGAAACCTTATTAAAATAAAGCTTGGTCGATTAATTAAATTGGTTCAAAGAGTGATTCTGCATAACCTTTCGGTGATTTCCCATGTGGAAATTGTGACAAGTGAAATTGAAATATTTAAATTACCATCATTATGAATAATTCTTGAAATGTAAAATGAGAAATTAGAAGAAATATAGTTTACTAGATTATGACCAGTAATTATAGGCAAGGTATGTAATGGTCAGACATTTGTAAACTATCCAAATATCGGATAATGAATTATTGTTTATGGTTTTTTTAAATCTTTGTGGTTTCCCCATGTTAATCTACGTACAATTACTCATTTATTTTTGGTAGTTTTATTTATGCATTTATCTAATTTCTATCAAAATTCTTACAATCTTATAATCATGTTATTTCTTGTTTATCTATATAGTTTTGACAAACACATCCCTTAAATAACAAGCCTTGATCCCTTTAATGGTCTTCCTCCCCGACTCTTTCTTTAGAGTACTACCCAAAGACTCTTCCAAAATGATATGAAAGTAAAGGGTAGTGTTTATCCTTGCATGAGGCCCTTCAAGTGAAAAAAACCCCGAGGAGAGATATTCACAATAACTAAGAACATATGGGTTGTGCAACATAACATTCATTCATCCATTGTCTTTGTCGTTTTGAAAAACCAAACCACTCCAAAATTTCTATTGAAACATCCCAATTGACTATGTCTAAAGTTTTATATATATATATATATATATATATATATATATATATATATATATATATATCCGAAGAGTGAATACTCGTATGGACAATCGCAATCCCATCTAAAATTTTTGTGACTTTTTAAAAACCTTCTTATTCATTAGAATTAATGGAAGGCAAAATAGTTTTCAACCTATTATCCATAATAAATTGGAGATTATTTTGTACATGTGTATATTGCATATAAGGAGATGGGATGAATCTTATCGAGAAATATTACATTTTCCACTTTAGGTATGTGATCTAAGAGCATCATGTTAAGATCCTTGAAAAACTTTCCAATTTCCCTTAATTCGTCTTTATTTGTGGTGATATCATACTTAAATAGGTCCCATAAATATTCAAAGAAGAAAGAGTGTAAACTATATAGACCTAGAGTAGTATTACTCTTGATTTAAATGAAAACTTTCCTAAATTCTTCTTCCATAACTAGTTCAAGAGGCATCATTTTTACTAAAAGAGATTAGGCGAGGAATGTTGTGAAGCCTTTTCCCTATCCACCATGTCTTTAGAAAAATTATTTTCCGTCTTTTGGTCCCAAGTGATTGAATCCTCCACCATTATTTGCATGCCAAGAAAATTGCACATACGATCTCTATTAGCAAGATATTATCCTCTTGTTTTCTCGTATCCAATTCCAAGTTCAAATTGTCCTCTCATACACTCTAGTTTTTATAACATGACTTGTTTTTGTTTCCCCTTTGTGTTAATGGACATCATTGTCTCATTTTTTGTATACCCATTCCTCCTTCTAATGATAAAAAGGACCCAAGAGCATTCCCCCCTCCTAGTTCTCAATACATTCCTTTCCCTTGAACCCGTGTAGATTTCTAAGAGATTCTTCCATAAAGATCCATTCTAGAAAAAAAGGAAGCTTTCCTAGTCTTGCATTTATTTGGTCCTGATGACTATTGTTAAGACTTTTACTTTATTATTGTGCTATTTTACTATCTTGTCTAATTTATTATTGTGTGATTACAAGTTTACTTATATTATTTGTTTTTGTATATAATTGTTACATTTAAATTTACTTAATACATCACAATCAAATATTACTAATCATTTTTTTTATGTATAATGTCCCGACTAACATTAACATTATAATTATATATGTATACATATAATAATTAAAAGTATTTAATAAAAATAAATTACTTGATTAACTTAAAACTAATATTTTTTCAATACAATTAATAAATTAAATTCACAAGAAGGTTACACTCTAAGTTAGACATAATGTCAAGATTAATGTCACCTTTATGTCAAATGTATATTGTCAAACTTAATGTCTCTGAAGTGGGAACTAGTTTCACAATTAAAGTTAGACTTATATGTGGATTTTAAGGTCACCTTTGTGACAAACCTTAAAGTTACCTTAGAGACAAGCCAAAACATCATTGTAGTGTTGGATCCTAGTGTTGTTGAGGTGACATTAGCAAGTGACACCAAGGCAACTTTAAGGTTTATCACTAGGTCAACCTTTGGGTGTTGTGTTGTATAAAGTGTACAATAGAGACGTACATAGTAATAAAATGAAGTTTCTTGTCCACTTTAAATTCAAATGTAATGATTCGATCTAGATTTTAAAATTTCTTGATTGTGACTTAAAGGCGACTTAAAATCTAACTTAAAATTGTCGATACATGTCGCAATGGATCCAACAGAATATCCTAAGAAAAAAATAAAATTTTGAGATTTAACACAATATCCACGAGCAATATCCGACCCTCGGATGTATAAAGGTATGCAAAATAATATATAGCCTCAAAATATGTGTAATGAATTAATGAATTACACCCAAATGCAACACAAATAACCTAATCACTTTTAGCTAAGAATTGAAAAATACATCATGTCCAAAATTATAATAATTTTTAGTCGATATTTTCTAAATCAAGAATATATTGCATTTGCATATGGTTTAGAGGTGTGTCTCGAATATTACAAGACCAATTGATATTCATATGAATATGAAATGTGGAAATGCATGCTAAGAAGGGATAGTGACACCACTTAGAAATTTGAAAGCAATTGGATATAATTTATCTAAGTGATGTGTGTGACTTAGACATGTATAAGGCATTGTGCATGGTTTAAATTTATGATAAACATGCCTGAAGCTTTTTAGATGATTATGTTTACATCATCTAAATCTTTTATTCATTCAATTCAATCTTAGTGGTACTACACTTATAACCTACTAAATTGATTTTTCTTCTCCTTTCTCTAGGTTGGAAGCAATACCGTATTTTAAAGAAAACAACGATTGTTGAGGGGCATGTGTTGAATGTTTACTATGTTTTTCAACATTGTCTAATCATTAGGCCCATAAATAGTAAAATATACATAACATAATAAATTATATAATTCAAAATGATTTTGTTTATATACAAAAACCTAGGTTATGTGCCAAAATCACCCCACCATAAATATTAACTTTGGAGAATGATATACATTGTCATGAATAATTCATCTCCTTAGAGCTCTTGAGTGTTGAACAATGTTATAGTTTAACATTATCTATTGTAATCTCTATATGATTCTCTACCGGATTCCTTAGATGTAATTGGACTACACTCGAATGTGTATTTCTATACAAATGAAATTCAAATTAAGATCCTTATTTGTGCTTAGTCGACAACAACATGATACAAATTGAAAAGACATCGGGACAAAGGGGACAAGTACACCTCAACTTTAAAAGATATGAAAGGTGATCCACGAAAGTACTATGGGTGCTCTGGACAAAACCATGAACATCAATGACACTTTAGATAATGTACCCACAAACCTAATGAAAGGAAAGAGAAGGGGATCAAAAGAAAAGAGAACAATTCCATATAAGAGAAAACATCAACAACACCTAACCAAGAACTTAAACATAGTCTAGAGAGAAGGGGATCAAAGGAAAATGGAAGATGACCATATATGTGAAAACATTAATAACACTTAATTTAGATTAGAAGAATATATAGGGGACTTAACCCTATAACCTCATGAATCCTCGTTCATAATCTTACCAATTGAATGCAACTTTTTAAAGTCATGGATGCAATAGGCATATCCGACTTGGGGTTGTAAGGCATGTATTTATGGGCAAATTTACAAGTTTTTGGATTATTTAGCCACATATAAGGACAAGGGAAGGTTAAGCATACAAACATATTCATCACACAACAAATCATCCATTATGTTAGTAAGAGGGTCACTTTTATTATAACATCCCCCTAATTGTTTTTTTCACATAATGATACATATGATCATGGAGATATATCAAAATTAAATAGCTAAACATTTTTGTATGAGAGCTAATCTCTTCCATTTATAACAAATCTTTGGATTTTGACATCGATTTATTACAAGTTGTGATAAAATTAGGTGTCGATTTAAGAGATAATATGTATGCCATTTGACTTTTACAATTTATAATACACGTAAAAATAATATTTTGTATTAATTATTAAAAATAATTAAAATAATTTAAATTATACATTTAAGACTCAATGCAAATAAATGGCTTTTAAATTTTAAGTTGAAATATAAAATATAAAATTATAAAATTAAAGGTCTACCATTTTTATATATTTAACATAATATAAACATCATAAAGTGGCTTTGCACAATGATATCTTGAGACTAAAATGTAGGGTCGATAAGAATATTAGTCAATTAAAGAAAACTAGTACACGGAGTACCATTCTTTTTAGTAAAAAATATTGCAATATTGATATCATCCACATTTAACTAATCAATTAGTTTCCTTCTTCGATTACTAGAGTTAGTATATTAATTTCATAATTGATCATAGATTCAATATTTTTTCCGTAAAAATCAATGCTACACTAATAATGTCTATAAACCATAAATACTATTAAATTTTATGAGAGAACATTAACACACTATTTCAAATTATAATTAAAAACAAAATTATTGCAAAAAAAATTATGGAAGGGACTCACTTGTGCCTTCCACCTTTTAGCCTTCCAAGTTCCATATTTGAATATCAACTTGTTTAATATATATTTATAAGAAATAAAACAAATAGAAATCAATTACAAATAAAAGCTAAATATATCTAATTTATAATTAAAATTAACATATGTTGTTAATAAAATATTAAAATAAATTTATTATTTTATTCACATTTCAAATTTTTTATTTTGACGATCTATTTCTCAAATTCACAATGTTTAATTATTAATTTATTAGTTTTCTTAATTATTTTAAATTTAATATGATGAAATTTGAAAGTGCATATATTGAGATTCTATATATACAATATGTATATGTATACACATGTGTTTATTATTACGTCGAGAGAGGTACAATGGCAATCAAGACTGCAATGGAATAAGTTGTTCATTACGTTGAGAGGGGTATAATGACAATGAAAATTAATACGTTGAGTTGTTCACTTTTATTCTCGATATTAAATTTGACTCTCATTTGATTGTCATGTGACAAATTATCCATAAATTTGACTTCTTATTAGAGTGTTTCTTAAATGTTTTTTTCTTTTTTCTTGGAGTAATAGTAATGTTTGAACCCTTTTCTTTTGAATAGATTTTGGGAGAACGATATAATGGCATAACTAAATTGATATCATTTGCCACAAATTAATAGGAAATCGATTGAAAATTTAATAAAGTTATTGATTAATGTGGTATGCAAAAATCTAAGCTAAAAACCTTGAAATTAATATGTATTGATATATATCATATAAATACATTTTATTATAATAAATTTATTATATTGTATTTATTTAATAATTTTTAATATACTTATAATACACTAAAATAGTTAGATAGGTGCCTAGAAATTAATTTCTCTCAATACATTTTAAATAGATGTATTTAGAGTTAAATTGATGACCGCCTATCCCCTCTGTCAAACAATTTTTATGTGATAGTAAATTTCAAAAATTTTCCTTCAAAAATGTAAAATTGTGTTATGATGATTAGATAAGTCTATCATTCAAATTATGTCTCCGTGTTCATGATAATTACATGCCATTTGAGAAAGTAACTTTGGATGACAACCCATATATTTTGCAGATAACATTTTAGGGATTTCTACCAAATGTTATCCATATCCGTAGGTGAGATATGGTTGGATTTTATGTGGGTTAAATGGCTATTACTTTAGTATTGATCAACTCCACGAAACTCTTTTTTCTACCATCCACGTCAATCATCTCATCATCTGCGTGCTCTCTCTATCAAAGTTATGTGGTAGTCTATGTAGTGGACACATGCATCTTTGAGCAGTGTGACAGACCTTCTATTCATCTGATCCATTTGTGAACAGATCATACCACATCGTGTACCATTTTTGTCTTGCATTCAATCATTTTCACCCATGTATTCACAGTCTGTATAAAACAAGTTAGATCAGTGTAAGATTAATTGTTTAATGTTAATGTTTTAGATAGCTGAGTTGAAAATTTTATTACGTAGTGTGCAGGAAGCTTGTTTTTTAAGTCTTTTGTGATATTTGTATTTAGTCTTTTTTAAAATTATGAATCCACACAAAACTATTGCTTAGAAAAACTATGGCCATGACAGCTCTGGTTGGACTGCATGTATCTCCTCTTCTTTCATCCCCTTTTGTTTCCAAGATCACTATAACATGCCTTCCTTCAAATACCCTCAAGCACAACTATACAAAATTCCTCATACCCAATTCAGACAAAAATGAAGGCAATGAGGATAGCTATCATTTGAGGCCAATTAAGGCCAAGAAGAATCCCTAGCTAGACCCATTTGATTATGGGGAGGACCCAAATATGGAATATGGGGATCTCTATTCAGATGGGAAGTAGGATGCAGAGTATCCAAGGCCTCCCTGATGACCCAGATAATAAATTTGGGTTTCTTTAGTTTCCCAAGGGCTACAATGTTGAAATTGCTTCACTTGGTGGAATGTTGAGGGGTGATGTCAGAGTCTGTTGTTGCATGGTGACCGGTGGTGTTTATGAGAACTTGTTGTTTTTCCCTATCATACAACTGCTTAAGGACAGGTACAATGTATTTTTGTGGCCCTTTTAAGTTTACAAAGTGGCTTTTTTTTAAAAGATGTTTTGAACGTAGGTTTCCAGTTAGCAAGTTCTTTTATGTTAAATTTAACGTACATAAAAATATTAGATTCATCAAACAGTCACCAAGAAACTTTGGACCCCATACCCATATCCATATGTTCTGGTAAGTATCTCACTTCTCATGGTAACTATAGGAACCTAACTCTGCCTCTCCTAGTGACTGTGATTAATAGTAAATCTACACACTTAATCATTTACAACAGGATCCTATTTCAAAATGTACCCTTATTCATATACTCCCCTGCCCTATTTCAAAATGATGTCCCCATCCTTGCCCTCTTTTCTCGTCAACATATCTTATGTCTCCTGGTGACTTACATGTTTTCCTTAAAAATTTCTAATTTTTTGACTTGAAAAATTTGGCCTATCATTCTGCTGCAATTTGTTTTCCATCCCTTATCATTTTCCCTGTCATCACAGGTATCCTGGGTCAAGATAGATATAATTGCCACTGCAAAGGGCAAGCAAACTTATGAAATGAATAAAAATGATAGATATGCTAATGTTTATGATGTTGAACAAGAATTTTTTGTACCTTCAGTCTATGTGGGGATAGTTGGCAAGCTTAAGGTAGGCCTAAAGGACTTATGAACTTTATTTCTCTTGTGAAAATTGAGTTCGTAAAATAGGTTTCACTGATCCAAAAAGGATGGAGGCAGGTTCTCTCTAAACCTAGAACAAATATAGTCCATGGAAAACTACAAAACATTCTAGCCTTCATTAAATTAGTATATACAGATAAGTACAAGGTTATTTTATCAGGAAAAAAATGAGTGGCATGGTAGCTCTAATAAATTAATCCTTAGGCCATAGACTCAATTCAAAATGAGAAAAGATTGTTCATAAACCCAGGAAACAAAGAAATTTACTCATGCATTGGTTGCCACTGTGCGAGCATTCAGTGGAGGTTGGTGCTAAGCCTCTCCCGCGTCCTATCCAGTTCGAGGCTCGCCTGGAACCGACTCCTTTCCACATGCATTAATATCGTCTTCTTTATTATCCTCCACCATGAAGTGTAGAATTTGGGGAAGCTGGCTGTCAGCGGGTCAAATACCAGCCAGTTGATGTCGGTCTGGTCCTAAACCAACTTTGTTTGCTTCTTGACTCAGCCCTCAGAGTGTTCGAAGACCCAACTATGGAGTATAAGGCTACTTGCTTAGCGTGCATTGAATATTTCCTAAATAAGCAACGAGCTCCTCTAGGTTATTAAACTCCAGAGAAACTTTCTCATCTGGACTTTGAATTTACAACAAGAGATTAGATATTATTTTACTTCATGTAAAATAACTTTCTATAGCAATATGTTTAAAATCTGCATGATTTTTACATTTTCACAGATGATACATAATGTCTCTTTTAACAATTTACCAAATTTTAGCAATGCATGCATGCCAATTGATTAAATCCCCAATGAGATAAACTTTCCATTACACTGGTTTTAGGAGATATGGCTTGAAAAATTCCAGATTACGAACCTTAGATAAAGAAAAATTTCCATTATTTGCATCATTGAATTTGTTTAGTTTTCTCTTTTGGATGTCCTTTGGCTTAGACGTTATCTCTAAGGGGATATGTTCCACTAAAGGTTGAACAAGACTTGCACCTGTCATCATCATTTTGCTTCACTTATCATAGGAGTAGGGTATACTGCAGGTGGAACCCTGGTGGGAAGAATGAAACCCTATCAAACACCCATGAGCCATTGCCCTGTGGGAAAATTTGAATTGTTTTTAAAACAATGTTGCCAACAAAGACACCAAGCGTTTCTATTCTAGAACATTATGTGTACATATTATTGCATATTGAATAAATACCAAAACTCCCAGTAATGCATTTTGTATCAGTGGAATTGAGACTCTTTTTTTTTTTGAAAGGAAACTCAGTCATAGAATTCTCATGTTTGTTTATCCAAAAATCCATTTTTGCTCCAAATACTCCCAAGTGCCACCTTAATTGAAGGCATATAAGATTTTGATGAAATAACTTATTAATCCTAAGAGGGTCAAATATACGAGTTTATTTCCCTCATAAATATCACCATGCCGAGTCAGATTATACCTATAATCACGTATTAATTTAGGCATAAAAGGCTTGGTTTTATAGCAGTAACTTTCACCAATTGAGTTAGGTTTAATCAGATGGTTGGATAACTTTACACAGCTAAAGTGTGATCTAAATGTGTATTTTGATTTGAATCAACTACTCACAACGATGAAGGTAATCTGATTTCCTTAGAAGCCTTAAATCAAATGTTCATAGCGATGAAAGTAACTTGATTGCCTTAGAAGCCTTCGTTTCGATCTCCTTCATGTATATTTTGTGTTGTTGATCGATCATGTATAATTATAGAAGGGTTCTGTCAAGCACATTAAACTTGTATATATAATACACCCGTGGTCTAATGAGTCTAGCAATATTATGTTATTGCTTTTACAAGAATTTGTCCTCAATCACTATTAAGGGAGCAATTTTGATAGAGATGAGATATATTATAAATTTAGATACATTGTGAGTTTAGTTATTTTTTATTTTTTGGAGCTAGCCAACTGTTTCACCTTTTCCACATTGGGAGGATAACTTCTTCCACCTGTTTCTTTGTGAAGTTTTGAAAGATATGATTTGCAATTTTAATTTTCTTGCTAATAATAGATGATGTTGTAAATGGCTCTATTTCTTTTACAGAAACCTCTCCCTGTCATTAAAAACTTTTCAAGGTTTCCTCCAGATAGGTGTAGATATAACCAAAGATTTTCTCTGCGAACCAATTCAGTTTTGTTACTTATGGTTTTTGGATATCAGCAATTAACTTATGCAAATAATAATATTCCCTCAACTTCGTAGGAAATCCCGATCACTTTGTGGAATGTACTCTGAGCCACCAAAAGGTAAAATTGTAGTAGTTGTCTTTTAAATTGTACTCTAACCAAGAAGAATGGGGAGTTAAGACTAATTTCACTTAACCAAAACAACCCATCGTAAATACTAGTCTCTACTTTGATAGCACCTCCACCATTTAGACATTTTTGGTTTTCCGTTTGTAGAAGGACACAAACATGAAAGAGCAAAAAGAGAATATCTTTGCTGAAATTAGGTCTTTCCCTAGAAACCCAATACTTACCTTACCTCTCCATGCATTATTATATGTTGTTTGTTGTTTATTTATATGGTAAAGAGCCTTTGCCTTGCGTTTGATTATAGTGAACTTCATTGAAACAACAACAATTTTTTGTATTATAATAATTTTTTTTTTTGGGGTCAATAAAGGTCAATAGATGAGATCATGTAAATGATTCAACTGTGGTAAAACAAGGGCATTCACAGAAGTACCTAAAACAATGGTTAAAACCGCAACAGATTGAGAATATGAGATGAGTTTGGGTCATATAAGATCAAAAAATGTAGTGGTAGCATCTCCACTAGCAAGTAAGACTAAGAGTTTTTAGTAAAAATGTTTTCATAAATCTTAGTACTCTAAAAATGCATTCTATAAACTATAGAGACTTATTTTTTTGAGATGAATCTATATTCCTACACTTACAAAATCAATCACACCCCTTATCAACTTCAACTTCATAACAAAGATAATAACTACCCCTCTAAATCAAATAACATATACCATTTGGCGTTCACATTTGCATTATACACATCCGATTGCTAGTTTTTAATAATTCTTTAATATACTTATAATACACTAAAATAGTTAGATAGACGCTAAAAATTAATTTCTCTCAATACATTTTAGATAGATGTATTTAGGAGTTAAATTGACAAACCGCCTATGCCTGTCAAACAATTTTTATGTGACATTAAATTTCAAAAATTTCCCTTCAAAAATGTAAAATTGTGTTATTTTTATATTTTTAATAAGAACTAGCAATCGCATGTGTTTCATGAGATGTGAACACCGAACGATATATGTTATTTGATTTAGAGGTATAGTTATTACTTTTGTACTTGATGTTGATAAGGGGTTTGATTGATGTTGTAATTGTAGAAATATAGTTGATCCACTTAATTTGAAGGTTGTTTCTACATTTCAAACTTGTTATAAATTTGTACATGATTACATGTGATACTGTTTTCGATAATTAATTAATTTTATAGTTGATGTTGTTAGTTTTGCATCGGTTGTTCAATTGGTGTTTTGTTGGAGAAACTTTTATTATGCAATTGATGATGGGTGTGATTGATAGTTATAGTGTATGACTTTAGTTGAAACATTACATTGAAATGTTGTATGTGTACATTTAATTATGTTACAGATTCGTACATTTAAAGTTGCATATCATATTTGAAAACATCAAATAAATGAAGGTATACGTACACATAATGAGACGTGTATACATTTGCAGTTTTTATATCATGAATGGTAGTCTTTAGTGGGCAATTTTAGTTTCAATAAACATGATTACATTTTATACCCCTTGAACGACTATGCCACTTTGGAAAGAAGAAGTGTTGAGTATAGCAAAGTAGTGAAGGTGCTTTATTAAAGCAGAGAGGGTAGTATTTATGATGGGTTGAGTGATAGTAGTCTTGCTTCCTCCTTTCTTCTTGCTCCGAGTGTTGGTACGTGTGCCATATTTGAGTATCTCTCGAATGAAAAAGAAGGTGAAATGCGCAAATTTGCAAACGAGGGAACTCTAGAGAAAGTTGTGAAAGTCAGACCCTACCTTTCAGTGGTTCCAATGTCGATGGTTGTTTGTGCAAAGTAAGTCCTGCGACTTGTGGATAGTTAATCCCCAGGCCATTTTAATCGGCAATTTTCATCGATTCCCTCTTAAAATAGGTTTTATGGGAATATGTAACGGGTTGGAGGGATCCCAACATGGGCCATTGTATCTATCAAATTTGACAACAAATAAAGGTAATGTTGGTGGTTGCATTGATGCGTCGTAGACAATGTTGATGATTGTTCTTGTAGTACCATTCACGAGGCCTGCGTCAACCCATAGATTTGCAATAAGCATGATTTTTGGGTCCTTGCTTAGATCTGTTGGTTGGCAATTCTTCAGTAGTTGTATTTGATGGCAAGATTGGAATGTCAGGGGATCGTAGGTTGTTGGTCGTTGTAAGTTGAAAGATATTAGAGATTTAATTATCTCTGTCGGATATATACTCCCACAATACATACATGGAATATTTGGAATGAGTTACAGTTTATTTCAAAAACACTTATAAACTAACCACTACAAGCTATTTTTTAAAATCAAATTTCTTGCTTTTTGCTTGTGCAATTTTCTTTGCACGTTTCTTGTAGTTTTTCCAGTTGCAGATGCCTCAATTGGAATTCCCATTCTCCTCAATTTGTGGGGTGGTTCATATTTCAGTGCATCTTTGTTTGAATCATAAATCAAGTAGAAGCCTCGTGAATGATCTCCAATCGTTCAATTTTGGAGAGAAAAATTGGGGATGTTGGCATCAAGTGGAGGCGATCTCTGATCATTTTGGCTATCATTGTTTTAGGTGGTTTTAGTTGCCTACAATGTAAAACATTAACAACACATTGAATACGCTTAAACTCTTCCTCCCTCTGCAAGTGAGGCATAGTTAATGTCAATCTCGTTGTGGGGAGGGGAATTGTGTTTCTAGTCTGCATCATATTAAATTGGAGAGGGAAAATAAGTAGGTTAGTCCACCAAGATGTTCTTAGGTATGACGGGTAGCTTTAAAAGCCTTGTCGTTGATCAGTCTAATGTCTAACTTGGGACGCTTCGAAATGGCCTCATTGGGGAACGAGCCCCTCAAGACATAACGAATCCTATCATTGATGAAGGCACGTGCCCCCACATGTCACTTCAGAAAAAGGATTGGAGTCTAAATATAAATGTAACAATCAAAAGAAAATAACATGAAAGCACTCTACAATAATTTTTTAAACCATAACATGCAATAAACAAAACAAATGAATAAATACTTGAATCAATATTGAAACCCACCTCAAGTTTGTTTAGAGATGATGCTCTCTTCTTTACCGCGGGAGAATGAGAATCACAAATACCCTACAAAAAAGTGAAAAAAGAAGTTAATAAAACTAAATATATCTACATTTATTCAATTAGTTACAACAAAACCAAAAAGATTATAAAGAGTTATTAAAAATTGTATATTAGTAGAGGCCATGTTAGTGCTTTGTAAATGATGAGGGAATTGCAAAAATAAGGTAATACTTCAGACATATATTCTTGTTGTATGTTTTGTATCAAGCTGGATATTTTAAAAATGATGTTCACTCTGCAGTGAAAATTTGCACACCATTTAAGCATCACTCTGCTTTTAAAGGAAACTCTTGTATAGGGAGGTTTGATGTTATCCCCATCCAGGTTAGGGAATCTAGTGGTTGGACTCATGATCTTGAAATATACACTAGACAATAAAGCTCCTATATCTATCTAAAAAAACAATAAAGCTCATATGAAGGGAAAAACATATAATTGGCTACTTGAAACCCACTATTAACATTTATTCTAAAGCGTTGATAACACAGTGAGCTCAGTCACAAGAGTTGTGCAATGGAAATTTCAAACACTTATGTGAGGAAGTAAAGTAAGAACCAAAGTAATGTAGAAGTGAAGGCCATTAATATCTTATATTTGATTAGAATGAAAAAATGAGTACAATAACACCATGATGGCAATTTTTCACCTGAGACATCTGATACACAATTGTAATGAAGACAAGAGTACAAATACAAAATGATGATTGTTTTTTGCCTTAAAATTCTAACTTTAAAATTTGATGGAAGATTTTCATCCAAGGTAAGGGCACCTATATTGCTTCACCCAATACAAGAAAATTAGAAATGTTGGAATGGAGAATCTAAACACAAAAGATCTAAGATTTACATAGAAGTCCATCAAAAATTGCTTCAAGCAAATATGTTTGTTTGCATTTTAATTGTCATCATTTTCCTACATCAGTTTATGCCAACATTTTGAGAAGAACGCCAAACAAAAAAACATCTCATTGTACCCATTCAAACAATACAAATGTGGACGAAAACTTTGATTTGTGTCATCAAGACTTTGACCTGTAAGTGCCTTGCTGATGAAATTCGAATAAATTCATAATGCTAATATCAATGGATATGCAAGTAGTAGTAGGCGATATCGAGCCATATAGATAAAGAAAAGTACCTTGTGGAGGATTATTTCATTATCTCCATAGCACCATATTGGGAGTAGACTCCATTACAAACAAAACTACATATGATAATGGTAGATTTGTATTGACTTTATTGACAAGAGAAAAACTACATATCATGGCCCGTCTCTCTATATGGTATTTGGCAGTAGCTCCTATATCTATCTAAAAAAACAATAAAGCTCATATGAAGGGAAAAACATATAATTGGCTACTTGAAACCCACTTTTAACATTTATTCTAAAGTGTTGATAACACAATGAGCTCAGTCACAAGAGTTGTGCAATGGAAATTTCAAACACTTATGTGAGGAAGTAAAGTAAGAACCAAAGTAATGTAGAAGTGAAGGCCATTAATATCTTATATTTGATTAGAATGAAAACACGAGTACAATAACACCATGATGGCAGTTTTTCACCTGAGACATTTGATACACAATTGCAATGAAGACAAGAGTACAAATACAAAATGATGGCAGTTTTTTGCCTTAAAACTCTAACTTTAAAATTTGATGGAAGATTTTCATCCAAGGTAAGGGTGCCTATATTGCTTCACCCAATACAAGAAAATTAGAAATGTTGGAATGGAGAATCTAAACACAAAAGATATAAGATTTACATAGAAGTCCATCAAAAATTGCTTCAAACAAATATGTTTGTTTGCATTTTAATTGTCATCATTTTCCTACATCATTTTATGTCAACATTTTGAGAAGAACACCAAACAAAAAAACATCTCATTGTACCCATTCAAACAATACAAATGTGGATGAAAACTTTGATTTGTGTCATCAAGAATTTGACATGTAAGTGCCTTGCTGATGAAATTAGAATAAATTCATAATGCTAATATCAATGGATATGCAAGTAGTAGCTGATATCAGAGCCCTATAGATAAAGAAAAGTACCTTGTGGAGGATTATTTCGTTATCTCCATAGCACCATATTGGGAGTAGACTCCATTACAAACAAAAACTACATATGATAATGGTAGACTGTATTGACTATTGTACAAGAGAAAAACTACATATCATGGCCCGTCTCTCTATATGGTATTTGGCAGTAGCTCCTATATCTATCTAAAAAAACAATAAAGCTCATATGAAGGGAAAAACATATAATTGGCTACTTGAAACCCACTTTTAACATTTATTCTAAAGCGTTGATAACACAATGAGCTCAGTCACAAGAGTTATGCAATGGAAATTTCAAACACTTATGTGAGGAAGTAAAGTAAGAACCAAAGTAATGTAGAAGTGAAGGCCATTAATATCTTATATTTGATTAGAATGAAAACACAAGTACAATAACACCATGATGGCAGTTTTTCACCTTAAGGGGCCAAACTTTCTCGTTTTTGATGATCGTGACACTTTATTTGTCTTGTTTAGACATTGGTTTATTTTTGGATCTTCATACCTATGTGATTGTATCAGTCCATTTCTTTGCAATGTGGAATGTTTGTACACCTCTTGATATAGTTTCTATGGTTTAAGATTACCTCTTGTGTTTAATGTTGATATAGTGTTTTATGTTAACCCCATTTTGGCCTATGACATTTTATTGACTTGGGATGTTGTGCTTGGGCTAAGGAGGGATTAGAACACCTAATCTTAATGTATTAATGCTTTATCTTACACCTGCCATATGATTCATATCATATCTTGAAACAACATGACACTTGTCCCTTTCAAATCTTCGTAGCCTTTTACTGGTTTCTTATATACAAAGTTTATTTCAATTCAAGCTCAGTAGATAGGTATTTTGAAGGAGTATGATGGACTTCTACAAAAAGATGGATTATGCATAGGCAGGATGGTTTTTGTTAATTTCAGTATAGAAATATTACATACACATCTAATTCCCTCGGGGTCTTTTGCGTATCTCGTGATGCCACCTAAAATTTTCATCCGAGTTGGTTTTGGAAGGGTATTCATTTTGTTTCTTCAATATAAATTATAATGGAATTAGAGTGCAAGTTAGTATTCTGTTCTCTTCAATTCTCACAACAGATATCCTATTGTAATTACCCTGGCGCAATTTACAAAAATAAAACAGAATTCAAAATGTCTCTAAATATATCCTATTGTTTCCCTTTTGTTTTTCTTGAATAAGGATAAGCAAATATCTTACCTCACAACAAATAATTCTAACGTTTCCTTTCCCAAGATTAGAATAGAAAACGAATCACTCCAATAGTTTCTTGTTTAAAAAACACGGCATTGCAAAGATTTACCTCGCTGGCACAGGTCACGTGGCAGCCTTAGCGAACTCCTCCTGTCTGCATACCCTCGCTCGCCACTATAAACTCATGTCATCACCTTCCCAATTCCAAAGAAAGGAAAAAACAAATCCCTATTCATTCGTGTGTAGTCTGCATGTAAGCGACTTCTTCTAGCTGCATACACATACTCGCCAAGCTCGGAAGATTCGCTGTGGGTAGGGCAAAGGAGGCCTCGACCTAAACACTCTCAGAGCCACCATGGTGAGTTTTAATCCACGCTCATCTTCGTATTTGCAGGAGAAGGCACTGCCATGGCGTTCAGAAGAAAAAGCAAAATTTTCTAAAAACGACGTGCAAACAACAGTCAAATTTAATCCCTTTGGAAAAACGTCTAAAAGGCCGTCAAATTTAGCATCATGCAGAAATGTCCGGAGGTCCTCTACCATAGGGGGAACGCCTTCGGCGTAATTATAAAAGGTTGTTCTATATATATTTAACTATATCTAAAATATATTTGTATAGTTTACCAATAAATATGTATAAAAATTGACGGACCATACCCTAAATTTGAAAGTCGAATGTTAAAGTCTTAAAAGCCGTCAAATTTAACCCTGACATGTATTCAAGACGTCTACGTTAATATGTACACGTACATACAATTTGAACATACATATCATTTGGACACCATGTCAATCATATTTTAAAAGTGGTTGTATTTTAACGTCCAAAATGATAAAATACGTCTGTACACCCTGCAAAATCCAGCACTTGAACGCACTGAATACAATTACCTAGACAATACACCGAAGCGGTGTAATTTAACAACCAAAAATTGCCTAGCTGCGTGGAATTTGATGCATTATCTGGGTAGTTGTTGCAATTTGGGAAACTCAGACATCATTAGCGCCAGTTCAATTTATCAGCTTATATAGCCTAACTATTCATTCAGTTGCATACAAAATTTATCCCGCCACAATCGCATTTTCACAGGATCACAACTGTGCAGGATATTGAGTAAGGTTTTGCTGATATTTTTGGAAGAGAGAATGGCATTAAGAGCCAGCAGATTGCTGTTAATGGCAGCTGCCAAACCCCAGCGTGCCCGTGCTTCTGCCGAAAAGCTTTCCACAAAAGCGCCTAAAAATGAAGCAAACCCTAACCCTAACCCCGACAAAAGAGATAAATCAGGCATTACGGCTCCCTACCCCGTTTCTCCTGAAATGGGAAGGTTCTTCGGCGTCTCTGAGATCTCCCGAACTCAAGCCGTGAAAAAAATATGGGAATACATCAAGGAGAACAATCTTCAGGTCATTTTTCTTTTCCCTCGGTTTCTATTTATTTGAAGTTTTGTGTTTGTATTTATGATTTCACATTCTTTTTTATAAGGTTCGTGTTTATATTTGTGATTTTTTCCCGTGGATATAAGCTAGGTGTGGGAATGTTTTCTGCATTTTATTCAAAGCTTATTAAGTGCTTTTGATAGGAGGTTTGAACTTGTAGTACATTCTACCCCAAATGGATATACACGCTTGATAGCTGGTGAAGGGATTTGAACTGCGGCCTTCCTGTTGGCCTTTTAACGTCACACCACTTTTATTGTGTAAGGTTGGTTGAAGTTTTGAATAAGGTAAAGGTAGTTTCTTAGGGTTACCATTAAGACGGTTTCCTTATGGAAGCTTACAAGGGGATTGTTTTCCATTTATAGTATATATTATTAAATTTTTGCAGTTCTTGTGAACAAGCTCAGTAGTAAAGTTATTTGTTTTCTTTTGGGGCACAAAACCAGTTTGGAGTATGAAACTGTCCTTGTGGAAGCTTTTAAGGAAATTGTTTTTGTTTTTCATTTACCTTTGAAATTGTTTACTCCTAGATTTTGGCTTCATGACCATGCTCACCAGTAAACTGTAACTTGCCTATCCCCCATCGTTAAGTCGTCCACCCAGTTTTTATTGTTCCTGCCATGAATTCTTAGTGGTCTTGTTTTGCTTTCTTTTATTTTTTGTGGGGGCCGGAAGGATTTGTGTTGGTTTAATGCAACAATAGGTTGTTGGGGCAGAGGCTTGTGGGGGAGGGGCTCACCATCATAACAGGTGAAAACAGCAAGAAATATGTACATTTAAGAAATTATTTCCTCGGGCTCTCTTTTTTAGAGTATCCTTTTTGCTCCTGAAGAGGGGTCAAGAAGTAAACCAAAGTAGTACATTATAAAATTTATTGCCAAAGAATAGTCTGCATGCAGGATAATTTTCTTTATATTTCTCTCCAGGGATATAGTTGTATTTTGCATGCAGTCCCTATGTTTCATATCGACAAGTACCATAACACTGTGTCGAGTTCCCAGCAGGATGGTCTGTCTCATAAGAGGAAGTGGGTTGTTTGCAGAAATTGCTTAAATACCATAGTTACGTAACTCTTGGGGATGGGGTATGGGGTTTCTGGGGCAGCAAAAAAATTCCCAAGTTCTGGGATGGCAGGGGGACTGCTATTAGGATAATATATAAAAATAATATTAAGATTTTTAAATCTATTCAATAGAATTTAGGGATTTAAACTGTATATAATGTATTTTAGGTACTGTCAAGATTATAATTCATTTTTTTAAAGTAAAATAACAGTTTTTGAAAGTAAAAAGTAAAAACAGCAAAAAAATAATAATTTAAAAAAAAAAGTGGATGGCCCCTCCAAGTCCATGAGTCCCGGACGTCACCTAAATCTAGGAGAAGTGTCCTCGCGTAACATTGTTAAATACTGTTTTGGCTGGGTTGCAGATTTGCAAGTACCATGCCTTGGTCATTGGCAGAACAGACTGACACCCACAAGCTTAGAATTTGTCTAAAAGCTTAGGCAGGGATCCCATTGGCAGGATAACTATTATTATACTTGTGTCCCAGGTCCTTTCAACACATTCAGTGTTGAAACTGCAATATACGGGTCTTTTCCTTTACATGTAAATGGGCGACTGTTAGGAAAGGGTTTTTTTCTGTAAGGGCTAGTGGTGGGAAGTTAAGGATTTGAATTGGAAACATTGCCAAATGTAAGCTGCATGTAACTTTTCCTCAATCCTGCAGTTTGATTCAAAACATTCAACTGTAATCATTGCTGTAGATTCAAAAATGCCATGGCAGAGCTAAAAATCTAATTTAGCACAGGAAGATTTCCTGAAAAATGTTTCAGTATTTCCTTAGAAGCTGCTGCTGGGAAAACTGTGACATGGCCTCTCCATGGGATTAGTGGGCCAGAATTAACTTATTAGACAGGATTGTCTTTACACGTTGAAGTGTCTGCTCAATTATTTGCTATACATCCGACTTGTGTTAACCATGATAATTGATTTGCTAAGAAAATGATTCAACTAGAACATTATCCAAAATTCTGGATTCATGGATGGAGAAGAAATTAATACTTCAAGATAGTCGAGGTCAACTACTCCAATCTAAGAGGACACTCAAACTATGCTAGTCTTATTTTAAATTTTTTCTATTTTTTTAATTCTGATTTGTTTTACTGTTTACCTTTGAAATATATTTTTTTAAATGAAACTACCCTATTAGAACATTACCCAGAAGTTTGGATGGACAAGAAACTAAGAATTCTAAACAACCTACATTGACCTTATTTCTGTAAATTATATTGGTTTTACTTTCATCTGACACAGGAATGGGTCCTTTTTTGGTTTCTCTAACAACACCTTGATCAAATGGTACCTGCATCTGGAGGCATGGGCCATAGTCTTTCCAATTTCATATGCCTCACAAGGGGCGCTGAATCGGAATGTGAGACTGGGTCAACTACACTTTCTGGGGTTGCTGGATCCTTTTTGTCACACTTTGAACATGTTGGAAAGTTTTTATGATTTATCTTCCGCTGCCTTGCTCTATAGTAATAGCGTCTCCTTAGATCAAAGAATCTGCTCAGATTTCTCAGTTCTGATTTAATTTCTCCTTAGAGGTCCAAGAGTATCCTTTTCTTTTCTGGTCTACCAATTTCTTTGATAAGTGCTTTTATTCTTCCAGTTCCCACAAGCATACGATCTCTGTACTTTCTCTTTTAGAATTTGGATTCACATGGCATTCACATTCTATAGCTGTCAATAGCTTTCTGTTCTCTGACTATATACAAACTTCGTTATATTTTCTATAGGTGACAAGGACTACTATGAATAACTGAACTTTAAAAAGGTAACATTTCCCTGTTTAATCATGGACTAGTGACTAACCAATTACACTGTATGATAATGACAATGTCTGCTGCAAGAGCTGTTCATTATTGATGCCCACGGTGGAGAATTTGTTGGAACTGATTGACTAAATTTAGTAATGTGCAACCACTTAGCTGTTTGAGTGGAGTTGTTAAGCTTAGCTGGCAGACAACTGGTAGTTTAGTCTTTATTTAGTTAATAAATTCCTAACTTTTGGGGCAGTTAGCTGCCGTAGAAGCTGGGGCTTTAGTTAAGAGTTCTTATTTATTTTCTGTTGGAGGACTTCTTGGTAGGGAAGGGAAAGGATACTCAGGAAGAGTAAAGCCTTTTATTGGTGGACTGTTTTGAACTGGACAGTCAGTGCTATTCTTTGAACTGACTGATTTTTGTAGTGGATTTTTATCATCATAGATTTTTGAATTAATGCAGAAGACTGTTGTTTTTGTTAGATCCCTTCCCTCATTCCTTTTCTGCTGTTTTCTTTCATTTTAAAGTTCAGATTGCAGGTATTTGTTTATACTGCAAGTTGTTGCAGGTGTGTGGCCTGCATCAATTATGTATGCCGTGTCCATCTTTTTAATTCAACATTGAGGCTTTTAGTATTTTAATATGAGAGAGGTGGGTGAACTAGTTTTCTTGTGTAATTTTCTTGCTACAGATACAAGCTTCCTATTTACTTTCAATCTCTATTCATATCCTATGGACTTGCTGTTCTGCTAAAGGTTCCTGAAGAAAGAGGTACAAGCCTGAGTTCCTACACATCTTAATATTGACACACATGAATATCTTGGGAAAATGAAGAAATAGAAACATCCTCCTGTAGTTAAAAACTTGTTTTAAGAAGCCTAGACCAAAATTGTACTGAAGAGATTTACAAACTGCTATTTCCCATCATATACTTGAATTGGGAACTCATCTTTACATATTGGGGCCTCCTCCTACTAACATTCTGAACCTGTCATAAAGTTCAGGCTTGAAAATTTAGTAGTCCCTTGAAACATTTACATAGCCCCAGCTTTACTTTCCAGTAGCTTGGAATGGATCTAACATCATGTAAATAGATTAGTTCTTAAAATCGACTAAAGTACCTATAACTGAAACTGTTAGTCACTATATATATATATATATAACCAATCATCTGTTCCATCAAGCAAATGCTCCTTAAAAATCATAACCAATTCATAATGGCATTGCAAAGCTCAATTAATCTTTAAGACTTTATCGATAACAAAATTGATTTATGTTTTTCAAGGCCTTCAATATGACCAACCAAGGTATTAATTACAACTCTTTGGAAGTTAATAACTTTGCCCAACAATGCTTTTGGCTAGGAGTTTGTTGACCATGTTGGCTTCCCCTTAGCAATGTTTAAAGGAAATGCAAGGCCTTCAGTATGACCAACCAAGGTATTAATTACCACTCTTTGGAAGTTAATAACTGTGCCCAACAACGCTTTTGGCTAGGAGTTTATTGACCATGTTGGCTTCCCCTTAGCAATGTCTAAAGGAAATGTTTTCAAAACTAACCAACAAAAAATTGGCTTCGTCAGTAGCAGATTTCATTTGCCAATGTGTTATTGCCTTTCTTCATAGAAAATATTATGATAATCTAATCATTCTTGATTATCAATGTTGTAATACCGTTATCAAAGAACAATAGAAGTCCTTTGACTGAGACTTCTACATCTGCCTTACTTATGGTCTTTTTGGATAAATGCAGTGTAGAAGCCTCTTCCCTTATTCATTTTGAATGATCATTGATAAACAGCATTTCCTACTTCACACTTTTTCTCTACAGTCCAGCGATGCTGATCTCTGCCCGCACGTTGCTATGAGTGGCGAATTGGAAGAGCAGACCCCTAAGCGACAGCTGATGGCACTTCTATACTATGGGAGACCTACTAAACTGATCACCCTCCTTGGCAACAGATGATTCGGAGGCCTAAACAGAAGAACTTTTGATGAACAAAAAGTGCATCCCCAACCAAATTTTGCCAACTGATAGGGATCACAGCTTAAATACAAGTTCTCTTATACAATCAAAATCCTTGCACTAGAGAACTTGAATGAAGCGTTTGCTTTCCAAACAAGTGCTTCCCACCTCAATTTTTTTGGGAAGAATCCCATACCCACAAGTGGTAATTGTCCTTTTCATGCTGAATCTCTTCTTCACAAAAAAACCTTCTTTTTGTTGATGCCATGCCTTACATTTATACCGTAGTCACCAAGTCTGGAAATCTGAATCTGGTTGGGGAGGGGGCCGGGGGAAGAGGTACAAAAATCCTAAATTCTTGAAAATGTTTGGAAGATCTGGTCTGGAACTATATGAGCATAATGAGCATAATTTTATAAATATGCAAAATTGACGGAAACAATGAAAATATATAATAATGTACTAAATTGTGGGGGTCCATTCTAGACTGAACAGAAATCCTGTCTGAACCAGATATGATAACTGTGATTTATACACCTATTCCTAATGATGTGTGGGGAGAGTCAACACTCTATGGCCTACTATGCGGCATGCTGATATCAATCCCAAGTGTATACAAGATTCTTGATATCTCAATGGGCCTGATTAGATGGGTTTTATAATTGATTCTCTAGTGTGTTTCCTTCTCGTGGCTCCTTGGATTTAATCCCTGTTTTTATGTTCAAGAAGACTCACCTTTTCTCTCTTACAATAATTTACTAAAGCTTCTTCAGGCTAAGTAAGTCTTCTGATAATTGCTCCATGTCTGCCAGAGTTATGCATGTATCCTTTCTGTAAGTTTTATTGTAGTTTGGCATTTGAATTCACATAGTCTCTACATTTTAGAGCTGGTTATTATTTACACGGTAATCTGGTCAAAAGATCTTGTATAATTTTCTCTGAACTATATTATAAGTAATTTTCCTATACATCTACAAGGACTAATATTTATAAATGGGCCATAAAAGGTCACTTTTGTCTGGTCTAATCAGGGTTTAGGTGGTAGATCTTGCTATTGTAATTTCTGTACAACCATATCTTTGCCTTGTTTGTTTTTTCAAGTCAACATTGAAGGTTTTTGTAATTTTAAGTCAACGAGTTGTTCAAATGTCTAATCCTAGTGGGTTCTGCATGCTTCATATCTAATTTTGGCCACTATTTTTGTCCTTTGTATCGAGTGTTCTACTCAAGCTTCTTCAAGAAAGAGATGCAGATTCAAGTCGCTTGACATGCCATGCTAATGGTGTGCTTGGGTCATGTTTGAGTATTTGGATAAGTGAAATTATTAAAACATCAGGCTGAAATAAAAACTTAAAACAAATTCTAGAAAAATAATTGAGTAATATTTGAAATTTAGCATATGATATTTGTATGCTGTTCAAAGAAAAGAGGAGAATGAGAAAGATGTCTCTGTGATCATGGTACCTATCATCTACCTTGCAATTACTTTTCAATTCTTATAAAAATCATTTTTCCTTAAAACCAATGGAGTCTATTTTGTTCCATGAGGCTCTACTGTCTGTTATTGTCTGCGCTATTGTTCATATTTCGTGCCAAATACCTGAGCTGATAATACTGTTCGAGTTGTAGCTCACTATGATTCTACATTATATGCTTGCTTACAGAGAAATATTAGAGTGTCACTCAAAGACTATGTTGCCAGGATACGGGTATGGATATGGGTCTGAAATGCGGAAACACTGATTTTCATAAAAACCTTGTGTAAATAAACGTTACGGAAACATCTGTACAATATATTATTAAAAGTTAATATATCTGTATGTGCGCACGTGTGTGTGCATGCGTGCATAGTACTCATTTTCAAAATTTTAGTCCATAAGAGATAAAGCACTCAAAATATTTTGTATTCATTGAAGTTCAAAAGATTCATCATTCAACATGGTTACAATTTCAATGTTTCATATATACATGATTATAATCTAGATTCTAGAATATATCATCTAGATTTTCCTCATAATCATCTCCATGAATACCACTGACAGCTCCACTCCCACTAGCTCCACTATCCATCCCTTGTGTAGAACTTCCTGGATCGTCATCATCAATACCAAGTAGTGAAAGTTGGCCAAGAGTAGCAGCAGAAGCATCAAAGTCACTAGCCTCGGGATCAATATCCCAAAGTTTGTTGGGACCTCTAGTATAGCTGAATGGTATTTTATTGAAAACTGAATTCAGCAAGTGAAAGAAATGGGTGTGATTTAGAATGGACCAAATATGTCATTATATAGCTTTTAGGAAGTGTCTTTAGAAAGGTTGGGTGGGTAGATTAGGGTTTCCATGCTTCATAGCTCAAACAGTTTCAGGTTTCTCTGTGTCTATTTATATATTTTTGATAATGGCTTCACTTCAATTTGTTTTTGTGGTCAGTATTATTTCCTTAACATGTATTTCTAATTCGAGGGGCAAAAATAGGTAAGGCCAGGATTTACTGCTTGCAGCTTCCTTATAGAGTCTTGCTTTTGGCCTGCTGTTTGTCCACCTTGGAAGATATGAAACAATTCCATCTCATTTTGAATCAATATCAACCAACTTCCAGTAGTACCGAGTAGGTTTTATTATTTCTTAAATTTCAAATCAACACAGTTTTGGTTGTATGCAAGGTGCTTTTCTAACAGGTCATCTGTTAGTACAAAATGAACTAAACTGGATGCCAAATTGCATATATTGTGTTAGCATCTTTAGAGTGAGCTTGGTATTAACTCTATTATCACACCTTGTTATTTGTCATGTAAAGGTGGTTTGGTCCTTCAGAATTTGGATTGAATCTAATCTGTTTATTGTGAGCACTGGTTATATTTTTTGGTATTTTATAATCCCTATTTCATATATCCAGGTGCAAGCAACTCTAGTTTGATGTATCATCGCTAATAGCTATATAGAGGTTGATTGAGAATTGGATTGGATTGCAGTTTACGACTAAGGCTAGTAGTTGTGGCTTGTGGAAAGGGCCCATGGCTATGTTTAAGATCTTTTGTCAAAGGGTCCTGTAAATGTTGTTGAAAGAGTCTTGCTAGATTGGTATCTAGTAAAGGGGTTTGGACAATTGGTTAAATAGGGAAAAAAAGGCTATCATTACTGAAAATTGTCTTAACTGTTTTCTCATTCCTTGAGCTCAGGTCAAATAAATGTTTGTTAAACACAGATTGAGATGTTGGAAGTTTTAGAAGTGAAATGTTGGATCTTACCTTTTGGAATCAGACTTGAGAACTAATGATGGAACTCTTCAAAATCTGAGACAAGTCTGGAACTTGCACTGTCAACTTGCACTTTCATTTGTGAAACTGAACTTCTACAGGGAAAGAGTGGAATTTAAGATGTCATTATAAAAGTATTGAAAACGTGGCATAAAAACAAACGGTATAAAAGGTGTGTTTCTCAACATTGGAGGCCCAATAAAACTTCATAAAATTAGGAGAGTTTTGTGCGTGACATCAAATATAAACTATTTAATTTAATGGAATTGATGAGGAACAAAAGGATTGACTATTTTATATCATTGTGATCAAAAGATCAAGTTGAACAAATAACATAGAACCTTTTAGAGGTTTCACAGCCTTGATGGATATTATTGATTATTGGGCCTTGTAGATATGCATCTTGTGCTTTTGACATTTTAAGAAATGTATAATTCATTTTACTGGTGCCCCACAGACGGATTTGATGCTTAGTGGATGTTTTGTACAAAGAACTAACATAACAGACAACTTCACATATTTTTACACATTTTCCCGGGTTTGCTCTTTCCTCTTAATCAGATGGCTCAACTTATAGTATGGTATATTGCTCTGTTTTAATGTTAAACATGTTTTCAGTGTACAACCAGCCTTCTTCCTGTGCATGCTTTGTTTTCTGTGCAGAGTTTTTACTGGGGATTTGTTTCTTTGGTGATGTTTATAGAATCCTACGAACAAGAGAGAGATCATATGTGATGACAAGCTAAAGACTCTTTTTGATGGGAGGGAAACTGTTGGGTTTCTAGAGATATCCAAGTTGATGGGTCCCCATTTCATCAAAATTAAGTAACCACTTTGATTGGGTAAGAGCTCAGGCTTGTACAAAAGCAACCGACTTATTATGCGTAGGATTATCCTTCGATAATTTAGTTTATCTAAGTAAACAATTCAGCTGACTGCCTCTACCATGTTCATTTACGGCGACCCATGTAAGTACATCATTGGGTTGAAGAAAGTGAAATATGACAGGAAAGCAGTACGTGTGATGGCCTCATTAAATACTCTCCAGATGATTTTTGAAAGCTGGATTTTGAGAAATGCTAGGGTTATTTACCATGGTCTCAATTTTTTGGCTATGTAACCTACTCCATAGTTTGATAGTTTCCGAGTTCAGACTAGTTCAGTGATGTTCACAATTATGCATATTCCTGGAAACTAAAAACCAGCTTTCTAGAGTTAGGGTACAAAATTTTAGGCACTAGATCCTGAGTTTGAAACTCGACTTGTAATGGATACTGTATTTTCCAGAGTATATTGCATTTACATGCCATGATTAGAAGTAACTTCTTTTTCAAGTGTCAGATTCGTTTTTGGTGAACCCAAGGGGAAAGTTAAATTTTATAAGGTTTATCATTTCTGTAATTGTTTTTGATCACTACTTTGAAGTTCTTTGTAGCGATGTCATTCTTCAGGGTATAGAAATCAAGATAGATTGTGGCTGGTGTTCACATCTGAGCCTCGTGCTTGAGAGGATGAAGAATGACTAGACATTGCACTGTGTATTAAAGCGTAAAACAACATGGCATACACTTGTCATCTTTTTACATTGTTCATTTTTTGTTTTGAATATTTATTTTAAAAAAAAGAATTCGGCTGGTTTTTTGTGCCATAGGTGGTTTTTCTTTACCATATGCACATTAGTTATATTAGCCTACATTGTTCATGATTCATTTTTAATTTGAATTATTCCTTTGAGACATTCAATTTTTTTAAAGCTCTCTCTCAGACGTTATGCTGATTAACTTTCTGGGCTCACAGGCAATCCTGTATAGAATTTATTCATCTTAAATAAGGGAGTATTTTACAAATCTTTCGTTCATTAGTCTGAACTTAAGCTCTAAACTAAAATAAAATATTATAATATACATAGCATTTTTAATTTACGATATTGATGAATAATATTTGGCATTATTTGTTTAATAATAATAAGGCGATATAAATAAATTTTAATAGCAATAAAAGTATTAGTATAAAAATATGTTGGCAATATGAATTTATTTTCATTATATTTATTAAAATATAAGTCTTAATATAAGGCTTATGTATTAATGTTATATTAATATTAGTTATGTGTTAACTAATAAATGGTTGAAACTACTTCAACCACTTTGTAACCATCTTTCACATAATAAAAGGACGGACACAATGAATAATGTGTGCATTCCGGTTTCTCTTCATTTCATCTTTGTACATTCTATTCTTTCTTTATTCTTCTCTCTCCACATATTCTAACATTGGTATCAGAGTGTGGGGCAAGCAAAAAAAAAGAGAGGAATAAAGATATTTTTGTGACAGTCCCGTTAGGGCACGAAGTTTGAATTGAAGGAAATCAAAAGATTTTCATTTTGATTTTGGAAGACATTGCAGTCGTGCAAGGAACTTGAAGGAAAATTTTGAGGGACATTGAGGGCAAAGTCATAGTCAAAATCAAGGTCTGCAAATCGCGAGAGTATTTAATGATTTACAACGAACTTTCGAAAGCCTGTCACGCAGTTTTTGGATGAAAATACAGCCAACAACTCCATTTCCATCATGAATCTCACAGATTACCAGTCGTGTTCAGGAGAACAAAACAATCGACATTGCCATCATTATTAACAGAGCACAATTGTACTTTATGCACTTTTCGAACCCTCATGACATTCATTTTTGTGCTCTTTTTCAAAAAATATGAAATTGTGTCGGGATTTGTGCTTCTTCCTCAAGATAATACCATACCAGCGAGGGCATGTGTGGAAGCAAGGAGAAATCATAGTCGTGAAGGAAAAATGCCAGTCGTGAATCTTTCTTGCTAGGGCACAAGACGAACTTCAGATTATTTTCACAAGTTTTTCAGTCGTGGAAGGGTTTCATTGTTTCAGAATTTGAAAACATTCAAAGTGGCCTAGGGCACTATTCGGGTATTCATTCTTATCTATATTCACATATTTTTCCAGACTAAATAAATATTTTAAAATGGAGTTCAGTCGCGAATCAGGAGAATAAACAACTGATTTAAATAATACAAAATCTAGAGCAGAAAAATAGAGTTTCAGATTGTGATAAGTTGAAACAAGGGAAAAATACATATACAGTCATCTAGGGCATGCACGGAAATCCTATCTGCTGTTGCAAATCACGAACTAGGGCTTTTAGTTGGCCATGAATGGACTGTGTTACTCTTGGAGCAAATGATAAATAATTGTGAAGAAAGTTTATATTATCAAGTTATTGAGCGAAATATTTTTCAAGAGACAGGATAAGATCGTAAAGAAAAAGATGAAGGGAAAATTCCAAGACAAAGACCAATCAAATAGTGTTGAAAATCCACCGGATGTTGACATTGATGAACTCACTGATAGAGATTGCGTATTTTAAAAGAATCACAACACTTTGAAGACATGAAGGAATCAGTGTATGTGAAACTCGGTATGGATGGTTGTCCAGATAGTTCGGGAGTTTGTGGATCTTGGGAATTTACCCTTATGAGGGTCATGAGACAACTTGATGGAGCTTGTGGATGGCTCAATATGGATGGTTGTCCAACAATTCGGGAGATTTTGTAATTCGGGAGTTCGGGAGGTGGAATCGGGAACTCGAGAATTCAGCTCGGGAACTACACCTTTACGAGGGTTAGGAGGCAACTTGATGGAGTTCTACTTGGTCAAAACATTGTTTTCAAAGGGGAAAGCTTCTGAAGAATATGCGGTCTTGGTTGGTTATGTTATTTTAATCTTCTGTCAGTATGTTCTATAGAGTAAGCCTTAAGAGGGGGTATTAAAATATAAGTCTTAATATAAGGCTTATGTATTAATGTTATATTAATATTAGTTAAGTGTTAACTAATAAACGGTTGAAACTACTTCAACCACTTTGTAACCATCTTTCACATAATAAAAGGATGGACACACAATGAATAATGTGTGCATTCCGGTTTCTCTTCATTTCATCTTTGTACATTCTATTCTTTCTTCTTTCTCTCTCCACATATTCTAACAATTTTTTTGGTAATAGTTAATTGCCAATATGTATTTGCAATAAAAACATATAGGCAATATGGGTTTTAATATGTTGGTAATATGAGTTTTATCTTCAAATAGTTAATTGACAAGAATATTAAGGATTCTATCAAAAATTAAAGTGTTATGCTATTTTTCTTAATTTAATGAATTTATTTTTAATAAATAGTTAATTGTCTACCTGTATTAGCAATAAAAACACGTTGACAAATATGAATTTTGTCTTCAAATAGTTAATTGGCAAATATAGTAAGGATTCTATCAAAAATTATAGTGTTCGGTTATTTTTCTTAAATTAATATGCTTGCATGTTTAGTGTAAACATTGGGAATATTAGACAACCAAACAATGAAATGCTGTTAGTATAAATAATTTAAAACATTGTTACCTATAAGAGTATAAATAAGTATAAATAATGTAAAACATTGTTATTTATAAGAATATAAATAATTATAGTGCACGGATTTGCTTAATTAGACTCTTGAAGATGTTGAAAATACGTTTATGTTGTAATACTGAATTTTGGTATGGGACTTGTTTGTTTTGGTTCTGGTGTATATCTATGTCGAAGGCATTCTTCCAAATTAGAAAGGAGGTTGAGGTTGTTAATTTTGACACGGATGTAACAGGTTGTAGCAACAACACATCGAATGGCTTGTTTTAAATACATCCCAGGGTTTGGTGTCATGTTTTTACAGCCATAATCCACAATGCCCATTATGTAAACATCTACGTCCGATGGTTCCCCAATTCCCATTATGTGAAAAATCTCCATGTTTTCATAGCCATAATCCCTAATGCCCACAATGCGGACCATGTTTTCATAACCATAATCCCTAATACCCATTATGCGGAACATCTCCATGTTTTCATAGCCATAATCTCTAATGCCCATTATGCGAACATCTCCATCTTTATGTTAATGACCATTTTGCATTCTCCATGGTGCGCTTATGTCGACGAGACCTGGTTTGGCATTGCGTGATATAACCCAACAAATCTTTTATACTGCGAACATAGCAAAAATATTCACAAGGCTACTAGGGTTTAGTTTTCGCATGGTTTTAGCGGCAAGGATGAATAGTATGCCGGGCAATAATTGATGCACGTGCCATATAATTAGAGTTGAATTTCTTGTTTTCAAATACTAAATATCAACACCATGTGGAAAGCTAAAGCCAAAATTGCACCCCGAAATTATTACCGTAGTTTGGTATCCCAAAAGTTGGAATAATGGACACGTTTATAATGAACCATACAAGTGAATGTTAAAAATAAATAATTTTTTTTTGGTATAAGGAATTGTATCTTTTTGAAAAATGGCGAAATATTAATTTCAACGTATTTATGTTTCTATTCTAGATTTGTCATATATTATATTTATGTTGAAGGTGTTGGTAAGTTAGATTCACACCCATTATGTTTGACATGGAATACTAAGTGGACGGGCCAATTTTTTTAGTTGTTGATAATTGTAGCTATTGAAGTTTACGTTGATCATCACATCCTAATTGCAAAACATATTGCCCTTAGTGCTTTGCACGTGCTAAACGTCGGGTCATGTTCAAAGTGTTGTCTTAGGGACTTTGATGGTGTGCCTTCATGTGAGCGAGATTGCATCCCTTGTTAAAAATGTGCACCGCTCTAAATAACCATAGCTATTAAGTTTGCACTTGTGGCAACCGCCAATGTGATTGATAAAGAATGCAAAAGGGGGCTAAACATTTGTGAAATTTCATGAGGATTCAACTTGGCAACTCACTCCAAAGATTAACAAACCTTGATTTGTATGCAACACGAGTTAGATCTTTGGTGGCTTCTTGTGACTGTGAGCATTTACTAACTTTTATGGTGTGTAAAATTGTGGCAATTTTACACACCGGTTTTGTGGTTTTGATAGGCGTTACTGAGACTTTTTTCCACGAGATAGGACAAACAAATCTCATCACTTTACGGTTGATCGATACACTAAAGTGGAGCACAACTAGCATATATTGTTTGTGTAGGAACAATATCAACCATCGAGTAGATGTGGGACATGCACGTATTTAGCCCCCAAAATTTCCTTTCCAACTTTCTATTCATGTCTTTGTTTTATCTAGGAAATTAAACACCGTTCAATAAAAACCTTGGCGCCATAAAAAATAAAATAAAAGTATCAAAGACACATTTCCTCATATTTTTCTCAAAATAAATTAATTTCTTTTTCAATTATGTAAGGACCGGATGTCGATGCCCTTGAACCGACGGATAAGTTAATGTTGTTGATTGGGCGACCCTCGATATGGCTAAAAAGAGATGTTATAAAACACTGTTCTTAAGATCGATACTATTTTTTATTAAGTTAGCTCATGTTACTCAATATTTATGTCATCCTATCCACGCACTATCACCAGAGAGAGTCTCTCATGACCGTAAAAATTGTTGCCCTAAGCACTTCACATGGATAAATGTTGGGTCATGTTCAATGTTTTGTCAAGGGCTTTGATGACATGCCCTCATGTGAGCGGGATAGTGGCCCTCATAAAAAATATGTACCCGGATTGGAGCCTCACAACTATTAAGTCAACAAGTCATGACAATTGTCGACGTGATCGATTCAAAATGCGAAAGGGGGCTCAAAAGTTGTCAAATTTTATGATATTCAAATTGGCAACTCACTCTAATGCTTAACAAATCCTAATCTGTACGTAAAACGAGCAAGAATTGGATAGCTTCTCGTTGTGGGTTGAGCTTGGGGTCTTGTAGCCATGAGCATTTGTTGAATTTTATGGTGTGTAAAACCATGGCAATTTTACTCATACTTTACGCTTTAACAAGGGTTCAAGGACATTTTCTCGTGGACAAGATAGGTAGTTCTCATCACCTTAGGGTTTATCAAGATGATAAAGGAGAACACAACAAGCATATATTATTTAGGTAGGAACAATCGAGCCATGGAGTAGATGTGAAACATGCATGTATTTAATTATGCCATTTTAAACTTTTCATTCATGTCTTCGTTTTAACTAACAAATTAAATATTGTTGAATCAAAACCTTTGGAACAAAAATAATTTTCCCATAAGTTCTCGAAAAATTATAGGTCTTTCAATATTGTAAGGCCATGTTGTCGGTGCCCTTTAACCGATGGAAGAGTTAATGGTGCTGATTGAGTGACCCTCCATATGGCTAAAAATAGATGTCATACAATGTTATTCTTAAGCTCGATACTATTTTTGATTAAGTTGACTCATGTTACTTAATACTTATTTCATCATATTCGTGCACCGCCCTTGAAAGATTCTCTTCCATGTTTTCTCCTCGATATGGAATATATTTTCATCAAGTATTCTAGATATATGTCAAAATATCTTCCCAAATATGACACCTCTCAATAAAATTAAAAAAACTAAACTAAACCAACCTATCAAAGTTAGTATATTAAAAAGTGTCACGGTTCTACCTACGTTGGAAATAATTAACCCTCTCGTAAACCATGGAAAGGCCATCCTATCTGTCTTTCCTCTTTTGGAGAAGAAGTATGACTCCCTTTGGCTACCGGTGAAAAGGCGATACCCAACATTAATACATTTCCACATGTAGCATTTTTATGGTTGTCTCGTATTCCTAACATGTGGAAATTGTTCCTTGTTTAGTGCCACATGGATATCTCATGAACCACTTCATTATTAACTTTTTAAAATAACATCGTCGTTGTTTTGTGCATGTTCAAGCATCATCTCTCATGCCCAAAATATTGCAATAAATGGACCAAGTATAGTTTATTATCGTTGACATTGAACTAAACACAAACCCATTGCTCGTTTTGAAACCTACATCGCTCATTGCATAATAATAGACATAAACCCACACTTTACAAATCCTCCATTGTGTTGACAAGAGACATTGTAAAAACATACACTCTCACTTATACATACACAAAAAGGAAGGCCAACAATGAATAATCCAAAAAATACTACATGATATCGATTGTTGAATCTGTAATGTTAATAAGTAATTACTTTGACATTTATTTTTCTAAACTAAACCGGTGCAAACAATTTTGACAAGGCACAAATGTTGGACGACTCTGGCTTCTTTGTCCATTGTCATGCGGCCATATCAGTGTTGTATATGTGAATTGGTTCTCCTCAGCCAAACCAATTCTTCTCGCAATCATGTGCTCTGGCCATCTATCACAACGACATACTTGCATCAAATGTTTTGAAGGAAGAAAAGTCGTGGGGTTCAGAGGACTCTTCATTCCACCAACTTATGCTAGTTTAGTTCACATGTTATCTACTCATTGGCTGAGATTAACATTTAGGATAGGAGATCCCATGAAAGGGTCCCAGGTTTCTTCTTCTACCTTAAGATGCACCTTTTTTTGTCTTTCATAACTTGCTATCCTCCTTAGACCCATGCAAAGTGAATGCCTCGTCCCTCCCTCATGCTTTGCTTGGCTTTATGCTCTTGTTGAAGATTACACTAAGATTTGTTGGCTCATCAACATATTATAATCTTTAAACTGATCGACCAATTTATAATCTTAAAATTCTCAATCGAATTATAATCTTCAAACCGAAAAAGTTCCCTATTTATAACCTTGGATGAGCTAAAGGATCAAAGGACCCAATGCATGCAAATAAAAAAATCCTCATTTTTCAATGCCTTAAAGATTAACTATGTTGATAGGTGTTTCCAAATGGGACTCTCTCTAGTTGTGCCTAACACACATTAGGGAAATGGAAGGTTGAGGTTTTATGTCAATAGTCATTGATGGATGATGTCATTAGGACTTTTGATGAAGGAAACCCCGATTGCTAAAGAGAAACCCTAATGGCAAGTGTGCATGATATTGAGGGACGGAAGGAACCCTTAATGCACGGTTTCTATATCAAACACATGCAGAGTTTGGGATTCAAAATATTCAAGTTCCTATTATAAGTATTCATCGACCATCCCTTACTTTCGAGATATTTCAAGTGTATGTAGCCTCAACAATCTACACACCACACTCCCATCATCCTTCATTCGATTGAAAAAATTGATACATTGTATTGATTGATTATTGGTCCAACTTAAGCTCTTATTGGTGTGTGCTTTTGGTGACGTTTGATTATATTTTTCACTTATTTTTCAAAGGTTGTGATTGATCCTGAGCGTTTGCGCGTGTGTGTTTTTTGTCATTTTTATAGTGTCGTCTTTCCTTAGTTTTCTATACTTTTTTTGAGGTTTTTGGTAATGATCATTTTTGTCAGTATGGAACTAGTTGGTTGTCCTTTCGGGCCCCTTTGTCCCTTGAGTTTGAGTTCCTTGGGATTTGCGGCATATTTTGGCTTCCTCCTCGTATGTGAGTGCATAAGTGTATCTGAGAAATAAATTTGTCAAGAGGAAGTAGTTGCAAGAGTGATTGAGGTTGGAAAGCTAGAATTATTGTTTTAAGAAAATAAATTTGTAAGGAGAAAGTAGTTGTGAGAGTGATTGAGGTTGGAAGGTTAGAATTATTGTTTTAAAGAGCATTTTCATGCCCAAAATTGAATTTAAGCATTCAAGGAGCAGGTTCAACATTTATTGGTTGTAATGCTGAGACATATGAAAGATAATAAATTTGTAGGGAAAAAGTAGTTGTAAGAATGATTGAGGTTGGAATGCTAGAATTATTGTTTTAAAGATCATGTTCATGCCCAAAACTGAATTTAAGCATCAAGGAGCAGTCCAACATTTATTGGTTATAATGCACACATTGAAACAAAAGTATTGAGCTCAGATTATGACTTTGAGAGAGAAAAGTTAGCAAAGTGAGTGAGGTTTTTAACAACAAGAGTGAGGCAATCACATTTGAAGATTGAGTTTCACATTCATTCGAGAAGGTAATTTCAATACTCATTTCAAATTTTATTGGCCATTTTAGTATCCTTTTTGGAAATGGTTTGTGTTGTCACAAGTTTTTGTTTTGAGGAATCATTTCGCCTTGTTATTGAAGTGTCTTGTTATCTATAATCGAGTATTATCTTGGAAAATCTAAATCTCTATTTTTTTCATGGACGCTAATTATTTTTAGGTTCTCCGATGTTTTAAATAGATCCTTATTTCTTTTTTTTGTAGCTAAGTCTAATTTAATTACGTTGATAGGTGTGTTCCAAATGGAAACGAGGTGAGAAAACATTGACAATTGACATAATGTAAATGGATGAGATTGTGTTGGTTATGTATGGATAAACCGTGGTTATCCACGTAGTATTTTTTAGAGAATTTCTAAGCCTCCCGCTTGATTTTCGATGACTTGTTTGTCAAGGGCATTTGTCATCTAGATATGCTTTCTTAGCTATAATGACAATGCCCTTTCTTCTAGCATGGGAAAATTTGGATCTTTACTTGTCGTCATAGTTTAATCATTGCAAACATGATTAGAATCCTCTATGCATCTTTGCCATGCTTCCAAAATACTTTCAATCTCCACTTGAAAACAAATGATCGAAGGATATTAACAATTTTTGAAATGTTAGGTAAATTACACGTGGAATTTTTTTCCTCTCAATGTTAGCCTTCCATTTTTGGTCTTTCACATTGTTATTAAATTGTAAGTATTTTTATCTCCCCTTTGTTGGAGATATTCTATGTTGTAGTGTGAACATTAAGATATCATTGTTAATATGGATATAATATTATCATGGATAATATTAATGTAAATGTAAATGTAATATTACATATAGTAAATAGTATTTACTATATGGTAATTAGTAAGTTAGTGTGTTAGATAATAAAACAATGAGATATTGTTTTATTATCAATATTATTAATGTTGTTGAAACCATCCGGGTAGATTGGTTTCATGTGCAAACAAAGCTTGTTGAGAAAATTTGCACATGAAGACAAAGAGATTGTTAGGAGGGTTGTTACTATGCAGCTCCTATATAATGGAGTGCATAGGTATGGGCACATTGTTAGAGTTAGAGTTAATGTGATGTAGAAGAATGGATTGTAATAGACTGTGTGAATTACAATACTGCAATATATTTTGTGTTTAATATATGCTTGTGTAATATCAATGGTGTGTGATATATCAGTGTAGTAGATAAGAGAAGAAAACGAAGCTATTATTCGCTCCCAAACTAGGATTCCGTAACATTTGGTATCAGAGCAGGATAATTTCCTGAGTAAATTGCAGAGCAGGAGCTGACAGAGCCGAAGAAGAGAAAGGAAATGATGCAAATTTGAAGAAATCTGGAATTGAACAATTTACACAGGATCGACAATCGTGGTAAATCAACGACAATAACCGGGTCCAATCGCGCCGATCATTGGATGAATCGGCAATGATTACGCTAATCGACGCCGATCGATCGTAACATTAATCAAGAACGATCGGCCGAAAGCAATCGCCGACGATTACTATATTTTGGTAATATTAAGATTTTTTCCATGTTTGGACATACCAGAAAGTATAGAGCGATGTTTATTATATTCGAGAAATTTTTTTCTTACAATAGACACTAAAATGTCAATTGTTTAATGTTACATTTCCATTTAGTACATGGTATGCAAAATATGAATATTGAGTATACTATTGTATATTTTATGTTTAGGGACATGTATCAGAGTTTTTCCAATCACTATTACCTTTACATTGGCGACTACAACTCCAACAAAAAATGTCAATCTTGACTGTCCATCTGCTTGAACATTCTTTTGAAACACATTTGTCATACTTTGGCATTGCATTTCATCAACTAACAAAGACAAGACATGTAGAATTAATTAGCGTTTGAGGTAAATAACTAACCCAAAAAATATCATATACAAGAACCCAAAAAATGACAAGAGATGATGAATCCAAAGCATGAATTTGTATTTTTATTATTGTTTGGGGGAGGGATTAATTTTGAATTGGTAAGGTTAAGGGCTCAAATGCTAAGCCACACTTATTTGCAGACCCAAGTTCAAAGCTTGGCTGTGGAGAAATTTGCTAGCAGGGGATATGAACCAACAGTCGGAGGCGTGCAAGTGAAATGACACTGGGTGTACACCAAATCATGGTAGGGATTGCACCTAATTAGAGGGGGATTACAACTAAAAACAGTGGCAATTGCTCTTTCTCGAGAAGGCAAACATCCAAACAGTCTCACCTTTGGCAAGAGTGTTTTCCTTCTACCATGGAAATGAGATTTCAGATGCCTTAGATACAATATCAAAATCTTTATGGAACTCAACAACCTTTGGTTGACTTAATAAAGGGGTCAAAATAGTATGGGCCCTGAACTGTAAGCATCATTTCACCTTGATAACCTAATTAAAACAAATGAACAACATCTTAACACCCATTTCAGACCAGATTTCCAAATGTCACAAACTACTACGAGTATAAAAAGAACCCAAAAGAACAACTAAAGCCATTGTTGGCACACATTAATTGTTTCTCATCTACATCAAATTGGTAGCTATAATTAAATTTTAAATAACATAGACTCAACCAAAAAACAATACGGATCAGAAATCAATAAAATTACACAAAAACAAAGGGTTTAACAAATTTGTCACAACTAATTAAAAAATTGTCAAATAGTTGGAATAACTTGTGAATTTTAAAAAATGAAGTAACCAAAAGATTACAATAGATTGAGTTTTTGTCAACTAACAGAGTTAAAAACAGAGGGTTTTAAGACAAATTCCATCAAATAACAAAAATACAAAGTACCAAATAATGATCAGTAGTAACTTTTTAAAGCACTAATGTTGCACAATAAGTACTAATAAAACTCAAAGCTCTTTAAATAGTAAGTTTAAGCTTTTGATTCTCACTCATTACTAATATAAAGGAGTAAATAATAACAAAACTTACTATGATTTCAGTAAATTGATAGCAGAGCTTTATAAGATCAATAAGCCAACTCAACTGAATATTGTAACACATAAAACACCATGATATCCTAAACAGAGCAAATATCAACAAAACCCAAGCGTAAGGAATTATATCCTCTTTCAAAGAAATGAACCCCACTACTGCATTAAAGATTACCATAATGTTGAACTAAAGAGAAGAACAATCAAATAATACACACTGCCCAAAAAACCAAAAATTTGCAATAAACAAACAAACATTGACCATAAGCAACATTCGGTTAGGCAATAAAATCAATACCTAACCCAAAAGACTACAAAACTATCCATTACAAAAGCCTGCAAATCCTAATTACACAACAGATCTAGTTGTGAAAAGATAACCCTATGCATTCATTTGAAAAGAACAACAATATTAAATGGGGAAAATATTGTTCTCACAAAATTCATCCATTCTCAGAGGCATATTTAGTGCCCCATGCAAAGCCTAAGGTAAGCAGCTGCCCATAATCCTAACTTCAAACATGTTCAGGATAATAAGAAAACCTCTTTTGGAAACAACTGAGTAAAATTTCATGAAATCAAGGTTTTATGACCATCATATCATATTCTTCTTGATGATGGATCGCGTGGTCATCTTAATGTTTTTCAAATGAAGGTTTCTTATTGTCATGGATTGTAGAAGCCTAAAATCAAGTTATTTTTAAGATTATTGATGGAAAATGGTTTTACAGGTAACTGGGAAATTTGGGACACTCTTGCTAGCTTATCAGACACTTGGAGTTGTGTATGGAGATCTTGGAACGTCCCCACTTTATACATTCTCTTCTATCTCTATTCAAAATCTTGAAGAGAAAGATTTGTTGGGAATTCTCAGCATGGTATTCTAGACATTAACAATGATTACTCTCATCAAGTATGTCTTCATTGTTATTACGGAAGATGATCATGGAGAAGGTAAGCTATGATAAGTTGATAACTCATTTAAGGTTTATATGAGTAGGTCTCGGCCCTTCATTGTATGATAACTATTTAGGGTCTATATCAGGCCTTCATCAATTTTTTATAGAATAATTCATTTCTAACAAAGAATGATGTCAAGTGAGCCAAGTACCATTTTTCTATCAGTATGTAACTCTAAGATTTATTTTGTACGGTTAGCGTTGTAATTCCTTGCTTATATCTATAAAAGTGTGCTTTTCAATTAAAAAGATTTCATTGATTTCAGGAGGTACATTTGCACTTTATTCATTGTTATGTCGGTATGTTAATGTTGGCCAAAAGGCTGGCAACCAATTCAAGTGCCTTCAATCAGATTCCAATTTGAAGTATTTTAGTCAAAATCAAGGGAGGGAATTCAACTCCAAGACAAAGCATTTGCTTGAGAACAAGTGGAACATTTCAGAGGACTCTTCTCATAGTTGTCATGATAGGCACTTGTATGGTAATTGGGGATGGAGCATTGACTCCTACAATTTCAGGTATATTATCTCTCACAAAATTTTCTTGCATTGGAATTCTTTCCTCAACTGTTGCTTCTTCTTAACTGCTCAAATTTTTCTCAGTTTCTGAATTGATGAATTTGTTTTGAAATTTCTTGGATTTTAACTTTAACTTGTACCTGCATTAAAATTTATGTAGACCATTACTCAAATTCGAAAACATTCTCAACAAAGCCACCAGTTTCTATTGTTCAGTTTGTTCAGTGAGCAACCTTGGCGTGTCTAATTTAGGAGCACCTCATGCTTAATTGAATGTTTTTATATCTAGCTTATCTTATAATCATTGTGTGGGACACAAGAACATGATCCTCTATATCTTCATGTTTGAAGTGCTAGGCTATTCATGGGGTATTGATAGGTTTTTCCTATGAATTCGGTATTTCTGTAGATATAAGATTTAATGAGGTAACAACTTTCGTACGGAGAGTATTAAATGATAGAGATTACTTTTGATGACTAAATATTCTTGGGGGCATATCAGGATCTCTAATTACTCATTCAATGCCAGTTTTCTAAACTATCATTTGCAGGGTGTTGTTGTGAGAGAGTATCACCGCATTTCTACCGACATTGTTCCTTCTTCAAAGATTTGGTACTGGTAAAGTGAGTTTTCTGTTTTCCCCTGTGATGATTCTTTGGTTCGTGACCAATGCCCTTATTGGACATACAATATTGTAAAGTATTATCCAACAACATTCAAGGGAATCGACCCTTATTACATAGTCTATTTCTTTCATAGACAAAAAAAAGATGGGTGGGGGTTGCTTGGAGGTGTTGTCTTGTGTATAACAGGTATGTATTCATTACATATAAATTGATTTGACTCCCTTTCTCCATTAGTAAAAGAAGGATTTACAATAAACCAATATTTACTTAAAGTAAGGATTCAAACCTGCAAAGAGATAGCCTAAAATTTGCCTCTTTTGTATCTTATTGAAACCAGGTGTTGAGGCAATGTTCGCTGACTTGGGCCACTTCAATAAGAGATCCATCCAGGTTCTCTCACAGATCTCTATGCTAACAAAACTAAAGGAAGTCATTTTTGAAAAATGTTGTCGACTATTATCATTTATACTGACATAAAATTCAAATACTCACAAAAAATCGAATGCCACCTCGTGAGTCAAATCTTGTCTCAGGGGCAGTCGCCTGGTAAGGATTAAACTCAATACAAAATAGATTAGACTTAGGCCAATGTCACGGCTCAAGATTGATGAATCTGTGCACAAGACACCTAATTCACATGTAGAGAACTTGTTGGCTGTTGTAGATACACCAAGAGAAGAAATTACCTCTACAAAAAGTTACAAATAATAGAATTAATATCCATGAATGAATGAAATCATTCTTCCTAATATTAAAAGATTGCAAGCTCTTGTAGTTTTGGTGGACATTCAACATTGAAAACTGGTAAAATTTGAGGTATTCAGGCGATTTAAGTGACCCATTATTTTTCAATGAAATCGAGATTAAGATACAAATTGAAGATGAAAAGACTGATTGTTGAGTAGAAGGCGAAGCAATATATGACCAAAAACATATGACGACTACGATGAACAATTGCCGTTACTCAATATTTTTAACTTAAGAAAGGCATATCAACCAATTAAACCATGCCAATCAGCATACAAATAAAAGAAAACAAGAAATAAACTTGTAACACAATATAAACTTTAAAAGGGTCGCATATAATTTTATTTCCCTTACTTTTCGGACTTTTGAAAGAAATTAAACTTCGTAACAAGTTAAAGATCGTTGTGTCCAAACTATCGCAATTGTTGTTTAGATTTTCAACCTCCACCTCTAGTTTTGATTCTCAGTATCTCTCTTCTCTTTTCACAAATTCTTCCGTTGCTCTTTTGCCACTTTTTTAACAATGTCAAATTGATGCTCCAATTCTATTGCTCCATATCTTTTCTCAACGGGTTTTTGTCTCACGAATCATCTTCATTGCTTTTTCAAGATTTGAAAGTCTCGATGCCAATATACTTGAGATCTTCATTTCGCAGTAATACTCGACAAAAAGAACTTAGTGACTTGTAAAGCTAACCAACGACATGTTATTCGAGACCTTCTCTCGCCCTTTTAACTCTATTAAAACAATATTCTGGCTACCATATTATATAATATGGTGTATTCCTAATATTAAAAGATTGCAAGCTCTTGTAGTTTTGGTGGACATTTAACATTGAAAACTAGTAAAATTTGAGGTATTCAGGTGATTTAAGTGACCCATTATTTTTTAATGAAATTGGAGATTAAGATACAAATTGAAGATGAAAAGACTGATTGTTGAGTAGAACCGAAGCAATATATGACCAAAAACATATGACGACTACGATGAACAATTGCCGTTACTCAAGATTTTTAACTTAAGAAAGGCATATCGGCCAATTAAACCATGTCAATCTGTACAAATAAAAGAAAACAAGAAATAAACTTGTAACACAATATAAACTTTAAAAGGGTCGCATATAATTTTATTTCCCTTACTTTTCAGACTTTTGAAAGAAATTAAACTTCTGTAACAAGTTAAAGATCGTTGTGTCCAAACTATCGCAATTGTTGTTTAGATTTTCAACCTCCACCTCTAGTTTTGATTCTGTATCTCTCTTCTCTTTTCACAAATTCTTCCGTTGCTCTTTTGCCACTTTTTTAACAATGTCAAATTGATGCTCCAGTTCTATTGCTCCATATCTTTTTCTCAACGGTTTTTCTGTCTCACGAATCATCTTCATTGCTTTTCAAGATTTGAAAGTCTGATGCCAATATACTTGAGATCTTCATTTATGCAGAATACTCGACAAAAAGAACTCAGTGACTTGTAAAGCTAACCAACGACATGTTATTCGAGACCTTCTCTCGCCCTTTTAACTCTGTTAAAACAGTATTCTGGCTACCATATTATATAATATGGTGTATTTATATAATTAGATCAACACACGTCTCTAAAATCAGCCCGAGCTAATAAAATATAAAACGCTAAATATACCTTGAAAGTAAAAGTTTTATAATAATATAACGTGCCATGCAAGCTATAAATTTAAATTAGAATATTTACGCGCAATGAAATTATACTGTTACAATATTTAAAGGTAAATATTGCATGCAAAAACCAAAAACTAAATCTTAAAAATGAAAAACCTGCCGCAACATGTAAAATTGAAAAGCAAAATTGTTTAAAATAGCAAATATACAAAAATAGCATAAAAAAGCTAAACCGTCACCATGACCGTCAAATTTAACATAGTCCCGTGAATGTCCGCAAAGCCCTTTCCCATAGGGGGAACCCTTTCGCCCTAAATATTTGTGATTTAGTTGGTCGTTAATGTATGATTACACCGATAGCGTTCCTTTATAGCCAAGCCTCCGATTTTGACACATTGCAAAGTAAATGGACGCGTTTTGGATTATCCGGTGGGTACATGCGAACGAAATGGAATGGTTGTGAGCAAAGAAAATGACAGGTCTGTACTCTCCATGCTCTGCTTTGCCAGGGAAAAGTCCTCGGCCCTTGTAAGTACCTACCAAGCTACATGTCATTCAATCTCACAATTTTATAACTTGAGATGAGGAGGATAAGTAAGTCTGGATATCTTTTGACATACCTTCGTTTGGTTAATTATATTTTATGTCGAAAATGGTGGGTTATGTGGGGAATTTACAGCCATGTGGAAGGATTAGATCGTCAACAAATTTTATTTTCACAGCACAAATGGTTTGAAGTTCCAAGCTACGTTTATATGGCATTCTTGCCAAACATAGATACCGACATGGTTTCTGTCACGATCATTTGTATCGAATTCCACAGCTACCATCTCATTGTCCGTTAATGGATGCATTGAAGAGCCCATGGCTCTCGTAACATGGAGTCCCCATCCACCGCCCATGGCTCGGAGTGCATGCAAAACGTTCACCGTTGGTGTTGAAAACTACAACGTACTCTAGGGGCGTTGCCACATTGCATCATGAAATAGCTCTTTCCAAATTTTTCGCCATTATTACGCCGAAGGCATTCCCCCTATGGGAAAGGCACTTGCGGACGTTTCTATGACTGTCTTAAGTTTGACGGTTTGACGGCCATTTAGACGTTTTTCCTGTTTTAACAATTTTTTAAGATATGAATAACATAATAGCATTCAAGAGAATGGCCATTCCAAATCTTTATGCCGACTCCAACCTGATCGATTGCGTTGTTAAGTTTGATCGCCATTCGAAGGAGTACAGGCGGAAGATAAACAAGAAATCCCGTAAGAAATAAAAAATTGCAGATTTGTCTTCTCTATGGGAACCACCTTCTTCCCTTCTCGCACTCTCTGCCTTTTCACTTTCTGGACGATTTGCGTATGCAGAGGGATTCGAACGCTCGACCTGGCGGTTCCAGAGGCCACTCGACCCCGAGTCCGCGACGGGATGGTCCTATGCAGGCTCGCAGGTCGGAGGTGCCGCGGTCGATTCCCCATAGCGAATTCAAAGATTCATCATCTTTTTTGTGACCTGTGGAGCCCGTCCAGCTCGGATCTGTTGCTCTTTCATTCTGAATGACTGCCGTCACATAGTGCTGTGAAGGATCCACCCTGCACATGACGAGAAGACGTCATTTCTATGATGACGCCTAATTACTGGAATATGCATTTGAATATCAAGAACTGTAGTTATTTGAAATTTATTTAGGACTGGCTATTGATCTAAGCATTGTTTGTATTATGGCCACCTCATTTTCACAATCTTGTATGGAATTTTCTCAACTCAATTCAGCATCCTGTGATTGATAGAAGATCGACTGTTCAGATTTTTAGATTTTTTAGTCACATTGATTTAAGCATCGTATGGAATTTGCTCAGTTCTGCATTGTATGTTTGATGGAAGCTCATTTGTGCAGATTTTTTGGTTTTTAATCTTTCGCAGATGTTTCGGCCAAATTAACTCGCATAAAACTCAATATATATTTTTTAATAACGACAAGGCTTTAAAAAAAAATTAATTACGCCGAAGGCGTTCCCCCTATGGGAAAGGCACTTGCGGACGTTTCTATGACTGTCTTAAGTTTGACGGTTTGACGACCGTTTAGACGTTTTTCCTGTTTTAACAGCTTTTTTAAGATTGTTGATCGCACGAAATCTAGGTTTCAATACTGGAATGATGGAATATTTGTGAACAAACATACTCACAAACGTGAAAAACAGAGTTTTCTCCCTCTAGCGATGGTCGTGAAGACCCAACACAACAAAATGCAGAGTGATTGAATATTGATGGAGTGCATTCGACCCAGACAGAAAAAGAGTAAATGTGAGGTCGAGTTTTGAGAAAAAGGAAATGATTACCTTCTATCGCATCAAAATAGGGCAATGATAAACTCAAGTTTTGTAAAGCACAATAGAGGAAAATCTCGACCCTCAGAAAAGAAGTAGATCTCGTGTAGATAAAAAAAAAGCATCAACGATGGCGGCCACATGCATAGAGGCAGAGTGAAAAATAAAACAAATAGAACCAAAAAAATCACAAAACCCCTCCCGACCAAGTGCATAGCAACACAGAACCTCTCGGCTCCAAATCATGATTTGCAGGGCTCATAAATCTCCATCACAGAAGAAAATGATGAACCCACACTCAGCTAATACGTGCCCATGGCAGATAAAATCTGAAAAAAGAGCTCCAAATTCACCTTCAATGGCCAAAAATCCAGTGTGAAACTAGAGCTCAGAATAAACTATCATGGCAGCCATGGTGGAGAATCACTCAGAGTGAAGAAAATGCACCATATTCAAACCAAATACGGCTTCCCCATGGCAAGCAGAAAACTCAAAATGCCAAAACAGAGCTTCTGATTCTCAATCATGGCGGCTAGGTTTAGCTCCCAGTTATAAAAAGTTTTGAAAGCCACAATGCAAAATGAGGCAAAATTATGATTAGAGCCCTAATAAAACACAATCAGCATTAAACATTTACCATGGTAGAATTAAGGGTAACAAGATGTTTGAGCACTTGGCTGGAAACTGAGTTAGAAGCATCAAACATCAGAATCTTGTGAGTCTACATGGATATTTGCTTTCTCCACATGGAAACCTATTGTATTATGATTACATGGTAAATGGAAGTCTGTGGGACATCCTAGACACTGTATCCCCCTATGGTAAAGGACCTTCTGGACGTTTCTACGACTGTATTAAAGTTGACGGTTTGACGGCCGTATGGATGTTTTCGCATTTTTAACAGTTATTTTGACCTGTGTTCCTTCTTTAGACGGATAAAGATTAGTGTTTTAGCTTCAGCGCCGCAAATTTCCCCCACTACCGCTACCCTGAAAACAATAGTAGCACTCCAAATATTTCGTGAGCAATTTGGCCCGTATAATGCCTGCCGCTCTTTATCGGCTACTGCTGAGAATGAGTTTCCATCTCGTGAAGGGAAATTGTCTGATTCTTGACGGAAATTGCAGGGGTCGTTTCCTTTGGGGTAAACGACGTCCACCCCTTCTGCGTCGCCTCTTTCAAAACCCTGTATAAAACCATGTCCTCCGAGTCGGACGGGAGATTTTGTTGCAGCTGACGTGTTTCGGAGTTTCTGTTTCCCGTCACCTCTCGTCTGCACAGTCTTCAACCAGTCGGCTCTCGATAAATTTTTCATCTTCCACAGTGCAGGATTTGTCGTTAGAAGATAGGAAAATTCCCGTCCCAAACAGAGTCTTGTTACTAATGCAGGGCTCCGGGACCGAACGCGGGTGGGACGATTCTATTTCTACATATTTCTATTTAGCAATCACATATGTAAATTGCAATGTGAACGCCGAACGGTTTAATTTATTTGATTTAGAGGGATAGGTAATTACTTTTGTAGTTGATGTAGTTTGTAATTATTTATGGTGAAATTATGTTAGTGTTGCAATGTATTTGAGAGGGTGGTTTGTAATTATTTTGGTTAGTTTTTTGTATGTAAATAAATGCACACCAACCTTATTCTTCACTCTAAGTGCTGCAGACACTAAATGGCCAGATCTCCACAATATTATGCCTGGTGAATGCCCAACAGATCCTCGAGCCACACAACATTGGAGAACACTTAACATTGTCTCTAACCCTCATCGAGTATCAACATACCTGCATCATGATTCACAATATTTCAGGAAGAAATATTGCATAAGGAATTTGGAGCAGTAGACTTTTGGTACAGGTAATCAAATCTACTTATTTCAAAGTTTTTTCCAAACTAGATATCTAATATTTATGTTCCCTCATCTCACATGTATGGATGGTAACATAGAGGCTCAACACATGTCCATGGTTTATTGTGGCTCAAGAATGTGCCAAAAGTTGACAAAATGGACTGGGAGGATACAATAGTTATTGAGGTGATAAAACAATACTTTGATAAGTTCGTGTCTGCCTGGAACCCCCACCTGACTTGCAACCGCTTGGATTTTATTCGCAGGTCACTCCTAGACGACCCTTGCTTGCTAGATACAACACAAATTCTATCCACCTCCCCGCATACAGACCTTGAAGAACTGCTTAATCGAGTTCAGCGCCACACTAAATGTTCAGAGTAGACATGCCTACGTAGAAAGCAATCACAGCTGCAGTGCAGGTACAATGCCCCCTGGGCCACGCAACCTACTTCTTCCTTGCACATTGAAAGTGATGGGAAAATTAAGTACCTCCCTTCCAGAAACGATGACATATTGAACATCCACAATTGAACAATGATATACATATGGAGAGCAAATGTTGATTGCCAACCGGTACTTTCTTGCCATGTCATTCTTAATTATATTGCAAAATATGCTTCGAAAGCCGAGCAACGTTAAAAAACATATCACCAAATGCTATCCATATTTTCAAGAGACGCAGACGCAGATTCTCCAGCACATATCGCGATCCGTAAAATGCTCACATAAAGCATTGTTGAACATGACATAAGTGCACAAGAAACATGCCACATGTTGCAAAAATTGCCACTTGTTATGTGCAACCGTCCATTTGTATCATTAAATGTTGGAAAAAAATTCGAGATGTGTCGTTGAAAGTGACACCGCAGGTTTGACATTCTGACTTTCTCCGAGTTCCATCGCTTGCAAATCTGTGCATTTCACCTACTTTTTCATTCGAGAGATACTCAAATATGGCGCATGTACCAGCACTCAGAGTAAAAAGAAAGGAGGAAGCAAGACTACTATCACTCAACCCATCGTAAATACTACCCTTTGCTTTGATAACACCTCCACCACTACTATACTCAACACTTCTTCTATCCAAACCGACACTGTCATTCAAGGGGTATCAAATGTAATCATGTTTATTGAAACTAAAATTTCCCACTAAAGGCTACCATTCATGATATAAATACTGCAAATGTATACATGTCTCATTATGTGCATGTATATCTTCATTTTTTTTTATGTTTTCAAATATGAAAAGCAACTTTAAATGTATGAATCTGTAACATAATTAAATGTACACATACAACATTTCAATGTAATGTTTCAACTAAATTCTTACTCAACTTTCAATCACACACATTATCAACTGTACAATAAATGCTTTTCCAATAAAACACCAACCAAACAACCGATGCACAACTAGCACAATAAAGCCGAATTAAATACATACCACATCAACTATAAAATAAATTAACTATTGAAAATGGTATCAAATGTATTCATGTACGAATTTATAACAACTTTGAAATATATAAACAACCTTAAAATTAAGTGGCCCATCTATATTTCTACACTTACGAAAACAATCACACCCCTAATCAACATCAACTACAAAAGTAATAACTATACCTCTAAATCAAGTAACATATACCATTCGGCGTTCACATCTCATGAAACACATGCGATTGCTAGTTAATATTTACAGTACTCACACGCGGAGATTAGTTTTAATTAAAAAGTTTCCAATTGTTATATATACGATTTTTTTTAAACTGGAGTACATGTATATAGATTATTTTATATTTAAGTAATGTATTCGACGTTACATATAAGTTGAAACTTTAGTTAATATCAATTAGGGTCACAAATTTATCTGCATGTGCAGGGTCGATTCAACCCATAAGGGCATTGGTTTTGGGACAACAATTAGTGAGACCTCCTTTTAGCGTAGTTCTCATGATGTCATGCTAATTTGCAATCGCCCTTTTGGCGTGTATATGGAAAAATACACAGACCATCAACCTGGCTTTTGTGCCCATTCCTCTTGAGATTTATATAGGATTGGCGCTAAAAAAAACTTAATGTGTAAATTTAGTTGTAATTGGATAGTTGTAGCGAGTGTAGAGTTCTGACCTCACATGGAAATATTTCGACATTGGGTAGACATTTAAATCGAATACATTAGTATTGAATTCCAATCCTTTGAATCTCGTGGTTCACAATCTTCCACACAATTTTTTTCTTTGAGGCCCTCAACTCTGTTGGTTACCATTAAGAATTTCTACACAACGGTTGCATCTCGACATCTCTCAGTACCGTTTCGATGGCTTCACGGGCCATATTTTTGTCTGTTGTCGAGTCAGTTGAATCGGCCAAATTGTTTGGAAAATCAAGAACTTGCTTATGCAGTTTTAGGAGCCTTTGGAATTCATTGTAAACAACCATACATATTATATTTGTGTCAATGTCGATAACATTAAGCAAATTAATGGTATTGAGATGTTGAGGATCACAATTTTTAACAAAATTCATCCAATCCAAAACTTCTTTCACAGTGCTTCAATAACTTTTCCCACGCAATCAACCCCCCGTACAAAGGAAAGAGTATTATGGTTGTATTTAGGAAGGAGAGTGATGTCATCCTCATGCAGTTTTCATCTAGAGCTAGAAATGTTCTACAACATCCTGCAACCATTCGAGTTGATCTACAAACTTTCCACCACCATCAGAATCCTGATATTGAGATCTAATTAGTGTGATTAGATCATTGCAGTTGCAACTTTTCTTTTGTTTTATTGGAGTGAATCTTTGCTTGCTTCATAGATTCCTCATTGGCTACCCACATATTTTTAGAATTTCTCCAGGCAGACGTACTTGCTCCAATATTATTGTGTTGTAATGATTCATAAATTCTTTGTCCATGCAAAATGACTCGCAACATTTCCTATTTATCATAGGACTAATATTAATGTTTCTGTATATACTAAATACATTTTTGTTCTAATTCATATATCAAAAATTTTAAAGGAAAAAGCATGGTGTTCTACCCACGTAAATTTTAACTTGTTTGTTATGAGAAACTACAAATTAATTTGTTTTGAAATGCATATTTGATAAGGAACAGATGAATCAATTGCTCCATTTCACTTTCATTTCATAGTTACCTTATCCTTTGTATTGATTGTGCAGAAAATATTAATAATCTTCACTTCATTTGGGTAATTTATTATGCCAAAAACAACATTTTGTGGTTTCTCTTTTGTCAATAAAGGTTTGTATGGTGATTTTGCATGTCTTGCTATAACATAGAGGAAGAGTTTTTTCTGCTCTAGCCTCCAACATCCCAAATTCCTTACGATAATGATTTCTTTACCAAAAGAGTTTATTTTCTTTCTTTGATTCAAAGTTTTGATATTGTTTTGAAAATAGAGAGAATTGGATTAAATCACATATTTTTTTGGTGTAATCGACCATCACAACAAATTAATGTTACACTCTACTATTGTACCTATTGCACGTTGGAATGCACAAAGCACAAGACTATCACATTCATGTGACCCTGATGATGACCAATTGTTGCGTAAACTTCTACTTTGTATTGGGCAAAAGGTTATGCTGACATCTAACCTTTGGGTTGGGTAGGCCTTGTTGATGGTTCCATTTGGATTTTGGTATTCATCATCTACAATGCAGGTTCAAGTCCACCAGATCTACCTTCTTCTATTATTATGCCGAGAGGCATCTTCATTTACATATATATTGAGTTGAGGAGTCTGATGTCGTGCCCGTGAAAATATATTTGTGTAAATAAAAACCCAAATAAATGTGCTAAGTGAAATGGGTATTACGCGGTAAATGGATGCTAAGTGAAATGGGTATTACGCGGTAAATGGATAAATTTAATTTCTTTTGAAATGGGTTATTACATAGTAAATGGGTAAATTTAATTTCTTTTATTGATAATAATAGAGTGAAATGGGTATTACATGGTAATAAAAAAATCCAATATTAATTGATCTCTTTGGTTAGTAAAGGGTATGGTATTTAATTAATTAATAAAATGGTGAAATGGGATTTCAAAGTAAAGGGTATTACACAGTAAATTTAATTGTATTTTATTAATTAATGATAAGGTGAAATGGGTATTACATGGTAATAAAAAAATCCTTTATTGATTGCTTCCCTAAATTTAATTTCTTTTATTAATTGATCTCTTTGGTTAGTAAAGGGTATGGTATTTAATTAATTAATAAAATGGTGAAATGAGATTTCAAAGTAAAGGGTATTACACAGTAAATTCAATTGTATTTTATTAATTAATGATAAGGTGAAATTAATGGGTATTACATGGTAAATTTAATTTCACCTATTAATTCATTGTTTTGGTAAATTTGATTTCTTTTATTAAAATACATATGAATAAAATTAATTGAATATAAGTTCACTTTTTAATTAAAAAAATCTTATAAGAACAGTTACAAAACTGTTCCGCACCCAAACATTTTAGGCATGTGCTTCCCTTACTTTTCTTCTCTCTTTTGCAGAGACTCTGGTAAAGGTAAGTAACCCTATTTTCACCTTATTTAACAATATGCCTACATTTTCTTTAACTGGTATGTGCATTGGTTTGAATTTTCTTAATAAAAGGATGTTTTCACATTGATTATTTTAGTTTATATGGTTTCACATTGATTATTTTTATATGGTTTCACATTGATTATTTTAGTTTATATGGATTGTTCAGGATAACATTGTGCACTTTTGAAACCATAAGGAATTGTTGAAATTTAATTTATTTGCTTTCTATTCAAAAATTTTGAGGTATAAATTTTTGACACACAGAAAAGGTTTATTGATTGCTTTGGTAAATTTAATTTATTTTATTTCCTTTATTAATTGATTTCTTAAAATGATGTTTCCACATTGATTATTTTATTAATTGTGAGGTATAAATTTTTGGACACAGTAAATGGTTTATTGATTTTTTCTTCCGTAAATTTAATTTCTTTTATTTCTTTTATTAATTGATCTCTTTTTACACAGTAAAGGGTATGGTATTTTATTAATTAATGATACGGTGAAATGAGTATTTCAAAGTAAAGGGTATTACACAGTAAATCAATGATCACTAAAGGGTATGGTATTTTATTAATTAATGATATGGTGAAATGAGTATTTCAAAGTAAAGGGTATTACACAGTAAATCAATGATAAAGTGAAATGGGTATTACACAATAAAGGGTATTACACTATAAATTTGATCACTTTTATCAATACATATTACACAAAACATATTACACTACATTCACTTATACACATTAGACAACAATAAGAAAATAATATACATGTGCATAATATAGTACATTCAAAATAGAAATGTCAATTTATGTAAAAAAATAAACATGAACATGCTCACAAATATTACAACAAACCAAAAACTATATTAATTAATATCTTTTATTTATTTTATTAATTGATCTCTTTTTACACAAAGTAAAGGGTATGGCATTTTATTAATTAATGATAGGGTATTTTATAATTAATATTGGAAGAATTCAATTTTAGGCTTTTGTGTGAATTTTACAAGTAATGTCTTTTTAGTGTAATATGAAATTTTGAATGTCATTGTGCTTTTAAATATTAGATGAATCGGAATATCATGGTGCCTTTGAATATTAGATAGATCTATATACAGTTCATTCATGATTTGTATTTATTACATTTTGGAAATAATTATCTAAAATTGCTATACCATTTACACAAGAAGCTACGGACATTTGTCCAACTTGGAATCTAGCGTTGCATGTGCCATTTTCGATACTAGGAGCTAGGATTTTTGAATGGGATATTTCCCTTTGAAACTATCCTAGCACGTTCAAATTTGGACGTTCACCGTGTTTTTGAAAAGGCTTTTAAAGCAATGTAACGAGGGTGCCCCTAATGTATGTTAAACTTGTCCATTTTGGGACGATGTAATTTTTTTAGAAGTCTCAAAATAATTGTTTGATGTTTTTGTAACAAAATCATGTCCAATTTGTGTAGAATTGTTTTGTATGTTGACTCCTAATATTTAAAAAATTGATATTATATGATTGTTGTCTATTACATGTACGTGAAATTTTTAGTTATATAAATAATTAAAAAAATTCTTGAAAATACATTATAGGTATGGCTCGACCAAGATTAAATTTTGAAAATGAAGAAGAAAGAAGATCTTATCAAAGAGAATATCAAAGACAATATCGCATAAGAAGACAACAAGAATGACAGATGCACAATGAGAGGAACAAAGGAAACATCAAAATGATAATGATAGACAAAGACTTAAATAATAGAGAAATGAATTAATAAATGAAGAATTAGGAAGAGTAAATTTTGAAAATGAAAAATGAAGAAGAAAGAAGAGGATATCAAAGACAATATCGCATAAGAAGACAACAAGAAATGACAGAGGTACAACGAGAGGAACAAAGAAAAAATCGAAATGATAATGATGGACAAACATTTGTAGAACAGAGGAATGAATTAACAAATGAAGAAGAGAGAAGAGAATATCGAAGAGAATATCAAAGACAATATCGTAGAAGAAGACAACAAGAAATGACAGATGCACAACGAGAGGAACAAAGGAAACATCGAAATGATGACGATAGACAAAGATTTGTAGAACGGAGGAATGAATTGACAAATGATGCATTAGATGTAGAAAGACAACAACATGCAGATAAGATGATAACAATTCATGCACGCTCATCTCAAGATGACTCACATGTATCAAGAACAAATATACAAAGACATATTCATTCAGATCAGTTTGCCAGAAGAAGAAAGAATTCGAAGACAAGAACTTCATCGCGAAGCATCTCAAAGGCACTATCATAGATTGGTTGGTAATGATGAATTCAATTTTGGGGGAGGAAATTCAACATCGGTGGATCGCGTGCTCCAAACACCTGAAAACTTGGGCCAAGATATAATGGATGTCGATGTTACAGATAATGTAGATAATAATGGTGTGCAGGAGGAGACAACATTACAACAAACACGAGAAACGAGAAGAAGAAGAATGCAGAATAATAATTTACAGGAAGCATCAACAAATGAACCTAGAAGAAGAAGAAGAATGCAAAACTCACATATTGAGATAGAACAAAATATATTTGATCCCAATGGAATGGTTGGGAGAGATTTGAATACCGTCCAAATGATTTTTCGACGTGGTCTTGATAACCTTGCTTCACCGATCATGTGTTATATTTGTCAAGAATGCTACCTTGGAATAAAAGTTTCTCGAACACCTGAAGGACCCATGTGTACTAGATGCCGACAAGAGAAAGGTCATCATCGATTTTCAGCATCAAACAATATGGATCCCGGGCACAACCACCAGAACTTGCAAACTTAACTCAAGTTGAGGAAATGTTGATAGCCCGTGTCAACCCAATCCTGCAAGTGACACATGCGACAGAGGTCAATATAAATATAAAGGTCACACAATAAGTTTTCCTCAAGAAGTAAAAGAAATGCTAATCTTTTTCCGCATAGATTGAAAGATTTGCCGATGATTATTGTTCGGAGGAGAGATCAACGTGGAACAAATTACAACTTTACAGTCAATAGAGAGTGAGTTTACAATGCGTTGAAATATAAAATAGAACATGATAAGTTCTATTCAGATGTTCAGATCGATGAAAATGCTTTGAATGAACTTCCACCTCATTCTGATGAAAATGTATTTGAGGAGTTGAACTCAGTGCATATGGAGTTTGATTCTGACGCAAATGAAGTTGTATTTATAGGTCCGACCATGGAGACAGATGAAGGAAACATAATTACTCATACAACATCAATGGCGTCTAAACCACCTAATGCCCCAAGGGAGATGGAATTAATCCATGCATGGGTGAATAACCCTCACATGCACTCGGAGCGCTAATTGATTGGCCAGGATAGGATCATCTCCTATCAATGAGTATGTGACAGTAGGATTACTTGATATGGCATTCCCTACTTTGTTTCCCGATGGAAAATGTGACTGGCTAGAACCACGGTTAAGACGAGTACATCTCCATGAATTTGTAAAACATTTATTTCGATATAGGGATCACCGATTTGGCCGACATCCCCGATTCAGGTATTACATGATGAACATGATCATGAGACATCGTGCACAAAACTCATCTGCAAGTGTTTGTTAAGAAAAGCCTCCAAGATATGCCAATCACCATTAATGAGTTACGTGAGCATATGCAAAATGTTCCCCATTCCAATCTGGCTGATCGTTTGATGCGGTTTGGAACATCTTTAAGGGGTACGAGGTCTTATTGGGCAAAATGTCGTGGTGAATTGACGGACATGTTGCATCAAATCGGATCACCTACCATTTTTTTCACATTAAGCGCAACTGATATGTATTGGCCCGATCTACATGCATTAATGCCTGGAACGCCACTGGATAATCCACGGGAAGCACAAAATTGGTGAAGGAAAAATGTCATTGAATATCCACATATAGTGGCACATTATATGCACCTGCGACATACACTTTTCCGAAAGGAGATATTACAAAAAGGAATGAAAGTTAAAGATTATTGGTCTAGATATGAATGGCAACATAGAGGTTCTCCGCATGTGCATGGATTCATATGGTTAGAAGGTGCGCCGAATATGGACAACCTTGATTGGAATGATGATTTTCAACGTGGAAATGCTGAAAAATACTTCCATTCTATTGTCCATGCATGGAATCCTCGGGAGGACCCGCACCAACGAAACATATAGGTAATTTATCAATTCTCATCGAGTTTGTGATTTATATAGAATTTTACGTTCTCAAAATATATTGCATATTCTTATGTTCTATGTTACAGGTCTACCAAAATTTTATGCAAGCATCCATGTCTTGAAATACAAGACAACTGACACAAGTCGATATGGAACGTGACTACGAAGAGATTCTCAACAAAGTGTAGAACGACATACAATGTGTAGAGAGGGTGCCTGCCTACGTAAGAAAAGGGGGAAAATGGTTTGTAGGTAATGTTCAAAATTTTGAATAATTAAATTGAAATAAAAAAAACATATGTGGAAGAACTAATAATTGATTATTACATTTTGCAGGTATAATGCACCATGGCCATTGAATCTCAATGGATCAAAGTTATATCAAGACTCAGAGATGGGAGATAAAAAGTTTGAACCTGCGAGAAATGATGATAGGGTAAATACACATAATCGCTACATATTACAATTGTGGAGAGCAAATGTAGATTGGCAACCTGTTCTTTCCAAGCATGCCGTAGTCAAGTACATTGCAAAGTATGCAGCAAAAGCAGAGAAAAGCTCTGAAACTTATCATCAAATGTTGATGCGGATTGCAAACATAGAAAACCCGGATGAAATGGCAAAGTGACAACATACAGAGACTTCTAACCGAAACAATTGTTGAAAGAGACATTGGTGCACAAGAAACATGTCACATGTTGTTGGAGCTCCCTTTGGTAGAGAGCAGTAGAGTATTTGTCAATTTGAATGTTGCCCGCGAGGTGTTCAAAAAAGTAACAACTGATGGAGATGATCATGAAGAACATGCAATAAGTTTCATTGACGGGTACAAGAATAGGCCTTTTTCCATGGAAAGTGTGTCTCTTATTAATGCCGCTAGATCTTGGACATATAATCCAAGGAGAAAACGAGATAACAAGTGGGAGGTCAGGAGTTTGGAAGCTATTGTGAGAGTGTTCCCAAGGTTTTCCTCTGTCCCTTCATGGGAATCTCATAAATGGGTTGATTTTTGTTGGTCAGAGTTGTTGCTTTACAAGCCGTTTCGGGATATAGAGAGAGATATCGGACTTGATTCTGATTCAATAAGTTCAAACTGGGAATCATTCCGTTATAATCCATGGCATGTGGAAAGGAGGATTGCAGTAGAAGACATTGAAAATAACAATGATTCTGAAGAGGAAATTAATCAACATGTTCAACAGAATACAATAGAACATGATTGGGAAATCATGTGTAGGCTTCATCGTGGTCAAATTTTGCAAGTGATGGAAATAGATATGTTGGGAAGGAGAGATATTGATAGACAAGCACCGTGGAATGATGAATATCGAGGTGAAGAATACACAAGTAAAGCAATAAAATTCATAAGCAACATGAAAGAAAATGGGTTGGTTATAGACGATGAATTAGCCCCAAATTTCAATTACGACACCTTGGGTGCTAAACAAAAACAAGCACTTGATATAATAATGACACATTATAATCAACGTCGAAATAACATTCCATTGCTCATGATAGTTCAAGGAACAAAGCAGAACAGGAAAATCCTATTTGATTGGTGCAATTCGTCAGGCACTTTTTGATGCATCATTCCCTAAACGTTCTCCTCTTCTATTGCTTGCACCAACAGGAGTTGCAGCTTTTAATATTGGTGCCTCGACGATCCATTCACAACTTCGAATCCCTATTACAGATTTTGTAGAATTGGAAGGATCGAGACTTGCAACATTCCAACAAGAGATCTGCCACATAAAATATGTATTGATTGATGAAATGAGCTTCATTGGACAAAGTTTGCTAGAAAACGTGGACTCCCGACTTCGTCAAGCATTCCCTGAAAGAGAAGACATGAGTTTTGGTGGTGTTTCTATGGTTTTGGTAGGAGATTTGGGGCAACTTCCTCCTATTACCGATAAACCTCCATATGATAGTAATAGACGTGCAAAGTTATATGGAAGCATTCAGAATAGTTGTTACATTGGATAAGGTATTTAGGCAAGGAGGAGAAGATGAAGACCAAAAACGTTTTTCGACAACTTTTGGAAAATCTCAGAGATGCGAATCCAACACTGGATGATTGGATGTTGTTAATGAGTAGAACAAGTCCTGCATTAGACAAAAATAGCAATGAAGAATTCTATAATAATATTCACTGATGGCGACAAAGATTAACGTGAATAACCACAACAAAAAAAATTGCATTCATTGAAAAGACCTGTCGCACGTAGCATTGCAACTAGAACAAGTACCGCCAACACACTGGCAGGAGGTCTGAATGACGAACTTGATTTAGAATTATTAATTTCTAATGATGCAAGGGTTATGCTAACATCCAATCTTTGGATAGAAGCAGGTCTTGTAAATGGAGCTTTGGGATATATTGAAGCATAGTATATGCACCTGGTAGTGGTCCACCGAACCCGCCAACATATGTAATGGTTGAATTTGATAGTTACTTGAATATCATTTGAAGATAGAACTCCACGTACCATCCCAATTACACCAATACAGAGGGGACGCACACACCAATTACCCTTACGGTTGGCATGGGCATTGACGATACATAAATCACAAGGTTTGACTCTTTCCAAGGCTACAATTGATATTGAAGAAAGAGAAACAATGGGGTTAACATTTGTGGCTATATCTCGAGTGAAGTCATTACAGAGTCTAAAAATATCTCCGCCATTTTCATATGAGCGTTATGCAAAGATGAAGAACGGAAAACTACTTTCAAACGAAGGTTGAGGAAAAAAGACTTATGTCCTTGGAATGTAAATAATGTACCATGTGTAACACACATTTCATTCTATGAATTTGTCATTACATGTGACGTACATTACACATTTCAATTCATATGAAAAAGATTGTATTTTTTTAACTTGATAATACGGTTACTAATAAAATCCATAAGAACTTTGTGTATTATAGACCTTCCTTTTTTTTGCTCATACTCATTCTCTTAAGAGATATGGTTCCTCCTTTAAATGCATTTATGATGTTCCTTGTAAGATATTTGATTTTATTCATGCACGAACAAAATTCCCCCTTATTTTCCGTACTTTATTTTAGGTATTATTTTCTGCAATTCCACGGTTGCTACTAGCATACCTATATTTATATAAATATATGTAATATATGCCGAGAGGTATATATTACATATATTTATATATTATATAAATATATAGGTGCCTTGTGAACTTCACCTCTCGGCATATTTTACATTCATACATTGTGTTCTATATGTATGTAAAATAAATCAAAACATGTAATATATATGTAAAATATGCCGAGAGGTGAAGTTCACAAGGACACCTATATATTTATATAATATATAAATATATGTAATATATACCTCTCAATGTGACATATATTACATATATTTATATAAATATTCTCCATTCTTGTCACACCCATATATCATGGGTCTTGAAGGCAACTCCCAAGATAACAATTGGCACATATGTGCCTGTAGTGCAAATTAGAAGTACAAAGATTGTTTCAAATGCAAATCTCAAATTAGAAGTACTTACAAATTTAACGCCGTATATTCTCCCTCCAACCACATTCTTCCTCCCTCCTCTTCCCTTGCTAAGTTCTTTCATTACTCAAAATTTTGTCTTCTTTTACACACTTTCGGTTCATTCGCTTTATGACCTTTAATATTTCGTAACAAAAGTAACCTCCACTATCGGCGTCTCCATTGCACCTTTGTGGTGCAATTGCTAGTATTATGACGGCCATCCATGTGGTATCATTCAAGTCCACATTCTATTGTTCCTTCCCCCTTCTCTCGCTTCTTCACGTGGTAATTGTGCACGAGATCGTGAAGTGAAAGAAAGAGGCATGAAGTTTCGTTTCTTATGTCCATTCCCGATAACTTCTTTGTTGAAGCATGGTCAAAATCCCAATCTCACCGAGATTATTCTTGCTACGTAACTTTGGGCCCTCATTTGTAAGATGTCCTCGGTGACGAAGATAAATCTAGTCGCCCCTTGTGTTATTTCCAATAACTATACAACCTACACACAAGAGGTGGTTGCAAATCTTGGGATGCCCAGAGTTATGTTCTCGACTTGCTACATTGCCAACTAAATAAGACAATCCTTTATATTAATTATTAGCATGTTATTATTCTGCCATAGGCAGGTTATAAAGGCATCAAAAACTATTTCCATTATCTTTGCAAACCAATCACATGGATCCATGTGTCATTTCATATGTTTCATATATGGTTTTCTAAAAATATATATTTATTTGAATTTTTTAAAAACATTGATTTAATTTTCTGATTGGCTGAAACAATTTTATAGGCATGGCAGAATTTTTTGATTAAATAAATCAAGAATTTTGAAATTTTTGATTTCCTATAGTTTTAACATTAGAAATTATCTGACACTCAGCATTGAATGCAAGCATTTAAAAATTCTGACAGTCAACATTAATTATTCCATAATTTTTTTAGCATTGGTATTCTGGTTTGATGCAAATGTTCATTAATTTTGGCCAAAATTCATAACCACGTATGTGCGCTTGCTTTTCGATTTGCTTTGTTTAGGTTTTCTGCAAATATTAAATCGGCATTTCCTTTTTTTCCATGTCCATATATATATTTTGCAGCTCGCAGACTTTCGTTTCTAATATTTGTAACTTCATTTCCTGGTTGCTATGTAGACCTTTCCCCAGGGTTTTGATGTTTCTCGTAACTGATATGATCATCTTTGCAGGCAACAGTAATGGTGATAAACATATAGCCGATGAAAGGCCATGTACTCTTCCATCCATCTACACTGATATTGTTTGCACTGAAAGCTTTCCAGGTTATGATCTCGCTGGCTGTATATCTTGTAATTGTCTTTCTCCCGAAACAAATATGGTATCACATCCTGGATATAGTTTTAGAGGCTCTGGTGTTACCAATGTCGACGAAGAAGAGAATTGTTCAAAAGAGCAGCCAAAAAGCTGCTCTATAATGAAGCAATATGCAGAGGTGTCTACCGAATCGGAAAGGGAAAAAGGCCATGTGAGGGCTGTCCATGTTCATAAGAGTGAGAATACAGTATGAAGATCTGGAGGAGAGGTAAAGGTTCCTGTTTCAAAGCTTCACCTTATTTCACCAAAAGACATGATTGCCTTTTCTTCATCGTCATCTTCCGGGGTGGAATGCTTTAAACCTGATCAATCCGCACATACAAATAAATGCCAATTCAAAATTTTTAATTCCTCCTCCTGCCACCTATTCTGGACTGAAGTATTTTTTTGGTTTTCAACTGCTGAAAACAAATAGAAATTGCATCTCATCTTTAACAACTAGTAATCTATAATTTAACCCAGCAAACATATGACACATTCAACGGGATTCTGCTCTTTGGAGTAACAATTACATATAAAAAAATAATTTATACCAAGTGTCATCGAATACTTTACACTGCCCGCTATCGCACCTGCCTATGCACTTGTCCAGTCGGCAAACAATTACCTAGTCTTATGCTCCTCACGATTACAAATTTGATTGCCATTTCTATAATTTAATATTTGATTTCTTATTGCAACCACAAATCCTTTCCAAAACATCACAAAACTTCACCTTCGGCAGGATTTTCCATATCACGGCCTTGTTAAGTTGTAACTTTGTAACAAAATTTACATACTTTTTCCACAATATTAAATATTTTGGATCCCTTTGGAATTCACTCCCAACATGTGTGCCTTGAACTACACCTAGGAGTCTTTCTTAGAGAGGTAATCTAAAGAGTAAATTCTCAAGCCTTGCACCAATGAATTTTCTTAAGGCCAATGTTAAATGCCTTGAAAAGTTGCCCGCTTTTTTTTTTTTAGTTTCAACAAAATTGTATGAGCCCAAACATAAGTCTTAGGGCCTTTTGTGATTTTTCATATCCCAAGAAGTTGGAAACCTTCCTCCTATCAAAATTTTAATCCGAACAATTAAGACGATGTAGCATTGATACAAATTACATCAATTTTTTAATCAACGTGCAATTTGATTGATTTTTTTATCATTGCTTTGTTGACACATACATTAATGTATTATCAATACACTACTTTTGATTAGATGTGTTTGTGACTTTATCTCGATGTTTACATATTTTTACTTGTTAATGTATTCTCTTTAGTGGTATGTGTGTACATGGTCTTCAATAGATGGTGGATTTGAGTTGTTGGCAGCTTTCAGCTGGGATACCCATCTCCTCTGACCTCATTTATTAGATCCCTTTTGACTCCACTTATATTGTGCGCACCCCATTCCATGTGTGAGAGGCTTTGCTAGAAATATATTATATGGCACAAATTCTCAAATATTTAATCATCCAATTTTTGTTGGCTAATGTTGAATGTCTTGAAATGTTTTATCAAAAATTTATGTGAGGCCAAAGATGCGTCCAATACACAATTACGTTCTCACATAACCTAATAAGATGAAAAACATTCTTGTTAGTGCAAAATCACAGCACCCCCAAATGAATTGTCAGATTTGCTTTTCTAAGGTAGATTCACTTGGTGTGATTCCTATAAGATTGAGTTTTCCCCAAAGTGTGGAACTTCGCAGGTGGGAAAAACTCTCCAGATTAAGGTGGTTCCTACTCCTCTGTTTAGGTGTATGCATGAAATCGCAAAGGATCTATCCTAAATCCTACTCTAATTTGCCAAGGAGACAGAGTTAAAGAAGGGATGCAAAGCAAATAAAACTTAAGCTACCAGGTGATACACCAAAGGAGTGATGAACAATTGTTTTGCTGGTAGACACAAACCAGAAGAATGCAACACAAAAACATGCACAAATAACCAAAGTTGTAATGAAGGATCAGAAGACAACAATTAACATAGAAAGGGATGAAGATCACCCACAAAACATGTATTATTTCTCTCACGACTTGATACGATGCATTATAATAGTAACAAGGCAAATTTGCGTTACAATCTATATGGGAGGTTTGAAACTCCACGAATTCACTTGCCAAGGGGAAGAGGGGAGCCTGCAAAACAGTAAGAATGTCCAACCCTTTACAATGAGTCCCGACCCGTATTTATAGATTCAATCAGAGAGAAGAAAGAAAGAGAGAAAAGCGGAAAAGCAGGTCGAAGCTCAACCACTGCTATTAATACCTCCTACAAAATTTGCCTCCAAATCTACCTTGACTGCATCAACCACTGGTTCGGCGCCGTGAAAGAAGAGGAAACAATGAAATAGATTTAATCCGATCTGGTTGTTGAGGCAGATAGATCCCACATTAATGGCCCTGAAGACATTTTCTCCATTTTCCTTTACCTAACCCCCCCAAACTTAAAGTTTTAGATCTCTATGGCATGGGTGAAGCCGAAATATTTCCAACGGTAACATATTTGCAATATTTTGAGCCCTGAGTCGAAAGATATGCCCCTTCGAAGTTTGTATTGGGTCCGTACAAAGGGGCGGGAAAACCAGTTTGAAAAATGGGCCCTCTCTTTAATATGGGACACGTGGTTGGCTGGCGCATGTCTGTGGGCAGCCTTTGTATCTTGCTTTTGGAAAAGCGTGGGGCTGACACGTGGTTTCCTCCATCGACTGCTCAAAGTTTATGTTTCTCGGCTAAGTCCTTTACTCGACGGGGGCATACCTCTTGATCGGGACACACGAAGGTTTGGCGCTTGTTTGAGAACCCTTTCTCTATTCAACCCTTGAATTAGTGTCGTTTGAGCACTTGTCATTCTCCGCCGGCCTGTCACTATGCATTGACTATTCAACCCGACTTTGTCCCCTTTGAAGAGACTGGACGCGTGTGGAGGCTCTGTGCTCGTTTGAAATCCCGATCAAGATTTTTCCTTTGAAGGAGCGTCGGGTTGACACTTGGAAGCCTCCACAGGTCTTTGGACTTTTCAACGATCTTTACCTTACCTTTTTGGACCCTAGGCTACGTGGCAAACTAGCACTTGTTTGAGCCTCCGCATTTGGATTCAACTTTGGAGATGCGTCGCTCCAACACATGGCTCTCTCCGCTAGTACTTCTATACTTAACCCTTTTGAGGCCCGCCTCATTCGCCTTTGACCTTTGTTGACCATTTGCTACGTGGAGGGTTGGTGCGAGTTTGAGTCTTCGCCTTGGGATCCCATCTTAGATTTGCGTCGAGCCAACACCGAAACCTTCCTTCCTAGCCAAAGACTTTTCAACGGCCGTGCAACTTTTGGGGGCCTTGGACGTGTGGAAGCCTGACGCTCATTTGAGATTCCTTTCTTGGATTCACCCTTGGAGAAGTGTCGTTCGACACGTGGCTCTCTCCGCAACATCCTCCATACTTAGTTGATTTTGGACTCATTTTGAATTGTTTTGAGCCCGAAGACTTCGGATCTTCGCCGTTTCTTCCTTTTCTTTCTCCTGGCTTCTCTATGACATTGCCTTTTCTCCTTTGACCCTGCTATTTTATTTCCGAGCCCACTTGTAACCCGTAGAATGTGTTTAATGTCCGGATTCGCTTGACAAAGGTGTTTTATGAATTTATCCTACACAGGGTTGTTTGATCTTTGTAGGCCCCTCCACTTCCATTATAGAGTCCCTCTGCAATTTGTTTACAGGATCTAAATCGTGATTTCTCGGGTTATTTCAAATGCATGGGTCGTTTCGATCCAATATCTTTCTCGGGTGAAAAATATGGATAAAAATTCTTAATATCAAAATTCTAGGTTATCGATATTAGTCGAAAACCTTGCCATAGAATTTGAGGTCCCACTTCAGAATGCCAACTTCATATGGCTTCAAGTCCCATATGGAAACAACTCTATTTTGTTTTAGGTCTCATATCTAAAAGATAATATGCCTCATGTATAGTCACAACTCTCATGAAAAATGTATGCAATTCATATTATTAAAATAATCATATTTAAATTGGTTTCTTCACAACATCTTTTATAGAATATTCTTATACTATAAAAATGGTATTAAATCATTTATAATGTTTGTGTTGTTGAAATCAACTACCCTTCCTATCGTTAATTAAACACACACACACACACACACACACACATATGCTATATTAGAAAATAACATTTATTGAGTCGACAAATCAATACATTTTATTTTGATAAATATAGAAGATAAAAATTTTGAATATAGTGATGATAAAGTTTTCTTTAGTGTGAGGATTGTAAAGCTCGCAAGATATTGAAAAATTGTTGGCGTACATCCTCATGTTTTTCATTAGTTGAACCCAAGTTAAATACATATTCTATAAAATACCTCCCATGTTTTGTGCTTATCAAAGTCAGTATTGCCCCTGAGAGGCTTCCTTAGAGATATAATATAAGAGAAAATTATCAATCCTAGCACCAACACGTTTCTATCCACCCAATCTTGAATGCCTGAACATTTGTCACTTCTTTTTTCGTCGGACTCAACAATTATGAGCCCAAAGATGAGTCTTAGAGCCCATTCTTTCTTCGCATATCCCAAGTAGTTAAAAAAACAAACATCTTATCAAAATTATAGGTTGAACAATTAAGATGATGTATCATCGGTACTGATTATGTCAAATTTTTCTCAACATACAATTTGTTTGATGTTATATCATTGGGTTGTTGACACATGCATTATTTTATTATCAATATATTCCTTTTGATTTAATGTGTTTCGACTCAATCTCTTATTTATATGTTTACATGTTTTTTCTTGAGGGTTATGTGTGTACGTGGTCTTTGATAGATGATGAAAAGAGTATGTTATCGCGAATTTCAATCGAGATGCCATTTCCCATGAATTCATCTATATTGGATTTTGACTCACATGTATTATGTGCACCTCATTCCACATGTCGAGATCGCATTAGAAATATAATGTAGGGCATAAATTACTAAATTTTGCATCATCATATTTGTTCTCATCTAATTTCATATTTTGAAGGTAACACACTTTATGAATAGCCATAATCCTCATGAAAAAATGCATACAATTATAATAATAGAATAATCATACTCAAATTACTTTTTCCATTGGATATATTATAGTCTTTTGGACTATAACAATCATATTAATTGATTGTAAGGTTTATGTTGCTAAAATCAACCGCCATTCCTTTCATCACACACACATACACACACACACGCACACACACACACGCGCATGCAAAAAAAAAAAAAAAAAAAAACACACACACACACACATACACATCATCCGCACAATTAGAATAGTCGGGTGGGCTAATCAAGTGGATGAGTGCTAAATGCTAAATGTGGGAGGTTTCAACGGATACGCGTCCCTTTGTAGACACCTACGCGCACCCTGTGAAAATCCTGCAAAAAACATGAGTTTTCAAATTTTCAAGAGCCAACAGGTTAGTTGTTAGTCAAAGTGTCCTATTTCTATATCAAACCCACAAAATGTATATAAATGAAGGTCATTTATCTAGGGTTAGAAATAAAAATGAGGAAATAACAAGTGATTTGATCAAAAAACTTGAAAATGAACTTTGAAAAACCTAAAGGACCTCCATTAATGGAGGGTGGACATAAGTGTCCCACTGGGCGTGCTAAATGTATGAAATGGAAAGTTGCACAAGCTATGGAATGAGGCTAAAGAGCCGAACGCTTTCTTTGACTCATCCATGCACCATGAGATAAGAAATGAGCAAGGGTTTTCTACTTTGCATGCATTAGTTTGAAGTAAACAAATGAAACTAACCTCTATTCTTTGAAAGCTTGAAATAATGAACCTAAGAGGATCTAAGCAATCAGTTTGTTGTTTTACTCCATGAGGGTGAATGAATCTCACTAAATGGCTACATGGCCAAGTTTAGCTATTCCATTACTAACCTAACATGGGTGCAAGATGAAGCTATTTTAATGGTGGATGACCCAAGATCAAATGCCTTATTAGCTTGGCTAATGCAAATGAGCTCTTAAGCTTTCTTAGGCTTGTTTTGGCTTTAGCTTATGTAAAGTTGTGTGTAAAGTTGTAGGTTGAATGGGTAGGCTTAGGCTTGTATTTATAGTTTTTGGTTTGGAAGAATTTGGAATTTGGGTGCATGTGGGACTAAAGCTCAAAAACCACTTTAGGATTAGATTAGGATAAACATGATTTAGGATTAGTTAAGCTTGGTTTAGGCTAGTTAACTAGGGTTTAGGCTAGTTAAACTTTGATTATCAAGTGATTAGAGACTCATTGATAGTTGGGAGGGGTCTGGATAACTAATTGTGACCGATAGATAGCCTACGAAGCCAATAGAAGTGGTCTAGAGAGAACTAGGGAGGTTCGAATGGTCGAAAGGAGGAATGTTTAGCTAATAAGAGAGATATTAGCCAAACAAGCTGAATATGGGAAGAATACAACCAAGAAGGTGTCGTGAATGGGCATCCGAGAATGGAGCGAAGAAGGGTTGATTAACGAAATGTCATCAATCGGTTGAATTGGATGAAATGCTAAGTGTAAGCATATTTTAGGTGTCTACATTTTCCCCTCTTTGAGGTGGCGTAAGCGACGTCACTTCAAAGAAAGTAGACAAGCATAAACAAGTAGAAAATTTTGAAGGGATAGAAGAAAAATGAGTAGAATGGAGGATGCCCCCTCGATTGTCGATGGGGTGATGAAAGAACTCGATCGATGATCGAAAAGATGAAAGAAAGATAATAGAAGAAAGAATAGTGTGAGAAGAAAGAGGATATAGAAGAAAAAGGAGTATGAGGAAGAGGGAATGAGCTAACATCCATCCAATGCCTTTTAAACAACTTTATTTTTCATCATATTGCTAGTGATCTTCATCATCGGTCCTTATTAAAAATAATGAACAAAAGTCTAGTATGACATGAAAATCCATATACGAAGAAATGTCCTATGCTAAAAACACAAACTCCATGCAACATACAAAATGCAATGCAATACGAGAAAGTAAAAGATGCCTAACTCCATGCAACATACAAAATGCAATGAAATACGAGAAAGTAAACAAGCTAACCTAACAAGAGAGACAAGATGCAATGTTTTTGTTATCAAGATTCATTTCCGACCTGTGTGAATTAACGACAAGGGTTAATGATGGTGCCCTAAGCAAGGATACATGCGAAGGGAATAATGGAGGACGCTTCAATCCTATGAAAAAGTAATGTGCACTACGAAAGTACTGTGCAACTCGTTGTGCCCCCCAGTACATAATGAAGTAAGCAAGCCTAGCTTTTGTTGATGGAGGTAGATCAAGATGATCCATGAGTCGCACACATGAACAAGTGAGAACCAAAGAGCAATGTTTTGTAGGATGATTTTCAATTTTTAGAAGTTTTCTTAAACATATTTGAATGTTTTTTATTTTTCTAACATATTTGAATGTTTTTGATATTTTGAATTTTTTTTGAAACTATGTACAGGAAGACGAGGAAGCGTGGATGCCCCTAGAGATAGATGGGATGTATAAGGGCATAAGGCCACGTGCGTATGAGAAAGGTGAAGATGCAAAAATTCCCAACGATTAGGTGGGAGTATTCAAAGGCAAACTCTTCACGGGTAGAAGCGGGACCCAAGGCCATTATGGATAGGTTCAACATGATGATGAACGTAAACCAATGAAGTGCTGGGAAGAAGCAAGGATGCCCCCAACGTAAGTTGGCCTAAAATCACATGATAGAAAGGAAGGAGAAGATTGTTTTTGAAAGGGGACAAAGGTGTCTGAAAACATGGAAAAAAAAGTAATCCTATACACATGGATGTTCTGAACGAAGTAGAAGAACGATGTGAATGATATGAATGTAGCTTAGAAGCCTCGTGATGAAGAAGTGATTAGCCAAAGGCACAAATCGTGAGACAAGATAAGGACTAAAGTAAGAGTCTGAACAAGGTCCAAAAAAGACACTTGGTAACATACTAATCCAGCTTACTCATAGAGATCCGTGTGTGTGTGTGGAATTTATTACCTCTTGAAGGAATATTTAATAGACAACAAGTGAAGACACCCTAGCCAATGTGTAGGAATGATTGATTTTGATAGATTATTTTGTGAATGGATGGTGGAAGGATAGCCGTAAATTGCTCCATTCTAAGCCAGTGTCCATAGCCCTGACGGAGATGCATTTGATTCTAATCACAACATTGCTCTACTGCTAGTTAGGCATCCATAGCCCCGATAGAGATTATTTGAAATACCCCAAGAGAGAGTAATATATCAATTTTCTTTTGCTTTTAGATTTTAGCTTTTGATTTTTTGATTGATTTTGATTCTTTTGCTTTCTGAAAACTTATTTCAGCTCTCTTGTTTGACAAGGGGTTAAGAACCACTGATGGCTTGATGGAAGGAGGTGGAAGTGATTGTGATGACGACATTGGCTAGTGTCAACAAATATGTCTAAAATTTCTTCACAACAAGTTTATTAGATGTTGAATGTGATAGGATCTCTAAGAGGTCAATCATTCTTTAATTTACCAAGGTGATAAAAGACCAGGTCAAACAGATACCATAGAGATAAATGTCACAAAATGTGTGCGAAAAGGCTAACCAAAATATCACCGAAGGGATGAAAATGGTAGGAAGACTTGCAGAGGAATGAAAAGGAAGGGAAGAAATAACATCCATGTGTACGCAATACTTGATTGCAATGTTTGATCTTTGTACCTTTGATTTTTCTTGTGTTTTCTTAATGTTTTTGTATTTTTGATTGTTTTTTGATTTTTAGCTTTTTGATAGTTTTGGAAAGTTGGGGCCAACGAATTCACTCCATGTGATAAGATCCAACAATAATGTCTGCGACTTCCTTGATAAGGGAGACTAGGCATGTTTGTTTATCAAGCGTAATATTTTCTCCGATCTCGATGATCGAGGTGAGCTCGTACTCAACAAATGACTGTGATTTATCTTGAAACATGGATTTCGTATGTGGGATCTTGAGTTCCCTATCCATAGGTTTATGCACTTTGCACCATACTTGATGGTTATGTTGATGTTTTCTTGAAGCATGATTTGATTTTGAGATTGTTCAAGTTGTTGGGGGCTTTCGAGCTCTTGGAAGTTTTGATCTGAGCTTGATAATGAACCTGTTTGGGTTTCTTATAAGCTTACATGTGACTTTTTGATCCCGAGAAGGAGAAGAAACCTAACGTGGACGTTGAGAACTCATGTGAAAAATGACCATGGGCTTGCCACGACCATTGATAGAAGAAATATGTGATGGATGAAAAGGATACGGTCCAAGAATTGAAGAGGATGGGCTACGAGGAGGTGAGCCATTGATAGAAGGCAACGAAGGGCTGCTAGAATATGGCCCTAAGATGGAAGAAGTTGGGCTATGAGGATATGGCCCAAGAATAGAAGATGATGAGCCACCCCAAGGTGACCCATATATGAAAGATAATGGAGGGCTACTAGGACGTGGCCCAAGAATAGAAGAAGATGATGAGGGAATACTCGAAGGGGTCCCATAGATAGAAGAGGATGAAGGGCTACTAGGATGTGGCCCAAGATAGAAGGTAATGGGCTACAAGAGGTGACCCACAAGAAGAGAAAGGAGGGATACTACTCCGGGGGTGGCTCTAATATAGAAGAAGACGATGGGATACTCAGTGGTGACTTAAGGTGAGATTTTGATTGAGGAATGATGATAGATAAGGAATGATTGGGTAAATGAGAAGATAGGCCATGGCTCAATGCTAGACCCCGACATCTCATCATGCTTAGAAGAAGGTGAAGATGGAATAGAAGAAGAATCAAGTTCCATGACCTTAGGATTTTCCTCTATGTTCTGATAAAAGGAATCAACTTCTTTTCCCCAATACGCGAGCGTATCAAGTTCTAGAAAGAATCCTTGTTTACAATCCTCTAAAGGGATATCTTCATGTACTCTAATTGTTTCTTCATTCTGAGAGAAATCAATCAGTAGAGGTTGTTTTTATTTGCCATAGAAGGTTGAATAGAAGAAACAGGTCCGATAAGGAGGGAAGATTGATTGATAGAAGAAGATGACTCAAGAGAGGAAGTAGGATTGGTGGTAAAGGCCTCATGAATGGACGATTTGGATTTGGACCTATGTTGTTTTTCTAGAAGATGACGTAATGTAGGTTGGAAAGTAGGATCACATAGCCATCCGTTAAGTTACGATGTAGGATTGAATTAGATGATTGACTAGAGGGAATCCGAAGTCGTGGAACTCTTCGACGGAGGAAGAGGTCATTGAGATGACTAATGAAGGAGGTCCTACAAAGAAAGGGAGGATCGTGACTCAAGAACCAAATTAGATGTTCGATCGATGGAACTTGGAGTCACATGAGTCTTCAAAGGAGGAAGACGTCATTGAGGTGATTTGGAATAAAGGTCCTACAAAGGAAGGGAGGACCATGATTCAAGATTTGATCTAGGGGTATCCGAACAATAGTTGGGATCCAAGTCTTCAGAAGAAGAGTGGGAGTCCAAATGGTAGTTTGGATCTGAATCAGAAGAAGAAGAGTGGGGGAACCTGAATAATAATTTGGATCAGAAGCATCCAAACCATACCATCGACTATGAGTTGAAGGTGGGGAACAGGGTACCGAGTGGGCCCTCTAACACGAAGAACCAAACGAGGTTTAGTTGTAATGGGAATATTTTGATTTGAATTGCTAAACCTAGGTTCCATATTGTTGTAAATGTGAGAAACACACGCGCGATAGTTAGTCATTGTTGGTGTCATTTTTAATTACAAATGTCTAGATCTAGATAGTGTGATGGAAAACCTTCAAAGGGAAGGAAATTCCATGTTGATTCAAGGAAGCATAATGGAAACAACTAGACATTGCGTAAGTATGGAGATGCGTGTGTGATTTTCCAAAGAGGGTCTAAGGAAAATGGACATTGTGATGATGCAATCTCGATGAGATCAAAAAGGATTTGTCCTAGAAAACAAGATTTCCCGATGAATAATCACAAGGAACAATCATGCAAGTGTGAAACACAAAGCCAATCAACAAGGAAATACACCCTATGTAAATGTGTGTAAAGTAATAGTTCGATGCAAAAGACGATCAACACAATGTCAATATTTACATCAAGCTCGAAATGAACAAGGCGTAAATATTAACAAAGGGAGATCAAATGATGAATCAATCCGAACTATGATGATGATCTTGAAATCAAGATCAAGTGGCCATCAAAGATATAAGGACGCATCCATGCACTTTAGACGTTTAACAACTCAGCCACAAACATGGATGAGCGTAAATGACAAAAAAGTGGTGAACACCATCTATGACAACACTCCCGAAAGATGCCTTCTCTTGCCCCAAATGGGCAACAAGAATGCAAAGGTGTAGATCAAAAGATGGAAATGAACTAAGCGTCACTTGGGTAGAGCTTTGCCTCATCCGAAGGTGAGAAAGAAGCTAAGATAAGTGAAACGTCATCTCAATTTCCGTGATGAAAGGCACTTAGATCCAACTTAAGTGGATTCTTTTGCCTTGTTTGAAAAATAAGGTTCTGAATCCAAACAAGTTATCACTTTGTGATGGCCAAGATGCGACAAAGGACTAGCAAAGTGGGCTCCAAGAAAAATGGCTTTCCTAATAAGTTCTCTCAACTAGGTGTTACAAAGTTATCCACAAGTGGGGTGATTTACCCAAAAAGTCACAATGACTAGTTTGGGAGTATCTCGGCTTTGCCCCCTTCAAGCACAGTGGCAAAGTAAATGCATCCATCATGTACTTTTAATAGGGTTGCGATAGGGAAAACTTGTAACTCTATCTCACAAGGAAAACTAATCAAGTGGGTAAGTGGAGCGCTTCCTGTTTCATCCATGAGGTTACACAATGGTGGACTACTTTAGGGTTCCTGGAACCACCCCCATTGTTGTAGCTTAAGGCGTTATGCCAAAGGGGTTATGTTCCAGTTGAGCGGATAGGGACGTACCCTTTTTCGAAACCTGCAATACAATGTTTTGAATATGGTGTGTTTTTTAATCTTTTTAACTTAAATGTGGTTTTAAGTAGCACACCATTTGGAAACCTACAAAAACACGTGTATTAGAAGGTTTGTGTTTGTTTTTTCACCTTTCTTTGATAGCGATAGGTCCTACAGACAACGAGTTTTAGTAATTTTCCAAAATGTCATATAAAGGAGATAAGATGTTGTTTTTGATTTCCCAGATCGTCCTAAGATGCAAGGAAAGAGCATACACAACAAGGCATCTCACTCAAATTTGCAATAAATGGAAAATTCCTAAGTACAATACAAAATGAGTTCCTTTTAACCAAATTTGAATGCTAAATAAACCATTTTACAAGTATGAAGAAAGATGATGAAACATTTTTGTTTCCCAAGATCACCTAGAAAGGCGCGAGGGAAGAGCATACACGTTTCAAACTTTCATAAATGAAGATGCAAACATTTTAAACAAGTTAGTATAAAATAACTTAATGAAAAGGAAACCTATAAACCACTGTTAGAACCCTGCAAGAGTTAGAAAACCAAGAAAATTGAAAAATTCTAGAAATCCAATTTTTGCACTTTTTAATAGTTTTTAGTAATTTGCATTTTTGGAGGTCTCCGGAGCATTTTGGGAGTTTTTTGATAGATGATATTATGCCAAAGGTACTTAAATTTTATAATTTCCCTCACAAAGTACGCTTCGTTATCTTTTTGACACCTGTTCAAACTCTTAAAACGGGTTAACGAGTCAAAAGATATGGTCAAAACAAGGAGCACTAAAAATAAAATAAATAAATCTGGCCTACACAGAGACACACGCGTGTGCCTAATGACACATACACGTGCTGCCCCAACCAATGGATACATGCCCAAGCAAAAAATAGAAAATTTCAAATTTTTACATAGTTAAACCTCTTATGCATACACAAACAGAGCAGGACACTGACACGCGCCCCAGATGATGAAGAAGATGCGTGCACGTACCTAGAGGCAAACTTTCAAATTTTTTACATAACACTAGCACTTTTGACGCATATGTGGACAGAGAGGCGGATATGTGTGCCATCCAGATGACGGAAAAAAATTTATGCGCATTCCACAAATAGAGGGTAAAATTTGTAAATGATGAGGACTACTGACAAGCACGCGCTAATAATCCTTTCAGAAAGGATACGCGTGCGCGTCCAAGTGTTTTTGCACCTAGAATCACAAAATACACACAAACAAAGGATACGTACATGCCCAAGATGATGGATACGCTGCCTTGTTTCAATAGATACACGCCCTTTGTAGACACCTATGTGCACCCCCGTAAAAAACCGCAAAAACATGAATTTTCAAATTTTCAAGAGCCAACAAAGTTAGTTGTTAGTCAAAGTGTCCTATTTCTATATCAAACCCACAAAATGTATATAAATGAAGGTCATTTATCTAGGGTTAGAAATAAAAATGAGGAAATAACAAGTGATTTGAGCAAAAAACTTGAAAATGAACTTTGAAAAACCTAAAGGACCTCCATTAATGGAGGGTGGACATAAGTGTCCCACCAAGGCATGCCAAATGTATCAATGAAATTTTTTGCAAAAGCTATGGAATGAGGCTAAAGAGCCTCAAAGCTTTGTGAAAACTCATCCATGCACCATGAGATAAGAAATGAGCAAGGGTTTTCTACTTTGCATGCATAAAACTTGAAATTGCAAGAAATCTAAACAAATGAAACTAACCTCTATTCTTGAAAGCTTGAAATAATGAACCTAAGAGGATCTAAGCAATCAGTTTGTTGTTTTACTCCATGAGGGTGAATGAATCTCACTAAATGGCTACATGGCCAAGTTTAGCTATTCCATTACTAACCTAACATGGGTGCAAGATGAAGCTATTTTAATGGTGGATGACCCAAGATCAAATGCCTTATTAGCTTGGCTAATGCAAATGAGCTCTTAAGCTTTCTTAGGCTTGTTTTGGCTTTAGCTTATGTAAAGTTGTGTGTGTGTAAAGTTGTAGGTTGAATGGGTAGGCTTAGCTTGTATTTATAGTTTTTGGTTTGGAAGAATTTAGAATTTGGGTGCATGTGGGACTAAAGCTCAAAAACAATTTAGGATTAGATTAGGATAAACATGTTTTAGGCTTAGTTAAGCTTGGTTTAGGCTAGTTAACTAGGGTTTAGGCTAGTTAAACTTTGATTAGCAAGTGATTAGAGACTCATTGAGAGTTGGGAGGGGTCTAGATAACCAATTGTGACTGATAGATAGCCTACGAAGCCAATAGAAGTGGTCTAGAGAGAACTAGGGAGGTTCTGAATGGTTGAAAGGAGGAATGTTTAGCTAATAAGAGAGATATTAGCAAAATAAGTTGAATATGGGAAGAATATGACCAAGAAGGTGTCATGAATGGGCATCCGAGAATGGAGCGAAGAAGGGTTGATTAACGAAATGTCATCAATCGGTTGAATTGGAGGAAATGCTAAGTGTAAGCATATTTTAGGTGTCTACATTTGCCCCTCTTTGAGGTGGCGTAAGTGACGTCACTTCAAAGAAAGTAGAAAAGCATAAACAAGTAGAAAATTTTGAAGGGATAGAAGAAAAATGAGTAGAATGGAGGATGCCTCCTCGATTGTCGATGGTTGATAGAGGAACTCAATCGAGGATCGAAAAGATGAAAGAAAGATAATAGAAGAAAGAATAGTGTGGAGAAGAAAGAGGATATAGAAGAAAAAGGAGTATGAGGAAGAGGGAATGAGCTAACATCCATCCAATGCCTTTTAAACAACTTTATTTTTCATCATATTGCTAGTGATATTCATCATTAGTCCTTATTTAAAAAGAATGAACAAAAGTGTAATATGACATGAAAAGCCATATACGAACAAATGTCCATTGCTAAAAACACAAACTCCATGCAACATACAAAATGCAATGCAATACGAGAAAGTAAATGATGCCTAACTCCATGCAACATACAAAATGCAATGCAATACGAGAGATTGAACAAGCTAACCTAACAAAGAGACAAGATGCAATGTTTTTGTTATCAAGATTCATTTCGAACTGTGCGAATTAACGACAAGGGTTAACAATGGTGCCCCAAGCAAGGATACATGCGAGGAGAATAACGGAGGACACTTCGGTCCTATGAAAAAGAAATGTGCACTACGACACAGTACTAGGCAACTCGTTGTGCCCCAGAGTACAGACGAAGTAAGCAGCTTAGCTTTTGTTGATGGAGGTAAATCAAGATGATCCGCGAGTCGCGCACATGAATAGGTGAGAACCAAAGAGCGATGTTTTGTAGGATGATTTTCAATTTTTATAAGTTTTCTTAAACATATTTGAATGTTTTTTGATTTTTCCAACATATTTGAATGTTTTTCATTTTTTGAAAGTTTTATGAAACTATGTACAGGAAGACGAGGAAGCGTGGATGCCCCTAGAGATAGATGGGATGTACAAGGGCATGAGGCCACGTGCGTATGAGAAAGGTGAAGATGTAAAAATTCCCCAGCAATTAGGTGGGAGTATTCAAAGGCAAACTCTTTACGGGTAGAAGCGGGACCCAAGGCCATTATGGATAGGTTCAACATGATGATGAACGTAAACCAATGAACTCATTGGGAAGAAGTAAGGATGCCCCCAATGTAAGTTGGCCTAAAAGCACATGATAGAAAGGAAGGAGAAGATTGTTTTTGAAAGGGGACAAAGGTGTCCGAAAACATGGCAAAAAGTAATCCTATACACATGGATGTTCTGAACGAAGTAGAAGAACGATGTGAATGATATGAATGTAGCTTAGAAGCCTCGCAATGAAGAAGTGATTAGTCAAAGGCACAAATCATGAGATAAGATAAGGACTAAAATAAGAGTCTGAACAAGGTCCAAAAAAAGACACTTGGTAACATACTAATCATGTTTACTCATAGAGATCCGATGTGTGCACGTGGAATTTATTACCTCTTGAAGTGAATATTTAATAGAAAACAAGTGAAGACACCCCAACCAATGTGTAGGAATTAGTGATCTCGATAGATGATTTTGTGAATGGATGGTGGAAGGATAGCCGTACATTGCTCCGCTGCCAGCCAAGTGTCGATAGCCCCAATGGAGATGCATTTGATTCTAATCACAACATTGCTCTATTGCCAGTCAGGTGTCCATAGCCCCGATAGAGATTATTAGAAATACCCCAAGAGAGAGTAATATATCAATTTTCTTTTGCTTTTAGATTTTAGCTTTTGATTTTTGATTGATTGATTTTGATTCTTTTGCTTTCTAAGAACTTATTTCAGCTCTCTTGTTTGACAAGGGGTTAAGAACCACTGATGGCTTGATGGAAGGAGGTGGACGTGATTGTGAGCATGACATTGGCTAGTGTCAAAAAATATGTCTAAAAGTTCTTCGCAACAAGTTTATTAGATGTTGAATGTGATAGGATCTCCAAGAGGTCAGTACTTCTTTAATTTACCAAGGTGATAAAAGACCATTGTCAAAAAGATACCATAGAGATAAATGTCGCAAAATGTGTGCAAAAATGCTAACCAAAATATCACCGAAGGGATGAAAATGGTAAGAAGACTTGCAGAGGAATGAAAAAGAAGGGAAGAAATAACATCCATGTGTACGCAATACCTGATTGCAATGTTTGATCTTTGTACCTTTGATTTTTATTGTGTTTTCTCAATGTTTTTGTATTTTTGAATTTTTTTTTTAGCTTTTTGATAGTTTTTGGAAAGTTGGGACCAACGAATTCACTTTGCGTGATAAGATCCAACAATAATGTCTATGACTTCTTTGATAAGGAGACTAGGCATGTTTGTTTATCCAATGTAATATTTTATCGATCTCAATGATCGAGGTGAGCTCGTACTCAAAAATGACTGCAATTTATCTTGAAAAATGAATTTCGTATGCGAGATCTCGGAGTTCCTTTCAATAGGTTTTCGCACTTTGCACCATACTTGATGGTTATGTTATGTTGCGCGTTCTTGAATCGTGCTTGATTGTTCAAGTTGTTGGGGGATTTGAATCTCTTAAAAGTTTTGATTTGAGCTTGCTAATGAACTGTTTGGGTTTCTTATAAGGTTTGACATGTGACTTTTTGATCCCGAGAAGGAGAAGAAATCAAACGTCTATGTTGAGAACTCATGTGAGAAATGACCATGGGCTTGCCAAGACCATTGATAGAAGAAATATGTGATTGATGAAAAGGATACGGTCCAAGAATTGAAGAGAATGGGCTACTGGAGGTGAGCCACTGATAGAAGGCAACGAAGGGCTGCTAGAATATGGCCCTAAGATGGAATAAGTTGGGCTACGAGGATATGGCCCAAGAATAGAAGATGATGAGCTACCCCAAGGTGACCCATATATGAAAGATAATGGAGGACTACTAGGATGTGGCCCAAGAATAGAAGAAGATGATGAGGGAATACTCGAAGGGGTCCCATAGATAGAAGAGGATGAAGGGATACTAGGATGTGGCCCCAGGATAGAAGGAAATGGGCTACCAGGAGGTGACCCACAAGTAGAGAAAGGAGGGCTACCCGGGGTGACTCTAATATAGAAGAAGACGATGGGCTACTCAACGGTGACTTAAGGTGAGATTTTTATTGAGGAATGATGATAGATAAGGAATGATTGGGTAACAAGAAGATAGTCCATGGCTATATGCTAGACCCTGACATCTCATCATGCGTAGAAGAAGGTTAAGATGGAATAGAAGAAGAATCAAGTTCCATGACCTTAGGATTTTCCTCTATATTCTGATAAAAGGAATCAACTTTTTTCCCAACACGTGAGCCTATCAAGTTCTAGAAAGAATCCTTGTTTGCAATCCTCTAAAGGGATATCTTCATGTACACTAATTATTTCTTCATTCTGAGAGAAATCAATCAAGATAGGTTATTTTTCTTTAACCATAGAAGGTTCAATAGAAGAAACATGTCCGATAAGAAGGGAAGATTGATTGATAGAAGAAGATGAATCAAGAGAGGAAGTAGGCCTAGAGGCGGGCGTCTCATGAATGGACGATTTGGATTTGGACCTATGTCGTTGTTTTTCTAAAAGACGACGTAATGTAGGTTGGAAAGTAGGATCACATAGCCATCCGTTAAGTTGCGACGTAGGAGTCGAATTAGATGATTGACTAGAGGGAATTTGGGTCGTGGAACTCTTCGACGGAGGAAGAGGTCGTTGAGACGATTGATGAAGGAGGTCTTGTGAAGAAAGGGAGGATCGTGACTCAAGAACCAAATTAGATGTTCGATCAATGGAACTTGGATTCAAACGAGTCTTCAAAAGAGGAAGACGTTGAGGTGATTTGGAATAAAATTTCTGCAAAGGAAGGGAGGAACGTGATTCAGGATTTGATCTAGGGGTATCCGAACAATAGTTGGGATCCAAGTCTTCAAAAGAAGAGTGGGAGTCCGAATGGTAGTTTGGATTTGAATTAGAAGAAGAGTGGGGGAACTTGAATAATAATTTGGATCAGAAGCATCCAAACCATACCACCGACTATGAGCTGAAGGTGGGGAACATGGTACTCGAGTGGGCCCTCTAGCATGAAGAACCAAACGAGGTTTAGTTGTAATGGGAATCTTTTGATTTGAATTGCTAAACCTAGGTTCCATATTGTTGTAAATGTGAGAAACCGCGTGATAGTCAGTCATTTTGGCGTCATTTTTAATTACAAATGTCTAGATCTAGATAGTGTGATGGAAAACCTTCAAAGGGAAGGAAATTCCATGTCGATTCAAGGAAGCATAATGGCAACCAACTAGACATTGCATAAGTATGGAGATGCATGTGTGATTTTCCAAAGAGGGTCTAAGGAAAATGGACATTGTGATGATGCAATCTCGACAAGGAACAATCATGCAAGTGTGAAACACAAAGCCAATCAACAAGGAAATACACCCTATGTAAATGTGGGTGTAAAGTAATAGTTCGATGGAAAAGATGATCAACACAATGTCAATATTTACATCAAGCTCGAAATGAAAAAGGCGTAAATATTAACAAAGGGAGATCAAATGATGAATCAATCTGAACTATGATGATGATCTTGAAATCAAGATCAAGTGGCCATCAAAGATATAAGGACGCATGCATGCACTTTAGACGTTTAACAACTCAGCCGCAAACATGGATGAGCGTAAACGGACAAAAAAGTGGCGAACACCATCTATTACAACACTCCGAAAGATGCCTTCTCTTGCCCCAAATGGGCAACAAGAATGCAAAGGTGTAGATCAAAAGATGGAAATGAACTAAGTGTCACTTGGGTAGAGCTTCGCCTCATCGAAGGCGAGAAAGAAGCTAAGCTAAGTGAAACGTTGTCCAATTTCCGTGATGAAAGGCACTTAGATCCAACTTAAGTGGATTCTTTGCCTTGTTCGAAAAACAAGGTTCTGAATCCAAAAAGTTATCACTTCATGATGGCCAAGATGCGACAAAGGACTAACAAAGTGGGCTCCAAGACAAAATGGATTTCCTAATAAGTTCTCTAAACTAGGTGTTACAAAGTTATCCATGAGCGAGGCAATTTACCCAAAAAGTCACAATGACTAATTTGGAGAGTTTCTCGGCTTTGTCCCCTTCAACAAAGTGGGCAGTAAATGCATCCATCATGTACTTTTAATAGGGTCGCGATAGGGAAAACTTTTAACTCTATCTCACAAGGAAAACTCGATCAAGTGGGTAAGCGGAGCGCTTCTTGTTTCATCCACAAGGTTACATAGCGGTGGGCTAATTTAGGGTTCTGGAACTACCCTCATTATTGTAGCTTAAGGCGTTATGTTAAAGGGGTTACGTTCAGTTGAGCGGATATGGACGTACCATTTTCTCGAAACCCGCAATACAATGTTTTGAATATGGTGTGTTTTTTTATCTTTTTAACTTAAATGTGGTTTAAAGTAGCACACGCGTTTGGCAACCTGCAAGAAATATGTGTATTAGAGGGTTTGTGTCTTGTCTTTGATGCCTTTATTTGATAAGTGATAGGTCCCGTAGACAACGAGTTTTAATAATTTTCCAAAATGTCATATAAAGGAGATAAGATGTTGTTTTTATTTCCCAAATCGTCCTAAGATGCAAGGAAAGAGCATACGCAACAAGGCATCTCGGTCTTGTAATAAATGGAAAATTCCTAAGTACAATGCGAAAATGAGTTCCTTTTAACCAACTTTGAATGCTAAATAAACCATTTTGCAAGTATGAAGAAAGTGATGAAACGTTTCTGTTTCCCAAGATCACCTAGAAAGGCACGAGGGAAGAGCATACGCGTTTCAAACTTTCATAAATGAAGATGCAAACATTTTTAAACAAGTTAGTATAAAATAACTTAATGAAGAGGAAACCTGTAAACCATTGTTAGAACCCTGCAAAAGTTGGAAAACCAAGAAAATCAAAAATTCTAGAAATCCAATTTTTGCAGTTTTTTAACAGTTTTTAGTAATTTGCATTTTTGGAGGTCTCCGGGGCATTTTGGGAGTTTTTTGATAGGAGATAGTATACCAAAGGTATCTAACTTTTGGAATTTCCCTCGCAAAGTATGCTTTGTTTTTCTTTCGGCGCCGTTAAAACTTTGAAAACGAGTTAACGAGTTAAAATTTATGGTCAAAACAAGGAGCACTAAAAATAAAATAGATAAATCCGGCCTACACAGAGACACCTGCGCGCGCCCAGTAATGACACATACGTGACCCAGCCCACGGATACGTGCCCAAGAAAAAAACAGACAATTTCATATTTTTACATAGTTAAACCTTTTACGCATATGCGGCCAGAGAGGCGGATACGCGTCCCAGATGACGGAGACGCGTGCGCGTCCTTGTAGAGGCAAAATTTACAGATCTTTTACATAGTCTAGCGTGCCCGACCCATACGTGGCTAGAGAGGTGGATACACGCCTAGATGATGGAGACATGTGCGTGTCCTTGTAGAGGTAAAATTTGCAAATGATGAGGACTGCCGAGACAAGTACGCGCTACGATCCGACGATACGCGCGTGGCGCAGGTGTAAGCATATTTTAGGTGTCTACAGCACCCTTGGGTCGCCTTACTTGATGTCCCTACCATGTCATGTGCTTGCTTATTTGGGTACCGATGGTTTACCCCACATATATTCTGGACTTATTGGGGGTGTCCGTGGATGGTGAAATCCACATATATGAATAAAAAATTAGTGCATTTAATTTGGATAAATATAGAAGATATAAACCCTAAATTTAGTGTTGAAATCCATATATTTGATTGAGAAACAAGAAAATAATAAGAGCAGTTTTAGATCGTATGTTGAAACCTTGATGATAATATTGCAAGAATCAACAAATGTGATGAAATTATAGTGGTCGTGGAAAACTTTGCAAGATAAAAAAATATGTATATAATATTACGAAATAACATTAAATGAATCAATAATTACTTGCATTTACTTATTCTAAATTCCTTACATTATTCATGAGATTACCCATACACCTGGTCCTCTCTAAAAAATTTTCACCACTCCCTCATACTGCAAAGCCCCATAATCCCAAAAGTTCAATATCATATGTGTAAAATTATACACATGATAATTCTTCAAATTTAATGAATATTAAGAACATGGACTTTGTGGTGGTGATGTCAAATACAAATCCACAAGGAAAACTCGTCATTTGATATTTGTTGTTTCTTGGGAAAGCGTGGAGAATGGTCTATTGGTGCAAAACAACCTAACTCGCTATGTATTGAAGTTATCAAATTCAACTACTACATCAACTTTGCATGAGATGTTGAGGCCCCTCCACATGTCCCTATCTCTAAAGTAGCTTGTAACATGCACAAGTGAATTCCCCTATAATTCTCATGTAATCTACCTATTTACCAAACATCGAGGATGACATTGTACAAAATAACTATTGACATCGTGAGGATTGAGCATTAAGGGCTTACTTTCTAAGACATCTCCAGTGGTACATTACCTCAACAATCTATGCATTTATGTGAATCGTGTCAAATCGCAGTAGTATAAACACAATAATATTATTATATTTAGCATATTTATGAATAGTACATGGGATATTATATAGCCACGATAAGTAAGCTTCCTATTAAATAGGAATATATGCTAACAACTCGTAGTCACAAAATCATGCACTTTAGACATTATTTATCCCAGTCTCATACTACTATTTAGAAGGTTCTTGAGTGAAGAAAGTACTAATTAACCCTCGTCTTTTGGCCATCTTGTTTTGTTTTACTTCGTCACATCGACCTCTCGCACTCCATATGTCAAGTCATCTTCTATCATCCCCCGTTATTTTAGCCTCGATGGGGGTGCCCGTGGGCACCTTGGTCCCACTCGAGGCACCCCGGTCCTTTTGCACTTCCCTGCCAGTTTTGGGCTCTTTTTAGCCATTTTAGATCTTTATCTTTCTTTTGGTTGGCCTTTTCGTGGTTAATTATGAAATTAAACCAAGAGAACCCTATAAATATAAAGTTATGAGACCATAATGAGGGAGCTAACATCACTTACTACTATCACTCCATCTAGAGTTGCATCCATCTATTGCATTGGAGATCACTTGTATCTACATAGCTCCATCATCATGGCACACGGCTAGAACATTTGCATCACACTTCATAGGTGGAGGGATTCTATTCTATTCCATGCACACATTCTATTACATTTTCTACACATAATTATTGCTCACTACTTCACAAAGTGTGACTGACACAAGAGCAACCTAGGGCATGTTCACATACACTTGCACATATAACTACATCGGGTCTTAGATGTAGTGCAACGCTTAGTTAGTAAGTCCATCATTTTGACACAAATTTGAGGTTAGTCTAACCCTTCATATGAATTTTTATTTTTAGGGTTTGATGCTTATTTTGGGGTCTTGCAGGTATTTCTTTCACATTGGATTATTGGTGACATCTGACACAGAACAGTGAATCTGAAACAACACACAACAAAGGTTTCATATCACCTCCCAACCATGCAGAAATCAGTTTCAGAGCTTTTACACAGACCAAAGCACCCAGACTGCAGACTAGAGCATCTGTTGGCACCCCAATCCCTCTCCAGGTGCTCTAGTCCAGCTAGATCCTCTAGATCCATCCTTTTTGGCACTTCTGCATAGTCGTTCCTACTTTTGATTTCTCTAGTAATCATTGTGACACCTGTCTTGTGAGCATATGTTATAAACTAAGTTCTTTCCTCTTTTTTCTAGCATATTAGGGTTATCATTTCCTTTTGCATAGTTGTTTAGATCATTCACATTGTAGACACCCAAATTCCGCTTTTGCAATCTTAGTGCCAAACGCACACGAATCAACCATCATTCTTATCAATTCCATTATAATTAGTGATTTCTTCTAATTAACTAATGTTTCTTACCATTTTGGCCAATTAATAGCACATTGTTGATTTCCTAAGCTTTTTCGCATTCATGATGCCATTTTACGACGAATCATAAGTTAAAATCCTCTTCCCAATAGACAATTAGCGCTTATTAGCTAATTAAGCCTATTTTTCCTTGTTTTGGTCAATATACCCTATTATTGGCTCAAACCCCTCTTCCAACCACTCAAAATCACCCCATTTCCCTCCACAACATCTCAGCAAGCTTCAAAAGCTTATCCTAGCCTCCTAATTAACCCTAAGCAATTGATTAAGGCTCCTCACATCTTAATCACTTGTTAATTCACTAATTGTGATTAGCAAAGCTTAATCATGATTAGAAATTCTTAATCTAATTTGTACTTTTAGTCCCACATGCACTAAGATGCTAGTTTTCCTCAAAGGAAAAACTATAAAAAGGACTAAGTATCTACCTTTAAACTTTACATCATGCTTTTATTTGCATCTCATATAATAAATATGTTTTATACCCAAGTTCAATCCTTGCCTAAAGTCTTCAATGGGGTTAGTAGATGGGTATCAAATACGATCTTGTAGTCATTTGGAGAGACCATTTCACTTTTCTTGAAGTAGCAACAAACCCAATTTGATTGCCCTCTTAGATCTATTTAGGTCTTTGTTAGTTTAGCAATTCAATACATAATAAGGATGCTTTGTAGATTAATGTTTAATTCCATTTAGTTTATATTCATATCATGCTTTTAAGCTTTGATCATTAGTGTTACATTCCTAAACTTAGAGCTTGACTATAGGTGGCAATGGTGTTAGCCTTCCTAGTTAGTCATACTATTTTTCGTGTAAAGTTTAGGTGTTATCTTTTAGAGGATAAACTCATGATTGACCATAGTGGTGGAGAGGAGGATTCTCCTCGGGCAGATGTAGATATTTTTCCCACCCATATTGACGAATACTTGTTTCACAACAAACATGAGGTTCTTATGTGTGTTGTGGAACTAGGAGCTAAGTTACCTTCCACAGTTGACCCTTATCTTATCCCCGCCATGGTTCAGGGAGAGGAAGAAGTAGAATGACCTTGTCGCACTGTTAATGACATATTAAACTCGAGTCATGCATCTACTTCTGGGCAATGGAATAATGAGGAGGTACCTTTTGAAAACGATGGAGACTATCAGATACCTATCATTAGAGTACGTTGTGAAGACAACAAGGAACACATGCATCATGCGCAACCTCCTCCTAACGAAGATCGTAACGAAATACCTACTCGGGAGGTAACCTTAGAAGAACAAGTACAAGCTCTTACTCACCAATTGGAAAGTTTAGCTTCACACATAAACAAGGAACAACCAATTTTTTTGAAACATGCTATACCGAAAGAAAAACCTAAAGCTTCATTTCATGAGTTCCAAACAAATACTCCTCGACGAGAGCACGAAAATATCCTTATGAGGAATTTCTTGTAGAGAATAGGGGTGGGAATACACCTAGATTTAATCCTTCATATAGACCTACACCACCCACACAAGATCCACTCTTCAATCAAAAGTGATTCACTATGAAGAACACCCTTCTAGCATTGCAATAAGTAAAAATGGTAACAACAAAAAGTATTATTTTGATGAATTGTTCCCTTATCCATTTGATAGAGCCATGTTACAAGTACCTTTCCCATGACACTTTGATTGTTTGAAGATTGAAAAGTATAAGGGAAAATGTGACCCTTGTGACCATATCAAAGATTTTTATATGGCCTGTCAAGAGGTTGCGTATAACAACAACTACCTCATTCGTCTCTTCCCACAGAGTTTGGGAGGTCAAGTGTTAGAGTGGTTTCTACATATTCTCGAGGGATCTATATCTACATGGCCGGAATTAGCCAAAAACTTTATACGACACTTCTCATTCAATATTAAGAGTGACATCACCATATTAGATCTCTTTAATGCCAAACAACGAAACAACGAAAACTTCGTTGCTTTCTTACAATGATGGGGAGGATTAGTTATCCATTTTCCTTGTTCCATACGAAAAATAATTGATAAGTATATTCATTCCCAACCTCCATCCAGACATTACGTTCCACTTGCAAATGCATTGTGGCAACACATTTGAAGAGGTAATCGAAAAAGGGAGTCAAATTGAAAAAATGTTGTTAGCTAGGAGGACTCTAAAACCTTTCTCTCGCGACCATAATGATTCCAAATCAAATGACAAAACAAATTTTGTTCATAATAAGAATAAAAACGTTGTTAGTGATGGGATAGTAGACTCTAAGTGAGTACAAGATGTTCAAAACAATGCACCTTTGAAGCTTGAAAAGGAACTCCCACGGAGTATAAACGTCATGCTTTCACCCCTCTATTTGAATCCATATCATCCATTCTAAAGCAGTTAGAGGCCGTAAACATGGTTTGATACCCGAAACACAATCCTTTGGGGATGGTGCACCTAAGCCATCGTGGTTTAGGGATAATGAATTTTGTGAATTTAACCGCGTAAAAGGTCACAAAATAGACAAGTGTTTGAAATTAAAACACTACATTCAAGACCTAATCGACAATGGTGATATAGAAGTAGACACTTTGCCGTTGTGGCCAAGTCTCCAAACACAAAATTAGGGCTCTTCAAAGAACCTTTTCCCAAACATGAAGGGAATAATAATATGGATCGGGGACGATCGTCTCAAAATAAGAATGTTAAATATGTGTCAAACACAGATGATAATTTTGATGCCTTGATAGGTCATGTTGACTCAACTGCTTGAACATGTCAACACAATTAAAATCGTAACAAGAGAGTGCATCGTGCAACACGACGAGCTCACCTTGTTATCCCAAAACCCACTCCCCCTCCTCCTCAAGAGAGTCACTATGATGTATTAGATCAATTAGAGAAGACCATAGCTAATATTTTAATCTTAGACCAGCTAATAAGGAGATCCTTTGCAAAAACTTATAGGGGGGAGTATCCGTTGATGTTGATCCAACCCACTTAAAGGCCATGGTAGCAAAAATCGCTCCTTTAGAACACATAACTTTCAGTCTAACGGAAGTCTTAACAGAAAATCCCTCCCATAACTTTCCTTTACACATTGAAGTAATAATCAAACGTAAGAAGGTCAAGAGAGTGCTTGTGGACGACAAGCCGGGTCTAAATATTTTTACTCTTAAACTAGTTCGTCAACTAGGCTACACAGAAGCTGATTTGGAGACAAAGGTCATCACCATAAAGGTGTATGACAATGAAGAACAAAAATCAGCTGGAATGATCACTTTCTCATTAGAATTTGGTCCCATAACTCATGATACAAAGTTCCATGCCTTGGACTTGGCTCTCCCTTAAAACATCTTACGCGACTACCCATGGATTCATGCCATGCAAGCCATGCCATCAACATATCATCAATGTTTAAAGTTGCAACATGAAGGACAAAAACTTACTATACATGGTGATACCCAACCTTTTTGTCATTGCATAGCATTGTCAAGCTATTTTCCCACCATCTACAAGTGTCCCTCTACGGAGATCGTTGTTTCTGCTCGATCCGAGGCCCTCGCTTCATGAGTGGCTCCAGATGCCTTGTCTACCAATGACAACGGTGCTTCCACCTTAGAAATTGCTTTCGCTACATGGGAGATGAAGGTTATACCAAGTAGTTATAGAGAGTATGATCTGTAGTAAGCCCTTATGGTTTAAAACATTCCACTGTTAACCCAAGCACGTGGTAGACCATGTTCGAGTTCCAAAGATCAAGGGAGAACTGTCCCTTTGACAATTTCACTTTAGGTGGCTTACTAGAAGATGAAAGGACACTCAAATATATTTTATTTCATCCTGATGATGATGAAATGGATTTATGCTACAGGTCACCTAGATATCCTATTCCTAACCAAATAATGCTTACTATGAGGTATAAAGGACGTGGTTGTAGTTGTCAAGAACAAGGTTCATTGGAAGATCTTCAAATACCTTGTCGTATAATGGGTAAATCCGATCTTGGCACCCATTTGTACGAGTCTCACCCTTCAAAGATGATCATGCTTCTTCTAAGCATGAGGATAGTTTTCTCGAAAATGAAATCAAAGCAGATTCCTAGTGTAGTCTTTACGGAGACCTCGCCACCAGAAACCTATTATCTAACATGGCTATCCTTACCATAACCCCTGTTACACCCGTCGTATCCCCTATAACTCAGACATTGGAGCTCATTTACCCATCACTCATGAATTGGGGCCAACAATAACACGTACTAATCGACATTTTTAGAATGATGAGGCTATTGGTGAGTTCCGTGGCATCAAAGACAATATTCCGAGAAATGATCACAAGAAAGGATTATTCATTCATCTCAACACATGCATGTACTTTGGAGATGAGGTGGAGTTGTGTGGTCACTTAAGTAAAAAAATAAGCAAGGGAAAAATTCCTACAGAAAAGCCTTGCGGAAAGAAAAATCCAAGTCCTATAGTGAAAACCTCTTTAAAGCACTTCGACAAACAAGTAGAAAAACCTATGGACAAGATAGTGTACCCACCTAAAGATGAGGATCTCCCTAAACCACCTTTGGTAGAGGAGGATATCAATCTCCCTTCCGATCCTACGCACATGGAAGATGAATCCAAGCTATTGGTGGAGGAGACAATAGATGTTAACATCGACACGAAGGAGCTGCCTAGAATGGTTAAGTTGGGAGCTTCACTCTTAGCTCAAGAGTAGAAAACATTTACAGGAATTTTGAGAAAATATGCAGACATCTTCACTTGGTCTTATGTAGACATGCCAGGACTTGATCTTGCATTAGTGGTGCACAATCTTATTGTACACCTGGACGCCAAGCCCATAAAGAAAAATCTCCACAAGATGCATCCTCGCGTCGCCTTGTTAGTTAAGGCAGAGATAGAAAGGTTATTAGAAGTAGGCTTCATCAGGCCTATTGAATACTCAGAGTGGATTTATAATGTGGTACCGGTTCGAAACAACTAGTTGATATCGAGTGTGTACCGATTTCCTAGATATTAACAAAGCTTGTCCTAAGGACGATTTTCCTCTTCCCAACATCGACACAATTGTCGATTATAAAACACGTTATGATATGATATCACTCATGGATGGCTTCTCGGGATATAACCAAATAAATATAGTGAAGAATATCAACAGAAGATAAATTTTACTACCCCATAGGAACATTCTCGCTACAAGTCATGCCCTTCGGCATCAAGAATGTAGGCACGATGAATGTAATCTTTCACGATATGATTAATGACATCATGGAAGATTACATAGATGATATATTATCAAAGTCTAGAACTCGGGAAGAGCACTCGAAGATTCTACAACGCATCTTTTAATTACTAAGGGACTACAAAGTCTGATTTAACCCAAGGAAATGTGTCTTCGGTGTGTTATCTAGAAAATTACTAGGATTCATTGTTTCAAGGAGAGGAATAGAAGTGGACCCTGCCAAGGTCACGCTTATCACATAAATGCCTCCCGAAAAATATTAAACAAGCGCATAGCTTACAAGGAAAGATTCATGCCATCAAAAGGTTCATTTAACAACTAGCAGACAAATGTCATACATTCATGCATCTTTTAAAAAATATGGTAGCTGATTTTCTTTCAAGACTTACCACTTAAGAAGAGGAGGAGAAGGTCAATGATGAGTTTCTAGATGAGCATTTGTTTGTAATTTCTACTACCTCTCCCTGATATGCATATATGGCTAATTACTTGGCTACATGGAAGTTTCCAACCTTTTTCACACAAAATCAAATAAAATAATTAATTAAACAAAGTGTGATGTATATTTGGTTAAATGGAATTCTTTTCAAATGTGGACCTAATCATGTTTTACACATGTGTGTAGTTGAAAAATGAAGTATTTGACATACTTAGAGCATGCCATGATGAACCATCAAGAGGGAATTATTTAGTTCAGAGGACCATACACAAAGTTCTAGTTGGCTACTATTGGCCTTCCTTGTTTAAGGATGTCAGAAAGTATGTATGGAGATGTGATCAATGCCAAAGGATGGGGAAACCAACATTTATATCTGAAATGCCACTCCAATTGCAAGTGTCTTGGAACCATTTAAGAAGTGGGGGTTAGATTTTATTGGACCAATTGACCCAACCTCTCAAGGGAAGGAGTACATCTTGGTTTGTACTGATTATGTCACCAAATGGGTTGAGGTGCAAGCACTGTCGCATGCAAGAGATGAGAAAGTTGTGGATTTATTATATGAGCGCATCTTCCAGAGGTTTGGAGCACCAAGATCCATTATGTCAGATCAAGGACCACAATTCATGTCAGGAGTAATCAGTTCTTTTGTGGAAACATACCAGCTGAAACACAAAAAGTCATCTCCATACCACCCACATTCTAACGGGAAAGTAGAGGTTACTAACAGAGAGTTATAAAATATCTTAACAAAAATAATGGATATCTCAAGGAAGAATTGGGTTCAAAAATTGCCTGAAGTAGTATGGGCGTACATCACTACTTGGAAAACAACCATAAGGTTTAATCCCTATGAATTAGTCTATGGGAAGAATCCAATTCTACATATAGAATTTGAGATTCAAACCTCAAGGACAACAACTGAAGTGGGCATTGAATTATCATAGGCATAACAAACAAGAATTGTTCAATTAAACAAGTTGGATGAAATCAGAATTTAGGCATTACATCATACTGAAATCATCTAACATCAGAGGCAACTTTGACATGATAAGCAAATAAATCCAAGGAAATTTCAAGAAGGGGATTGGGCTATGCTATTTGACTCAAAGTACAAGGAATTTAAAGGAAGTTGCAAATGAGATGGATGGGCCCATATCAGATTGCAAAAGTATGTAAAAATGGTATTGTTCAACCGATTCCTATAAATGGAGAGAAGAAGGTAATTCCAATTAATGGGCACAAACTAAGGTTGTACCATAAACTAACATCCAGAGAAGAGTTTCAATTTTTTTCAAGAAGATCTAGATCTCGAAGTGTGTGGACAATGTCTCTTTGTCAACACAACTTAGAACTGAGCTACCTTTTATTAGAGAATAAAGAGGAAATGACCGAAAAATAGAAATGACGGTCATAATCCTCTGAAGCATTGATTGAAAACCAGAAATGGTGGCCAATGCTTCTAAAAAAATAAAAAAATAATAAATTTAGGTGATCAAAAACTAGAAATGGTGGTCATCTCCCCTAAATCTAGCATGCAATAAAAGAAGGACCACATGTGGATGGAGCATTAAACCAATATGGAAATGGCGATGAGGATGTGAAAAGTTCATTTAACAAGGTATGCACAATTAATTCACTTCTTGAATATAGGAAAGTTTTAATTTGTGAGTCGTTAATTATTATAATCGTGCAATTTGATTATCTCTCCCATTTCCCATAACTTTACATGCTTCACAAATCCCCACCAAATTTGTAACTCCCCTCCATGATAATCTCCACATGTGCCCAATCAATGTCATCATCACTTTGGGATTCCATCATATATTTCCCAATTTAGTAATATTCATTTCAAATCATTTCGTTCCACTGTTAATTTATGAATTTCACCCCCTCGATCTGCGTCGCCATTCACTCTTGTGCTTACCCACAACCTCGCAAACCCCGCACTTCCAGTCTGTGTCATTTTATTTTCACCGATTATTCAAACTCAAACTTGGGGCCTCGATTGAGACATGAACCAACAAGTTCTGTGGAACTCTTGGCCGATGCAAAGTCAGTCAAAATATTTGAAAAAGTAGCATGGCTAGACTTTCTATTGGCTTATGAGGAATTCAACATAACAATGACTGAGGAATTTGCTAGAAATATGGAGGAAGGACACTCTACGGTTCAAGGTAAGAAAATTCCCTTTACTCCAACTGTTATCAGTCATCTTTCAGAATACCTGACGAAGGGTTAGCAATAAGTGACAAAACAATGTATGTTGAAATAATTAAAATATTTTCAGTTGGAAAGAAGGAGAAATTAGAATTAGTCATAGACAATAAGGGTAAAGCTAAAGGAATCAAGAGAATAACCCTTCCTAAACCTTGGGCAGAAGTGGCCAAATGGTTGATCAAGTACTTTACATGCGAAGGGAAATATGAAATTGTGTTGGGTTGTGTTAAGAATGTTAATACACCTCCGACATGGTCAAAATAAACCCCAGTATAAGATCAATTTACCTCAGTTTTTATATGATTCTATTTGTTCTGCTATAGAAAAGTTTCGTTGGGGTGCCCCATATTTAAAGTTCCGGTGGTTTATTTCATCCGATTTCTGACATCAATTTGTTAAAAAGAAACATGGAATTAAGAAATGGCTGAAATTTCAAAGGCAATATTCCTTAAAGCTCGAGGTAGTTCGGAGTAAGTTCCCTCAACCTATGAGAGACCTAAAAGCACCTCGGGACTTCCGGGCCTACACTTACCCTACATGAAACTCCAATTTAAAATACCCCTCCCGGGGAAGAACAAGAGGCAACCACAATAATGTAAACCTTGGTAAAAACCCCACCTGTGTCTCCTCACAAATCAGTGTCATCATCATCATGCTCTCGATACTGAAAAAAAAGAAATTCAGCTTTCCATAACCACAATGAAGAGTCACCTATTAAAGAGAAAGGGAAAACATTTATGGTAGATGGAGAACCTAGTTCTGCCCCTGGTTCAACAGTTGCATTAGACTGTAGCAAAACATGAAGAGGCAAATCTTCAGCCACAGAAAGCCCTAGAAGAGAAAGAGAAACAAATACAATCCCTTCAGGCCAAAACAAAGGAACTTAACACATCTCTTACAGTCTTGCAAGAAAATAGGGAAGAACTAGAGCTGTGACCATGGAAGAACATGCCGCTCAAACTGACTTTGTCTTTCCCCAAATTGTTGTTTTAAAGGGAATGGTCAAGTGGATGGACGAATACTACATGCTCAGGGCAGTTTTTGAGGAAAACAAGAATTTGAAAGAGGAAAAACAAATTTTGAAAGAAAATGTGGTCTTTATTGGTTAGTTGTCTATATGACCAAGTTCTTTCTTATAGACCTTCAAATTTTTATGCATTATTTTTGAAAGAACAATTTTTCAAATGCCAAATATTCAGGGCCCATGCTATGTAGGACATTGAATTTGATGATGATAAACAGTTTGTGGGTGCATATACAACAAAGAATGATATTGAGAAAAATTTGTTGTGTGAATTCTATGTGCACAAATTTCTTCTCCCTGAGCAAATTGAAATTCCAATAAATTTTTATGTGGGAGAGGTACAATTAAGAGCATTCATCTCTACTCTCAGGCACCAAGGTGAATGGAGGGATCGAAGGACACATTTGTGCAAGCAGAGTCTACAATAGACCTCTTGATGAGGCATAATTTACTTTTGCCAATTCGGTTCTTTAACAGGTTTCGGTCACGGGTATAATGTCTACGTCTAGTAGACACATACACAAATATATTAAAACTTGTGTCAAAAATTTCAAAGAGCAAGTATATCTAACATTCAATGTAAACTTCCTTGCATGTCATGTAAGATATCAACTTCTTGCAAAACCATATAAGAAGAAAGAGGTTATTTCACCAACAAACCTCTCGATGGTCTTTAAAAAGAGCCAAAGACCTCTGCAAGATTATTCTAGAGCTATAGGAAAAATGGATTGGCCTTTCTACGAGATTTGCTTGAATTATGAGATTCCCATCACGACTAATACTCATTGCCTCAATTGCCGTTGAGGAGGGAGATGCACTACCACACCCAATTTTTCACTTTTCTTTGTTTTAGTGATCTCACCAATCTCACCACTTACTCTTCCTTCTCAGCCCTCAGTAAGTATGTCTTTCTAAGTTCTTCCCTCTATAATCTTTGTTTTTCTTTTATATGGATGATGAAGTAAGCATGGTGTTGTTACAGATCATCACAACCATGTTGGAGTAGCAGGTGCAGTACAACTACACTCCACACACTTTCTTATGCATCTCAACTTTGTATGCATGTTTTACTTAAGTATATTTGATGTTTGATGGCAACAATAGGCGTTGGTGCAGGGTTTTTCCTCGTCTGGTATTTTAGAAAATGCAGAGCTAAGAGAGTCTGTTTGAGATTGGGAGTTGTCTACACCATTCCTTAATAACAAACTTGATTTGGTCTAGAAATGTGAATGTAATTCGATGTTAAATCTTATGCCAAGCTCATAAATGTTAGTTCACGGGTGAGGAGGGTGACTATGGAACCAAGGTGAGTCTGAATGATTTATAATAGTGAGTGACACATTTCACAATGGGAGATTCAAACATGGCATGTGAAATGTTCAATGTTAGTCAAATATTGACATTGTTTCACCTAATGCAACCAACATGTGTCCAATCTTTTCTAGCATGCTCACAATGTGTGCAAAAAAGGAGCTTCAAAACAGGTCGTGGACATTCACCAAAGCATAATAAGAATTGTTTTTCTTTCCAGATGTTGTAGTTGTACTATATTTCTCCCTCCTCCCCATAACATAACTTAAAACAATTTAAGATAGCATATATTTCACCACAAATTGTAACTCCAAAAACTTAACATTGTTATCCTCTCCGGTGTAATTTGCAACTCATGTGCAATTGCTAGTTATGAATACATGTTTCCAAATTCCCAGTGACCACAGCATTCTATTTTTGGCGCTATTATCGACGCAAGGAGGCATCACTGCCCAGGGAATTCCTTTCAAAGGCGCCATAACATTTCTTCTTCGTTTACCCTTTTCATCCTTTCAGATCATTCGGTTACCAGCCCAAGCAAACTATAGCATATAGCAGGAGCAGCATAGCATAGCGAGTGGATGACGAATGCAATGTGGGCAAGAGCAAGCAGGCTGTTAATGGCGACTGCTAAAGCTCAGTCTGCCTCCGAGGCCAATGCCATCCCCAACATCGACCCCAGCATTTCTGGTAAACCGAAAGGCATTCTAGCGCCCTACCCACTTTCTCCTCAAATGAAAAAGTTCCTTGGTGTCTCTCAGATCACTCGCGGTGAAGCTCTTAAAAAAGTATGGGAACACATCAAGAACAACAACCTCCAGGTCATCATTTCCCACATTCTTCATTCTTTACATCTACATTTTGTATTGGGTCACGTTCGCTGGAAATGGAGTTTATACGCAGATTTTATTTTGAATGTTTTCTTTCGTTTGTTGGCAAATTGATACCAAAAGCTGCTATATACTGATATTTTCATGTGGGGTTTGGGTTTAATTTGACAGTATGGGTGTGATAGCTTTGTGTGTAAAGTGGTGTTGGTTGTTTTGTGTTAGCGGTAAAGTAGAGGGAGGGTTCTTCTGTTGTGTCTCAAATGGGAAACTGGGTTATTTGGAATTAACTTCTTTAACTTAGTTTTGATTTGCAAGCACCGAGCTACATCATTTTTTCAATGATAAACAGAGTTATGTGGGCGGTGGGCATTTGGGTGGGCTTAAGAATTGGCTCAAGGACGGAGGGAAATCGTTTGTTTAGGATTCTGTCACTCACTGTTGTCCCGTTTCTCATGTCCACCGTCTTTACATCCCGTTTCTCGTCACATTTCTCTGTTTCTTGTTTCTTGTAACATGGAACAATATGGAAGGCAACTTGAAAGATCACACCATTGTATGAAATGATAAGATCTACTACCAGCACATGTTTCTGTTCTCACTAGTATGAACTTCACATGTTCTATTTACCAATTTGGGGGCAGAATTAGATAAACCAATTTTTATTTGTTACAGCCATTGAAAATCAAATGAGATTGTATGAAATGATAAAAACACAATGAGCAATGAATAATATGCATCACAAATGGAGAGAACAATGCCTTGGGGCTTCAAAACCATCTTTATCTTTATCATTGGAAATCAAACAACATTGTACAAAATGATGAACTAGATGTTTTAATAATCTCTAATAGTAACCAAACATGCTCTATTTCCAATTTTGGGGCAGAAATAGACAAGGCTGGTATGTACTTCTTTCCAACATCGGAAATCAAACAACATTGTATGAAATGATGAACTACATCGCGTGTTTTTGATCACTAATATTAACTTCGCATGTTCTATTTCTAATCTGGGGGCATAAGTAGATAAGGCCAATATTTACTTCTTGCAGCTTTCCTATAAACAGGAAAATGGAAAGAACAATGCCTTGCTGGCTTCTAAACCACCTTTATCTTTACTATTGGAAATCAAATGACATTGTATGAAATGACATTGTGTTTTTGATCCTGTGTTTTTGATCCTCTAATATTAACCTCACATGCTCTATTTCCAACTCTGGGGCAGAAGTAGATAAGACCTTGCCACCATTGGAAATCAAATGGCATTGTATGTAATGATGACTTCAATGCGTTTTTGATCACTAACATGAACTTCACATGTTCTAATTCCAATTTGGGGCAGAAGTAGATAAGGCCGGTATTTACTATTTACTTATTGCAGCTTACCTATAAATTATTTCTTACAGTGTCCTGTTTGCAACTTTGCCCATATTTTTAAAGGTGAAATAATATTATTTCATCTTAAATCAATATCAATCAACCTCCAATAGCACTAAGTAGGCTTAATCACTTTTTAAAATTCACCTGGACAGGGTTTGGTCAGTGCAAGGTGATTTTCTAACATGTTCTTGTCTCTGTTGGTGCAAAACGAACTAAGTTAGATGCCAATCTGCATAGTGCACATCGTGTGGTTACTTGATATCTTTAGAGTAAGATTGGTATTGAATTTCAATTACCACACCTCGTTATTTGTCATTTAGAGCTAGTCTGGCCCTTGAGAGCTTGGATAGCATTTAATTATTTTATAGTGAGTGCTGGTTAAATTCTTTAGTATTTAAAAATCCCTTTTCCATACACGCAAGTGCATGCAACTCTAGTTTGATATGTTATTGCTATATACATTGCTTGTATGTAAAGGGTTTTATTAAGAAATGGAAAGGATTGCAAAATACAAGGCTGGCTTTTATTAGCAGATGTGGTTTGTGGAAAGGGCCCAAAAAAGTGCAGAGACTCACATGCTAGACTCCTGAGGTTTCACATGCCTGATAGATTTTACTGATTCTCTGAACTTAGTATGTAATTTTTGCTTTTGACATTTTTAGAAATGAATAAATATTTTAGTAGTGCCGTGTCTCTTATATTTTGGAAATGCAGAATTTGGCCTCATGTTACAGGAATGACCTAGTGGTCCTGTTGAGGGAGGCTCTGTAATTTATTTTGCAGGTGTTGCAGAGAATATGTAGGAATGTATCTGTAGGGGAATGGTGCCATGCTACATGATATTTTCGAATTTCATTTCAGATTCGTCTTCTAAGTTTCTGTAAATATTTTGAATCTAGAAAATAGAAAAAACTAAACAATCTACTGTTGCCAGGTGAACTCGAAGTTTGCTAAAATATCATAGTGGCTGCAAGAAATGCATTACCCGTACCAAAAGCTTTCCCAATCCAGCAGCATGTATTTGAGGTGAAAGTCCTCGGGTCGATGCATTAGCATCCTCCTACTTGCTGGTACTAATATTGTCATTGTTTAGTGATCATGGCTTGCCTTGTGGACTTTCTCTAGCTTGTAGTTGTTATTGTGTGATGTAATACAAGTTTGTAATTACAATCAGTTACAAACCAAACGGCATGTTTCATTAATTGGGTATTTTGTTCCACTATAATACTCTTTAACTTCTTCATCCCAGCTCAAACTCTAGGTTGAAAAATGTCTGGATAGTAGAGTAGTAGTCCGATGAAGGGGGCAATTGGATTTATGATTTATCTGAGTGAGTGCTGCAGAGAGCAATTAGGGAGATTTTAAGCTGGAATGTGGTCCCATACATTTCTCCAATCTTCTTCTTCTCTTTTGGTTGAAAAAGTCAGGGTTGTTTCCAAATATTAACATGAAAAATAGTACCAATTATAATATTAGCCATACACAGTCTACCACTTGGCAATAAATTTCTTTAGTGGCGAGGAAAGTTCCAGCCGCCCGGCCTCTTCCATATCGGCATAACATTTCCTGCTACAAAAAGGGGCTCCTATTTTTCTGCTGAAGATTCTTTTTCTCCCTATATGCACAAAGTAGCATTCACGAGACCCCTCTCATGGAGAAAGTAGAAGCCGCAACCCCATCTATGGAACCCCAGATTCTATATTTTCCTGTAGCAGCTACCAGTATTTTATACTAAACTGGCTTCCCACTAAAATCAAGGGTAGTAGGCCCACTCCTTGGAATCCATCTTTAAGTGGGTCAGAAGTAAAAGTTAGCTTCTATTGTTTATCTTGTTGTTTGCTATCTACAGGCCCTAGGATGCACCTTTCCCTAAATGGGTCAGGACTGAGAAGTAAAAGTTAGCTTCCACTGTTCATATTTTTAGGCTCTAGGATGCACCTTTATTTTCAATTTGCTTAGGAGATAATTCTGTTTCATATCTTATTTGATTATTAATTTAGGTACAACAGGTTTGTGGCTAGTGGTGAGAAATAATATGCTTCACACCATTGACCAGGGTTCCATTTCCACGGGTTCCTTGACATGTCAAAGTGCTCTGTTCTAATATTTACCCTAAAATTTTGCCCAACGGGTTTGGGGCTAGTGGTAATAAATAATAAGTTTCACACCATTGACCAAGGTTCCATTCCAATGGGCTTCTGGACACATCAAAGTGCTCGGGCTTGGGGAAGGTTCTATACTCACGGGCTTCATTTTGAATGACAAAGAACATACTCTTTAATATTGTGATTGCAAGCCCATCCCCAAGTACACTTCAAGCTGTGCTATAAGATTTATCCTAAAATTGTCTCAAAAAAATTATGTTTCAGGTTGCATGTAGAATACTAGTTTAGATATCTTAAATACACCTATCTGAAAAATGCCAATTATCAATTCCAAGGCTCGTATCGTGGATTTTATGTATACCACATTGAATATTACATCCTCCAAAAAATTTGCATTGTCTGGTAGCAAATGACATCAATCTAGCTGCACCAATGTGTTGTGCTTGACAAATTCTTCCTGGAAGAAAAAAACAGGCTCCAAACTGCACCATATGGCCAAGATATTATGATTTTTCGATTGATTTCTCAAAGCAAAAGGTTGCCATTACCATGTGGCAGTCAAATTTAAGGTTGACATTACCATGTGACGGTCAAATCTAAGGTTGACTTTGCCATGTGACGGACAAATGGGCTTCAAATTTAATGTTGTAATTAAATGTTTATGCACAGAAATTACAGTCCCCCACCCCCACGTCCACCCACACCCCGGCCGCCATTGTAGAACGCATATTGGCTTGATAACAGCCAGTCTAGGTGTCGCCCACACAGATGGATTCTATTCTTGGTTAGTGGTTTGAACAAAGAGCTAACATAACACATGCAATTTACACAAATGTTTTCTATAGCACCATTCCTGACGTTTGCTCTTTTATCTTGATTTTCCCCTTGTTCAGATACATTTATTTGTGGCATTTTAGGTTGGCTTTGTTGTAATGATAAACAGGTTCTCAATGTATGGCTGTCTTTGTCTTTCCACTTGTCCATGCGTTGTTTTTTATGCAGAGTACATATTGAGGGTCATTTTTGTGGTGATATATATAGAATCCCACAAACAAGAAAGAGATCATATGTGATGACAAGCTAAAGACTATTTTTGATGGGAGGGCAACTGTTGGATTTGCGGAGATAATGAAGTTAATGGGTCCTCACTTCATCAAAACTAAATAACTGCTTGTATTTGGTAAGAAGCACCCTACTGCTTAGTCTTATTATAAGTTGATAATTTAGTTTATTAAATTTATAAATTCAGCTGTCTGCCTCTATTGTGTTCAATTACAGTGATTACATCGTGGAAATGCACCATTGACCAGGACATGCATCATGTATGGTGGACTCAGTAAAATGCAGCACAGGTGATTTTTGAAGGGTGGCCTTTGAGAATATACTGGTGCCATTAAGCACGATTTCAATTTGTGGACCATGTAACTTTTCTGTATAAGGTGTGGAAATTAGTTCAGTTCTTTTCACAGTTGTGCATTTTCTTTGAAGCTTTAAAGACTAGTTTGTTTAGAGTTTGGGAACAACATTTTGGGCACTAGACTGAAGCTCCACTTTTACTGGGTATCGTATTTTCCAAAGTACTTTTGCATTTCCATGCTTGATAACTATAGATTAGAAACGTGTGTGATTCATTTTGATGTCACTTCCTCCAAGTTTAGAATGTAGAACTCAGAATGAGGATTTTAGAGCTGGGGATTTTTTTCTTGGGAAGGGTCAAGCAAGTAAACATACTCATCTCACAACCTATCAACTATTATGTTAGTAGGATGACCACTTCCATTGTGACATCGGCTTCATTGGCATAAGGATCGTGGTATATTGGGTTTACATCTGCAGCGGGCCAAGTCTATCAACTGATATGGGATTTTCTTTTTTGAGTGAATGAAAATTTAGAGTCGTAGAAGCAAATCCAAGATGCACCGAGTCTAGTAAGAGTGTTTTAGTGGTTTTCTTGGGTTATGGATTTGGCCCTGTTTTTGTGATGTGAGTTGATTAGTTTTTTGTGATTACCATGTGCATTAGCTCTATTGATCACAAATTTCTAATTACAACCGATTTGCAAACGAAATGACATATCCCAGGCCTGGAACTTGCAATTAAACATGCCTGTCATTAAAAATTTGTTGATGGCGAGCTCTTTTAAGTACCTGTAAAACAATTTAAAACTAGCGTTTTTTAAATAGGAGTGTATTATCTGTCCAAACAACTACCAGTACTTTATCTCCTATGTGTATATATTAAATGAACAGGTACTAGAAAAATCTAGAGGGTTACCATTGTTTTCAGGCAGTAAACATTTGACGGCTTATTGGAATTGATGACTGTAGTGTAGGGTGTAAAGAACTAAAAACAGGCTACAAACCGTCAGTTTCAGGCCTGGTTTTTGTTTCGCTGTAATACTGTTTTTGATTTCATTTCTTTTCTATTTTTAAATATTCATTCATTTTCCTTTCATATATAAGCTTTGTACCTTGTGCCATTCTTTTGTTAAATTTAATATGATCTAGTTATATCTCTCTAATGTTCTGCCGTTTGCCCTTGTCCTCACATGCAACCTTGTTATGCCAAAGGTGTTACTATGTTGGATTGAGGTTGGTTCTTTCTCACACCTGTCAAACAGTCGGATGGCTGAGATTGAGTGTGGATGGTCATTGACATCTGGTATAATCTTGGCCGTTTGTGTGGCAAACCAGACAGCTGTAGTGGCACCTTCTCCGGCTGCCATCAACGTAAAAAGCAAGCCATTTCAGCAGCCATGGACGAAGCATTTACACTTGTTGGAACATCTTTCAGCGGTCATCAAACCCTAGCCTTTCCTCCCACAACCTCAAATCCGCCTCTCTTTCCCACCTTGAAAACTACTTATGGAATTTTGGCTGTCCTCCAATCTTCTCGGCTGATTCCCAAACCCCAATCCCTCCTATCCAGTCCGTAGCAATCCGGGCACTAATCTCGGTAAACCACTTGAGCCAAAGGCCCCCGAGCCCTTTACCGCCAAATGTCTTAAGAAAACAAGGAATTGATTTCGACCTTGACATGACATGGTACACTTGTTGGAACATTTTTCAACAAACATCAAACCCTAGCCTTTCCTCCCACAACCTCAAATCTGCCTCTCTTTCCCGCCCTAAAAACCACTTACGGTTTTTTGGCTATCCTCCAATCTTCTCGGCCGATTCCCCAAACCCCAATCCCTCCAATCCAGTCCCCGACAATCTAGGCACTAATCTTGGTAAACCACTTGAGCTGTCAAAGGCCCTTGACCCCTTTACCCCCAGATGTCTTAAGAAAACAAGGAATTGCTTTCGGACCTTGACATGACACGACACACTTTGATGGTATTATTAGTAAAATTCCCTCCTTGTAAATCATAGAGTAATTTGTCACCTCTAAAAAATAAAACTAAACCAACCCATCAAAATTAGAATATTAAAGAGTGTCACTCTTTTGCAAATGTTGGAAATAAGGAACCTTTTGTAAACCACGGAGAGGCCATTCCACAAATAATTTCCTTGTTTGGAGAAGTAGTAGTATTATTTTGGCTAACATGAAGAAGTTATGCGAGACATTAATACATTTCCTGCATTTATTTATTTTTATCTTTGCTATCTCATATTCCTAATGTGTGGAAATTGTTTCCTATTTGATGCTATGAGTATATCTCATGAATCACTTCATTATTAACTTTCTAAAACAACACTAAAATTGTGTCGTGCAAGTTCAAACATCATCACTCATCCCCAAAATATTGCAATGAATAGACCCAATATAGTGTATTATTGTTGATGTTGACCTACACACCAAAACCCTATGAAGAAAATAAAGATAAAATTTTCTTGCTTTGGGTATTCTTCTTCAATTAAGAAAATGATGATTTATGATGTCCTATCCCTTCTCAACAAAGAATTTCGCGCCAATCAAACATTTTCTACTCCAATGTACCATGATGGAAAAGTCTAATTATTCATTATAAAATCGCGCCAATCTTCTTGGCCGATTCCCCAAACCCAATCCCTCCAATCCAAAGGTCCCCGACAATCTAGGCACTAATCTTGGTAAACCACTTGAGTTGTCAAAGGCCCTCGACCCCTTTACCGCTGGATGTCTTAAGAAAACAAGGAATTGCTTTCTGCACCTTGACATGACACGACACGGTTTGATGGTATTATTAGTAAAAATCCCTCCTTGTAAATCATAGAGTAATTTGTCACCTCTAAAAAATAAAACTAAACCAACCCATCAAAATTAGAATATTAAAGAGTGTCACTCTTTTGCAAATGTTGGAAATAAGGAACCTTTTGTAAACCACAGAGAGGCCATTCCACAAATAATTTCCTTGTTTGGAGAATTAGTAGTATTATTTTGGCTAACATGAAGAAGTTATGCGAGACATTAATACATTTCCCGCATTTTTTTTTAATCTTTGCTATCTCATATTCCTAATGTGTGGAAATTGTTTTCTATTTGATGCTATGAGTATATCTCATGAACCACTTCATTATTAACTTTTTAAAACAAAACTAAAATTGTGTCGTGCAAGTTCAAACATCATCACTCATCCCCAAAATATTGCAATGAATAGACCCAATATAGTGTATTGTTGTTGATGTTGACCTACACACCCAAAACCCTATGAAGAAAATAAAGATACAATTTTCTTGCTTTGGGTATTCTTTTCAATTAAGAAATGATTATTTATGATGTCCTATCCTTTCTCAACAAAGAATTTCGCGCCAATCAAACATTTTCTACTCCAATGTACCATGATGGAAAAGTCTAATTATTCATTATAAAATCACACCCTAGTGGTAATTGGAAATGTTGATAGGGAGGCATTGAAGAAGTTAAAGTTGAAGGATTGAAGGTGAAACATTGGATAGGGGAAGAGTCATGATGAAGAAGGGGATTGAGGGAGGAGAATTTTTAGGTTTGGGGAATCTATTGGAGGGAACATACACGATTCTATTTTTTTCTTTTGACAAAGTCACATATGAATCATGTCACTTTGTCTTACCATTGCAACATTGTCTATTTAATGAAAGGTTTATTGAACATTAAATCTATCTTAATAGCCGCTAATTTGAAAAGCCTTGCTTTTTATTAGATTTGTAACTTTTAGGGATTGTTGCAATCACATTGTTACGTGTTTTAATAATGCAAACATGTAAGGCAAACAAAAAAAATGGTAAACACAAGTGAAAACATGGTATATATTTCGCATAGGAACATCAACTATTTTGACATCCACAACTCCAATGACATCGTTGATTGATTTTGTTTGTGCTATGTTGTCTCTTAATAAGTGTGTCAAGCTCGTAGATAAGCAAACTTCTAATTTGTAGGTGGTGGTGGGGGAGATTTTGCGAATCCTCCGAAGCCAAGGAGAATGTGGATGTTATGGTCAATGGCCCGAGGCCTGCCCCCTTAGGTGTGGGTTATTGTGGTTCCTTGGTAACTTGCAAAGAACACAGATTTGGAATCGGGTTAGACTTTTGAAATTGTGTTGTCTCTTCTATTGGGCACTGTGCATTGTGCAAACAACTATGCACAAAACATAGATTGTAGAAGTAGGCACCATCACCTACATTTACACAAAAAAAGATAGGCCTACAACTAATTATCCGCAAACAATATTGCATGTTACCATTGTTGAAATTGTAATGTTAACAAGTAATTACATTGATAACCATTTTTCTAAACTACACTAATGAAGTAGGGATTGAGGGAGGAGAATTTTTAGGTTGGGGAATTTATTGGAGGGAACATACACAATTCTGTTTTTTTTTTTTGACAAAGTTACATATGAATCATATGTCACTTTGTCTTACCATACAACATCGTCTATTTAATGAAATGTTTATTGAACATTAAATCTATCTTAATAGCCACTAATTTGAAAAGCCCGCTTTTTATTAGATTTGCAACTTTTAGGGATTGTTGTAATCAATTTGTTGTGTTTCAATAATGCAAACATGTAAGGCAAACAAATAAAATGGTAAACACAATTGAAAACATGGTATATATTTCGCATGGGAACATCAACTATTTTGACATCCACAACTCCAATGACACCGTTGATTGATTTTGTTTGTGCTATGTTGTCTATTAATAAGTGTGTCGTGCTCAAAGATAAGCAAACTTCTAATTTGTAGGTGGTGGTGAGGGAGATTTTGCGAATCCTCTAAAGCCAAGGAGAATGTGGATGTTATGGTCAATGGTCTGAGGTTTGCCCCCTTAGGTGTAGGTCATTGCGGTTCCTCGGTAACTTACGCAAAGAACGTAGATTTGGAATTGGGTTAGACTTTCTGAAATTGTGTTCTCTTCTATTGGGCCTATGCATTGTGTAAACAACCATGCACAAAACATAGATGTAGAAGTAGACACCATCACTTATATATACACAAAAAGATAGGCCTACAACAACTAATTATCCGCAAACAATACTGCATGTTACCATTGTTGAAATTGTAATGTTAACAAATAATTATGTTGGTAACCATTTTTCTAAACTAGACTTATGCGAGCAAAATTTGACAATTGATCAATTGAATTATCGTTAAATTGAAACGCTTCCTATTTATAACCTTGAATGGGCTATAATAAGATCAAAGGAGGTCTTAGGTGCACACACAATTCTTTTTCCTCTTTGCCAATGTCTCAAACATTACTTATGCTTATAAGCATTTCCAACTAGAGTCTTGGTGGATGTGCTTAACCCGCATCGTGGAAAATGGAAGGACAAGGTTTTGTGTTGATGGTCATTGACAAACAACGTCATCAAAATTGTTATTGAGGGGAAACCCTAATCGTTAAAAAGAAACCCTAATCACGATTGTGCATGAAATCATAAAGAACCCTAAATTTAGAGTTTGTATATCTAAAATATGTAGAGTTGAAGATTCAAGCATATGCAACTTTCTCTTGAAAGTATTCATCATCTAAAGTATTTTGTCTCAACGACTTGCACACCGCACTCCCTTTCTCTTTCGATGATTGACTTAAATGGCACATGGTTCATATGTGTTTGGTTAAGAGAAATAAGAGTTTCGCATTGGTTCCCCCAACAACTTCCCCTCACATGGATTTTGTCTCCTTCAAACCCCTTCTTCATCACCCCTCTTCCTCCATGTTTTACTCTTCTAAGTTTAACCTCTTTGTTGCATCCCCTTCGACATTTCTATTGCGCATTTTATGTGCGATTTGATAATATGATAGATTTCTAATGATCTTAAATTTAGTAAAGCATTGAGCATTTTGTTAAGCCAACTTTTTGCATGGTGTTCAATGATGTTTTTTATTCAAAAGAATATTTCGTGGGTATATGTAAAGGGCTAGCTCATTTTACATTTTCCATCTTGATTGATTTTGTTTGGTATTATAATTAATACAAATCCTATTTTTAGTTGATAAGAAAAATATGATTTTTAATAAATTGATACTAATAAACTTATTCAAGTGCTATTAATAGTTATGTTTAGTTTCTTAGGTGTAATTTAAAATTTAAAGGAAATGATAAACTTTCTACAATGTTAAACATTTTTTTAATGTCAATTCAGCGTGAGTGTAGTTCTAGATGCATAAAAATTATGAAATTTTGCATAAAGCTCCAAATTGGATGATATGGTATTTTGCATTGTAATTAAAGATATATTTTTATGCCCACTTTTAATGATAATGAAAACCGAAACTAGAAATTCCACTAAAAATACATTTTAAGGATTAAATCAATTTTTTAAATTATTGTAGTCTTTTAAATATATTTTTCAAATCATGTACACAATTTGACTTATCCAAAGTGTCACTTACCAAATCCTCGTAAGTCTTGCAAATAATATGAAATATATGCCATAGTCTTTTGATAAACAATTCTTATGTTAATAGGTCTGAAATACATAACCACATAACAAAATAAGTCTCAAAGTATAGTGAATATAGACGTATGTTGATCGCTAAAATTAGTTTTTATTTGATTATATCTAGAAAATCCATCTACAAACTAAAATACATGCCTTATAATTAAAAAATAATTGCACAACTTTATGTCCCTATTTGGTTTTCTAACAAACACGTCACTAGATTCAATAAAACCAATGTATCAAACAAATTTTGGACTTACAAAACTATATTGAGATTGTATACCGTGATAAAAATCAAATACATTGAGCATATCATTATAATTGTACAAAAATGTTCTAATAATACATTAACAATTTCATTTATGTTATTTGTTTTCCCAAATTTAAGAAGAAAAACTTCAAATTTTTAGGTTTGGAATGAAGGGTAATAGTAATAATGATGGTTGGCAATATTATTAACTATTGCATAATTTTTTGATAAAATTAATCTACCACCACATTTGGTCTAGTAGATAAAGTGCCCAACCCATCCAAATCCACCATATCTAACAATGCAGCGAAAATAGGTATGATTATTCAAAGTGGAGGGGAAATTATTTTTATGATAATATGTGGGCAAATCTTCGTGAGTTCCCAAAAGTTATTTCATAGCTTCAAAGGCAAAGGTGTTAAGTAACAATGTCATATGCACTAAAAAATCAATCACCTTAAGAGATGTTTTTAAGTTCACTTCGCTTGTTACTTCAGTAGATATTAGATACACATGATTAATAATATTTCTTATATTTTCATTTTTTGAGAGTGATTCGACATGGACTTCTTAAAGTGATTATGAAGAGGTTTTTAATTGTTTTGTTTATGGTTGTGTTATATTTCTTCACACTTATCATATATTTCTCAAAGAGTATATTGTATGAATTGTGAGTTTTATCTTTCCTATCCGGTTTGTAACAAAGTCCTTGTTTAATTGGATGAGTAATTGGGACAATGTGATCTATACACCTTATTTATTTTTCTTAATTCTTGACCTTCGTAATTTTTTTGCACGTATTTAAGTGTAAATCTATAATTTTTAGTATAATTTGAACAAGATTAAGATATATGTTTAGTTCTCTCGCTAGTATAACAATCATCTATTATTGGTTTTTTATTTTTATTTTCGCTCAATTGAATTTTTTTGATTGTTTATGTTTGGTTAGACCTTTCATAATCGTAAGGGATTACATAAAGAACACAAATATCAAATATATTCATATCGTTTCCATACTCTCTAGAACATGTTAGTGTAAAATTTGACTTGGACAACTTTTGAACTTTAAGACTATTATTCTTCTTATCTTCTCAAACATTGCTCATTCACCAAACTCAAGTATTGTCAACTTTTTATATTAGAATAACATGCTCATGTGCCTTTATAGTAAGTTGATCCTTCTTCAAACAAGGCATGATATAATCTCGAGGTTTAATCATTTTGTAAAAGTTAAAAGACACAATGTCTATTGGATGTTTATACATGATTCCTTTATGCATGAATTCCAAAATCCGTGTAAAGTAGATGAGACAACGCCCATGTCATGACTCCAATGAGAGGTCAACCGAGTACAATATTATAGCTTGCATCCTCATTTGACATTTCGCTACTATTGTTGTCAACACAAGGCTTAAATGGAGCGTGATTGCTCAAAAAGCATTTCGTTTTTTTTTCCATTCCCTTTATAATTATTTATTAATTGGCTAGGGTCTCTTTATCAATATTCAATTGTAAGAGAAAAGTTTCACTATGAAGGTTTAATCTTAACCATTTTCGGCATCAACAAACACTCTTTTGATTCATGGTAACATGAATATACTTCTCGTGAGTGTAGATCAATAATATATTTCAGATGTGTTACTAAAATAAGTCTCTTGTTCATTTTATGCAACAAATTTGCACCTCCTTTAATTTCTAATTGCTTTTACATTTCTCTTTTGAATATTTTTGATCTACAGAGGCTCATAAAAACATGTGCAAGATCTTGGAGGGGTTATGGATTCATGGGATATGGTTCTCTTCATATGGTATCATTCATTTAGCATCCCAACCCCTTTTTTTGAAATTTTCTCTTCTTCGCAATAGGCCTGGGATGGATTTGAGCTCTCAATTGTGTTATAGTCAAGCATGAGATGTATCCATACTTCTACAATGTCTCTTAGTTGCATTTAGAGCCTTAGGTAGAGCTTTGTTAGCCTTTTTTCAACAAAGTCATGCTTGAAGCTCTCTCATGGCAACCGCCTTTATTTTTGACTTTGGGGATTAATCCCACATTTGTTAAGGAGTGGGTTCATGTGGTCTTTATATAGAAAATGGATTCTAATGTAAAGTGGAGCATAGGCTCTATACGAATTAACACTTTTACAAAACACAAAAATTGACTTAGGCATGAAAGGTAAATTGCCATGTTGATAAAGAGGCACAAGGAATTATGGTCCAATCTTATGGGATTTTGTGTCGCTTGATAAGAATAGTTTCAAGGCTTATAAAGTGACCAAAATTGCATAAGATCTGTGACATATGTCACAATCCTATGTAGTCAATTGTCGGACATAGTTGAGTAGAGTAGAGTTGGTTGTAAATGCGAATGCCCGAATGGATGACACATGGCCTCAGAGCTCGGGCCAAAATTAGTCATGGTAGAAAGTTGAGATTGTGCCACGCGGTGCGATCTTGTGTAGGCGGATGCCAAGGAGAGGGAAGATGACATGGAAAAGTGTGAGGCTCAAGAACATGAAATAGTGCCACATGGCATGAATTCAAGTCTTGGGGTTCGTAAAGATGTCACAATACTGAGACTGAATAGGTGACACGTAGCCTCGAGCTCGACGATTCACATAGATAGAGGGGAATGGAGAAGCAATCCATAGCTTTAGGTAATCATGCCCCCGCCACATGGCATCAATCTGCCCGGCCCCTATCATTGGCATAATCAGAGCCTAAGACATAGATGAGTAGAAACCTTTTGGGTGGCCAATTAGGGCTTGACACATGGCCCAATGAGGAAAAGGGGGACATGACTAAAGTTAAATCTAATTTATCTTCTAAGTTTTAATTGCGTTGGTGGGCAACATATCTCTTATTTTTGGTCCATATATTTTGATCTAAGACACCAAATCACAACAAAGTAGATTCATTGGAGAGCTCTTTGAAAATGACATCAAATGGAACATATCTTAGGCCATGAACCTCTGTGTTTTATGAGTAGCACACAATCAAAACTTTGGCTAACTGTTTTCTCCATTCAATGCAAGTTAGAGATGCATTCAAAACTCGATTGAGGCCATTTCTTAGGCCCAATACCTTGTTTCAAAGACACATGATGTTATCCATCAATGCACCACCCATTTTAAAAGGATTTGAAATATGACATTCTTCTATACATAATTTTGGTTGGGAGTTAGATTTGTGTGATTTATTGTCCACAACCACATTTTGGGCAAGATTTTGGCCTCCAAGTTTTAACTTTTTCTTCTCTTCTCTCCTCCTCTTCTCCACCGCTATAAATGTAAGGATGTTCCTCAGAACTTAGTTGGTTCCTTCCCCTGGAATGTGATGTGGCTTGTTATAGAGGTCCTTGGATCACAACATTAGGACTTACATTTGGTGTGTAGTCCGGCTTAATTCATATTACTTCCATTAATAAGACATACTTTTAATTGTGCAATAGTTGCAAAGTCAACATACTTAAAGAAGGAAGAGACGGTGATCAGAAAGTGCATAAGATAAACACAAATACTTAATATTGAATCACGACAAAAACATGCTTTAGAATTGAAGGAATTAAGATGGATTTCTATTAGGATAAAAATAAACCTTCTGCACTTTGTGCTTACATATTTTTATACATTATGAGGTGACGATTGAGTTACTAGTCCCTTCTTCTTCTTCTCGTTTAAAAAGAGGCTCTTCACATTCTTTATCTATCATTAAAGAGCACTATATCTTCTACAATTTGTCTTGTCTAAATTATGCATATACAATGGGATTGCACAATCATACAAAATACATTCACGTTGGCTTTCTAATCCTATTTACACTCCAACACTTTCTTGGACTCAAATAGTTATTTCATCTCGAGGCAAAAATACTTTGATGATCTAGAAAGTTGTTTGTGCTTTCGCTCTAACTAGTGCCAAATATTGATTGCATTGCGTAGTGTGATACTCTACTCGTAATTGGTATAAAGGATGTTGTTTATTGTTTTCATCCTTCGCACCGCTTAACCGTCATTTTAGGTTTTCAATTAAGTAGACTTTCCAACATACCACTCTTTCAAGTTTTCATGTGTAAACTCTCTCATAGACTACCCTCACAGGTTTTCAATATATGCAGCTCGCTTTATAGATACCACTCAAAATTGCACACTTAAACAAAATTTATATTACTTGCCGTAAAATTTGTTGGCCATTGTGGGTTAGTGTTGTCATTGATGTCAACCACATTGATGGAAAAGGGTTTCATGGTGTTGTATGTGTCCCCATTGATGTTGTTCGGTGTTAAGCATGAATATAGAGTGGGTTTGTGAGTTGTCATGGTGTCCTAGTGCATGGTCTAGTGAGTTGAGTCACCTGTATGAGCTCCATTGAGGTGATTGGTTGATGTCATGAGGTCAAACATGGTTGGTATGATGTGTCATTGGTGTCTACATGGGTCTCAGATGAGGTCGAATGGCAGCCATGCTTGAGTCAGGTCATTCCAAGCTTGTTTCTAGCCCTAGAGCATGCAAAATGAAATGGAGATGTGAGTTTTAGTCCTAATCAGTCTTGTTGGAGCATGGTAACAACATGATATTAGTTCACTTGAGGTGTATGGAGAGTTTAAGGTCATAACTAAGAGGTATGGTGAATATTGGAGGTCATGGGAAGCAACAAATGAGAAATAGACATTTTGACATAGGTAAGTCATTATAATGGAGAGTTTGAGGAATATATGAGCTATGTGATGATTATGGACATGTAAAGGATGTTTTCATGATGCTTCATGACAAGTTATAGGGAATTCTAACATGGGAATTGCAAGCTATGCAAGTTTTGATGAAACCAAGTAAGTTGTGTGTTTTTGGAGTAAATGTTGACATTTTGATGCTCGTTGTGAATTGCATGATTTGCATGGGGACTTGGGCTCTTGAATATCTTCTAAGGGTCAATTAAGAATATTTTACAAAAAGGAGGTACTTTGATCGTCACATTTTTATGAACAATCATTAAGAAGGTAAAGTGGTTTGAAACCCTAGCTAAACCCTAGCTAGGAGCAACTTGCAGAAAAGTTCTTGTATCAACCCAATTTTGATCGCTAGTGAAAATGTGATGATTGGATGTTATAGAGGACTCTTCCAGATTTCCAAAAAGGTATGTTAGAGCATGTGGTCATATGTGGGCCCCACCTAAAAATGCAAGTTTCTAAAGAGTTCTAGTTTGAGGCAAAGTTCTCCAAAGAAGGTAATGTCTAAATTGGAATTTATGAAATCCTAGGAGTTTTTCTTGATGTTCATGAAGGTTTTAGATCATGGTGATGTTTAAAAATTGCAAAGTGTGCCCTATTTATGTTGACTAGTCAAAGGGCAGTTTTGGGAGCAGTAGAAGCAATCTTTAGTAAAATGGGCATAACATGATCTACAAGAGGAGTTAAGGCGATTCAAGTTGTGTTGGAAAGTTAATTCGAGATAGATCTCTCGGGGATATAATATTTTTCTCATGATGATGATTTTTATGAAGACCAGAGGATTAAAACATCACCCCAAACTCATAACCCTTCGTTCGATCTTCTATTTCACCATTTGGTCGTGACTCGCTTGCTTGTCCCTGGTCCCATCCACACATTGACCAACTTTGACTAGTCACCATTTACACGCATTTAATTCCAATTTCAATGTTCAAATAGTCGATAGAAAGATCTTGGAGTGAACTCCCGTGTTGTAATGATCCTAAGAGATTTAGGGAACATTGTGTCCTCTGTATTGACCTCTGGATCATACCTCCCTAATGGGAAAGAATTTTTGTCCCAAAAAGCTTGTGAATCCAAAATCAAGTTGTTGAGAAGAGATATACGTAGTATACTACGATCCTTGGGACATGCCGATGACACTCGCTTTGGTATTGTTCATCATGCTGCATGGACTATGCCTCTACACAGAACAAACTTTGGTGTCACTGAAGAAGACACTTTGCTCTACCCTGTTGCACGACCTCGACCTCTACATGGTAATGAGAAGTGTCTGATGGTGGCTTAGCCCATGTAAGGCTTCTTCCTCTACACGGTACAAAGCCTCATGTTGACGACGACTATCAGGTACCACTTTGTTGCACTACCACAATGAGCCTCTACACAAAATGAAGATTTGACTCGATGCCAAGTCCATGATGATCAACTACCATTCTGTTGCTGCGGTCGCAATGCCTCTACGCAGAATGATGATCCGAGTTGACACTAGTGAGCTCAAATGTCTGCACAATGGTGAAAAATCTCCAAGCTTATAAATATGAGTTAAATCCTATATCCAAGTTGTAACAGCACTCAAAAGCTAATTATGGAGATGTGATTGGAGTATTAATCAAATTTTCCCAAGTAAGAAAATACATTGAGTATGGTAAACCTGTCTCTCAGCTTTTCTCACAAAATCAACTCCAAACAAATATTGCATACTATTCAACAATCTGAGTTATGCAATATATAATTGAAAAATTGTTGACTAACCCATTCTAAAGGACTTTCCTTTTCAGGTATTACTTGATCCTCTGTTGAATTGTCAACTGGTGGTGGATTAGTAATTTCCTTTACCTTTCGCGTAATAGGTATATATTCCACTTCTTTGGCTTGCCATTATTATGATGGTAAGATGGATGAATTTTTCAGCAATTTTCCACCCATTGCCCATTCCTCTGGAAATGAGCACAAAAATTCCTCTTAATCTCCTTCTTCTGGGATGAGGAACTCTTACTGCCATTTCTTGACTCTACATGACGAGATTGGTCTTTCGATTTTCTTAGTTCTTGACGGATGACATCAACTTCTTCATCAGTGTCTTTCTCTTACAACATCTAGCCACAAAATGGTTATGTAATCCACCAAAAGTACAGGGAAAGACATTCCACATTTTTGAAAATCGTAGCCATACTTTTTAAGCTAAAAAAGTGGATCACAAGTTTTATTGTGTTTATGATTATAGTAAGAAAATGGAGGCAAAATTTCCTTACCGTAATGCCCCATTCATCATTGCTCTGTTTTCTCGTGGCGCCAGGTTTCTAAGGGCGAACGCCGTTGTGTTCCCTTCAAACGTTGGTGTCTTCATCTTGTTGAGCTTGCTTGCTTGCGTCGGTGTCGATGTTTTGGTTGCTGGCCCACAACGTCCCTCACGATTATCCTATTAAAAGAAAACCATGTTCTTGCTATATCGAACCTCCTGTTGATTGTTGTTCATTGCTCGCATGATATTTTTCACGCTGTTGTTGTAACATCCCCATTTTAAAACACCAGAACAAGGGAATTTTTTTTTTTTTTTTTGTATATAACGTTCTCTGTTATGAATTATAAAATTCAAACACACGTTCAAGTTTTAATAATTGTTCTCTGCCCAAACAACACAGTTTGGATCATACAATTTCTTTTTAAAACGAATGTTCCCTGTTCACATATGTACAATATGGAACACACATTCAATGCCATTGATCTTATAATGATTCTATATCTTTCTTGTAAATGACTCGATGAACTGCCGATCTTCCATTTTCATGGCTCGGAGTTTCAACGATCCTTCATTTCATGACTCGGCAACAACCGATCCTTCATGTTCATGACTCGGCAACAACCGATCCTTCATGTTTTTTTTGCATAGTATATTATATATATACCTGTTCTCATAACCTTCCCCGGTTATCGAAGTGATCCATTTAAGAAGCCTATCTGAATATCATTCTTGCGATATTCATCGACATCTGCATCTTAAATTAAGTGATAAGGACAACGTGACAGAATTGCGATACTTTGGCCAAAGATTTTCACATGCTTTGCATGATCATATTCTGGATGTGATACACATCTACGAGAATAAGTCCTTCACTTCACTTCACTGTTATCTAGAATGGTCTTTCTGGTTCTACCGGTCCTCAACGTTTAAGTTCGGTTTTAAACTTTCGATTCCGATTAGTAATATGAAGCGGGTATAGGAAGGCACTCCTAAGTAACTAAAGATACGCGAGACATACGGTGTCGTTACCCCACGACTCGTGTGTCTAATTATCTTTAGTATTAGAGTCACTCCGTATACCGAGATCATACCCTATCCCCACCCGGCTAAGATCTACACATTGGCCTATGTATTCTAAATGTTTTAATTCGGGAGGGCATTGCTATATGTCATTTGCTGACATTGTGTCGTCATGAAGATCCGTCTTCATGAAGACACCTTCTTTATAGGCTGGCGTATGCCAATGTCTGCGAGAATCCACCCATCGAGAATACACATCCCTGCTCAAGTGACTTAGCTACGAGTAATAATTAAAAACGACTTTCAGCATCGCGCTGATCTCTTGATCCTCGTTTCCGTTGCAGTTGTATATAACTAAGAGGACTAAAGCTGTCCATTAGTTTGCTAAGTATCGTCTCCTTCGTATCGAAGGGCTACATTTCCTTACTTGGTTTATTTCTTAATCATTGGATTAAGCAGTCCGTACCGACGGACGTAATAAGTTTAACCTATTAAACTTAGCCAAGATGTTTCCAACTGCAACTAATTTCAGAATATTAACTTATTAGACGTCATTCAAACGAGGTCTAATCTTCGAGAAATGAATTCATTTGTTCTCCTTAACGTTATATAGTTAAGGATCATTGGTTATGGATACATTTATCCTATATCCTTTATTCTGAATTTTATCAAACGGGATCATTAATGGAGTTCGAAAACAAGGTTCGATTACTCCGAAATTGAATTGATATTCCTTAGCTCCTAAGCTAATCCTGAATACCTTCTGATTATGAAATCATATTCTTCTTAATCCTTTTTAATGTCAATTTAAAAATTCATCTTTACCCAAGTATGAACTAATTGCATTGTTCAACTTAAAAGTTGTATTTAAGTAAGAATAGATATCAGTTTCAATTCAACATCCATCCAAGGATAATGAAACAATTCCAAATCAGGAAATAACATCATATTTCCAATTTAAACAACAATATCAACTGATATAATTATTGAAAATATCACACCTGTAATTGTATTCAATATTTCAAGACATAATTTGTACATTTGCCAATCCAGCTGATTGGGTATAGTTTATACAAAGCATCCATACAACTCATGGACAGAAGAATATATTTTCTTCTTTCGCAATTCCTCAAGAGGAATAAAAGCAGCAATTACAAGTTATTGTACATCTAATCAAGAGGCATCAGAAAATAGCCAAGTCTTCATATTTAATCAAATTCCATCTGAAAAAATGAATTGCGGGTCGGTTGATGGCCGAGCGCATTAAGCACTTATCCTTAAAATAAGATGCTTAACTAACTGTTTCAATAAAAGAACCCTGCTTTTATGAAACGACAGCAAACATCAATCTCAAAATAGGCACAAAGGAGAGATCAGCATAACAACTGAACTATCGGAAAAATATCATCACAATCGGCCCAAGGGATTTCTTTGTCCGTTTCCACATAATCATTGCAAGTATCAATTTACAATATTTGTAACGTTAGGAATACAAGTAGTTTCTTTGCCTATATAGCATACTGATTATCCTTTCCACGCCTTCATTAATAACAAATGCAAAGGATGAAACTAAGCGAATATAAATCCATTACTTTCCTTTCAGTTCATGAAGCATGTTAAATTTAAAGCATTCAAGTACAAACAAGAAAGCGAACAACAATGCATATAGTAGCTCCCATCTAAGCACTATAAAATTCATCATTCACGAATTCCAGATTTCTAACTGAATGAAAGAAGAAAGATCATTTTTCTAACACATTCATTCATATCTCTATTTCCTTCCACATGACTGTCCTAACAGTGGAATCCAAACGAAAATCAATTCAAGATAGCAGTTCAGAGTGAAACTTACAAAATCCACTCGGAAATTCACTTTCCGGCAGCAAGAATAATTTCATTTATTTCAGTTCATATGAATACCAAACAGGTTAGTAAGACATTATTTTCATCGTTGAGCAAGCCATATCAATATGCATACTAGGTATTTGCTATACTAGAAGATTCCCTACTTCTTACACTGTATAGCTAACCAACAACAATTATGCAACCACGCAAGTATATATTCATATGATCTTTTATACCTCTGAACGCATATAGTTCTTAATAACAAGTGGTACATTGCTGTTACCTACAGCAAGACCAAGTCATATGCACTATAATTCCAATGTCACTTTCAGAGTCCCAAATAGCAAAAAGAGAAGAATTCATTCTCTTATGATTTCATTAAGAAACAATCATTGTATTCAGAATGAAGTAAAAACATTCAAATCATGTTTTTCTTAGCATGACAACTCAACTTAGAAAGATAACAGAGTAAACGTTCTCATTGATAAGCATCTCACATAGCCAGTACAGCTGCAATCCAACGAGCTACAGCAATGAACATTCCAGCCAAGTTCGCATTCACAAGATAGTAAAAAAAAATAATATCAGAAGGTCAAACCACGACTGCTAGACGCAATGGGGTCAACCTTCATTACAGCAAGAAGAAATTATAATCATTCATTGCACAGACTACAAAACCAGTTTATAATTGCGTCAATAGTCTGATTAAGAAGACCGAACAGTATCAAGAAAACACAATGAAACCATCTTATCCACACCGTAAGAAAAGACATACTTCATTAAGGAGTTCAGAAGGAAAACGATTCACTTTTCCTACTTCACGAATACCCAATACGTGTTCGTCTATATCCAATCCAAGGAAAGGCACAGCAATGTAATACTACTATTACTTTATTAAAATCGAGTTCGATTACCCAAAGAAACCCCGAATGCCATTTCCATTAAGATCCCAAAACTGGAGAAGGGAAAGGATCTATATCCTTGAAACTTTCAATAAGAAACAATTTCAAACACTAATGCTTCTTTAATTTTAGTCCATCAGCCAAAGGACGTATAGTTTCAATGCCAAAAACAACTCCAGTAACCTGTACAGTTTACCTTCCATTCCACAAGAATAACCAATTAAAATTTTCATATAATACCCATAACCGGCACCTCATGGAGGTAAATCCATTCGAGAAGACAAAACAGTTAAACACAGCAACGGAGAAACAATTTTCTTAACATTTCCAAAAGAAAAGACAGCAAGGGTCGACAAACCCAATTCATAGCGACACAACTAATATATCAAGCACAGTCTTAAGATATATATGACGTTTTCCCATTACTGTTAAACACCCAGCTCGACAGGAAGGTATTCCGTTCAATAAAATACAAGGACAGTCGAATTCAGCGACCCATAAAGATGATTCATATTATTTCCAAATAATACCAAGAGTTATTAATCCCCAGTCATAGCAATATAATCACGACTGTAATTCCATTTTTCTCTTCACATGTAATAGCAGTTCCAAGCACAACAACAAGGAGAACGATTACACTATAAGGAAAAGATTAAACAGCCTGTCCACTCCATACCACATGTACAGAGAAAGAAAATGTTTATTTCATTCCACAAACTGTCAGCAACCACAACGGTAATTCATATTCCAACCCAATTTAAGCAACAACAAATCAAGGCCGAGCAACCAGAGCCGTTTTCTTATCATTTTCCAAAGAAAGAAAGCAAGAATCAACAAATCTATATCAAAATCAACTCAACAGCAATCATGCAATCCCAACCCAAGAGCAGGGTTGTTTTAATGAAACATTTAATCAAAGCAAAGATTTTAAAGAGAAGGGCTTAACATGCTGTCGTAATCTCTCTTCGAACTCGAAGAAAACGTTGTTTGCAGCGTTTTCCTTCCCTGACGACAGCACAAACTCTCAACACTTCCTTCCTTCTTCGGGCTTAACAACATGACCTCAAATCCCAAGAAAATGTCAAATGCCAAGAGCTGGTTCGGACCAACGGACTAAAAAACCAAATGCGAGCAACTTACAAAGGCTCGAATCGAAAAAATGAAAATCAATTTTTCCTCATGCTGTTTCCAAGGCGAACTGGTCGCGAGGACCAAAAACCATTAATGCATTAAAGGCTTTGCCTTTTTCCTCACTTTCCGCGCCACCGCCACTTGGGTTGGCGAGTTCTAAGTTTCAAATTTTCCAAGCAAACTGAACTTGGCTCTATTTCAAAATAGATGCCTCTAAATTCCTTACCTGCCCCGCCAAAACTGGCGCCGTCCACGAAGGGACAGTTCATTAAATACCAATGAATGCCTCCTTCCCATCCTTATCCCTTTCCTCCCAAGGGTCTGCGTACCCCTTAGTTTAGGATTAGTTTAGGTTGCAAGTAGTATTCAACCTAGGTCCTAATTCAACCTTAGGTTTTAGAATTTAGGTTTATTTTCCCTTTTTTTTTTTTTTTTAATTTAAAAATCCACTTAGGATAGTAGTGTAGGATGTATGTTAGGCCTTAGGGTTAGTTTAGGTTTAATTCACACTAACCACTAACACTAACAACTTCCTTCCAGCCCCTTACTAACATTCACGTTAACGCAGAGCAGGACGTTCCGTCCTTCAGATTACATGCCAAGGCCACCCGTGTCCAGGCGTTTCGCCCCACGAGGTCCCAAATTCGGCGAGTCACGGGGTTGAGAATCGAACCCCTGTCGTTGGCATTTTCGTGCTAGCTATTCACACACTGTGTCAGTATTTGCACGCTCATAATAATCCTAGTCCAGTTCAAGTGTGAATTAATCATAGAAAACACAAGAGGACCTCAGCATACTTGAATCAATGGAATTGATTCAGGGTATGCTGTCAATCAGCACAAGAGCAAGCAATTATACGACAATCTGTCGTCACATCAGCAAACACACAAGTACAATATTTTTGTCCCATGCAATAAATCACAGTATGCAAGAATCCAAATTAGCAACACATTCTCTTAAGATCAAAACATATCTTAACATGTTTGCTTTCATTCCAAAAGCTATAACAGTATGTAAAACATTCACCAAGTTAACATACAAAATCAGAGTGTTACATTCTTCCCTCCTTAAAGAATCATCGTCCCGATGATCAGATTAACAAGTCAAGGAGTTCTTAGGACAAAGTTCAGTTATTGTCCTTTCCTTCATAAGTTCATACCAAAAACAGATTCTCTCTTAAAAACAATGTTTTAAGACAAGTGTCTGATAGACTAATAATTGTCTAAATTTGGTAGAATTTTCAGTTCTCGAATTTCAAATTGATTAAGCGAGTGTGGAAAAGTAGATCTCATTTCTTGAGATTCTCCCAAGTTGCACTTTCTTCGCTGAAGCTGGTCCCCTTTGGACCTTACATTGGTTCACTTCGCGATTTCTCAAGTCTTTGGCGAGTTCCCAACACTCGAATGGGCTTAACCACGATTATTCACGGGTCTTGGACTGCAAGGAATTCGATTTAGCACATGTGATAAATCATCACGTATTTCTTAAGTAAAGAAATATGAAAAACATCATGCATTTGAGACAAAGCGGGAGGTAATGCTAGGCGATAAGCTACGGGGTTGATTATTTCAATAATTTCAAAAGGTCCCACGTAGCGTGGCGTGACAAGCGACCTTGCCAAAAGTTATGGAGCTCTTTTCGGCTTCACAGAAGAAAGACCTTCTCTCAAGTTTATAATGCTGTCGACCCGCTTCAAGTCTGCATAGCTCTTACGCCTATTGGCAGCCTCCTTTAGATGTTCCCGAATCATTTTGATTTCTTTGTTCCATTTCCATAAGGATTTACGGCCCAATTACCTCTCTGTCCTCAAGCATGTTGTCCCGGTGACAGGGGGTTCGCATTTTCTTCCATCTGATGCTTCAAAGGCGCCATTTTTAAAGAGGCATGATAGGTGTTATTGTAAGCAAATTCTACCAGCGGAAGGTATTCCTCCCATTTATCTTTTGCTGGTCCATGCTGATACATCCTTAGCATGTCCTCTAAAACTTGATTAACTCTCTCGGTCTGTCCATCCGTTTGGATGATATGCGAAGCGAAGTTTAATTTAGTTCCCAAGGCTGCATTAAGCGTTTGCCAAAACCTTGATGTCATCCTCGGATCTCTGTCGATATGATTAATTCCGGTATTCCATATGACTGAAGATTTCATGCACGAATCTTCTTCTAAAAGCGTGTGCATCGTCCTTCAAATTACAAGCGATGAAGTGTGCCACTTTGGTCAATTTTGTCGACTACAACCGAGGATAATGTCATGTTTATTTCTTGACATAGGCAATCCTTGAGCGAAATCCATCGTTATCACTTGCCACTTATCTTTGCGGAATCTTTGTGGGGATCTGATAATCCGAGAAGGGTGCATATGTTCGCTTTAACACGCTGTGACATTCAAGCAGTGTGTTACAAACTCTACCACATCCTTTTTCATTCCCTTCCAAAAATATTGCTGCTTAAGATCAGCAAGCATTTTTGTAATGCCAGAGTGCCCAGAAAAGGTGAATTATGGAATTCAGTTAGCAATTTCCCTCTTAAGTCATTTGCCACAGGTACATATACCCTGTTTTCGAACCTCAGAACTCCTTCGTTATCAAAACGAAATCCTTTGTACCTGCTGTCCTGCGGGTCTGCAGCAAGTGCTGATTTGACTTGCTGGGAATAAGGATCTGATTCCAAGGCATCTTTTACCTCATCCTTAAACTGAGTTCTTAACGTTATAAGAGCAGAGATATGCTTCCTTCGACTCAGAGCATCTGCTACTCTATTTTCCTTGCCCTTAATGTAGCTTATATCAAAATCATATTGAGACAGAAATTCTAACCATCTTCGTTGCCTTGCATTCAGATTTGGCTGAGTAAAAATATACTTCAGCCCCGGATAGTGCATTTTTAATTCAAAGGGCTTGCGAAGGTAATGCCTCCATATTTGAAGCGCATGAACAATGGCGGCGAGCTCAAGATCGTGTGGAGCATAGTTGTTCATGTAACTTAAGCTTTACTGCTTTCATAAGCGATAACATGGTTATTACATAAGCAGAATACCTCGAGGCCTTCTCTGAGGCGTCAGATTCAACCATAAAATCTCCATTTGGATCGAGTACAGTCAAAATAGGTCTTTGTAGTTAAGCTTGCTCCTTTAACTTTTAAAAGCGAGATTCACATTTTGTCTGTCGAGGACAAATTTCTTTTCTTTCTTTTGCAACGAAGTGATTGGGGCAGCAATTTTTGAAAAGTCCTTAACGAACTTTCTATAATATCCAGCCAAGCCCATGAAGCTCCTCACTTCGTGCACGTTCTTAGGCGCAGGCCACTCAGTTATAGCTGTGATCTTTGAAGGGTCAACAGCTATCCCGTCTTTGCTTATAACGTGTCCTAAATAATGCACCTCTGCATCATAAAAGGAACATTTGGACAGTTTGCCATACAACTTCCTCTTTCTTAAGATTTCTAGCACTATCCTGAGATGTTCTTGGTGTTCTTCGACATTTTTAGAGTATATAAGAATGTCGTCTAAGAATACAAGCACAAACTTGTCTAAGTATTCTTGAAAAATGTTATTCATTAGATTCATGAAGGCGGCAGGTGCATTAGTCAGCCCAAAAGGCAACACCGTGAACTCATAATGTCCATACCTCGTTCTAAAAGCTGTTTTATGAATATCTTCCTCTTTTATTCTCAGCTGATGGTACCCTGATCGCAGATCTATTTTTGAATAGACTGATGCTCCTCGCATCTGATCAAACAGATCATCGATCCTTGGAAGTGGGTATCGATTTTTAATGGTTGCCTTGTTCAGCATTCTGTAATCAATGCACAACCTCAAAGTGCCATCCTTTTTCTTTACGAAGATCACCGGCGCTCCCCAAGGTGAGACGCTCGGTCTGATCAGCCCCTTAGTCAGAAGTTCTTGTAACTGAGCCTTCAGTTCTACCAGCTCAATGGTAGTCATTCTGTAAGGTGCCTTAGATATGGGTTCCGTTCCTGGTTTGATCTCTATAGCGAAGTCAAACTCACGTTTGGGCGGAAGACCCGGCAATTCCTCCGGAAACACATCACGGAAATCCCTCAACAATGGATATCTTTCCATGAAATCATTATCTTCCTCTTCATTTTCTGTCATTTTTACCGCATACAAAGTGCAGCCTCTGTTTTTAGCCCTCTTTAGTTGCATAGCCGTCAGTTTCCTAACTGCAACTTCCCGTTTTACACCTTGAATGATTGCTTTGCTTTTCTGCGGTCATCAAGGCAAGCGGCCCGATTTGTTTTTCATAACGATCAACCTTTGCCTTATGTTCAGCTTAACCGATTAACTCGATAATGATATCATATGATCCTAGAGGAGTGACATACAAGTCAACTTCGGTGGAGAAACCAGGCGAGTCAAGAATTGCCCCAAAAAGGCACATTTATTTGTATGGACAACATTATTCCCATAATGCCTTATCCATGTTTTATCCATTCTGCAGCCTTTCTTTTTAATTTCATAGCAAGTTCGGTAGAAATAAAACATTACGTAGCTCCCGTATCAAAAGTACAACTACGGGTTTACCGAATAACTTACCGTAACTTCATGGGCGTCGCTTGCTTTTCGACATGCATTAGACAACGCTGCGGCATGTATCTATCTTTCTTTGTCGCGATCATCCTTCTTCAGAGGACAGTGATTCGCATAGTGGTCCTTTCCACAGTTGAAGCATCCTCCAGCTGGCCCTTTTCTAGGTTCAAATTTATTACCAGCCTTAAAGTTATCGTTCTGGCTTCCATAGGACTTTTGTCCAATGCCATTAACTTTTGGGAAAGGCATTCCGCACGCACGCTATTCTGGTACTGTTCATCACAGGTTTCTTGTTGTTATCAACAACAATTTTATTTTTCACACCAAACCTTTTCCAAGGTCCCCTTTTAGGTGCAAGAGACGAAGAAGGATTGGGAATCTTCTTCCTTATCTCTTCCCTGTGAGCGAGATATTGCTCTCGATTTACATTCTGTCGATTGCCTTTTAAACAACTCCATCCATGGTGGTTGGGCCGTGGACATCCACTTCGCCACCGATGATGGGATTTAGTCCCATTATGAATTTCCGTATTACGAACTTCTCGTCGACAGTGCTGCGGCACATACTTAAGGAGTTTAGTAAACCCTTCCCGATATTACATCAAGTGACCTTCCTTGCGACCGAGTTCGAAATTCAGTCATTTTCCTATCAAAATAGAGTTGAGGCAGCCATCTTTGCCTAAAATAACCCTTAAATTGATCCCAAGTTATATGCGATTCGACAATATTCAGCTCAACCTTACGGTTGTCCCACCGAGGATGATGCTTCGTGAGAAAGCTGATATGCTCCCCATATCGCTTTAGTCTCTTCGGAGAAGTTTCTTATTGCAAAGTATTTCTCCATTTCACTGAGCCAGTTCTCAGCTCCGTCCCCAAGAGTTGTTCCATCAAACTTTGGAGGACTTATTCTCTTTATATCATTTGTAAGTTAAATTTGCTAATCTTGCCCTTTTATTTTCAGGGGGATTAGGAGCAATTACATTATTATCATCAACACCCGGATTCCCTCCGTTGATGTTGTCCACAGGAGGTAGCTGATCATTTATTTCAGCTTCATTCCCCTCCTCTTCATTGCCCATTATTCTTTGTTCGATCGAGTCAAGCGATCCTCGTATCAAGTAGGCGTGAGGATTTCATCCGGCTTTTGGGCGATTCTTTGCTTCTCCACCTGCTGACGGGTTATTCGCGCAGCATTCCCTCTTGTCGACCATTTTACATTGATAAGAAAATGTAAACTTTATTAATAACGTGGACTCATTAGGTCCAAGAGCTGCAACCTTCAGCTCTGATACCAAGATGTAACATCCCCATTTTAAAACACCAGAACAAGGGAAATTTTTTTTTTTTTTATATAACGTTCTCTGTTATGAATTATAAAATTCAAACACACGTTCAAGTTTTAATAATTGTTCTCTGCCCCCAAACACAGTTTGGATCATACAATTTCTTTTTAAACGAATGTTCCCTGTTCACATATTTACAATATGGAACACACATTCAATGCCATTCAATCTTATATGATTCTATATCTTGCTTTGTAAATGACTCGATGAGCTGCCGATCTTCCATTTTCATGGCTCGGAGTTTCAGCGATCCTTCATTTCATGACTTCTCAAAGCAACAACCGATCCTTCATGTTCATGACTCGCAACAACCGATCCTTCATGTTTGTTTTGCATAGTATATTTATATATACTTGTTCTCATAACCTTCCCGGTTATCGAAGTGATCCATTTAAGAAGCCTATACGAATATACATTCTTGATATTCATCGACATCTGCATCTTAAATTAAGTGATAAGGACAACGCATGACCAGCAATTGCGATACTTTGGCCAAAGATTTTCACATGCTTTGCATGATCATATTCTGGATGTGATACACATCTACGGAATACGTCCTTCACTTCACTTCACTGTTATCTAGAATGGTCTTTCTGGTTCTACCGGTCCTCAGCGTTTAAGTTCGATTTTAAACTTTCGATTCGATTAGTAATATGAGCGGGTATAGGAAGGCACTCACAGTAACTAAAGATACGCTTGAGACATACGGTGTCGTTACCCCACGACTCCGTGTGTCGATTATCTTTAGTATTCGGAAGTCACTCCGTATACCGAGATCATACCCTATCCCCCCCGGCTAAGATCTACACATTCGGCCTATGTATTCTAAATGTTTTAATTCGGGAGGGCATTGCTATATATGTCAAATTTGCTGACATTGTGTCGTCATGAAGACCCCGTCTTCATGAAGACACCTTGCTGTAGCTGGCGTATGCCAATGTCCTGCAGAATCCACCCATCGAGAATACACATCCTGCTCAAGTGACTTAGCTACGAGTAATAATTAAAAACGACTTTCAGCATCCGCGCTGATCTCTTGATCCTCGTTTCCGTTGCAGTTGTATATAACTAAGAGGGACTAAACTGTCCATTAGTTTGCTAAGTATCGTCTCCTTCGTATCGAAGGGCTACATTTCCTTACTTGGTTTATTTCTTAATCATTGGATTAAGCAGTCCGTACCGACGGACGTAATAAGTTTAACCTATTAAACTTAGCCAAGATGTTTCCAACTGCAACTAATTTCAGAATATTAACTTATTAGACGTCATTCAAACGAGGTCTAATCTTCGAGAAATGAATTCATTTGTTCTCCTTAACGTTATATAGTTAAGGATCATTGGTTATGGATACATTTATCCTATATCCTTTATTCTGAATTTTATCAAACGGGATCATTAATGGAGTTCGAAAACAAAGTTCGATTACTCCGAAATTGAATTGATATTCCTTAGCTCCTAAGCTAATCCTGAATACCTTCTGATTATGAAATCATATTCTTCTTAATCCTTTTTAATGTCAATTTAAAAATTCATCTTTACCCAAGTATGAACTAATTGCATTGTTCAACTTAAAAGTTGTATTTAAGTAAGAATAGATATCAGTTTCAATTCAACATCCATCCAAGGATAATGAAACAATTCCAAATCAGGAAATAACATCATATTTCCAATTTAAACAACAATATCAACTGATATAATTATTGAAAATATCACACCTGTAATTGTATTCAATATTTCAAGACATAATTTGTACATTTGCCAATCCAGCTGATTGGGTATAGTTTATACAAAGCATCCATACAACTCATGGACAGAAGAATATATTTTCTTCTTTCGCAATTCCTCAAAGAGGAATAAAAGCAACAATTACAATTTATTTTACATCTAATCAAGAGGCATCAGGAAAACAGCCATGCCTTCATATTTAATCAAATTCCATCTGCAAAATGAATTGCACGGGTCAGTTCAATGAACTGAGCACATTAAGCACTTATCCTTAAAATAAGATGCTTGACTAAGCTGTTTGATAAAAGAACCCTGCTTTTATGAAACGACAGCAAAACATCAATCTCAAAATAGGCACAAAGGAGAGATCAGCATAACAACTGAACTATCAGAAAAATATCATCACAATCAGCCAAGGGACTGCTGTCCCGTTTCCACATAATCATTGCAAGTATCAATTTACAATATTTGTAACGTTAGGAATACAAGTAGTTTGCTGCCTATATAGCATACAGTTATCCTTTCCACGCCTTTCATTAATAACAAATGCAAAGGATGAAACTAACTGAATATAAATCCATTACTTTCCTTTCCGTTCATGAAGCATGTTAAATTTAAAGCATTCAAGTACAAACAAGAAAGCGAACAACAATGCATATAGTAGCTCCCATCTAAGCACTATAAAATTCATCATTCACGAATTCCAGATTTCCAACTGAATGAAAGAAGAAAGATCATTTTTCTAAAACATTCATTCATATCTCTATTTCCTTCCACATGACTGTCCTAACAGTGGAATCCAAACGAAAATCAATTCAAGATAGCAGTTCAGAGTGAAACTTACAAAATCCACTCGGAAATTCACTTTCTGGCAGCAAGAATAATTTCATTTATTTCCAGTTCATATGAATACCAAACAGGTTAGTAAGACATTATTTTCATCGTTGAGCAAGCCATATCAATATGCATACTAGGTATTTGCTATACTAGAAGATTCCTACTTCTTACCTTTGTATAGCTAACCAACAACAATTATGCAACCACGCATAGTATATATTCATATGATCTTTTATACCTCACGACGCATATAGTTCTTAATAACAGGTGGTACATTCTTTGTTACCTACAGTGAAGACCAAGTCATATGCACTATAATTCAATGTCACTTTCGAGAGTCCCAAATAGCAAAAAGAGAAGAATTCATTCTCTTATGATTTCATTAAGAAACAATCATTGTATTGAGAATGAAGTAAAAACATTCAAATCATGTTTTTCTTAGCATGACAACTCAACTTAGAAAGATAGCGAGAGTAAACGTTCTCATTGATAAGCATCTCACATAGCGATCACAACTTGCGATCCAACAATCAGCTACATGATGAACATTCCAGCCAAGTTCGCATTCACAAGATAGTAAAAAAATAATATCAGAAGGTCAAACCACATTTTGCTAGGCGCTTGATGGGGTCAACCTTCATTCTGACGAAAGAAATTATAATCATTCATTGCACAGACTACAAAACCAGTTTATAATTGCGTCAATAGTCTGATTAAGAAGACCGAACAGTATCAAGAAAACACAATGAAACCATCTTATCCACACCGTAAGAAAAGACATACTTCATTAAGGAGTTCAGAAGGAAAACGATTCACTTTTCCTACTTCACGAATACCCAATACGTGTTCGTCTATATCCAATCCAAGGAAAGGCACAACAATGTAATACTACTATTACTTTATTAAAATCGAGTTCGATTACCCAAAGAACCCCGAATGCCATTTCCATTAAGATCCCAAAACTGGAGAAGGGAAAGGATCTATATCCTTGAAACTTTCAATAAGAAACAATTTCAAACACTAATGCTTCTTTAATTTTTAGTCCAAATTCCCAAAGGATGTATAGTTTGATACCCGAAAACAACTCCAAAGAATGCTACGGTTTACCTTCCATTCCACAAGAATAACCAATTAAAATTTTCATATAATACCCATAACCGGCACCTCATGGAGGTAAATCCATTCGAGAAGACAAAACAGTTAAACACAGCAACGGAGAAACAATTTTCTTAACATTTCCGAAAAGAAAAAAGCAGTCATTCGAAATGACCCAATTCATAGCGACACGACTAATATATCAAGCACAGTCTTAAGATATATATGCGTTTTCCCATTCTTGTTAAACACCCACTCGACGGGGAAGGTATTCCGTTGATAAAATACAAGGACAGTCGAATTCGGCGACCCATAAAGATGATTCATATTATTTCCGAATAATACCAAGAGTTATTAATCCCCAGTCATAGCAATATAATCACGACTGTAATTCCATTTTTCTCTTCACATGTAATAGCAGTTCCAAGCACAACAACAAGGAGAACGATTACACTATAAGGAAAAGATTAAACAGCCTGTCCACTCCATACCACATGTACAGAGAAAGAAAATGTTTATTTCATTCCACAAACTGTCAGCAACCACAACGGTAATTCATATTCCAACCCAATTTAAGCAACAACAAATCAAGGCCGAGCAACCAGAGCCGTTTTCTTATCATTTTCCAAAGAAAAGAAGGCAAGAATCAACAAATCCATTTCAAAATCAACTCAACAGCAATCATGCAATCCCAACCCAAGAGCAGGGTTGTTTTAATGAAACATTTAATCAAAGCAAAGATTTTTAAAGAGAAGGGCTTAACATGCCTGTAATCTTTCTTCCAAAACTCGAAGAAAACCTTGTTGTTTTGCGTTTTCCTTTCCACAATGACAACAGCACAAACTCTCAACACTTCCTTCCTTCTTGGGCTTAACAATGACCTCAAATCCCAAGAAAATGTCAAATGCAAGAGCTGGTTCGAGTAGAACCAGACAGAAAAACCAAATGCGAGAGCAACTTTACAAAAGGCTCGAACCAAAAAAAAATGAAAATCAAATTCCCTCATGCTGTTTCCAAGGCGAGCTGGTCGCGAGGACCAAAAACCATTAATGCATTAAAGGCTTTGCCTTTTTCCTTACTTTCCACGCCACCGCCACTTGGGTTGGCAAGCTTCTAAATTTCAAATTTTCCATGCAACTGAATTTGGCTCTATTTCAAAATAGATGCCTCTAAATTCCTTACCTGCCCCGCCAAAACTGGCGCCGTCCACGAAGGGACAGTTCATTAAATACCAATGAATGCCTCCTTCCCATCCTTATCCCTTTCCTCCCAAGGGTCTGCGTACCCCTTAGTTTAGGATTAGTTTAGGTTGCAAGTAGTATTCAACCTAGGTCCTAATTCAACCTTAGGTTTTAGAATTTAGGTTTATTTTCCCTCTTTTTTTTTTTTTTTTTTAATTTAAAAATCCACTTAGGATAGTAGTGTAGGATGTATGTTAGGCCTTAGGGTTAGTTTAGGTTTAATTCACACTAACCACTAACACTATGACTTCCTTCCGGCCCCCTTACTAACATTCACGTTAACGCAGAGCGGGACGTTAGTCCTTGATTACATGCCAAGGCCACCCGTGTCCAGGCGTTTCTCGCCCCACGAGGTCCCAAATTCGACAGTACAGGGTTCGAGAATCGAACCCCTGTCGTTGGCATTTTCGTGCTAGCTATTCACACACACATGTCAGTATTTGCTGCACGCTCATAATAATCCTAGTCGATTCAAGTGTGAATTAACATAGAAAACACAAGAGGACCTCAGCATACTTGAATCAATGGAATTGATTCAGGGTATGCTGTCAATCAGCACAAGAGCAAGCAATTATACGACAACATGTCGTCACATCAAACACACAAGTACAATATTTGTTGTCCCATGCGATAAATCACGGTATCACGAGAATCCAAGTTAGCGACACATTCTCTTAAGATCAAAACATATCTTAACATGTTTGCTTTCATTCAAAACTATAACAAGTATGTAAAACATTCACCAAGTTAACATACAAAACCGAGTGTTACAGTAGTAGTATTGATCACTCTCGTGCTCGACCCCTCGATTAAATTATTTTTAGTTTTGTCACTATCGTGTTAGGTCCTAAACGTTTTTTTTTTTTTCAAACCCCGTTTAGGTGTCACGACATTTTAAAACATAATAATAATGAATAATAAAGGAATGGATATCAGTTATATTCTTATGTGTATATAGATGATAAAATTTCATTTTTGAATTAATTAAGCCTTTTCAGGCCGTGCGCATGCCCTATTGCGAGTTATTGTTTAGTTGAGGCTTCTCATCCACCAGCTGGTAAATTTTTATTATCAATTTATCCTCTTACTTGGCATGGAGACATGGTTTTCTTTGCAGAGATAAATAAAAGATGTTTTGTTCACGTAAATGTATTATGTATATTGTCGGATAAATAGGCTGACCAATAGGATTGCACATTTTCAATTATTAAGAATTTCATTAACTAAAATATGTGATTTTGTCGGTTCCCTGGACTTGGCAGCTGTATACTGCCGTCAATTTGTCGATCTAACCAAATTTTAAAATGAAATTGTGATTAATTAAATTTATTTCATTTTGTGGATATGTAATTTTGCTTGACTTGTTGGTGGAGGAAGTGTAAATTTCCTTTGGGCCGCCTAATTGTTTCTTTGTCATCTTTATTGAAATCATGATTTGACCTTTTAGCTGGAAAGGGACGCCTCCTTCCTCCTGGCCGCACTTTTGTTGGGATGTGTGTTATCTTGCGTGGAGGAATTTTTTTTTTTTGTGCGTGAGTATTTTGTTTTCTCTAAGCCTTGCTTTGTTAATGCAGAGAGGGTTTGCAGAACGTGGGAGAAGCTTGGAAACTTTCCTGTCAATGCATTTGCATAATAGTTTCTCCTTGGGCGTAGTCCTTTGTTTGTTGCAAATGGAATTCATTTTATTTTCCCTTTTTATTTTGTCACCTTCTTCTTTGGAGGACGCCCATACCTTTTTTAAACTTTTGTTGAGTTTTGTTTCTGATTGGTGGTAAGCTTGGAAAATGTCTCCTAGTGTTTTGGGACCTAGTGCATGGCGTGGAATGGTGAAAAATGTTAAAAAAAATCTGCCTGTGGAGTGGTGGAAAACGTTAGAAAAGTTTGCCGCTTTTTTTTTGCGCCTGTTGCTTGTTCCTTTGTTTTATTCTTATTCTCTTGCCACGATGAGAACTGCTCACGTTTGAGTCTTTGGTGGACATTTGAAAACGTGGTGGGAGGATTTGAATGCACAGAACCTTGGGCGCCTTCCCTGTTGGCCGCGTGGAGAAAGTTGTTTGGTAGTGTGGGGCCTTCATTTGGTTTGGGTGGGAATACTCGAATATGTTTGTTTTGCTCTTTTGTCAAGATGCACGATATTCTAAGGCAATGTCCCATTTACAAAATTTTGGATCAACACTAAATAAAATCTTCTTATTCGGATTAGCCATGACTTATACAGAAAGGATTTTTTTCTATTAAAATACATTAAAACATTTAGACCTGGGAACTAAGCACCAAATCCTATCTATGTATTTATGGCTATCCCATCATGGAATTTTAGAGAGGAGAAGATTTATGAACATATTGTTTGTAAGAAATGTAGAGAAGGGTATGGAGAGGAGAGCAAATCCTCTTCTATGTTGGAAGCAAAGTAATGGTTCATAAATAAATGAAAGAGAACTCCACCAAATAATGATTCCTAAAGGGAAATGGGAGGCCCATCTGCACAATAATGAAAGGATTGTAAGAAGAGGTGTCTAGTGGAGTTCGGGTTTGAGAGGAATGTTGGAGCCTTGCATGCTGCGAGATGAAGATTCAACTAGAGGGTTGTTGTTGCTGGATCTTGGGGAGTTTGGATGCCTCGTCGAAGCTGGAGGAGCAGGCAAGATATTTCTACACTTTTCTACTATTGCTATATTTATTTTATCGTGAAATCGAACCACCATTTCCTTGAATTGGTTGTCTTTTGAACTTCTTTTCAGAGGTCTCTCCTTTCTACTTGCTTTCTTCTTGTTTAGCTATTATCATTGCTGTATGTTAGTGGAAAGCATGCAGGTGTTCTCTCCTTTGGGTGTATGTTTTTCTGGCTCGAGTGATCGATCTTCCTTTATAAATATATATACTCTTCTCTACGATAGAGTTCAAGTTATTATTTGTTCCAGCTAGTTTTTAGCAGTCGTTAAAGTAAGCGTGCAATAACTATGAAGTTCCTTCCTATCAACCAGGGTTGTCCTTCTTTGTCTTTTGACATATATTGTTAATGATCTCTCAAGCCCACTTGATAACCCTTTTGGCATCGAGAAAAAGAAAGGTTGTAGGATTAGTGTAATCAACGCTTGGACTATTTCAGGTTAGAGATTCGGTGTTAAAACTTTTAGAATGAATAAGTTTGCGTGCAACGTGTTTCAACCTCGCGTGTTTAGACTCCTACGTAGCTTCAGCCTTGTTCCTAGGTTTTATAGCCATTCTTAGGAGGTACTTTGACTGCCCCCTTCAACTTGAATCGTAACTAGTTTTTTTTTATTAGCTAAGTTCGAGGTCTTAATTGTGCAAATCTAGTACCCCCACTATTACTAGAATTATTTTGGTCTTTTCCCTCTCGGAAGATTGTTGGTGAAATAATCTAGTCTTCTAACTTGTGTTTCCTCCCATTTATTATGATTGTGTTGTTAATTAGGATTGGACAGTTTCTATGCACATATGTACCTTAATGTTTTGTGATGAAAATTGTCTTGAACGTTGTTAACCTTGGGGAAAACTTTCTTGCAATCGATAGTATTATGGAGTTATAGCAGAAGGAGTTGTTTTGATAATGGAACTTAGTAGTTTATGTTGTACCTATGTTTGAACGGTTGATTATGTTACCAAGGGTTGCCTTAAAAATATTGTTGTTTTGGGAAATAGGAAATTTATTTTAAATTAACCGAACTTTAAAATTGATGTGGAGGTTTGTAAATCTTTAGGGTTATAAAATTTGTTGATGACATTTTCGTATACTCTTGTTTGACGGAACTCCCTTCTTCTCTCGCGTGTTTGCTACTAGCCTATAAGGCATTGGCCTTCTTGAATGATTGGGAAATCTCTTGGAGTTAATGGCCAAAACTAGTTTACTTTGCCTTTGCTTCGAAACTTATGTTGTGTGGATACTCTATGTGATTTCAGGTTTGAAACTCATTTATACATGGCTTTTTGTGTTAATTCTTGAAACCGTGGTTTCCCTTTTCTTGGGCCGATCAACTCTTGTTCTTCTAGAAATATAATATTATAGCCTATGCATTTGGTACCTTTGATAAAATTCTAGATGGTTGGTACTATATATCAAATCGCAATCTTGTGATTGTTATTTAATTATTTACTTGATGGGAATCATGTTTTGTTAGATTGGTTATTTCTCCTTATAGGGCCAAGGGCCATTCTCTTTCGGTTGTTATATTTTCGTTGTCTTTACTCCTAACGGAAGTACATGGTCTTCTTCCTTGATTGGCATGGTGGAAACTTATTATAACTTGAAGTGTTGATAGTGTTTAGAGGTTTGACCCAAATTCTTGCAATAAAGTGCTTCCTTTCATGGTATTGATAGATAACAGTTATGGTGGTTTGTGTAGCCTTATCTTGCTCAGTTCTCGTGAACTGACTCTTGTAGAAAATTTGTTGCAGATGGATTTTGCGAGTAGATGAGGGATAGACTTGTAGATTTTTGTCATCAACCTCAGTTGAGAAGTTCTTTTGCTCGAAACCTTTTTACGTTGTTCAACTATTGATAACGTCCAGTGGAAAGTTTAGAAGAGGATCAATGTCTTAGTATAATGTATTGTGGACTTTGTCATCTGAACTTTGGAAACCTTGTATTGTTTGACTATCATTGAAATTATAAGAAAATTTGGTTACTGTTGTTGAGTGACTTTGTTGGAGTATCAGTATTTTAAGAGTTGATGTAATCTTGTTTTGTTCTTGTAAATGAGTGTTGCTACAACTTTACCCTTGAGAATAAATGTTGAGTTAAACCTTGCTATGACTTAGTAATAATGTGTCATAAGTAAACTAACATGGGATTGTTTAATACTTATGGAAGTTAAACTAAAAGTTGTATTCAAATAAAGTAACGTAGGGGTCACCAACTTGAGAGCAAGTAATTCTTTAAGTAATCAAAGGCGAGACTATCATTGCAAGTAAAATTATATAACATGATAACCCTAGCTCCTCTAGTGAACATTATCCCTTTTATGGTGAAATTTGTAAAATAAGGAGTTGTTAGTTGTTAAGATGATAAGATTTAAGATCTCTAGAAAACATTTTGGGAAATTTTGGTGATAACAAATGAGGTCTGGTAAGATGTTTGAAGCCAACTTGACCTCCTAAGATCTCCTCTATTGGCGATAACCTAAAGATGTTTTCAACTCGACCTTCTCCCTCTAACCTTTTTCCAAGGCACCTTGTATTTCTTCTCTTAAGTGTGTTGAACGTAAACCCATGTTGTCTTGTGGGCAAGAACGAGTCTTAGTAGCGTTAGTGGTGAATAGATGGCCTTGTGGAATTAAATTACTCCTTTTTCTTGATAAACGAATTAAGCAAATAAAGGCCATAATAGAGAAGACTTAGAGCAAATTTCTCTTCAGAGTAAAAGTAAGAACTTAGCGTTGTAAGAAGTATTGTACGAATCATATCTAGAGTCTTAGAAAACTGAAGTTAAGGATCGAAAGAGGTTTCATAAAAATAAATAACCTTCAATAATTTTCTCATTGTGGCTTGCCCTATCTGTAGGTGTGTTATGTGGTGGTTTCTTATGTTGTCTTGTCAAAAAGAAAAGTGAACCATCCTTGGTGGGTGTGAACATTTCCGTGCTTCCTTTGTGGTCATCCTTGTATTGAGTTATCCGCGGAGTTAGTTGTGACCTTGGTGGTGGTATGTACCGCAACCTTGCCAAGAGCTCATCCTTGGCTTGCAATTCTAATTTCAAGCGAGCATTCTCCTCTTCCAAGGAGTAAAACATTAATCACAGGAGAGAGATCTCTTCCTGGATTTGGTGATTATAAGCTTCAACCTCTTCAAGCTTTTCCTATTTAGACATCTTGCCCATGGTGCACATGTACCTATTCAATCACACTAAACCGATTGCACAAACTGAAGCAATCACACTTGTTATATCGATCTGCTCTTATACCAACTTGATTTGAAAATCGGGTCAAAATTTTAACTGACCTCGGACCCCTATAGGATTTTAATATTTGCCGAAAAAATACCCCATTTTCAAATAAATCAACTCTAAATAGATGCACAATAAAAAGACAAGCACAATGCACACAAGGTTGATAACGGAGTTTGGCAATAGCCTATGTCTCCGGGTTCGTAATCGAACCGATATATTACCTACTTTAATAACTGCAATCTCAATACAAAATTACAATCCAAGCAAATAATACTGAATACAAAATGGAACTAGAACTTGAACACCAAGTAGCTACCCCGGCTTATAAGCACATTCACTCCATTTATCTCCTTCAAGCACAAAGTTCTACGATATATTGATTGGTCTTCCAGATGGAACCCCACATCGATTCTCCAGACTATGATATATGAAGTGTGGCTCAAATGACCTATTGGGTAGTTTTGACTTACTCCCAATTTACAATATGCCTATTAAAATAGGTCTTAGCTCCCTCGCAATACCTATTAAAATAATATGACTTTATTATAAAAATTGTCTTTTGAAAATAAGGCTTTACAAAGCTTAATTCTCCTCTAATGCCTTTAAATGGGATTGACAGCTCTCTAATCAATCCTCATGATTCTTTATGAGAAGGCTTAAAGGCTCATTTTCATTGTTGTTTGAGGAGAGGGATCAGGTCCCTCTTATAGTAGTAAAAGGCCCGAAATGTTTGGTTATAGCCCTTATCACTCAGCGCACATCGCATCCACCGAGCTTGGTGAGTTGGCTAAAACACCAGACTCGGTTCCAGCAGGTGTGGGATTTAAATCCCCAGCTTGTCAAGTTATGCCGCTAACTCGGTCCATTTCCCCTTGCCGCGTGCCGAGCTACTCAACATTTTTGTTGCCCCATCAACCCATCCTCCTCGTTGTAGCATGTGTCCGCACTACGACCCTGCTGTGGGAGTCCACGTGGTCCCCTACCTTGCTATGGGTTTGTTGGCCGCTTGCATTAGCTTGCAATGTTCAAACGTGGATCCCCTCCTAGGTATATGGAACATTAAACACTTCATTGTGTAATCCTGAGCTATTCATTGGGTTCCCATGTAATGTGGAACTGACCAATGTACACCGCCGAGCTGGTAAACGAGATGAGGCACTCGCTAAGTTGGAGGATCTCCCAACCATGGTACTCGCCAAGGTATAAGAGAGATATATTAATCCCGCACCATATGGATATAACCAATGTGATCAACTTTTTTGATAGCTTGCCGTGGTATTTCCAACCAACTCGCCCGATATGCAACATAGCTCGATGTGTAACTTGCATGGTGATTTGAAGAATAACTTGCCACATATACCACCGAGTTGACTTGGGAAGAGGTGGTGGAGGCCATGTGGTGGCCTAAGGACCCACCATGTGGCACATTTTTCGATTGCTGAAGATGTCCATTTCGAGTGTCAAATACGAGAGGATTAAAACATCACCTTGCACTCATCACCCTTTGTTTGATCTTTTATTTCACCACTTGGTCGTGACTCGCTAGTTGTCCGATCTCGTCCCACACGTTGACCAACTTTGACTAGTCACCATTTGCACGTATGGACTCCGTTTTCGACATTCAAATAGTCGACAAAAAATTTCAGAGTCAACTCCCGCATTGTAATGATCCCGGGATATTTAGGGAACATTATGTCCTCCATATCGACCTACGGATCATATGTGACCATTATAATGGATGCACTTGAATGTTATAAGGGTGTATGGGTCAAATTTATCATGAGGGACCGGCCTCTTTTAGGTTAGAAAGACGAATTACATTTAAAAGTGATGTTTGAGCTCCATTTGAGAGCTGGTCTTGCAAGGGGAAGAAGTGTGACCTAGAGGAGAATGTTTCGTACAGGTATGAAGGCATGATTTGAAGGATGATCATTCAGGTTGAGGACATTTTGACAACATGTGTGCAAGATATTAGAGGCAAGACAAGTTGAGAAAGAAGAAGATAGAGTAATTTTGATGCCCGGGGTATGAGCTAGGGTTTGTGAGCTGAATATGTGATCTCCATCAATTGTGGCGTAAAGCAACAAAATTAGAGATGAAACACTTTCAGGTGATTGAGTTAGTGCTCGGTCATCCTAGGGGTTGTAGCCTCCTTGTGGAGTTGGTGCTTCACTAAATTAGGGGTTGGTGCTCCTTGTAGAGTTGGTGCTCTTCTAAACTAGGGGTTGATGCTCCTTGTGAAGTTGGTTCCTCACTAAATCTCTTTGCATTTTGTAATGTAAGCGAGTTTATGTGATTTTGCTTCCCCATGAGGGTTTCCCACTTATATATGGTGTTCATGTGTCTTCTTCTTTGTTGCACATTCTTGTGAATGCTTAATACACACCTAATATGCACATGTGGTTATGAATGATAAATGGATGAATTATATAATGGATGTATGGATTTATAAATAAAGTAAAAATTTTTGTAGGATGATTCACCCCTCTCGGTCCATTGTTTTCAACAATTGGTTTCGAGAGAAAGTCCTTGAGAATCAAGTCGACAACTTGGAGGAGATCCTAGAAGCATAATATGGCGAAGCAAATCAGGAATTGAAAGCCATGACCAAGAAGGATGAAGAAACCATAAAATATCTCAAGAGTCATTGGAAAAGGTCATTTTAGATTTGAGCACAAAGGAAGAGGAATGTGAAAGATTGAAAAACAAGCCCTGTGATGTGTGTGTGCATGGAAAAAATGATTTCAAAGAGGTGGTGTTTGATTTACAAGAAGACTTAGCATTCCATAGAATGGAGAACATCAGATTGAAGGCTGAAATCAAATATATGTCTATAACACTCAAGGCCAAAGAAGAAGAGTTTGTCAAGCTTAGAGAAGAGATTCAAACCCTAAAGATCAAGGAAGTGAGAAGCCTATTCTTACAGATCCAACAACTGGTCCTAGTTCCAAAGGAAGTGAAGATGATGGTGTTCATGGCAAGAAGGTCTATTCAAGGCCTAATCCTATTATACGATCAAATACTGATAAGGTTTACTGAGAATTTCATGGTTCTTATTTTTTTTGTGAATGGTTATGGTCATAGAGCAAGGGATTGTAGAAAGTTTTTCAGTTGTGTGTACCCTTGGAGCAATGGAAAAGACCAAAAGAGTGATCAATCAAGGGAGAGCAAGAGGTTATTTGTCACAAATGTCATCACAAGGGTCATATTGCAAGGTTTTTCTCTCATGACTCATCTAGACAAGTAAAGAATGTTGTCTCCCAAAGTGAAAGAAGTGTGGATGCCAAAATTAGTCAAAGGAGAATCAGTTTCAGTCAAGATAAATGAGCAAGTGGCAGCCAAGGAGAGTTCAAGTTCAAACAAGGATGATAAGAAGCCTATTCATGAAAGTAACATCAAGAAGTTAGGTCAAGGAAGTAAGTTTGCACTTGTTGAAGAAGACCACATGTGCCTAAGAGAAATTCATTCTCTAGTGCTTGAAAAGTTGAAGGAACTAGGTGTTTGGAACACCTCAAGTGTGATAAGGTATGTTAAGTAGTCTCTTCATAAGTTAGTGAGTTCTTGTATTTGTAGATGCCCGAGTTTGTTGTTCTCATGAAGTGTCAAAGGTGTTTGAGTTGGTGTCAAGATATGGAAAGAGTCTTCAAAGTATGAATCTATTAAGGTTTGATTTCAAGGTCATCTCTTTTCTCATGTTGTCAAGATTGTAAGCTCTATCAAGAGCATTATGAGTATGCTAACCGATGTGTAATCGAGTCGATGTCCTCATGAGAGCATTATTTTGTGTAGTCATGTTAATGAGTCCTAGAGTCCGAGTTATGTCTTAAGGTCTATGTAGTCAATCTCGAAAGGGGGATTTAGTGCTCAAGGTATTCAAAGTGTAAAGGTGTGAGGTCGGTAAGAGTGAACCAAGATTGGTAGTTGTCATCAAGTGAAGTTATCACTATCTTAGTTTTCTCAAGCATTATGGGATCTCTTATCACGTGTCAAGACAAGAAAAACTAACAAAGGAGTATGTGTGAAGGGTATGAATGCTCCAAGGGTTGTGTAGGTTGTTGTCACATATATGTACAACTTATATGAGTAAAGTCTTAGTCTTAAGAAGGCTCTGTTGAAGATAGTTTGATCTGAATCTACTCCAAGGAACCATGTCTTGGTCTAAATGGTCCGAGTTTGAAAGCATTGTCAAGTTGTGAATAGTGTATTAGGTCATTGGCATAAGTCTCGACGTGTTATGACTCCATGTGGGCTCAATATGAAGGATGTGAATGTCTATTAACATTGGATAATGTATGCTTGTATCCTATAAGTGTGAAAGTATGTCACTAGCTGGTGTCACCTTTAATTTGTGACTTGTTCTTCCCTCATGTGAATTGTGGGTCACTTGGTGTGATTTTGATATGAAGCATAATGTTGTCATTTCATCTTGAATAATTTTTTTCATGAAGAGTTCAATCAATCTATGAGTTATTGTTAGTTAAGGTCTGTTGAAGAAATAAAAATTGTTAGTTGGCAACGGGTTATATTCTTAAATGGTGTCATTATCAAAGGTCAAACTGATCAATAAATTCAATCAAAATTTTATCGTGCATTGTCTTGTTCGTATATATATGGATTTTTGTCTTCCATTGTGTTATGTAACCGAGTGTTCCAATCAAAAATTTTAAACTCGAGTTGCTTCACTTATTCCTCAAATTGTTGTAGCATCTTGGTATATTCATACAATAGGAGGGATACATCCTTCACCTCCTTGGTTTGGGCCACACACGCTTTGAGATTCTTCACAATGTCATTCTCATTCCAATTGTCCACTTTGGTTTACCTACGAGTGTAGTTAGCTGCAGTTTATCGCTCATGACTTGCTCACCTAAAGTATCGGTGAAAATTTGTAGATAATTATCTTCAATTTAAGTTTTGAGATTGCATACAATGGAATCTAATGTTGCTTTCTGTTGTACCATTTGAAGTATAAATTCTCTAATATTCACATGCAATGTATGCATGTTTTCATTCTTTTTTTCAATGACAACTCCAAATATACTTTGACGATGCTCACCAATGTTTGAGAAGTGGTAGATTGCACAATTGTTTAGGTGATGCGGGGGCTACGGTGTGAACGTGTAATGAGGGAGGACCATCTTGCATTTTTTCATTTTTACACAATTGATTATGATGCCCGCTAAAACATTTGTGTTCCCTTTTCCTCAATTTATTCTATAGATGACTATTCGACACTTGAGGTTCCAACTTTTGTAGCAGCTATTGGAAGTAGTTGCGTAGTAATTGAGCGCATACACTCCTTTTAATTTTTGTTGTGTCTTTTCTACCTCTACTTTGGATTGTGATGTTGCCTGTGTTATGTGCTTTTGGGATTCTCCCTTCACTAGCACAATTGATTTCGGAGTGCTCTGTTCATCCTTATCCTTTTTCTCTTTCTTCATCCTTTTCCTTTGTGACCTCTTCTTCTTTGTTCTTGCCCTCTTCCTCTTTTTGCTTGTCTTGTTTCTATTTTTGTTGCTCTCTCTCTTTCCTCTTTTTCTATTTTGTTATCTTCTTGTCTTCTTCTATCTTCTTTGCCTCTTGTCGTTTCTTTTCTTTCTCGCTTCTTATTCCTTGGCCTTCTTCTCTACCCCTTATTTCTGTCTCTTCTTTTTACCTTCTCTGCAATTCTTCGCAGCTCTTCTTTTCCTCCATGGCTATCTATTCTTTGAGCTATAGTTGCTTTTTCTATTGCTCAACCTTCTTCTCCTATTTTTTCTATTACTCCTATTGTTATGCTTTTTCATCTTCCTTGACATCTTCTTCTTTTTTCTCTTGTTGTTTGTATTGATGTTACTCTTGTCCTGCACCGTCAGTTTGTGTATATGCTACACTTTTCTATAGGAGTTTATGGTGGTGATTACGCTTGTGTGGGTTGCGCAAAAATTTACTCTTACGTGTCATGCTCTAGAGAAGTACTTAGCTCTTTCAAATATGGAGGAGAAGGTGTACCAATTTGTTATGTAGTAGATTTTGGCTCTGTCAATTTTATTCACTTATGCGCCTTAGCTTTCTCCCACTTCTGAGCTTGTTCTTCTTTATCTTGTGCAACTTTCCTTTTAGCTTAATGCATCACGGCTTGTTATGCTATCTCTTCTTGTGTGAGTGAATCCCTTGTGCATGAGCTGACTCCTCAACTTGGAAGTATTGCTTCTGATTGTGATGGTGATCTACGCACTAATATGAATGGGTTGGTGTATGACCTTCTTTTCTTGAGTAGTGTCATCAAGTTTTCCTCATCCAAGTCTTACACTTCAATCCCTTACAAGAGTGGTTCAACCTTGGGGTTGACGCCTATATCCTCAAGTCCTTGGATGATGTTTGTCAAAATTTGATCTTATGTGACATCCTTAGGGCTTACGTTGATAATGAGATTGTGCAAGATGTATGGAAGTTTCATTATATTTTCAAGCTTTATTTTTGGGTTCATACCTTGCTCTTTGTTCATTGCTTTCCATGTGAACCACTCTCTCTCTCTCTAGCCAAGTACATTTTAGTACCCATGTCTTTAAGTTCCATTGTGCACACTTTGTCTCTTAATACTTTCAATTTGTCAAAATCTGAGTTAAAAACCCAAACTCAAATATTGGGTCTCTTTCCACTTATAATGGGGTTTCGCAGTTTACGTAGTGGCTTTTTTCTTTCCTTTTTGCCCCCTTGTCTAGGGTTCTATTTTTTCTATGGATTGAGCTTGAGTCTTTGGATGTGTAGTTCTTCTATTTTGTAGGCCTTCCCAATTGGTTGTGTTGGCCTCTTGGTGTGTAATGGTTGTACACTTGTGACAATCATGTCATGAGGTCTACGTATAGCTTTGCTTGAGGTATCTCTATATTGATGAAGAATGAGAGTGTCTTTGGGTGCTTGAAATTGTATCCTTCGATCGTGTAGTACGACCCCATTTCACAAAAAAGTTATTTTAGCATACAAAGTTTTGTATGAGTGCACTTCCTTCGGCATACATGGGTTTGCACATAATGTCTCCCTTATTTTACTAAGCCATTGTTCCCTCTTTTGTATATCTTCATACGTTGTATATGACTTGACCTGGAATGAATTTCACAAACCGCTCATATAGGTAATACGCATCTTCAACTTCAATTATTCCTTTAGGGGCACATCAATGCATGAGGTAGAGCAATATCCCTAACCATACTTTCCCCCAATTTTAACGACATGTTGTGTATTTTTGTATAGTATTTGTGCTAGAAATTCGGGCCATTAAATTCATCTCCATCCTCCCACATCCTTGTGATCATGTAAAATGTGCTTAGGGATGTTTGCTTTGCCTTGTGTAGCTTGCCAATATCGTTCAACTACAATTTCTACTAGGACTTGCACTACTCGATTTTCGATGGATCCCAAAGGGATTCCTATTCCCTTGCGTAGATGACCATATATGGTCGTAGTTGATTGTTTGATAGGTGGTCTAGTGTTTTTATAGGTAAGCATAAATATGACTTGATTGGTAATCGGTGGCTTGGGCAACCGTGGTTGCAATGATGGGGATCTGTATCTTGTGTAATGAACCAAATTGCACCATTAGAATACCAACTCATGATGGTCTTCATGAGCTCGAAGTGGTCTCCCATATATGGTAGTCTAGCAGCAAGGTGGTTAATAACTATTCCTCACATTGGATCCTTCTCCACTATCTTTCCTTTTGCGACTTTAATACGGATTGTGAGCCAAACTATGCCCCATGCTTGTTCTACTCTTGCTAAAAGTTCATGATGAGGTGGATTGCTCCACTTTGTCTATCTTAACATTGGGGAAATCCACATGTCTTCCTTCTTTGAATCACTTAGAGGAAGGAATGTGATGACTTGTTCTTCCATCATGCCTTGTACTTTGGGTTCAATGGGTTGGGTGAATGGGTCTGCCATTACTGTTTTAGCGATTTCCAACGCAAACTTGATCCATGGCGTTGGAGTTTCTAGAACTTTTCAAATCATTTCTCACTTTCATTCTATATTTTCTTGCTTTCACTTTTAGCCAATGCGTTTAACTTTTTGTGTGCTCTATCTCTTGTTTATATTGCTTATGAATGTAAGGTGGCCATATATTTTCTTGCTTTCACTTTTAGCCAATGCATTTAATTTTTGTGTCCTCTATCTCTTGTTTATATTGCTTTTGAATGTAAGGTGGCCATTTTAAGCCCTTTATTTTTGATCTACCCCTTAATTGCTTATCTGTTGGAGATATAGCTTGAGGTCCTGCCAAATTTCCTTTTAATCCACTCAATGTGAAATCTTAGTGACTTGATGTGTCGGTCATATAGATCGATGAGTTGGTAGCTTTTCATCATTTCAAAATTTCTAATTTTCTTTTTTTCCTCTTTTTTTTTTTTGTTTCATGTGGGTTTTTAATGTATTTTTTTGCACTTTTCTTTGCTTTAATTCTCGTGTTCCTTTTCTAGCTTATTTAAAAGTGATATTTTTTGAACTTACATAAAGTGAAAATATACAAACTTGTCTATTGAACTTACATAATTTTTAAACTTCCTACTTTTACAATGTGTCGAAGGCATTTATTGTCACTTTCTTGATGTTGCACAATTATCCATTGTAGGATTTTAGACTACATCCATTGATCCTTCCGGGTAAGACATTTTCTCGTAGATCCCACAATCCACCTATTACTTGTTTGGTGATGTGGTGAATAATATAAGGAGCCTTTCCATCGATGCACAATTTGTCTAGGTGCACTTTAAACTTACTCTCATAAATCAATACCACTTGTTTCATTTGAAATTATTTACATAAAATTGCAGTCATTCCATGCTTCTAGATTATGTTTATATGCCTTGGTTCCATTGCATAGTTTCCTGTATTTCTCCATTTTCGTCCAATCCAACAACATATTTTCTATGGATTCCTTATCTCCTAACCTTGTAATTATTGTAATGCGGAGACTTGGTACAATGTATTCCATTGACATGATTGCTTCTATTCCATAAACCAATTGGAATGATGTCTACCCTATACTTTTCTTATATTTTTTTCTATATGCCCAAACTATTGTGAGTATTCCATCTTCCCAGTCATTTCTTTGCACATTGCAAATATTTTTAATACCCTTTCCAAGACTTTATTTGTGGCCTCCACTTGTCCATTTTCTTGTGGATGATATGTTGTGCTTTGGTGGTGCATAATCATAAACTCTTCTATGAGGATTTTGATGGTGTTATTCAAGAAGTGTGTTCTCATGTCACTTGACTAACTTTGTGGACACCCATATGTAGTTATGATGTTTTCATATAAGAAATTATTGTGTCCCTCATGCAATTAGGTGTGGCTGTGACTTCCACTCATTTAGTGAAATAGTCAATTGTTGTAATGATGTATCTATCTATGGACCTTCTTGATGGTGGATGAATTGGGCCAATGAAATCTATCCCCCATTGCTCAAATGGTTGTGTGGCTAAGACCATACTTGAGGGAAATTTCATCCCTTTGATTGGGTTTCCCCACTCTTTAACAAATATCACATGTGGTGTGCATCTTGAAACAAAGTTGGCCACCAAATTCCACTTTACAAAATTTTCTTCGTAATCAATTCTCTTGTAAAATATCCTCGTGCTACTATATGCACTTTGTGTAATATTGACCCTCTTTCATGTTCCAATACAACTCGCACAATACTTATCCTTCCCTAGTTTATACAAAAATCCATTTATGATGGTGTAAGGAAAGGCTTTAGTAACCAATTATTTCTTCTCCTTTTTGGATAGTGATCCAGTAAAATTCCATTTTGAAGGAATTGTGCAATGTTTTCAAGTTGCTTCGGTATTGTAGTAATGAGAAATAAATGTGTGTTAGGTGCATCTTCATCTAATTTCTCACGTTCGTCCTCCTATATTTATGCGACTTAAGTGGTTTGGTCCTACATGTTCTCTTCTGGATTAACATTTATCTTAAATCTATACTCTTGGAATAACATGAGCCATATTGATATTCTTCCTCCTAATAACAACTTATTCACTAGATATCACAATACTTTATGATCCATGAAGAATTCAAATGAGGGTTATCAATAGATATTGCTTGAATTTTTAGAGTCAAAAAAACTATGACTAGGGCCTCTCATTTTTGTTGAGTAGTTTTCTCGATAGTGACAATTTCCTTCTTGTAAAATGGATGGGGTGATCAATTCCTCCTTTTCACTTTAGTTTCACAAGGATTGCTAATTCGCATTTTCTAAAGCATCAACATATACATGAAATTTTTTGTCAATTTTGAAAAATTAGTATTGGCACACTGACTAAATTCTTCTTTAATTGTGTGAATGCATTTTGACATTCTATTATCTATTCAAATTTGACCCCTTTCAATAATAATTTCTCTATAGGTTACAATGCTAGCATATCCCCCTAATGAATTTCCTATGGTATCCAATATGTCCAAGGAATGCACAAACTTCTAATGGGTTTGTAGGAGGTTTGAGCTCAATTATAACCATAAATTTTGCTTGATCCATGAGAATTATCTTTTTGCAAACAACATGGCCAAGTAGTACTCAAAAGGTGTAAAGAAAAATCATTTCTTCAAATTTAATGCAATGCACAATGCTCTACATCATTCTAACATTAAACATACCTTAGATATATGCTCTTTGAATAGAAAGGAAATTTCCCAATCATCTAAATATACTTCTAGGAAATCATGTATGAAATCTTTAAATGCAAGATGACATGGCTCTGTAGAATACTACATGTGTGTTCTTTAATCCAAAAGACATTGCCCAATAATAAAAACTACCTCATTCGGTTGTGAAAGTAGTTTTTCCCCGATCTTCTTGTGTAATCAAAATTTGGTGATAGCCATTGAATCCATCTATTAAATGAATATACCTCGTGTCCAACTATTGCTTCCAAAATTTCATTTGTGAATGGCGTTGGAAATGGATCGTTGACACATGCATCATTAAGGGCTCTATAATCACCACAAATTCTAATTTATCCTATTTTCTTTGGTTGGTTGACTACTTGAGCTCACCCAATCTGATTTCTCTATGGGATAGATTATTCTTGCTTCCACCATACGGTCTAGTTATACCTTGAATTTAGTCTTCATGTTTGGATTCAATCTATAATGCCTTTTCTTGATAAGATTTGCTCACTCTTTTAATTTGATGCATATTTCTTTCAATGATGGATCCACTCCCTTGATTTCATTGAATTTAGTGGGGAACACATCTTCATAATCCCACAACAATTACAAAATATTAGACATCTCTTTTTTCCATTAATAGTCTCCAATAGTGGCTAACTTGACCGTGCCTAATGGGATAATGCATTATACCCTCTTGCACACTAGTTCATTGTATATTTTAGCCTTTCCTTATTCATATCATCTTCTACAATTATGGACCCTTCCTTTTTCTTCTATATTCATATTGTGTAGATGTTCTTCTTCCTTATTATACAATTCTTTTTCAACTGGTATATGTTCAATAAGTTTAGGTTCAAACATTCAAATTAATTCCATATCCTCTCATCATCAAATTCTTATTTTTCTTCCTTATTATTTCTACTTTGTGACACACCTCTACTTGTGTGATACATCCCCTTTCATTGTTTCAGTCTTGATGTTTTTCTCGTGCAATTCCTCTAATTTTTATCTTTAGGGTTTGGGAATTCAACTCCTCCTTTTGAGTCAATATTATTATGACATAACAATGTTTTGATCTTTTGAAGAGCTACATCTACCATGGGGTTGTTATCTTCAAACGTAAAGGTTTGAATAAAGTCTTATTACACCTATCCCCATTTGCACGTTTCTCTCTCCTCTCTCTTGATGAAAATATCGATCTTTTGGAAATGATGTACATATTTCTAATAAGATATGCACCTACTATTTAGGTTTGATTTCTTGTACTTTCTAAGCCTCAATGCATTCCTGAATATGAATTTCTAGAGATTGTTCTATGCAATAATTAGGCGAATATTTAGTTAATTTGGAAGGTAAGGAAAATCCTGAACGCATTATGTCTATTTCATCATTCCAACCAAGGTTCTTTGATTTGTGCATGACTCATCATGTGGATGTTATTCCCTTTAGTGTATAGTCTAGTGCATTGATCCTTATGTCTTCTTAAGGTACGTGTTTATAAATTTAAATCAAGAATGCATCTAGACTAGAGGTCTTGAAGAATTGTGGAGTTCATTTTTCTTCTACTTGAACCATCCTCATTGGCCTTACCTCGTGCTCTCTGCGCATCCAATGGTTCAAGCCCGCATCCAAATCTCCACCAATTGAAGATTCTATCTCCCATGGAATATGGATTTCTCATTTGTCTCAATATAATCTTGATCATGTTGTGCAAATGCATATAATTGTGATATCTCAGACTTAGTTGGAGACCTAATGTTATACTGTAATTATTCATCAATGAATGTATTATTGGTTTGCATAGTGACAAGAATTTCTCATTCATGAACTAATATACATTTCATCTCCTTTTTGTATTAAAAATTTGTAGCCTTTTCTTGGTGTCTGACCTTAAACCAAATTTTAATATCACGTGTATATGTATACATAGGTTCTTTAGGAATATTTTATGGTTTTGTTCAGACCTATTCATTGGTATGATAATAATAGAATCATCGAGGTGCACCTCCATATGATTTGTTAATGTGTTGATTGTCATATTGGCATCATACGCCCATTTCTTTCCGATCAACACTAGATAGTGTGTTTCATTAATTTTCATGTCAATAATTTCAAAATCCCCTTTTAAACTTAGGTCTCCTACCTGTATTTTGATATCTTCAAGCCAACCAATTGGATTTACTCTCTTGTAATCTATGAGGCTGAGAGTAATAGGGATATAAGCCAAAAATGGGGCTCCCATAGATTCCTAAGTGGATCTTGGCATCATGTTTACTATGCTTCCAAAATTAAATATTGCATCTTTTATTTCATATCCTCCTATAATTATATTCAATCGAGTATCCACATCCCATGGATTTTTAGTCTTCACATACAAGACAAGTTTCTTTACTTGAATTTATCTACTTGATGCACTTTCTAATAGAGTCTTGAGTAAGTGAGATATGTTCTGCAAAATATCCTCATTGTGTAGGACATTTACTATGTTCAACATATCTTGTAGTGCGACAACCACTTCTTCCTGTTTTAATATTCTCATCATTCTAGCCATAAATATGGGATTTTACTTCCTCGTATTTATCACATTGACATCTCTATTCTAGATTGAATGGAGCAATCCTTTGGCTTCTTCAAGCAATGCCTTTTCCTTTCTTCGGTTAGGGTAAGTGCCCTTATAGGAACATCATATTTGGGGATCCATTAGAATCTCCACATGTTCCAAGCCTTGTTAGTTTCTTTACGTTTTAATAACAACGTAAAGACTACTAATATCTCTTTTAACGATTACTTTTTTTCTTTGTTTCTTTAATGTGGGAAAATATTTTGTGTTATGCCACACATACAACATATATTATCTGCAAAAAAATTCCCTATATGGATTGAAGGAAAATTTCGTGCGGCGTGATTTGGTTCTCTGCAAATATAACGAATCACTCCATGTTGTTGAGGTTGAGGTGTCATACTCCTTGCTAGTAACTTCCCTTATAGCCTCCTTGTTGCACACCATAAGGCCTCTATAGGGCATTCCATCCTTGGTTCGGATTTGATAAGCTCCATAGGGTGTTTCATGGTGGAGGTACATTCCATCCAGGTGATTGTTGTGGTGAAGGAGGTGCCCAACCCATTTTATTTTTTTGGAGATGGACAGAGCCCATCCTAGATTGGATTGTGGAGCTTGAGGTACCCATTTCAAATTTTTCTATGGTGATGAAGGATTCCAATGGACATTTAGTTGAGGAGAGGTGGTCATCATCTCTATTTCTAGAAAAAAGCTGGTTATGCTTTAGTGGCCAATTGCATTTATACTACAAAGACATTCCTAGTAATTTTTTCCTTCAAATCCATCAAAACCCTAGAATCCTTAGCTTTATGCGTAGTAGCTTTTCAAAATGTACATACTATGTTCTAAGGTTGTCTGACATAGTGTTGTAGTAGGTGACAATTTTTAAGTGAGTGTCCCCATATCCTTCATACTTGCACAATACTCTACTTGTCCCCCTAATGTTGTCTTAGTGAAATCATTCTTATGGTGTCCTTAGTCTCCACATTAAGTGCACCATATACTGATCCTTGGTTTCTTTCCTTCATGTAATTCCTCTAATCTTCACATTACTACGTCCAAATTTGATTCAATGTTCAGGTGGATGTACTACTTTCTTTGTAGTCCTCAATATTCTCCACCTAGATAACTATTTCAATGGCCTCATATTTAGTTTGAATTTTTTTTGTGTAATTGCAAACCAGAGCTTACTACACAATCCCTCCACAAACCAGGTGACTTTTATTGACTCATCAAATTAAAATTAGGTTTTTTTCATCACGTTAGATAACCTCATGTCATATTCCATGATAAAATCTTCTAGTATCTACTTTATCTCCTTCAAGTCCTAAATAGTCTCCCTAAATATTTCTTTCTTTTAAATTATTGTGTGAGTACTAAGGAACCTCTAGATATATATTATCCTAAATGCGGGAAGAGACACCCTTTGAGAGAATGTCCTTTGGATGTCACAAACATGTGTTTGATCTCGTGATGTTCATGACCATGATACTACTCATTGTACTCTCTTAACTCAACCGAAAGGGAGATTAAATGCCATAACTTAGCTGAATACGAGGTAAACTTCATGCAAAGATCAAAAACCGGTCTTCGTATGCCCCTATACATTGAGAATCCTTGGATAATTCCATGGTCCAATCTGGTTCCTCCAAAGAACACGGGGATAACTTGATGGACACCATCCTGTTTGGGTATCTTATCCACAACCATCACAATAGATTCCTCCATACAATCAACAAGGTTGGGCACCACCAACATATATGCCATTATGGAAAAATCAACAATGGGCATCTCAATAGAATTCTAATCAACCATGATGGTTTGTACCTCAACAACAAGCTTTAATGCCCCCACCAAAACAAAACTATCAACAAGGACAAGTTTCTCAATCTCAACTACTAGCCCAACCTGTCTCTAACCCCAAAAATCAACAAATCACTGCTATTAATGAAGCAGGACATGGTGATACTATGCATTTGAATGCCATTAATAATGTGCGATTGCTATGATGCGGAAGAACAATAAACAATTCTCATATTTTTATCACAGAACTACCACAGAAGAAAACAAATAGTTACATGAGGATAATGAGGAAATAGCTTAGGAAAATAGGGAAAGCCTGAACATACCCTACAAACAAGAGTCACTAGAACAACCAAAAACACGATAAGAATGAACATGAAGCCCCTTTTCCATAATGATTAAAAGAAACAAAGAATGAGGAAGAAACACCACTAGTTCAAGAGCTGAAAAAGATGAACATTGAGGTCCCACTTCGAGAGCAATAAGAGACATTTATAAGTTAAACCATACCATTTGAAGCCATTGCATAAAAACACTAGGAAGAAAAATGAAATACCTAAAAAAATCTAAGTGGAGGGGAATCTAGCCAATTTGGTGGTGGGAAACTCCTTTCATCCAAATATGGGGATGTTGGGAGTCCAATTATTACTATCTTTGTAAATGGTCAATATCTGAATTTTGGTAGATCTTGGAGTTGCAATCAATGTCATCACCACAGACATGTTCCACCTATTGTCTTTAACAAGGTTGTGCCAACCAATATTGTTCCGCAATTGGCATACCAATCTATTATTGTACCAGATGGAGTAATTGAGGATATTTTGTTCACGCGGTTGGATCCGGGAATATCATGTGGATTTTATGCTATTACAACCTAAAGCTCGGAAGTTAGGATACCCAATCATCTTAGGAAGGCCCCTGGTTAGCTATTGTTGTTGCATACATAGATTGTAGGTTAGGAAAAAGGACTATTTCAAATGGGCAAAAAGTAAAGAATATCTCACTTTACCCTCTTGCTCAACCGTATGTAAATGTTTGTGAACGTGTGTGGGTTAATTTTTAGATACTAACATGATGATTTCTTCTTATTTGGCCACTATTGCAATGAAAAATCATATGGAAAAAATCATTAAGTCATACCCAATGTATGATGAATAGAATGTTTTGACTACATAAAGCAACACCATGGCTACGGAAATTGACATTCGAGGCTATGGAAATAAGCTGTTTTGATCTCGGTGGATAGTATCACCTTGGTAAGTGACATTTTCATTGGAAATTGTGAATAAATTTATGACTATCCTGGAGGACACACAATCATTAATTTTCATTTCTTCTTATCCAAGATTATGTCTCTTGAAAACATTACTATTTTTCACACATTGCAGCCTCATGTTTGTACTCGAATTCTTTAATTGCGATGTAGAGCTTGTTATTTTGAAAGATACCAAACTGTGATTGTTGACGTATGTAAAGCGTGACCATTGGTAACAATTTAGAGTCTATCCAAGAGATTAGGGTTGTATATGTCTTGAGGAATCATTCCAAATATTTTGCTTGGGATTATATTGATATGAGAGGGATTCATCCAAGAATCTACACTCAACACATCTATACCGAGAATGTTAAACCTATTAGATAGTCACAACGAAGAATAAATCCAGCCCTTAGAGACATTGTCAAGGATGAGATCAAAAATTTGTTAAGATTAGGGTTCATTTATCCCATATCTAATAGCTAGCGATTATCACTACTCATCATAGTTCCCAAGAAAAATGGAAAGTGGAAAATTTGCATAGACTATACAAATCTATATAAAGCCACCAAGAAAGATTACTTTCCCTTGGCCTTCATTGATCGAGTTCGGACAATCGACGGGTAAGAAATATTTCTCCTTCCCTGGATGGGTTTAATGGGTATAGTCAAATCAACATAACACCTATCGACCATGATAAAACCACCTTCACTTGTCCTTAGGGCACATTCGCATATAGGGTTCTACCATTTGTACTTTGTAATGCACCCGCTATCTTTCAAAGGGCGGTTTTGGATATTTTGAAAATCTTACAAATTTATTTGTCGAAGTTTTACATGGATGAATTTACTATTAATGGCTCAACCTTTGATGAATCATTGTCCTTTTTGCCCCTCGAGTAAAAATGAACAATGAAGGTCTACAGGCTAAAATTGTCAAAGTTGGTGTATAAACTTTTCTGGAGTTCTTCTATACCTTCATGATGCCTTAGAAGGATCTTCAAACACATGGGAAGAAGGATCTTCAAACATAACTTGTTTGAGCTAAATGGACACGATACGGGTTATGTTGATAGCTCGGCAAGCCTATAATACATCAAATATTTTACTCCAAATTATCTCAATCGAGCTAAATGAAATTGACATGTATGGAGCTTGGGATATTTGCAAAAGGCTCGAGCTAGGGTTCGATTCAGGTCAACAAAGCATGCTAAATAGTTTGGGTGGTTGGAAGAAGAGCTCGTAGCTCGGTGTTAAGGAAGGAGAGAGCCCGAGCACGTTGAGCTGTGGTTTGATTGAAGAGCTTGAAGTATGGATGAAGAGCTCGACATTTTGGGCCGAGCTAAGGAGTTGGCTGACTCAATAGGGAAATGACTCACCCATCCAAGAGAGTCAACGTGATGATGCAAAACAAGCTCATCGAATTGGGGAGAATGGAACATGGCACTCACTATGGCTCGACGAGCGGTGTTGAGTACACAAGTAGGAACTCGGTCATCGACTCGATGCATAGCTCAAGGATAGCTCGGTCAAGCTAAACCTTAAGGACGAGCTCGACGAGTCTTAACCATGATAGTAAATAAATTCGATGTCATCTCGGTGCCAACTTGTTGGTAGCTCAGAGGAGAGCTCGGACAAGAGAAGAATGGATCGGTCGATAGAATGGGAGACATCGGCGAGCCACTCTGTGTATAGCTCAACGGGATTGTTTTGTCGCAGGGGGCAGGTTGAGCAGTGATCAAATGAGCTCGCCAGGTTGATAAAATGGTCTTGGTCCCGATATCCAAGTTGCCAAGATGCGGGGATTTGAGTCATTTTGGCCAAAGTGTTTAGAGTTCCAATAATGAAGGATAACTTTGGAACCCGGGAATTTCCAAGCTGAAAACCAAATTTGGGGGTTTGGTGATGGCAAGCCAAGCCAAGGAATCCTGTCACGAGAAAATAGGTCGAGAACCACCAAGGAAATGATGAGATGAAAAATCATTGTAACATTCTCTGCGCTTGGGGAATTTGATGTCTTACGCAGAGTAACTCTATTAAGTTGAAGACCATGGGAAAATTAGAGTGGTTGGGCTAGGTCGGGTGTCGGGCCCGTCGAGGAAAGGTGACATAGTGAGCGCTCCTCAATATGGTGCGAAGTCGATGCGAACCCAATGTGAGGGGAAATGAAGACCGAGTCTATCACCGAGATAGTCGGGATTTGTTGGAAAAAATGAATCGGTTGAAACATAACAAACTCTGTGAGAAGAAAGGACTCGATTCCTTGTACCATGAAAAGGCTAGGGAATAGTTAGAAGGCATTGTTGTGACGAAAGCATAACGTGTCCTCGATGGGAGAGTAAATAGAAACCGAGGATCGAGCTTGAACGTTTAAGTATATCAAGGAACCATCCTTGGACGATCATGGCTTCGAGTAAGCTCGAGAGGCCAAGTTATATCGGCGAAGTATGGCATTAACGCGGTTGAGATAGTCGAGCTAATGCTTGTAGTATTCAACGGAGCTCGTGAGTCGAGGAAATAAGCAGAGAGGATTTTCGTTCTCTTCATTCGTGTGTGGAGCTCGCAAGACACATGGAGAGAGCTAGAAATATTGGTACAACGGGTTCATGCTGAGCTCAGTTGAGAAGTTGGATGCATAACTTAGAAGAACTTGCCGATAAGTCGGAGGGTGTTTCGATTAGACAAACTCAGTCAATAGACTCAAATGTGGGGAGTTCATTACGGAAACAACTCGGTAGAATGAGCTCGGCTAAGACTTGGCAATGTCAATACCAAGATAAGCTCACCGGAAAAGAAGAGATCGATGCGAGATGGGACCATGATGACTGACTCGTTGATCGACGTGGATGGAAGCTTTGCTCATCGAGTCGGCATATGTGTGAGGTGAAGATGGAGCTCAGCTCAATCGTGGAGAAAAATAAAAAGCTAATTTTGGAGCTTGTAGATCGATGATAGTGCAAACAAGCTTGACGTGGTTATGGTGGGGAGCTCATTTTTGGAGCTCGACGCAGGGAGCTTGGTTCGAATGCTTGGTTGAAAGCTAAAGGAGCTCGGGTTGGTAAAATCCCGCTGAAGAAGAGTGCCTGAGCCAAACATATGGGAATAAAGCTCGGTCAAAATTTGGGTGAGAGCTCAGTACATAATTTAAGTGAGTCACCCGAGTTAATTCAAGACATGGAAGGGAGTACCGTCGATGTTGTAGAACGATGGCCAAGTCACTCGGTGGTAAGTATACATAACGGAAACGCTCGTGAGAAGGAGATTGAGCATCAGTCCAGTTGTGATGAGCTTGTGGATCAGCTCGCTAAGAGATACATATGGTGCCGAGTTATGGTCATAAGGTCAGACTCATAGCAAAGATGTCAAGGCAATCGTTGGTGAGGAAAAATCAAGAGGAGCTCAAGATTATCACCGTGAGCTACATGAAGAAGCCAAATAATTCGACATCGGGATATAAGTCTAGAGAGAGCTCGATCGGGAAGGAAATAATTGGCTCGTTGAATCAAGATACACAAGCGTTAAAAGGATAGAGTTCTTAAGCCAATTTGGGTAGTAGGATGATGAAATGTATTGGATTTATGGGGAATGGATAGAAGATAGCTCGTGTCATCGAATCATGAAATGAAAATCAATCAATTATTTAAATTATTAGTAATATGAGGCTTTAGTAAGAACAAAATGTAATGTGGTGGGTGCTCGGGTTATAATTAACATAAGGAAAAACGGACTCTCAAGTGACCTTATTGAGTATGCCGAGTTGAGCTAGAATGGTGTGCGGTGAGAATTGATCTAAGAGCTCGCCACTCGACATTGATGTTGAAACAAGAGGAGCTTGGTTTATTGACATCGGGTTCGCATATGCATGGGTGGAATCTCGCAGATCTTGACGGAGGGAGGAAATCACCGAGAGTTGCTCGCTGTTTGAGCCAAGTCAAACATGGCTTGTGGAAACATGTCTCGGTGGTGAGCTCGATGTGATGGAAGCTTCGGTTAATGAAGGAGTGGAGAGCTTGTTTGGGGAACTCAGGTGGTAGGATCTCATCTCAGTGGTAGTTAATGAAAGTGGAGCTCGAGCCCAACTCGGTGATTTGGCTCGGTGAGCCAACCACCGAGTTGGGTTGTTTTGAACCTATTTTCATGGCCCCCCACTTTCTTCAAGTCAAACTAATCTTCGAGGAGGCCACCATAATAGTAATTAAATTAATATTTTTATTTAAATATTTTAATAATAATATTTATTATTATTATTTAAATATTCTTTTAATTAATTAAGAATAATAAGTCAAACCAGGCATTAATGACACATGATGGAACCTTCTAAAGTGGTTCAACCAATTGTAATAAATAAATACATCATGTACCTTCAATTTAGGAATGTAATTATGACCTTTCCTCTTCTCTCTCACATATTCTTCTATAAATGTAAGTTGGAAGCTCATTCCAAAGGGTTCCAACAGGTCAGATAGGTTGGAAAGTTAGACATCTTAGGCAAGTGCAATTTTCAAGAGTCCTCTCTCTTCTGCAAGTTGTCCTTGTGTGTTGAGAGAACTTTCAAGCCTCCTTTTCAAGACTGTAATGGCAACCATTGCCTCTTTTGAATGTATGATGCATTGTGCACGTTATTGAAGTAATAAAAGTGTGTGTTTTGTGACTAATCTCGGTCCTTTCATCCTTCTATACTTCCTTGTGCCTTTTCTCATGCTTGTAGGTACTGTGCAAGTTCACATTTCTATTGTAGGTTCTTGGAGTTATGTGCTTATCGAGTGGTGGAGTATTGCATGTAGTTGAGTTTTGGTGTCTGTTCACCCTTCTTAAGTTCATCCTTCTCCACTGGGAAACTGATATATTGCTCGGTCTGATCAAGTTTAACAAAGGGAATGCATGTTTCTTAGTCGTGGTATTTATGTACCCTCTCTAAGTTGAGTAGGTGACGTTGATCCGTGGTGCCCAAACCCTCTTCAAATTAACCCTTCTTCCGATTCTAGAAACACCCTTTATTTGGTGCATCACCATCCCTAGTATAGTTTCATTTCTGCAAATATCTTTCCCTAAAACCTCATGAAAATGTTAGTATAGTACTAAATAGACTTTTTATTACACTAGGAGTAGTACAACACTTAGTTTAGGAAGAGGAAGCCAGACTTCTTCAGAGGTTCACCTTGAGCCCAAGTCCCACAACTTGAGAGGTGATCACATGTGTCCCAATCACACCGAACGTCATGTTCACATTTTGGCCATTCGGAGGGTGCAGGGATTTTGTGACAACATGAGTTTTGGCACACTCGGTGGGAGTGAGATGGTACTTCTCTTCTCACTTACAAAAGTCAAAGTACATGGCGACTCTATATCTCTGGATTCCAAATCTCAGTGCGTTAACTTATGCGAAGAATTCAGATAAGAGCTTATTCAAAGAAAGGAAATTATCAGCATATTGAACTTTCCTTGTCTCCTCTAAAGAGAAGACGAAGAGGCGTTTCAACATCACCAATTGCAGCTCTACCTCGTAGGGGTCATTCAACTCCTCCGTATGGAAGGTTCACTCCACCAAGGAACAATCAACCTCTTGCTACTATGGCATGAAACCAAGTTTTTCCCCCTTTCAATGCAAGTAGTCCTCTTTTGTTGGCTCAATGTGACCCTATACCTATTGCGGCACTCAAAAGTTTACCCTTTTACATAGGGGAAACTCACGTTACTCTAGTGGAACATATTCTTGATGTAGCCAACATTTGTGCCGTACATAATGTCACAGAGGACAACGTTGTGGTTAGACTTCTTGCTACCTCTTTTAAGGGAAAAGCACTTCAATGGTTTTGAGGGTTAAGTGTTGGCAAGTATAACCACTTGGGATGAATTAGGAGAAAAGCTCTGTAAACAGTTTGAAGACAAGAGTGATAATCTTTCACTTTTGGAACAACTCACTACCATGAAGAGAGCTCCCCAAGAATACATGAGTGACTTCAACTTCCGATTCCACAGGACCTAGAATAGGATTTTGGCACTTGTAAAGCCTTTTGCACATAATGCATTCTTGTATTATTTGTGAGCCTTGAATAGTGATGTAGTAGTCATGATCCAGTCCATGGGAGGGGCTACATTACCTGATGCCTACAACATTTCCATAAGAGTGGAAAATTCCTTGATTCAGGCTGGAAAGATAGCTCCACGACCGCCAATGTCGTTGTCTTTGGATCTTACGAACAATCAACCTATCATTGCTCCTATTCCATCAACCTCTAATCAACCAACTCAATCTACCCATACCTCTTCAAATAATATATTTGAAGTCAAGTCACTACTGCAAACTTTTGGAAACGAGCTTGTTGCACTCAAGAGGTAACAATTTCAATACAATCATCCATATCAGCCACAAAATCAGTAGTATCAGGCTAATCGTCCTCCTTTTCAAGGGAACAATCAACCACAAAATCAAGCTACAAATCAAGCTGCGAATGTCAGACCTTTGAACTTTCGAAACCCTCTCTTGCGCTATTTCATCTAGAGCCATTGTACCTGTCCAGAATAATCTAGTTCAAGACTACGAATGGTGTTACCCTTGTTCTCAACCCCACAATCAAAATCTTTGTCCCAATGGAGTTCTTGGCCAAGCCCTTATGGTTCAAAGCGTATATGCCCCTTTCTGAGCAAACAAAGAACACATCTACATAAGAAACAATAGATCAACCGTAGGCACTGAAGAAACCACTTTGCTAAACTGGCAAGCAAAAGATTTTTGTGGGTTGAATATAGATCCCTCATCAGTGGCGGAAAACACTCATTCCAAGAAGAGAGAAATGGAACCTAAAACTTCCAAAGCTGATCAAACATCCACTTCACAGACCTCAGACACAAGTGGCGGTTGATAAAGATGTGGGAAAGAAACTACCAGAAATACCTATTAGCCAAGCCGCAAGAAAATAAAGTTCATCAGGCATCACGGTACCCAACAAGCATTTTCCAAAGGAGGATCCCAATGCTCAAAGAAGCGTCAACAAAGTAGGAGAAATTCCCTTCAACATAGTGGAACAGATTAAGAAAACCAACCTGAGCGTTACTATGTGGGACACACTCTCAATTCCTTCTCAAAGAAACTTGTTGCGAGAGGCTCTGAACAGTTTTGGTACAACCGACGGATCATCAAGTCATGGAGCAACAACTGCTACGATTTTGTGTCAACCGGAAGGAAAAATTATTCCTAAAGCAAACAAACCGCCACCATTCTATATTTCCCTGATCATTGGAAACCACCTGGTGCACAATTACATGATCGATTCTAGTGCCAATAGCTCAGTCATGCCCAAACAAATTGCAGATGTACTAGGCATACAATATGTGCCAATTGCAAGAGGAGTTGTTTAGTTGGATGGCACAGTTGTTAAAACTATTGGAGTTATCAAAGGACTTTAACTTACCATCCATGCATGCCCAAGTTTTTCATTGACCCAATACATATCAGTCATTGATCTTCCTCCTCTCTTCACCATCTACCTATAATGAGATTTCACTGCCAAGATGGGCGGTTATCTATCACCCGATTGGTCAATTATGATTGTCGGAATTGATACGGAACCAAAGTGACTATAAGGGTGGGACCAATCTGCCACAATCATGTAGAACCCTACATTGCTAGTCCTATAAATGGGAATTACACCATCGGAGATCCGGAAGAAGAAGATGTTGATCATGAATCGACCACTCTCGTTGAAGAGGTCCCCGATACTGTGCTAGATGAAGTAAGTGGATATCATCAGTATGATCCCTACGCTTATGTATTGGTAGAACAAGAAGTTGGTTTACTACTTTTGGAAGAAACCGGATTGGGTACATACGCATTGCATTCATGAAGAAGATATAATCATACCACAACTTGTCAAAACACCAAGTGATTTGGAATGACTGTGGATATTTTCTTCGATGTCTCGAGAAGTAAGAATGGATCTCGGTGTTGGTGTTATGTTAATATCTCCAGAGGAGATAAGTACTTCTCATCTTTCTAGTTGTAATTTAGTTGCACTAACAATGTTGCTGAATACGAGGCCCTCATACAAGGAATTCAACTAGCGCAAAAGAAGGGGATCAAAGCCCTTACTATTTTTGGAGAAAGTGAGTTAGTTATCCATAAATTAATGTCACGCAGTGCATCCAAGAATAATCTCTTAAGATCATACAAGAACTGAGTCAGGATTTGGTTAAAGATTTTGAAGCTTTTGGAATCCACACAGTTCCTAGAAATCAGAATCAAGATGATGATAGGCTTGCTACAATTGGCTCGCAATACAACATACATGTTGATGTCATGAAAGAAGGGAAGTAATTTGTCAAAATGGTGGTTTGACCTGTAGTCCCTAATAATGTGAGTAGCTGGAAAGTGTTCGATAGTGACAAACAAATTTTCCTTTTCCTATAAGAAGAGGTAGAGTTTGCTACAAGAAATTAGGATAAGTTGCAAGAGTCATATGGTGATAAAATTATACAATTGAAAAGCAACAAACTACCAAAAGGATTAGTCACTCTGGAATCCATTTTCAATTCAGATGATCAAGCCAAAAGACAAATCTCTAACATGGTGGTCAAAGAAGAATATTTTGAGGAAGTCGAGGTAGCACATGAGAATTTTTTGAAGATTGGCAAAGTGTGTACTTCCGAAGAGAAAGAAGCTTTCATCAAACTTTTTTAAGAGTATCACGACATCTTCGTGTGGAATTATAAATACTTATGTGGTTTTGATTCAGGTCTAGCACAACATACCATCGAACTGGATCCTAATGCCAAGCTAGTTAAATCGAAACAAGGGTCGATTAATCCAAAAATCAAGCCACTAATGAGAAAGGAGCTAACCAAACTCATCGAGGCTTGCATTATTTTCCCCATCAAGCACTCCTCTTGGGTAGCCATCCTTGGGACGATCATGGCGTCGAGTGAGCTCGAGAGGCTGAGTTATGTCGGTGAAGTATGGCATGAACACGGTCGGGATAGTCGAGCCAATGCTTGTAGTATTCAATGGAGCTCATGAGTCCAAGAAAGAAGTAGAGAGGATTGTCGTTCTTGTCATTCGTGTGTGGAGATCGCAAGACTCGTGGAGAGAGCTTGAAAGATTGGTGTAGCGGGCTCATGCTGAGCTCAGTTGAGAAGTTGGATGCATAGCTCAGAAGAACTTGGCAGGTAAGTCGGAGGGTGCTTCGATTAGACGAACTCAGTCAACGAGACTCAAATGTGGGGAGTTCATTACGGAAACAACTCGGTAGAACGAGCTTGGCCAAGACTTGGCAATTTCAATACGAAGATAAGCTCACTATAAAAGAAGAGATCGATGTGAGATGGGACCATGTCGACTGACTTATTGATAAACACGGATGGAAGCTTTGTTCATTGAGTCGGCAGATGTGTGAGGTGAAGATGGAGCTTGGCTCGATCGTGGAGAAAAAGACAAAGCTAATTTTGGAGCTCGTAGATTGGTGACGATGCAAACAAGCTCGATGTGGTTATGGTGGGGAGCTCATTTTTGGAGCTTCGACGCGAGGAGCCTGGTTGCAGTGAAAGCTAAAGGAGCTCGGGTTGGTAAAAGCTTGTTGAACAAGAGTGCCCCGAGCCAAATAGGTGGGAACAAATCTTAGTCAAAATTCGGGTGAGAGCTCAAGTACAAAATTTAAGTGAGTCACCCGAGTTAATTTGAGACATGGAAGGAGAATGCTTGTCGATGTTGTAGAATGATGGCCAAGTCGCTCGGTGGTAATTATATAGAATGGAAATGCTTGTGAGAAGTTCGCCGAGCATTAGTCCTGTTGTGATGAGCTTGTGGATCATATCACTAAGAGATACATATGGTGCCGAGTTATGGTCATAAGGTCGGACTCATAGCGAAGATGCCAAGGCAATTGTTGGTGAGGAAAGCTCGAGAGGGAGCTCGGTATCATACCATGAGCTACACGAAGAAGCCAACTAGCTCGGCATCGGGATATAATTCTAGAGAGAGCTCGATCATGAAGGAAATAATTGGCTCGTTGAACCAAGATACACAAGCGTTGCAAAGGATAGAGTTCCCAAGCCAAGCCGGGTAGCGGGATGATGAAATGCATTGGATTTGTGGGGAATGGACAGAAGATAGCTCATGTCATCGAGTCATGAAATGAAAATCAATTAATTATTTAAATTATTAGTAATATGAGGCTTTAGCAAGATCAAAACGTAATGTGGTGGGCGCTTGGGTTATAGTTAACATAAGGGCAAGATGGGCTCACCAAGTCACCTTATTGAGTACGTCGACTTCAGCTAGAATAAAGTGTACGGTGAGACCACTCAACATTGATGTTGAAATAAGAGGAGCTCATTTCATTGACATCAGGTTCGCAGACGCACGGGTGGAATCTCGCAGATCTTGATGGAGGGAGGAAATCACCGAGAGTTGCTCATTGTTTGAGCCAAGTCAAACAGAGCTCATGGAAACATGTCTCGGTGGTGAGCTCGATGTGATGGAAGCTCGGTTGCGGTGGAGAGCTCATTTGGGGAACTCGGTGGTAGGAGCTCAGCTCGGTGGCAGTTAACGAAAGTGGAGCTCGAGCCCAACTCGGTGAGTTGGCTCGGCGAGCCAACCACCGAGTTGGGTTGTTTTGAACCTATTTTCAATCCCCCACTTTCTTCAAGTCAAACCAATCTTCGGGGGGCCCACCATAATAGTAATTAAATTAATATTTTTATTTAAATATTTAAATATTAATATCTATTATTATTATTTAAATATTCTTCTAAGTAATTGCAAAGAATAAGTCAACCGGGCATTAATGACACATGATGGAACCTTATAAAGTGGTTCAACCAATCGTAATAAATAAATACATTATGTACCTTCAACTTAGGAAGGTAATTATGACCTTTCCTCTTCTCTCTCACAAATTCTCCCATAAATGTAAGTTGGAAGTTCATTCCAAAGGGTTAGATAGGTTAGAAAGTTAGACATCTTAGGTAAGTGCAATTTTCAAGAGTCCTCTCTCTTCTGCAAGTTATCCTTGTGTGTTGAGAGAAATTTCAAGCCTCCTTTTCAAGACTGTAATGGAAACCATTGCCTCTTCTGAATGTATGATGCATTGTGTACGTTATTGAAGTAATAAAAGCATGTGTTTTTTGACTAATCTTGGTCCTTTCATCCTTCTATACTTCCGTGTGCCTTTTCTCATGCTTGCAGGTACACTTTGCAAGTTCACGTTTCTATTGCAGGTTCTTAGAGTTATGTGCTTATGGAGTGGTGGAGTATTGCATGCAGTTGAGTTGTGGTGTTCGTTCACCCTTCTTAAGTTCATCGTTCTCCATTGGGAAATTGATATATTACTCGTCTCGATCAAGTTTAACAAAGGGAATGTATGTTTCTTAGTCTTTGCTACATTATACCCTCTTTATGTTGCAAAGAGGTGAAGTTGATCTATGGTGGACACACCCTCTTCAAATTAACCCTTCCTGAGTCTGGCAACACCCTTTATTTGGTGCATCACCATCCCTAGTATAGTTTCATTTCTGCAAATATCTTTCTCTAAAACCCCATGAAAATGTTAACATAGGACTAGATAGCCTTTTTATTACCCTAGGAGTAGTACAACACTTAGTTTAGGAAGAGGAAGATGACCTTCTTCGGAGGTTCACCTCGAGCCCAAGTCACACAACTTGAGAGGTGATCCTATGTGTCCCAATCACATCAAATGTCATGTTCACATTACGGCCATTTGGAGGGTGCAATGATTGGGCGACAACATAATCCTTGAACAATCTTGAAAAATTATTAACTAGATATGAGCAACACCAACTTTCTTTGAGTCATGAAAATGTTTGATAATTGTTGATCAAGGAATTGTCTTCGGTCACAATATTTCTGCTCAAGGTTTTTAGGTTGTTCTCATAAAGATTGAAGTAATCCCTACGATGCCTACACCAATGAATCAAATTGACATCAAGAGTTTCCTTGGACATGCAACATACTAACGGTGTCTCATAAAATATTTCACGTAAACTTTTTTCTCCCATGTTTTCTTTATTGACAAAAGATTGTGTTTTTGAATGTGTTTTGAATGGTCTCCTCAATGTCAACATGATTTTGAGGTTATCAAAGAGAAATTAACCATTGCTCCAGTCTTGAGAGGACCCAATTGGGGACATCGTTTCTATATCCACACCGATGCTTCTAACAATGCCATGGGAGTTGTTCTTGGACAAAAATATGAATAAGACCGGATGTATGCCATTTATTATATGAGCAATAATATGACCCCAACAGAGAAGATTTATACCACCACGAAAAGGGAATTTTCGGCTATCGTCTACTCTCTCGAATAAATTCAGACATTACATCACCAGTACAAAATATTTGTATACACTGACCATTCAGCCATAAGATATTTAATGGATAAACTAGTAGTGGGGGGAAAAATTATTAGATGGTTACTCTTGTTGCAAGAATTTAACTTAACTATTATTGATAAGCCTAGAAAGGATAATGTTGTTGTTGATTTCCTTTCAAGATTGAATGTTTCGAGAAAAAGAAGAAGCGATCTAGAACTAATTTACGGATGATCACTTATTTGCAGTATCAACTCAACCCCCAAGGTTTGTTGATCTTGCAAATTACCTAACTACAGGGAAGTTTCCAGCTTACTTTACTAATAAGGAACCAAGGAGATTAGTTAAAGATGGTGCAACATACAAATGGTGTAATGGAATATTATTTAAATGTTATCCTGATATGGTTCTTCGTAGGTGTGTTCGGGAGGATGAAGTATATGACATACTACGATCTTGTCATGATGAGCCTGGAGGAGGTAATTACTCGGTAAAGAGAACAATTCACAAGGTCTTTGTGATTGGATATTACTCGGCCCTCTCTTCATAGATCTGTCAAGAAGCACATGTGGTAGTGTGGTGCATGTCGTGAATGGGAAAGCCAACATTGTCCACTGGAAAGCCCTTCAACCCTTAACTAGTCTTAGGACCATTTGAGAAATGGGGAATTGATTTCGTTGGACCATTCGATCCTCCATCTTATGGGAAAGAGTATCTACTTGTATGCACCGATTATGTTATAAAATGCGGTAAGGTTTAAACATTACTATCTGCCAATGAGGATGTTGTAGCTGATTTTCTATATAACAAGATTATGCTGAGATTTGGAGCCCCTAGAGTCATTGTATCCGATTAGGTACCTCAATTTGTGTCTAATATGATTGAGGATTTCCGTATATCTACCAAATCAAGCATCGAAATCATCTCCATACCACCCCCAATCCAATGGGCACCTAGAAGTCACGAACAAAGAACTTGAGAATATTCTAACCAAGTTTTCAATGAAAATAGGAAGAACTAGGTACCAAACCTCCTAGAAGTAGTATGGGCCTACAATACAACCTCAAAGACTACTACTAGTTTCTCTCCATACAAACCTGTGTATGGGAATAATCCACTATTACCAGTAGAATTTGAATTGCAGACTTGGAGGACAACACCTTGGAAGTAGGAATTGATCTAGATGAAGCACAAGGTGAGAGAGTAATGCAACTGAATGAACTGGATGAGATGAGGATGGAAGCACAAAAACAAACGGAAATTCTCTAACACCAAAGAAAATATTGGCACGATGCTCATATTAAACACATGAAGTTTAATGAAGGAGATTGGGTCTTACTATTTGACTCCAAGTATCAACAGTTAAAAGGCAAGCTGAGGACACGATGGTTAGGACCCTATATGATCAAGAAATTTTATGACAATGGTTATGTGAGACTGCTTCCGATTGATGGAGACAAAAGAACCCTTCGGTGAATGGACACATGTTAAGGACGTACCAGCGACCTTTGGACAAGGAGACCTTTAACAAAGATATGTTGTTATGTGATGGAATTGATTCAGTGGAGGATTTTAGCTCTTCTTGCCTAGAATAGTTGTTTTTGAATTCAAATAAAGGAAGATGATCATGTTTTGGATCTGCTTCCCCTTAGTTGTAGTTGGTTTTTTTATGCTTTCAATAATGGATAGGAATGTTAATTATTAGAATGTTCATTAATTACATTCATTTTATGAGAGTGTAGGACGTGGAAGTCTACGGATATCGATAAGTTGAGATGACAAGGGTAAGTGCATTTTACTTTGCTATGGATATTGGATTTTGAAGCACTCCCCCATGGAATTTATTCTTCATAATTAAATAAAAACACAAATTTCAATGCATTTATTGGGGGAACAAACCAAAATCTCATGATAAGGAATGAAGTGTAATGAACAATAATGAGCAAATATGTCGCATGTATCATATTTTGATGAAAGGGACACATGGCTTGTAAGAAGGACATGTGGCATGGTTATTTATCATGATTAGATGTGTGTTGTACCATGTATTAAAACTTACCATGTGAACTATGTCTTGTCAATTTTTTTATGCCATCGAATTTGCACCAACTCAAAGCATTTCAAAGATTAAAAAATATTTCAAATCGTCATTTCCAAAAAAATTCATGTTATTGCTCCGAGATTTTTTCCAACAACACTTTCGCCATTCTGTTGAACATTGTCCGAAGTTGTCACACCATGGGTCATAAAAATAAACCGAGCTTGACTCTCCAGAGACATTGATGTGGAATGCCGCTATTTTCTAGATATTTCATGATCCAGGTGGTTGGATTTCATTAGGAAATTTGAGGGTTTTGATGAGTACTTGGTCGACGAATTCTTAATAAATTTTGAGGTGACATGCTCTCGAATGGAGGAAGAGGATTGAGATCAATAGTCACATCGTTGCTAACTTGTTTGGTTTACCAGATTTTGGTCTCAAGGTTGTGACCAATGCCCCTCTCAAGGATTTGATATCGTTGTTTCATGAGGAGGGTAAAGCTCTTCTCGAGGTAATCCTCACTTCTTTTGGTACTCAGAAGGGAATTCAGAGGGAAAGTTTTCCTGGAATTTGGAAAGAGGTTTCTAGATGGGTCACTAAATAATTTATTTGTGACGGTCACCATTTGTGTTTGGAGGAGATTCTCTAAATTTTTTGACTCTATTGAAAAAAGGTTGCACAAACCCGAACTCGGGGTTAATTTATCGAATATCTTACAGATGCACGAGTCATCAAGGTGGGCTAAAAATATAAAAATGAAGGTGACAGAGCTTCCTTAAAGTACTCGGGCTCATTTAACTCATCTATTTACATCAAGGTTTTTATAGGCCCAAGAGAAAGGTTGAGAATATAAGTGCAGGGAGACTTCCAAGAAATAGAGAACCAAAAAGACCCATCTCCTCATGTTCATCCTAGGCTCAATTTGACGCCTAAGCCTTTAAGACAAACGTTGGATGAATCTTCTAGTTAGGATAAACCATTCTCTCAGGCCGCAAAGTTCTAAAGGGAAAAACACCATGCCTACCCATTCTTCTATGTCAACAAGGTGAGAAGGTCGTGTAATTTGTAGAGACCTAAAGTTTCTCGACTTGTGGTGTTCAATGAGGATTATGCTCCTATTGTGTAGGAAAAGATGGAGCTGGTACTTCAACAATTCTAGTTGAGCAGTCAAAAGAAGATGAATTCTTGCCCACTATTCCCGAAACACATGGTCCTAATGCTGATATGACAAGAATTCCCATAGCTTCGAAAACCAAGGCCGAGGCTTCGGAAATACCCGCAGCACGAAACGTAGACCACAACTCCCAAATTTGTTTAAATGGAGATTAGTGGCCCGAATCACATGAAGATGAGGTCTTTGAGATGTTATAAAGATGGAATTACCTCCCTGAAAGAGAAATTAAAAGGTATGCAAGAAATTAATTTGTCTTTGTGTAAATTAATTTGAACAAAATTTACACAAAGGACTATGGAGAAGGTTAGGGAAATCACTTTGCTCTAAAAGTAGAGGTTAGCAGTCTTTAAAGACAAAGGGACATCGATCTTAGTTCATGGAATGATTTAAATTATTTATCTCTTCAAAATAAAAATTTGATGATAGAAAACAAGAAGCTTAAAGAATATATTGAGGCCAAGTGTAAATGAGAAAAAGAAGTTGGAATCCATTGTATATTTTGTATGTCCCTTAGCTGCAAACTTCTTGCTTGTTGAAAACCCTCTTCTCGTCTACAACATGTTTATTCAGAACAATTATATACTTGGAAATTAATGAGATTATGTAATAAGGAACCCTATAATGCACTAGATGGTAAAACATTCTTGGATATTTACGAGCAGTATTATCGAGGTTCAAAACCTATTGTGTGAATTTTATCTTCACAACATGTTAGTCACCAATGTGCCCGATTTATTGATTAATCTATTTATGGAATATTTTCAATTGAAGGCCTTTCACGGTCACTACTTAGAAATCTGATTATTTGGAGTGAACAAACATATGTGTTTAATCAAATGACCCAAACAATTGGTTTTACTACATTGGGTGACCCATCACAATGATGTGTCAATGAAGAAAAACTTTTGATCTTTGTATTATTAGGCCGACATTGGTGAAAATACTTAAAAGGTTTTACAAAAGTGTTTGCAAGATTTTGAAGCCTACAGTCAACAACATTTTGGTGAGGCTCGGTAGGCCTGTGGAAAAATATGGGACACCTTAAACCTACCATAAAAGAGAAGATAAGTGATCTCCCACCGGAATCTCGGTTGGGGTATGAGGGGGTGATGCACTTGTTGCAATCATCGAAAATGTATGCGAGACAAATGACAAGGAATACAATGATGAATGGGTCGGGTCGTTGAGACCACCTCTCCTCCTCAGTCCCATGACCACATGGAAGAACAATTTTTCCTAGTCACATGACCATTTCACAACATGGGTAGAATTCATTTCCAGCACTCAGGGATGCAAGGGGAACATGAAGCAATATGTTGATCAATTTGAAGAGTACAACATGGCTCAACAATGAGCGCAGAGCGGGGAAAAGATAGGGTTGCATAGGGACATGCATCATTTAAAGTACAGGGGAGATGATGGGTGCATTATTTGACTCATTATATCATTTGTAAGGTTATTTATTTTTCCTTAGAACATAATTAATTAGTGCATGGGGATGCTTTATATAGTCATATCTTAGTAAGTTTAAGGTATTTGTTTTGATCTTGTTTCATGCAAACTGTTGATTATGGAACTTCCCACTAATCGCTTCTATGAGTGAATTGTGGTGAAATATGCAAGATGATAGTGTACAATTACTTCCAATGCGTGGATTTGTAATCAAGGAACATGAGTTTATATCCATCATGCGTAATGGAGGAATTTTTCCACAAACCAACCTATAGACATGGAGCTAGTTTTTAGTATTTTCGTAGGATTCAATGAACTTTGATAAGGTTGTTAGTGGATGAGTCCATTGACTAAAATTATGGCATGATGTGTAATTGTTTATGTCTATAAATACTTTTCCTTGAAGAACAATCAATTAGTTAGTTAATATCATTTCTTTTGCAAATATAGTTTACTGTATTTAGTATCTAGTTTTACGCTTTTTCTTGAGGATGTTTAGAAATTATTCTAAATCAATATATTAGATGTTGTTTTAAAGAAATTGTTGTGTTGAGATTACCTTCATCCCAAGGAAGAGAAAGGGCCCACTCGACTTAGGTGATTGGAGGACTTTTATGCTTTATATTTGTTCGTGATTTCTCGCAAGTTAATTTTAGATGCTCTGGTTTGAATACTTATTTGAAGTTTGAATTTTTGCTTGAATTCAATTATTTTCCTTGCTTTATAAAAGTATTTCATTACTGCTCTTTTAATTCAATATTTAAATCCAAGTTGTGTGTGTGTGTGTGTTATTTCAATTCGTTATTTTGATTTGGTGTGTGCACTTCAATTCTAGTTAAAGAATTTCCTTTTAATGCGCTTTTATTATAGTAACATTGTTTTAGTAGTTTAGCATTACACTTCTATAGATTAGCAGAGAGTTAAGGGGAAACATAAAAACCAAAACCCCAAAGAGGAATGACCAAAACCACTAAACGCATAGGACTTCATTGCATACATCCTAGGACACAACCCTAGTTTTATAATGACACTGGAAGAAGAATTTGTTAGTTAAATGATTGGAGAATACAACGACCCATCATTTTTGGTGCCATTTTTAGGGACACCATAAGCACAACACGTCATTATATTCACCTTACATGTTATGGGTGTTAATGAATTTAATATATGCAATCAGTAGGAATCATGAGCCTTGATTTCATAACCAAAATTGATGCACAAGCCACGAGACGCTCAAGGGAGATTTACACCTCATCACATTCAACGAATATCTCCTAATATAACACAAGTAAAGACCACTAATGGTAACATTGAATATAACACAATGCCTAGTAGCCTTTCCGAACAATCTGCATCATCTTATCTAGAACTGAATAACCTTCAGAGATGGGAGATAATAGGAATAGTGAGGTGACCTTTGGATCAAACCTTTACCGACCCATTTGTTTTAGATGAGGATGAAGATGTACCCAATAAAATATCTCTCCACCCATCCTCCCTATCTTTCGAGGAATGTCAATGAAGACCCATACCAGTTCTTATTTGAATTTAAAGTTCTTTGCCACACCTATGATTACAAAACGAACAACCAAAAACTCAAAAATTTCCTTCCACCCTTAAGAACTTTGTTATGAGGTGGTTCATGGGTTTGCTTCATAATTTTGTCCATTTATGGGAGGATATGGAGACATCCTTTTGGGAAAAATACCAAGATTATTGAGAGGAAGAGATAAGAGAGAATAATTTTTCCAAATCAATTAAAAAGAAGATGAAAATTTAGAGGATTATTTGGATAGATTTTTCTTCCTCCATAGAGAGAGTGGTTATGAGTTAAATGCAAAAATATACAAGACAATATTCCTTAAAGGACTTGATGAAGAAACCAAGGATTCCCTCCATCTCATGGGAGGAGGAATTGTACACAAACTTTACATGGAACAAATCACTAAGTTATGCGGGAGTTATTTTAGAACAAGAGGAGGTATAAAGCGAAGGAAAACAAGAAAGTATGCCTTAGGCACCTTAGAACCGCTTAGAGAAATGGCTAACATGAAAATAGACATCCTCTCATAGTTAACTTCCACTATAGATGGGTTAAAATCTAAAACCACTACTACCAAGGAACCTCTTGATATATATTGTCCTAGATGTAGGAAGAGAAGCCTTTTGAGAGAATGTCTTTTGGATGTCACAGAGATGTGTTTGATCTGTGATGTTCCTAACCATGATACTACTCACTTTGTAGTCTCTTACCTGAACTAAAAGGGAGATTAAATTCCATAACTCAGCGTAATGCAGAGGTAAATCTCGTGCAGAGATCAAATAATCAATCTCCATATGCCCCTAGATCTACTTAGAATCATTGGATGATGCCATGGTCCAATCCGGTTCCTCGACCAACATAGGAACACCTAACTGGTCACCACCTGGCTAGTTATATTATCCACAACCATCACCATGGATTCCTCCATACAATCAGGAAGGTTGGGCACCACCAGCAAATATGCCATCATGGAAAAATCAATAATGGGCACCTCAATAGAATTCTAATCAACCACAGCGGTTTGCACCTCAACAACAAGCTTTAATGCCCCCACCAAAACGAAACTATCAAAGAAGGAAAAGTTTCTCAACCTCACTTCCATCCCAACTTGTCTCTAACCCCAAAAATTAACAAACCGATGCTATTAATGAAGCAGGACAAGGTGAGACTATGCGTTGAATACCATCAATAATGTGCGATTGCGTTACGGAAGAACAATAAAAATTCTCCTATTTTTATCACAAAACTACCTGAAAAAAATAAATAGTTACACGAGGATAATGATTAAATAGCTTAGGAAAACATGGAAACTAAACATACCCCACAAACAAGATTCACTAGGAACAACCACAGATGCGATAAGAATGAACATGCAACCCTTTTCCGTAACGATTAAAAGAAAACACAGAATGAGGAAGAAACAACACTGGTTCAAGAGCTGAAAAAGATGAACATTGAGGTCTCGCTTCCGAGAGCAATAAGGGACATTCCAGAGTTAAACTAGACCGTTTGAAGCCATTGCATAAAACGCCAAGAAGAAAAAATAAATTCCCAAAAACAATCAAAGTGGAGGGGAATCTAGCCGATTTGGTGGCTGGGAAACTCCTTTCATTGAAATATGGGGATTTTGGGAGTCCGATTATTACTATCTTTGTAAAAGGTCGACAATATCTAAAGTTTTGGTAGATCTTGGAGTTACAATCAATTTCATCACCACAAACATGTTCCATATATTGTCTCTAATGTGGTTCATGAGCCAACCAATATTGTTCTGCAATTGGCACACCAATATATTGTTGTACCACATGGAGTAATTGAGGATATTTTGGTCACAGTTGAATCCTCGGGAATATCTTGTGGATTTTATGGTATTACTGCATAAAGCTCAAAAGTTAGGATACCCAGTCATCTTAGGAAGGCCATGGTTAGCTACTATTTTTGTATACATTGACTATAGGTCAAGAAAAATGACTATTTCAAATGGGCAAAAAGAAAATAATATCTAACTTTACCCTCTTGGTCAACCATATGTACATGTTTGTGAATGTGTGTGGGTTGATTTTTCAAATACTAACATGAGGAGTTCTTCTTATCGGCCACTATTGCAGTTGAAAAATCATATGGACACAATCGTTGAGTCATACCTAATGTCCGGTGAATAGAATGTTGTGACTACAAAAACTAACACTGTGGCTACTAAAATTGCCATTGAGGCTATGAAAATTTCCATTGGAAATTGTGACAAAATTTATCATTATCCTAAAGGAAACACATTCACCGATTTTCATTACCCCTTATCCAAGATTATGTCTCTTGAAAACATGACTCTTTTTCACACATTGTAGCCTCATGTTTGTCCTTTGAATTCTTTAACTCATTTGACGTAGAGATTGCTATTTTGAAAGATACCAAACATGTGACTATTGATGTAGGTAAAGAATTAACCATTGGTATTAATTTAGAGTCTATCCAAGAGAGTAGGGTTGTAGATGTCTTGAGGAATCATTCCAAAGATTTTTCTTGGAATTATATTGAAATGAGAGGGATTCATCCAAGCATCTGCACTCACCACATCTATACTAAGGATGGTAAACCTTGTAGGCACCCACAATAAAGAATCAATCCAGCCGTTAGAGACATTGTTAAGGACGAGATCAAAAAGTTGTTAAGATTAGGGTTCATTTATCCCATATCTAACAGCTAGTGGGTATCACCACTCATGATAGTTCCCAAGAAAAATGGAAATTGGAGAATTTGCATAGACTATAGAGAGCTCAATAAAGCCACAAAAAAAAAAAGATTACTTTCCTATGGCCTTCATTGATTAGGTTATGGAAAATCTAGAAGGTAAGAAGTATTTCTCCTTCCTGGATGGGTTTAGTGGGTATAGTCAAATCAACACAACACTTGGAGACTAGTATAAAACCACCTTCACTTGTCCTTGGGGCTCATTAGCATATAGGGTTCTACCATTTGGACTTTCTAATGCACCCACTACCTTTCAAAAGGCAGCGATTCGGATTTTTTTGCGGATCTTACAAATGATCGTGTCGAAGTTTACAAAGATGAATTTACTATCCATGGCTCAACTTTTGATGAATCGCCAAACAATATTGAAAAATTATTAACTAGATGTGAGTAACATCAAATTTATTTGAGTCATGAAAAATGTTTGATAATGGTTGATCAAGGAATTGTCTTGGCTCACCATATTTCTACTCAAGGTATTTAGGTTGATCCTAAAAAGATTAAAGTAATCACTAAACCTGTCTATACTAATGAATCAAACTCGACATCAAGAGATTCCTAGGACATGCGGGATATTATCGAGTTTCCTAAAATATTTCAGTAAAATTTTGCTCCCATATTTTCTTATTGGTAAAAGATTATGTTTTTGAATGGTCTCCTCAATGTCAATAGGATTTTGAGGTTATCAAAGAGAAATTAACCACCGATCCAGTCTTGAGACGACCCAATTGGCGGAAACCTTTCTATATCCACAATGATGCTTCTAACATTTCGATAAGAGTTATTCTTGGATAAAAATATGAAGAAGACCAGATGTATGCCATCTATTATATCAGCAAAAATATGACCCCAACAGAGAAGCATTATACCACCACGGAAAGGGAATTTTTGGTTGTCTCTACTCTCTAAATAAATTCAGACATTACACCACCGGGTACAAAATATTTGTATACTTGACCATTCAGCCATAAGATATTTAATGAATAAACCAATAGTGGGGGGATGAATTATTAGATGGTTACTCTTGTTGCAAGAATTTAACTTAACTATTATTGATAAGCTTGGAAAGGCTAATGTTGTTGATGATTTCCTTTTAAGATTGAATGTTTCAAGAGAAGAAGAAACAATCCATGACCACTTTCTGGATGAGCACTTGTTTAGATCAACTCAACCCCCAAGGTTTGTTGATCTTGCAAATTACCTAACTACAGGGAAGTTTCTTTCCTACTTTACTAATACAAAATGGAGGAGATCAGTTCAAAACAATGCAACTGTGCATACAAATGATGTAATGGAATTTTATTTAAATGTTATCTTGATATGGTTCTTCGCAGGTGTGTTCGGGAGGATGAAGTATATGACATACTGCGAGATTTTCATGATGAGCTTGGAGGAGGACATTACTTAGTAAAGAGGACAATTCACAAGGTCCTCGGGGTTGGGTATTCATGGCCCTCTCTTCATAGATATGTCAAGAAGTACGTGTGGCAGTTTGATGTATGTCGGCGAATGGAAAAGCCAACATTGTCCACTAGAATGCCTCTCAATCCTCAATTGGTCTTAGGACCATTTGAGAAATGGGGAATTGATTTTGTTGGACCATTCGATCCTACATCTTATGGGAAATAAAATCTTCTTGTATGCACCGATTATGTCACAAAATAGGCTAAGGTTCAAACATTGGCATCTGCCAATGAGGATGTTATAGTTGATTTTCTATACAACATGATTATGTTGAGACTTGGAGCCCCTAGAGCCATTGTATCCGATCAGGGACCTCAATTTGTGTCTGACATGATTGAGGCTTTCCTGGAGATCTACCAAATCAAGCATTGGAAATCATCTCCATACCACCCCTAATCCAATGGGAAGGTGGTAGTCACGAACAAAGGACTTGAGAACATTGTAACCAAAGTTTTCAATGCAGACAGGAAGAATTGGGTACCAAACCTCCCGGAAGCAACATGGGCCTACAATACGACACGGAAGACTATTATGGTTTCTCTCCATATGAACTTGTGTATGGGAGGAAGCCATTGTTACCATTAGAATTTGAATTGTAGACTTGGAGGAAAACAATGGAAGTAGGAATTGATCTAGATGAAGCATAATGTGAGAGATTAATGCAACCGAATGAACTAGACGAGATAAGGATGGAAGCACAACAACAAATAGAAATTCTCCAACACCAGAGGAAAGCTTGCATGACGATTCTCGTATCAAAACATGAAGTTTAATGAAGGATATTGGGTCTTACTATTTGGCTCCAAGTATCAAAAGTTCAAAGGAAAGTTGAGGACACGATGGTTGGGACCCTATCAGATTGAGAAAGTTTATGACAACGGTTCTCCGTGAGACTACCGCTGATTGATGGAGATAGAAGAACCCTTCGGTGAATGGATAAAGGTTAAGGATGTACCAACGACCTCTGGACAAGGAGACCTTCAACAAAGATATGCTTTGCTATGCGATGGAATTGATTCGGTGGAGGATTTTAGCTCTTCCCGCTGGAATAGTTGATTTTGAATTCAAATAAAGGAAGATGATCATGTTTTAGATATTATTCCCCTTAGATTGTAGTTATTTTTCTTATGCTTTCAATAATGGCTAGGAATGTTAATTATTAGAATGTACATTAACCAAATTCATTTTATGAGTGCGGGATGTGGAAGTCTACAAATATCGATAAGTTGAGTGGCAAGGGTAAGTGCATTTTAATTTGCTATGGATATTGGATTTTGAAGCACTCCCCATTGCATTTATTCTTCATAATTAAATAAAAACAAAATTTTTAATACATTTATTGGGGGTACAAACCAGAATCTCATGACAAGGAGTGGAGTGTAATGGACAATAATGAGCAAATATGTCGCATGTGTCGTATTTTGATGAAAGGGACGTGTGGCTTGTAAGAAGGACATGTGGTATGGTTATTTATCATGATTGGATGTGTGTCGTACCATGTATTAAAACTTCCCATGTGAACTATGTGTTGTCAACTTTTTACGCCACTAAATTTGCACCAACTCGGAGCATTTCAAATATTAAAAATTATTTCAAATCGTCATTGCCAAAAACTTCATGGTATCACTGGGATTTTTTCCAACAACGCTTCGCCATTCTCATTGAACATTGTCCGAAGTTGTCCACACTATAGATCGAAAAATAAATCCGAGCTGAATCTTCGGAGACATTCCATGGAATGTCACCATTTCCCAAATATTTCATGATGTAGGGTGGTTTGATTTCATCAGAAATTTGAAGGTTTTGATGAGTACTTGGTCAACGAATTCTTAATAAATTTTGAGGCAACATGCTTTCGAATTGGAGGAAGAGGATTGAGATTAATAGCCGCATCGTTCTTTGACTTATTTGGTTTACCTGATTTTGGTCTCAAGGTTGTGAGCAATGCCCCTCTCAAGGATTTGATACCATTGTTTTATGAGGATTTTTAAGCTATTGTAGAGGTAATCCTCACTTCTTTTGGTCCTAAGAATGGAATTCGGAGGGAAATTTTGTGCGGAATTTGAAATAGGTTTCTAAATGGGTCAAGTAACTACTTTATCTCGTAATAGTTAGCCATATGTGCTTAGAGTATATTCTCTAAATTTTTTGACTCTTTTGAAAAAATGCAAAGCACAAACCCTAAACCGATCAAGGTTAATTTACCCAAATATATTGCGGATGCATTCATCAAGGTGGGCCAAAAATATAAAAATGGAGGTGGCGGGGCTTCCTGAAGCACCCAGGACTCATTTAACTCATTTGTTCACATCAAGTTTTTACAAGACCAAGAGGAAGGTTGAGAATGTAAGGGAAGGGAATACTTCTAATCAAAAGAGAACCAAGAAAGACCCATCTCCCAGCATTCATCGTAGGCTTGATTCGACGCCTCATCCTTTAAGAGAAACACGGGATGAATCTTCTAGTCGAGACAAATTGTCCTATGTGCCACAAAGTTCTAAAGGGAAAAGCACCCTACCTTCCCATTATTCAATGTCAACGAGGCCAAGAAGGTCTTGTACTTTGTAAAGACCTAAATTTTCTCGACTGTGGTGTTCAATGAGGATTCTCGCTCCTATTGTGGAGGAAAACAATGGAGCTAGTACTTCAATAATTCCGGTTGAGCAATCAAAAGAAGATGAGTTCTCACCCACTATTCCTAAAACACGGAGTTCCTAATGTTGATATGGCAAGAATTCCTACAGCTCCAAAACCGAGGCCGAGGCTCCAAAAATACCTACAAAGCACTAAACGCGCAGACCACGGCTAGTGAATTTGTTTCAATGGAGATGGGTGGCACGGAATCACATGAAGATGAGGTGCTGAGATTTTATCAAGATGAAATTACCTCCCTGAAATTGAAAGGTATGTAATAAATTAATTTGTCTTTGCAAACAAAATTTACATAAAGGACTGTAGAGAAGGTTAGGGAAATCACTTCTCTAAAAGTAGAGGTTATCAGTCTTAAAAAACAAAGTGACATCGGTCTTAGTTCATGGAATTATTTAAATCATTTATCTCTTCAAAATAAAAATTTGATAACTGAAAATGAGAAGCTTAAAGAATATATTGAGGCCAGTGTAAATGAGAAAATAAGTTGGAATCCATTGTATATTTTATGTGTCCCTTAGCTTACAAACTTCTTGCTTGTTGAAAACCCTCTTCTGTCTACAACATGTTCATTCAGGAACAATTATATGGTTAGTAATTAATGAGATTATGCAATAAGGAACCCCATAATGAACTAGATGGTAAAACATTCTTGGATATTTACCAAAACAATACTTTCGAGGTTCAAAACCTATTGTGTGAATTTTATCTTCACAACATGTTAGTCACCAATGTTCTCGATTTCTTTATTAATCTATTTATGGAATATTTTCAGTTAAAGGCCTTTCAATCACTACTTAGAAATCATATGATTTGAAGTGAACAAACAAATATGTTTAATCAAACGGCCCAAACAATTGGTTTCTACATTCGGCTAACCCATCGCAATGACATGTCAATGAAGAAATTTTTTTGGTCTCCGTATTATCAAGTCGACATTGGTGAAAATACTTAAAAGGTTTTACAAATGTGTGTGCAAGATTTTGAAGCCTATAGTCAAAGCAACATTTTGGTGAGGCTCGGTAGGGCTCGTGACAAAATATGGGACACCTTGAACCTACCATTGAAGAGAAGAGAAGTGATTTCCCCCATAATCTTAGTTGGGGTATGAGGTGAGGTGATGCACTTGTTGTAATCATCCGATAGTTGTCTGAGAAGAATGACAAGGAATACAATGATGAATGGGTCGGAATTCAGGTGAGACCACCTCTCCTCCTTAGCCCCATGACCACATGGCGAGAACAATGCTTCCCTAGCCTCATGAAAATTTCATAACATGGGTAGAATTATTTTCCAAAGACTCGGGGATGCAAGGGGAACAAGAAGAAATATTCGATCAATTTGAAGAGTATGACATGGCACACTAGTTGGGCCAGAGAGCGGGAAAGATAAGGTTGCATAGGGACATGAAATAGGTAAAATGTAGGGGAGATGATGGGTTCATTATTTGACTCATTATATGATCTATGTGTCTATTGATTTGTCTTTAAAACATGATTAATTAGTGCATGTGGATGCTTTATATAGTCATATCTTAGTAAGTTTAATGTATTTCTCTTGATCCTTTTTCATGCAAATTGTTGACTATGGAACTTCCCACTAATCACTTATGTGAGTGAATTGTGGTGAAATATGTAGGATGATAATGTACATTTACTTGCCAATGCGTGGATTTGTAATCAAGGAACCGGAGTTTATATCCATCATGCGTAATGGAGGACTTTTTCCACAAACCAACCTACGGACATGGAGCTTGTTTTTAGTATTTTCGTAGGATTCAATGAAATTTGATAAGGTTATTAGTGGAAGAGTCCATTGGCTAAAATTATGGCATGATGTGTAATTGTTTATGTCTATAAATACATTTCCTTGAAGAACAATCAATTAGTTAGTTAATATCGGTTCTTTTGCAAATATAGTTTACAACAATTAGTATCTAGTTTTACAATTTTAATCGAGGATTTTAGAACTTATTTTGAATCAAAATATTAGATGTTGTTTTGAAAAAATTGTGGCGTTGAGATTACCTCCATCCAAAGGAAGAGAAAGGGCCCACTTGACCGAGGTGATTGGAGGACTTTTATGCATTATATTTGATCGTGATTTCGGCAAGTTAAAGTTTAGATGCTCTAGTTTGAATACTTGTTTGAGGTTTGAATGTTTGTTTGAATTCATGTATTTTCCTTGATTTGAAGTATTTCATTAATGCTATTTCAATTCATTATGTGTGCATTATCTCATTCGCTATTTCAATTTAGTATTCAAATTTAGTTGTTAAATCCAAGTTGTGTGTGTTATATTTCAATTTTGTTACTTTGATTTTGTGTGTGCACTTCAATTCTAGTTAAAGAATTTCCTTTCAATGCATTTTTATTACAACAACGTTGTTTCAATAGTTTAGCATTACACTTCCATAGATTGGCATAGAGCTAAGGGGAAACATAACAACCAAACCCCCCAAAGAGGAACTACCAAAACTACGAACACATGGGACTTCATTGCATACAACCTAGGACACAACCTTGGTTTTATAATGACAATGGTAGAAGAATTTGTTAGTTAAATGATTGGAGAATGCAACGACCCATCAATTTGGACTAGTATTTTGCAAGATATCTATAAATTTCAGTTTGTTTCCTAGTTGGTTTATTTCCAGAAATTTCATAATATCATTTGTTGTAAAATTTAATATATTTTGTGGATTTTAAGTGATATCCCACAAGGGATATTTCAGTGGTATCAGAGTCAGATTTCCTCTAGCCTACTGGGTGTGAATGAAAGTTTATTCTAGGAGAAATACACCACAAAAAGAAGGGCAAAAATGGGTGAAAATGATGAGTTGAATGAAGAAATGATGAAAAAATTATTTATCAATATGGTTAAACAACAAGAGACCACTAATATTTATTTGAGTCGGCTCACATAAATATTAGTGTAGGGAAAAGTTTAGAATCATGTGGAAAGAGGAGAAAATCATAACACAGGGTAGCAGGGTCAAAGAGGTGAAAATAATGATTTTGGGTAGCATAATCCATGTTCCCATAATACACATGTGAGCATGCATGAGCCCGCATTTTTAAAAGATCCAGAAAATACACAAATGGGACAACAATCAGAGATTTTTGATGAGGAGACTTGTTGGTTGAAATATGAATCCTTGAGTGAAGGGTTTAATTTTAACATGCCTTTTACCGAGTACTGTAAGATGAAGATCGGTAGTAGACCCAAGAGGGATCACAGTACTCAAGTTCCATAGTTACTAAGGAAATCGGGATATATTTGCATTCCACACTATGATGGGTCCAAGAAGTGTACATTGCAATCCTGGATTCAGAAGTTGAAGACATACTTTGACTTGAATCCCATGCATGAAGAGGATGTAATTAAGTTTACAATCCTACACCTTGAGGGAGATGCACATGATTGGTGACATCATGGTCTTATTACATAGGGGAAAATGCATATTAGGACCTATGTGAAGTTCACATAGAGGTTTATGAGTAGGTTTGACAGGAGATACCCCAACAAGTATTTCAGAGAGTTGACTCATTTAAGACAGAAAGGTTCTTTGGACATGTACATTGTAGACTTTCAGAGGTTATCATTCATGGTTCCTGATGTTTCAGAGATGAGATTGACTTCACTCTTCATAGCCAGGTTGAGAGATGCATTAGCAAGACTTGTGAAGGCATTTGAGCCTTCTTCATTACATGTTACTATTAGGAGAGCACATGATTTGGAGTTATCTACTCCAAAGTCAAGATTTCCACGTCAATCTCAACATAGGTTACCTCCATCTAGACCGGATGGTTCTTAACTGAAGGTTCCTCAACCCGGGAAAGATACGGGCAATAAACCAATCATATCCCTTGAGGATAAGATCATTTGAGGTGAAAGAAAACATGTTTCGATCACTGCAAACCTTGGACTCTAGGACATGATTGTAGAGGTAGAGGGAAGGCCCAATTCATTGAGGTCTTTGAGGTAGATGACAGTGATGGAGATGAGGAGCAGGAGACTCAGGGATTGGATGATGGAGATGGAGAGGCTTTGGGCAGTGTTGGTATTGATCAGGAGAATGAGACATTCCCTCGTGCGACTATTGTCACCTTGTATAATACCCCGAGGTACAAGTTATTCAGTGGTCATAGGAGTTCTCAGTAGGGATAATGAGTAGTGGTGCTCATTGATAGTGGGGCCACCCACAAATTTATTGATGCATCATTGGTTGAGAGATGAGGATTGTAGGAAGAGGATTTTGAGGGATTTAACATGGTTGTGGCCAATGGAGAGTCCATGAGGTGCACACAATGAGTCCCAAATTTGAGAATAATGATGGGTAATTATATAGTTACCGATGAATTTTATATTGTTGTCATAAGAGAGACCAACCTTGTGTTTGGAGTACAATGGCTCCATTCTTTTGGTGATTTTTAGACTAAATTTCAAACGATGAAACTAAAGTTTAAGTCTGAAGGAAGGAATGTGATCTTGAGGGGATCACCTACAAATGCACCCAGGGTTGTCACGGTCAAATGGATTGAGAGGATTTATAGGCACAACAAGGTGGATTGGGCAATATAGTTTTTGGTTATAACTAAGGATTCCGAGGATGGATGACCAGAGTATCATGTAGATGTCCAGGGATTGTTGGACAAGCATATTGCGTTTTTGGTGATATACCTCCAAGTGTGCCTCCAGACAGGGGATTTGAGCATATGATTGAGTTTGAGGACATAAGACATGTGGTTACTACTAATTGCCATCATCCCAAACAGTTTAAGGATGAGATTGAGAGGGCTATACACGAGCTCATATATATGGGGTATATTAGATTGAGTTCTAGACCCTTTGCTTCTTCAAGTAGTATTAGTGAAGAAGAAGGATGGGACCATGTGGATGTGCATAGACTACCGTACATTGAATAAAAAGACAATCAAGAATAAATATCCAGTGCCACGTATTGATGAGTTATTAGATGAGCTATAGGGGAAATATTTTTGTTAAAAATAGATTTGTGATCTGGATATCACCATATCAAATTCGAAGAGGATGATGTACATAATACGACTTTCAAATGTCATTATGGTCGCTTTGAGTTTCTAGTGATGTTATTCATTTTGTTTAATGCACCAACCACTTTTCACTCTTGTATGAATCATGTGTTCAACCGCCATTTACATAATTTTATAGTGGTCTTCTTTGACGACATATTGGTCTACAACAGGACTTGGGAGGATCACATTAGGCATATTGGGTATATTATAAGCTAACGCGTTATACGGAAAGATTCTAAGTGTGAGTTTGGTATGACAAAGTTATTGTATTTGGGATATGTGATTGGTGGAGGTGTAGTCAAGGTTGACAGGGAAAATATTCAGGCGATATTGGATTGGCCACCACCTAGGACATTGACATAGTTGAGAGGGTTCTTGGGGCTATGCACATACTACAGGAGGTTTGTGAAGAACTCTCTTACTTGACTACACCATTGACATATTTGACCAAGAAGGGGGCCTTTGCTTGGTCAAAATCAACACAACAAGTTTTTGATCACCTCAAGGGGGTGATGAGTTCATGTCCCATTCTTGCATTGCCAGATTTCTCTTGTCCATTCATACTTGAGTGTGATGCATCAGGTGAGGGCATTGGATCAATTCTTATGTAGGATAGGCATCCCATTTCCTACAAGAGTCAAAAATTGAGCCTTATAGAGAAGGGGTACTCAATTTACAACAAGGAGATGTTGGCCATTATGCATGCTTTGGCCAAATTTAGATAGTACTGGTGGGCAGAAAATTTGTGATTTGTATGAGATAAAAAGCAGTTTGAGGTTCTTCTTAGTGCGAAGGATCTCAATGATCGCCAATAGAGATGGGTGAACAAGGTGCAAACATATGAATTCAACATAGAGTACACCAAAGGTAAGAATAACATTGTTGTTGATGCATTATCTAGGAGGCCTCACCTTACCTTTTATGTTTAATTCTAGGTCTAAGATTTCATTAGATTGGAAGGCTCACATTTTATTTGGAAAGAGCCTTGCATAGTAAAATTCAACACAATAAAATTATTTTGTATATTTCTTTCGGGACTACTTACCCATATACATAGGCAAGCATATCCTACAAAAAGTCAAGTTATAACCTCTCATACAACCACTCACTAACAACTAATAACGTACTCTCCTCAAATCTCTCGCAAAAATCCTATTTACGTGAGTTGTTTATAAACAACTTCATGTATTACAAATATCATTATATTCCATATAAATATATTTTCTCATAGATGTGAGCACTAAATATTATTTTCCTAACATTCCCCCTTAGTGTGAACATGGGGAAAACTTGTCTTTGTACTTGCACCTGCTCATGATCTGGTGATTTTCACAGGATGATCACAAACCTTAAGGATGGTTTTGCAAACGGTTGACCAAAAACCGAGAATGGTGGTTTTGCAATTGGTTTACCACAAACCACAAAGTGATGGTTTTGTGAATGGATTACCAACAACCAAGAATGGTGTTTTTACTATTGGTTTACCACAAACCACAAAGTGGTTTACCTACAACCACATCATGATATGCAAAGTACTATTCACAACCCTCATCACATCTCACTACATGGAATAACATAAGAAATTATGTTGAAATCTGTTGCTCATACATACATAGAAAAAGCTGACATAATGGAAATGGAACATTGGATCATGTTCCCCCTCAATGTGAAATTTCCACTTATTAAAAACATGAACACTACAAACTGAAGCAAACACACAAATGAAAAAATGTTACCAAATCATCTATGCGGCCCTGTCGTTGGAGACTAATGAGAGGTCGTTGAATGACCTTCAACCTCCATTTGCCTCCATCCTCCAGGAGATGGCTGTTAATTCAGCCTAATGTGACAATGAGACTCAATAACATGCCTTGAATGTTAGATTCCATCGAAATGCATTCGTAAGGCAATTTATTTTTGAAACTTTAACTTTGATTGAAAAAAAGACTCGTATGGTTTGACAAACGATATGACAAACAATGGCAAATACAATAAGACAATGAATCTAATAATACCAAAAATTTCGACACAAATCCTCATGAGATGATAACTCAATACAATATTTGACTCTTTGAGTTTTTGACAATGGACCCAAAAGACTAGACTTTTACATAGACCATTTTTGACACTTGAAAATAACATGGACGAGTGACTAAGAATAGACACATAAAAGACGATGAAAACAACAATAGTGACAACTATGACAATCAATATTTATATTCTTGTTACACTTTGATGACATACCCGACTATTTAACTTTTTTTAAAAGAATGATTTTAATGAGAAGTTCATAACTCAATATAGACTAATATGTACACACAACATTAAACCAAATATAAATGAGACTTATGGATACATTGACCATACTCTATAACACTACTTGTTTACAAACATTGAATGAAAAATAAAAACATGATTATCAATCCTCTTAGATCTATGAACTTCTAAAACTCTTCTAAATTAATGTCAATCGATTGTGAAACCATCCAATAAACAAAACATATATATAATTTGAAGTCAAACTATAACCTGTTGAACGTTTGGATAGTGGTGTAATACTTCAATGAAGAAAAGCTATTTACCAGGCACCATACGCTTGTGTATTGAGTCGAGTTGGTTGTATAGATCTGTTGTATTTAATGCAAACCTTTTGACATGTCTGTCCATACCAAACCGTATCCACAAATCTAGGAACCCTTAACTAATTCCACGACTATCCAATATCCAAGGCGCCTTCTCGCTTTTGCAGAAATGAATGCAAGTTCCAGATCAAAATATCGTGGATAACGGTGTTGATGCTAAGACAAAGCGATTTTGAGCCATATAATGAGTTGAAGCAATGTTGTTTGGTGCAAAAATTTATTCGAACCGAACTCACCCAACACGTTTTCCTCCTACAAAGCATCTTTGTGAAGGAAATAGATATTTTATATCTTTTAGCATTTTTTTATAAATTCTGAACATATAGAAAGTAGACGTTTCCGTAGGAAGAACCACTACGCTCCGAAGAATCACTCTGATGTTATGTGAAATCCTTGATGTGAGAATAGACTAAGCACTCAGAATAATCTACACATATTTAAATGTCCACTGCATATAATCACGCCTATACTAATCTTTGACTTCTACAACAAAGAATTCAAAACATTAATCTGGGACAATCAAACAATCTATACATTGCCCCATTAAAATTCTTAATTCTCCATGATGAGCATAACAATCCCTTCGCTTTGATACCAAATATTCGGTAAGAGCCTTGCACAATAAAATTCAACACAATAACATTCAACGCAATAAAATGATTTTGTATATTTCTTTCGAGACTACTTACCCAAATATATAGGCAAGCATATCCTACAAACAAGCAAAGTTATAACCTCTCCTACAACCACTCACTATAAACTCATAACATACTCTCCTCAAATCTCTCACCAAACTCCTATTTATGTGAGTTGTTTATTAACAACTTCACGTATTACAAATATCATTATATTCCATATAAACATATTTTCTCATAGATGTGAGCACTAAATATTATTTTCCTAACACATTATAGTCACAAAATCATGCACTTTAGATACTATTTAATCTTGGTCTCTTACTACTATTTAGAAGGTTATTGAGTGAAGAAAGTACTAATTAACCCCCATCTTTTGGCCATTTTATTTCTTCATTCTTGATATTTTACATCCACATGCCCAGTCATCTTTCATCACTTGACGTTACTTTAGCCTCGACTATGGTGCCTGGACCAATACAAGGGCACCCATGGGCGCCCTAGTCCCACCATGGGTGCCCCGATCCTTCTTGAACTTTCCTACCATCTTTTGGTCTCTTTTTAGTCGTCTTAGCTTCGTATCTTTTTGGTGGTCATTCATATCGGGGTTAATTTACGAAATTAGATCAAGAGAACCCTATAAATATAAAGGTATGAGACCATAATGAGGGACCTAACACTAGTCACTACTATCATCCATCTAGAGTTGCATCCATCTGTTGCATTGAAGATCACTTGCATCTACATAGTTCCATCACAAGGCATAAGGATATGACATCTCGCATCACACACTTCATAGGCGGAAGGATTCTATTTTATTCCATGCACACATTCTATTACATTTTCTACGTCTACTTATTGTTCACATTTACTTCACAAAGTGTGACTGGCACAAGAGCACCTAGGGCACATTATGTACACACTCACTAGAACTACATTTGGGTCCGAAATGTAGTGCATCGCTTAATTAGTAAACCCATTGTTTTGGTATTTGAGGTTAGTCGACTAATTCATTTGCATTTTCTTTTTTGGGGTTTTGATACTTCTTTTGGTCCTTTTCAGGCCTTTTCATCATCTTGGAATATCAACGACATTCGATACATGGCAGAAAATCTAATGTGACACACAACAAGGGTTTTAGACCACTTCCTAACCCTTTGAAATTTAGTTTAGAATCTTTTACACATACCATGGTGCCCATTTTATAGACCAAAGCACTCGTATGCACCCCAATCCCTCTCTAGGTGCTCCAGTTTAGATAGATAACACAAATCCATCATTTTCGGGACTTCTACACAATTGTTCTTACTTTCAAGTTCTCCGGTCACCTCGGTATATCTGTCCTACGAGCATCTTCTATTCAGCTAAGTTATTTCCTCTTCCCTCTTGCACATTTGGGTTAGAATTTCCTTTTGTGTAGTTGTTTTGGTCATCTTTACATCTATTTACTTTATTTACAAATGTATATAGCCTAGATTAACTACCCCATATCCATATGTTAGTTAATCATTTTGGTGAACCCGATCTTCAAATCCACCTTCGTTCTAGGGATTTTCTTATCTTTTCTATCATGGATTCTAATGTCTGTCAAGTCTCTTTGCTTCAATTGATTCAAATGCACCCATCTTGTAAAGATGCTCTTTAAAAAACCTAGAGACTATGCATCTGCCTATCAATATATTGCCTACCCAAGTCAATACTATTATTGGTCATCTTTATGAGGACTCCCTTGATTCCAATTCCAATCAATCTATTTGCAAATCCATTCAAGCTCTTCATTATTTATTTCAAGATAAATTTTAGGCTATGGAATCCACAATCACATCTCTTAAATCTGAAATTCAACAACTTAAGGATACTTCTCAAGCTCGCGATTGTTCTTCTTCTCATATCGGTGAGCCCGAATTCATACCACTCCCTACGCCTCTAACATTTAATCTAATTGTTAAGCAATAAGATATTATTCCATAGCTCATCACTCATAGAAGCATTCGCTTGCAACCTACTTATAGTTATCCTCCTTATAGGCTTGCCAAGTATCAAGGTATTCCATATTGCAACTATCACCGAATAAATTGAAATAATGACAACAATTGCTATGCTTTACAACATAGAGTCAAACATCTTGAGTGTCAAGGGTTTATCTCATTCACTTCCCACCGTCATGTTACATCTCAATGGGCTCCTAAGTCTGCTCCTTCTACATCTAATGAGCATCACCATACCGCTTCTCATGCACCTTCTTCGAATAGTCAAGATCCTCCTAAGAAACCACCTATGGTATCACCAAGTCAACCTCTCAAAATTAGTTCACCACCTCCTCCTATCCCATCCTCTACAACATTACCAAATCAAAACAAGTCATCAATTCTTAATTTTTTTCTTTCAACCATGTCCTCTTACTAAGGCATCTATTATATTACCATGTCAAACTAAGTAACCTTAACTTAAGGATGATCTCACTCCATCATAGGTATCTACATCATCATCAGGCCATGCTCAACAATCACCACCTAAAGTTAAACTTGTAATTCCAACATCCGCTATAGACCCTACATATGTTGATGATTGGGACTCAGACGATGCTTTCTATGATGATGAACCATCTAATGGTCGCACTCCTCTATCACATCCCATCACTTTTGTTAAGGAAACTACTCCTTAAATTGATCCACTTAGTGTCTTTTGACTAGACTTCCATCACATACACACTTGGGGGCATAACACTCCCACAACCCCTATCATATTCACATTAACACACATTGTATTTCTTGCACCACTACACATCAATCTTCTCACATAGGCATACTCATCACACACTTTAGCGACGTCATTACTTGATGACACACTATTTTGCTTCAGTTCACACTTGACTATTGAGGGCTTATTACATATGGAGCCGCACACTACACACTAGGTTTTACACACTACATCTATTTTATCACATATCATATCATACATCATACATCATACATCATACATCATACATCATACATCATACATCATACATCATCATCATACATCATACATCATACATCATACATCATACATCATACATCATACATCATACATCATACATCATCATACATCATACATCATACATCATACATCATACATCATACATCATACATCATACATCATACATCATACATCATACATCATACATCATACATCATACATCATACATCATACATCATACATCATACATATCTCATGTTTCTATCATTTACCACTTCAGCGTTACTTCCTATTCATCTTATAAATTACCTACACTATTAGGCTATCTATGCATATTACATCATATAATATTGCGGCATATGCCTTAGATCGTACACTAAGAATATCTATATCACCATATTTTACATATTAGCATTACATCATCCTACATACTACATTACTAGTCTATTTACATACATTACATGCTACTCTATATGTTGCATTTTACACATTCTACACATATTTCATTGCACATATTTACACATTTCTACTTATCACATGGTTGTTTATCATCTTCATTACATACACTACATCATATTCTACGTGTTTCACTCACTACCCTATGTCGCACTTTAGTTCTTTAGTCCATACTTGACTGTCGAGGGTTTACAAATCAAATGGACCTTATATTCATCACACATTCATCACTCGATCTCCCATTATGTGATATTTCTAGGATAGTGATACGCGATATAGGCTAAATCGTCACTTACTCTATCATCATCTTGCAAAGTGGTATATGCTTTAGTCTACATCACCACTCCCTACTATTCTCCGGTAGTGATATACACTTTAGGTTAAATCATCCCTCCTTCATTTATTTTGTCAGGATATACACTTAGGCTATAAGGTTCACATTCATCTCTTCTATATGCCGCATATAATCATCTATATGCCTACATACTCATCACAACGCGCTAGACACAACACACACTATTTGACCATTTCTCGATGATGCACTCTCGTTTACAGTTCATTCTTGACTATTGAGGGGGAAAACTAAATGAACCTCACTACATACATTTCCATCCACTCGGAGGGCACAAGGATCCTATCACTCCATCTTTGTATTCTATTCCATTTATCCATAACATACTACATATTATAGTTTCTTTCACTCTTGCTTACTTTTTCTTGTTCACGGTCATTTTATTACACATGTTAGTTCGATTACTTGTTTGACATTGATATATATCATCCACACGTGCGTTCACATCTTTTTCTAATTGTGATCGCAGATACAGGTCTCTTACATGCATCATGGATGCTCGCCTTCTACCCTTCCTACACTGGTCATTGAGGGCATCCACATTCATCTCTCATAGGTGTTATTGTTTCATTTTGTACTTAGAACCTTACATTACTAGGTTATACATGCCTTTGACATATTATTTATCTTTCTAACATGCTAACGGGTGCTTCATGTGCAACATTTGTTATGCAGGGATATTTTCTTCCATACTTGTTTGTTATATTTTCTGCTATTGTTTGCTCTTGTTTTGCGGCTCTTGCCTTATGTTTTGTGTGCACACTTGTTTTTTTTTTTACGGCCATGATGGTCTTGAGTGTCTTGCAACATCGTGAGTGATGTCCCATGTTTACAGCTCGCTTTGAGCGGCTTACTTGTTTTCTTGTGTGTTTACATTACTACTTTGTTTGGTAGCTTTTACATTCTTCGCACATTGTTTTTTATATGCATGATTGTTTTTACTAACACTTGTCTTTGGCTAGCCTCTTATTTGTGTGTGCCTTAATTTAAACCAAGAACTTTTCAAGGTACAACTCATACGGTTGGTTCTCTTTTGGGGCTACATTCTCTTATCGGTGATGTCGATTGTGCTCTCAAAGGGGGCATCATTTGAGGTTTTACATACTAACACATTGCATTTACGCTAGTTCATTTCAGTGTACTTTCTACCCTTGACATTGTGGGTTACATACAATGAGTGAGTTCAAACCAGTCTACAAACCTCGTATACATCATATTTTATAAGACATGGTGTCCTTAGCATTTTGGGAAGTAGTTAAAGGTTGGAGGATACAATAGAATTCTTCCCTATACTTCTTCGGCCAGTGGCGTCGGATCACCCAAAAACCAGGACGTATAAATATCTCTTCACACACATTCAGGGAAGCAATTAGAACTTAAAGGATGCAACAAAATTCCTCCCTACAATTTTTTGGCCTATGGCGTCGGATCGCCAAAAAACCTCCATAGTATAGGATATCCTTTTTCACTCTCTTTCTCGACATGGATCAGTGCATGTGTTCCATTTACACTTTTTCATTTACATACTTTACATTCACATACTTTTACATGTATCTTTTACATTGTGTTTTTACACATACATATTTGACTACTTGATCATTTTCTCCTTGTGCAAGTCGGCCATATGAGAAATAAGTTGTCAAATGGGGGTAACAACAACAACAACACTTCGCGACAACACACACTTTACTAACCATGCAAGTACATCACACACATCAACAACTAGAAACACATTTCTGCCCTAGGCTCACTCTTATCAAATTTTTTACACATTTTTCATCTTTAGTTTCCATGCTCCACCATCTTTTTGTCATTCCACGCTTTGTCTAGTCCATCGATGCATTTTCTACTACAATCTTCATGGACATCAGGTATGCATCTCTATCTACTTTATGTTACCGAGATTTCCGCTCACCAACATAAAGTGGGGGAAAAATGTAGTCACAAAATCATGCACTTTAGATATTATTTAATCCACGGTCTCATACTACTATTTAGAAGGTTCTTGAGTGAAGAAAGTACTAATTAACCCCATCTTTTGGCCATCTTGTTTTTTATTTTTTCATTCCCGACCTTCTACACCCACATGCCAGATCGGCTTTCATAAATTGGCATTATTTTAGCCTCGACTAGGGTGCCCAGGTAAAGATCTTAGGCCACCGTGGAGAGTGCCCGATCCTTCTTGAACTTTTCCGCCATCTTTTGGGATCTTTCTATCCATTTTTTTAGCTTCTTAAATTTTTGGTGGTCGGCCATATCGGGGTTAATTATGAAATTAAATCAAGAGAACCCTATAGATATAAAGTTATGAGACCATAATGAGGGACCGATACTAGTCACTACTATCATACGTCTAGAGTTATATCCATCTATTGCATTGGAGATCACTTGCATCCACATAGCTCCATCACAAGGCACAAGGCTAGGACATCTACATCACACACTTCATAGGGGAAGGATTCTATTATATTCCATGCACACATTCTATTACATTTTCTACATCTATTTATTGCTCATTACTTCACAAAGTGTGACTAGCACAAGAGCACCTAGGGCACATTATGCACACACTCACCAGAACTACATTTGGGTCCGAAATGTAGTGCAACGCTTAATCGGTAAGCCCACTATTGTGGCATCTGAGGTCAGTTTGACCCATTCATTTGAATTTTATTTTTCAAGGTTTTCATACTTTTTTGGTCTTTTATAGGTCTTTTCATCATCTTGGAATATCAACGACATTTGATATAGGGTAGTGAATCTAATGCAACACACAACGAGGGTTTTGGACTCCTACCAACCATGTGAAATTTAGTTATGGATATTTTACAAAGAACAGGTGCCCATTTTGTAGACCCAGCGCTCGTAGGCACCCAACTCCCTCTCTAGGCACTCCAGTCTAGATAGACAACCTAGATCCATCCTTTTCGGGACTTCTACACAATCATTCATGCTTCCAGATTCTCTAGTCACCTCTCGTGATATCGTCATGTAAGCATCTTCTATTGATTGAGTTATTTTCTCTTCCCTTTTACACATTAGGGTTAGCATTTCCTTTTGCATAGTTGTTTGGGTCATCTTTATATTTACTTATAACATTTATTTACTTTATTTACAATTGTTCATAGCTTATATTAACTACCCCATATCCATATATTAATTAGTCACACATACTTGTTGAGTGTTCCAAAATCAATTTACATGTGAGATTATGGATGACCTCATACATGATGATAGATATAAGGTCTTGGATGACCTCATATACTACAAGGATATGATTTTCCTTGTAGAATCCAAGATGAAGGAGAAAATCCTTTGGGCAGTGCATGATACACCTCTAGCGATACATCCTGGATATTTTAAGACCTACATGTATATCAAAGAGAAATTTACATGGAAATAATTGAGGGATGACATACTTAATCATATTAGAGAGTGTGTGGTTTTCTAGAAAACCAAAGTTGAGCATTCTTTCCTAGTAGGACTACTACAACCTTTTCCTATTTCTGAGCATAAGTAAGATAACATAGTCATGGATTTTATCATAGGGCTTCCCTCAGTATATGCGCATGATTGCATATATGTGGTAGTTGATCGATTAACCAAGTATGCCCATTTTTTCCCTATGTCTAAGGGGCATAAGGCACCACAGGTGGATCGGTTATTCTATACATGTGTTTTTAGGCTTCATGGTTTTCATAAAAATATTGTCAGTGATAGGGACAAGATCTTCATGAGAACCTTTTGGCAGATATTTTTAGACTTGCAGGTACAAAGTTGACTCTGGCACTAGCTACCATCCACAGACTGATGGGCAGACATAAATAGTTAATAAGTGGATAGAGGGCTATTTGCATAGTTATGTGACAGGACATCAACATGCATGGATTAGATGGCTACACATGGGTGAGTATTGCTACAATACCACCTACCAGATGAGCATTGGCATGACTCCTTTTCAGGCATTGTATGAGTATGATGCTACATCATTTGCAGATTTAGTATTATCAGATAGCTGAGCTCCCAAAGCTTGTGATTGGTTACAAGACAACCAAAACATTCAGAGAGCTCTCAAGGATAACCTTCAAGAAGTAAAAATCAATGAAGGTCTATATAGATAGGTATAAAGTATAGAGGTCTTTTAAGGTGGGAGTTCTAGTCTTCCTACATTTATAGACCTACATACAATCCTCACTCAAGCAGAGTGGTGTCAAGAAGCTAAAACCACAGTTCTATGATCCATACATGATAGCACGAAGAGTTGGGGAAGTTGCATATGATCTAGTAGCTTCTCAAGCACAACAAGATACATAATGTTTTTCATGTTTTGTGCCTCAAAAGGGCACTAGGACAACATATTGTGCCTTCTATGGAGTTTCCACCATTGGACGATGAGGGGAAGCTAGTTTTGGAACCGGATAATTTCATTGAGGTGAGACAAAGGAAGCTCAGGAACAGGGTGATCACGAAGTACTTGGTGTGGTGGAGAGACTTTCCACTTGAGGATGCTACTTGGGAGGGAGAGAAGATTTTACAACATCCTAGTTTGCATTTTCTTGGGGACAAGAAAATTTCGGGAAGGGAGGACTGTAATGTCCCCATTCCTTCACCGAGGGCCTAAGGGCCATTTTTAGTCTTAGCCTTGGTCATACCCAGGGGTTAATGACGTTAGAGGCTATTGGATATGGATGACTAATTAGCCCTTGCTTACTTGTTATATTTTTCCATTGGCATTAATATTAAGCAACTTGGTGGGAATAATTGTTATATTTTGTCATTGAGGGGGCTCATGGTACTTTATTATTCTATTTCTTCTTTGGGTCACTTAAGTCACTTTTAGTCCCACATGGAGCTCCCAACTTGGAAAAAGCTCATGAAAAGTTATAAAATGAAGAGTTTGAGGGAGAAAATAATTTTTTCTTACACTCACACATATTTTGGAATTGAGTAACTATTGTTTGCATTCTTCTTGCTTGTGGAGTAAAATCCCACAAGAGCCCTAGCTTCAGCGGTGAGAGATCCACCCTAGTTTGCTACTTTGGAGCCTATTCAGAGAAGATATTCGGGAATATTTTACGGGAATTTCTAGAATAGTTTTCAGAGACTATTTTTAGCACCAGGGTGAGGAAATTCCAAGGGTTTTCATATCAAATTATTCCCAATATTCACGACTGAGTTTGGTGCAGCTTTGGAGGCATTTTGGTGGATTTCCAACCCCTTCTATAGGGTGACATCAGCCCTAGGGATTTGCAACAGGTTTTTCTAGGGTTTCAGTGTTCATTTTCAGATCTGGAGGTTGGGTTCATTTCTATATAATTTGTAGATGTTATTTCTAGAAAATCATATTTTTATCCATTGTATTCACATAGTTATGAATTTTTGAAGTTTTCCAGTAGTTTAGGCATTTTGAAAATTACTAGCAGTTATATATTATTCAGAAAAATCCAAAAATATTTTCCTAGTCTTTGTTATCATATTAGCAAGCTCTCTATAAAATTTCATGTGATTTGGACAAGTATTTTGCAAGATATCTATAAATTTCAGTTCGTTGCCCTAGTTGGTTTATTTCTAGAAAATATTATTTGCAACAATTATATATATATATATATATATATATATATATATATATATATATATATATATATATTGTGGATTTTAAGTGATATCCAAGGTATATTTCGTACTCCCATTAACCTCATAGCTATGTAAATTTTCATTTGAATGGCTTTTGATGATGCTCTTGCATCACACTTCCATCATGGTGTCATTCCCATTGTCTTAGGAATCGATAACAAAGACCTAAGAGTGTTTTTATTATGAAGTATAATCCAAATTTATTGTTGAAATCCATGAATTTTGATTTACCCAAATTAACCTAAAGCATTCGAGTGTGTCGAAAAGAGGATAAGATATAAAGTTGTTTCTAGAGACCTCTCGTTAAATGAGACGTTAAAATGATGTCATGTATAAAAAGATAATTGTAATAGAGACTCGAAGAGCAAACAACCATTTATTACACCTAATGAATATTAAATTATTTCCTATAACTCATCAATGTAGAGTCCAAAAAGTGTAGGAGATAGTGGGAAACCTTTTTAACACCTTTGGTACTTTAGACATATATTAGCTCTCCATCCCTTCTTTGTAACTTGCCAACAACGGTCTCATAAAGTGTCATCAAAAGTGTAACTACCAAGGATAGAAGACCCAAAACCTCAAACATATTAACTAGCAAGTGTTGAGGAATTGTATCAAATGCCTTGTCGAAGTTCAAAAACAAAAATATACCACCCACTTGTTCCCCTTGGATTCCTCAACGATAGAGGTCAAAGTAAAGATATGATCAATGGTATGGTGATTCCGCCTAAATCCTTCTTTTACTTTGGCCCTAAGCCTCTTTGTCTCTACCCATATGGATACATGCATGTCTAGAGTTACATCAATTATCTTAGCTAAGGAATGTCCATTCATAATAGTCTAGGAATTATAAGGATCATTCTTATCTCCACTCTTATAGATGAAATAGATGATTTGGAAGGTCTAAGAGGCGAAAATCCATGAGTCACTATGTAGTTGAAAATGTCTCGTGATATGTACTTGTTAAGACTTATGGGTTATGTTTTAAAAATTCATCTTTAAGATTATTAAAATCACAAGCTTTATTTTATTAGAGATTAAGGATAAAATGATTGGAGAAAAAATGACAATGACAAGGTTTTGGATTGGCTCAAATGTTTGGTTGGTTTGGAGCATTGTATAAGCCATAAGCATCTTCAAACTAAATAGGAGGCCATATCTTGCACATACAAATTTCTTAAGAAGGATAAATCTCCAAAAAAAGTTTTAAAGTGAATCGGATTTGGTTTCAAGGACATTTTTATGCTTGTTTATGATATTGTTCAACTTTTCCCTCAAAATGATCCTATATATCTTTTGCATTTGCTTTGACTTAGAAGGTTTATGCATCATAATATGTTGGTTAGGTTATGCACTTTTTATATTCGAATTATACCCAAAAAGAGAGGTCTTTATGTATGTATATGTATATGTATATGTTTATATATACATATACATATATATGTACACACATGTGTGTGTGTGTGTGAGCGTGTTTGTAAATTTTATATTTAAACTTATTTTTAAAAAATGTTCACATACATACATACATACATTACATGTATGTATGGATGGATGTATGCATATGTGTGTGCGAGATATATGTATACATATATCTCGTATGTGTGAGTGTGTGCGTAAATATAATATTTAAACTTGTTATTAAAAACATTCTATCTCTTGCCCTATACCTTGTTAAGTACAATTGAAAGGAATATGCGATTGTGAATAATGTTATATTATTCACACTCTTTATTAATTCATGTCAAATGTTATGAACTATTGCGTCTATTTTTACCTAACTAGTTATTATAACTTTATGTTGAACCAATCACAAGAGTGTATTATTTTCTTATTGCCATTTTTGGTCTAAAAATTCAAACTTGCACATGTGTTCTTGATAAATAGTTTGACGTCCTATTAGTCTAACCTAATTTTTACACGTCACATTTCAAATCTAATCATTACGGCTGAAAGGCGTTCCTTAAATGAACATGCTACACCGAATTCTGACACGGGAAAGAAATTAAGCTTGTTATTGGTGGGCAGAGCGCATTTACGTACGTGCGAACCAATGTCGTCCACGTGGCAGAGGAAGTCATTGCATATTGCTTGTTTTTAAGAGCTTTGAAAATGAATTTATGTGTGCACCGCCTTATTTCGTGAACCTTGCATGTTGGCGTAATTTTTTGTGGGTGTTGACATGACGAAAAGGTAGAGCACACAAAAATATTTTTGAGCACAGTGGCCGTCAAGGTCGGGAAAATTTTCCAGGGGATCGACTTATTGCATCATATTTTTGCTATTATGCCTTGCTGCAATGGTATGCAAGATTGCTCGTGAGGCATCATGATAACAAGGGAGGATCGAAAATAAATACAATGTTTTGTTGTCATCGGTGGATTGTATGTGGCATGGTTATATTTTATGTCTAATTTTGAGGTTGTGTTTGAAAGGGTAGTGGTTTTTTGTATGTGAATTGCAGGGCACTGGGGCAATCGGCTCCCAGAATGACGGCATTTGCCAAGGCAAAATCTACTGCAGTGAATATCTTCCAAACCATAGACCACATGCCTAAAATTGACAGAAATTATTCTACTGGAGCTACACCGTCCATAGACAGTGGTCAAGTGGAGCTATGAAACGTGAGTTTTGGTACCCATTTAGACCCGAAATGTGCATTCTGAGTGGGTTTTCACTCAACATTCCGACAGGGAAAACTATAGCCATGGTTGGTAGGAGTGGCTCTGGAAAGCACTAATTTTGGCGCTTTATGGTGTCCATATGTATTTAGCCCTGGATATTGTTTTGGTATGCCTTTCAGTATTAGCAAATTTTTTAATTGGGGTTCAATTAAAACCCCAATCCAACAAACTTTATCTTGTAAGCTCATTGAAGGATTTTTGGGGTATTAAATGGAATCTGATTGTAATAAACGTCCTTAGGCCTTTTGTTTATGGCCGTGTGTTGAGTTTCTGTTGGATGATCCACAAAATGTTTTATGAGAAGGGTCAAGCAAATCAAGCAATACAAGCCAAGCCTTGACTTTGGGCAAGAGGAGTTACAATGATTTCTACATTTGTAGTTTCTAGGCTGATGCATGAGTTGATTTTCTATTACCTCACCGAGAGGCCACTTAAAATTGTTGTTTTCTGTAACACCCACATCTGCTTTTTAAGTTTTATGAAGTGGGTCAATGTCAATCTCAGCTGATAGCTAAGATCTGTTATGCCCACATAATAAGTATTTGATCTTTAGGAGTGGCTCTGGAAAGCATTGTGGTTAGTCTGATCGAACGATTCTACGAACCTTTACAAGTACCTTAATCATAATTTAAGCTTTGCAATGAAATATATGATAAGCATAAATTATAAGCTTTGTCTCTCTGCAAATGTGGGGATAAGCTTTGTCTGTCTGCAACAAAGGTGAGGTGCTTCTCGATGGGTGCAACATCAAAACATTACGGTTGATCATGGTTGAGGCAGCAGATAGGACTTGTGAGCCAGGAACCGACGATGTTTGCAACTAGCATCAAGGAAAATATGATGTTGGGAAGAGAGGATTTCACCCAGGTGGAAATGGAGGGAGCCCCCAGATGTGTGGTTTATTATCTCCCTTAATGGTTCACGGATTCAATATGACTCAATAAAGTAAGTTTATAAAATAGTGCAAAATTGTTTTCTAAATTGTAAGATTGAATTTCTCATCTTATTATAAGTGTGCATTTTGAAAAAACCAACCATTAACCGAAGGTCACTACTTTCATGACTTATCACAGTACTTGTCATATTTTATTGCGGCTTTGTAATGTTTTCCCTTTACCCTGCACCACCACCAATCCAAAAAATATATTATTTCCTAGCAGTTCTAACTTGAGTTTGTTTACTCAGAGTCGTCTTCTTTGATATAAGTACATGAATTGATTTGACTCGGTTTGTATTAATCAAACTTTGGCATGAAAATTGATTCACTGCCTCTCATAACAAAGAAGGGCGACAATTGTTTTGTGGGTACATGCGTTGAATATCGTACTGGACTGTCCAGCTGATTACTTCCCCTGATAGTGTGCAGGGAGATAAAAATTCATTGTGCAGGATTCCATCGGATCCTCTGTAGAATGGAAAAGATATTTCACTTGTTTTTGGCCAAAATTTAGGGAAGCCGTCCACCTGTCTTTGAACGTCTTGTAAGCTTGGCAGTGCTATGTGAAATAATTTTCGTGTAATGCTTCTTGTCTGTTATGACAGAAGTAGAACAAAATATTATTGATTTTCATCACAGAGGGTTTGTGAATTGTAGTCTATGTGCTTATCATCCAATCTAGGGGTTAAATTTGACGGCCACCTATGCCTGTCAAACAATTTTCCTACCGGTTAAAAATACAAAATAATGGTATTTATACATTACTTATAAAATTTATAAACCACTAATCTATATTTACTTAACTATGTTTAACATATACTAATATAATTTACATATGAATGTATATAAAAATTGATGGTCACATTTTAAATATACAAGTCACATGTGATGGTTCTATAAAATATTTGCAAGTATTTTACGTCTAAAATCACAAAAACGTCTAAACGGATGTCAAATTTAACCCCGATCCATTCCATCTCAATTTTCTCATTTTGAATGAAATATTTGTATATGTCTTTTTAAATTAATTTTGACACATTTCTATCACATCTTTCTAATTTAAGAAACTCCCACCATGCCTGGAAATCCAAATTATATGTGCTTGTCAAATCAAAATTTGTTGACGGTCTAGCTTTCTCACGGGGTTGTATTTTTTTTATATAATTTTATGTTTTTCTTTACAAATATACAAATAAGTTGTATATCGGTTAAAATTACAAAAAAAGGCCCACAACCTATCAATTTCTTGGTCCGGCACCTACGTACTTCCTCAATTCACAACCGTTGGTTTCCACTGACTTTGAATGCATGTGTTAGATCCATGAGGTTTCATCTCACTTACTAAAACACTTTCGACGTAACTAATTTTGGTTAATTCAATTGAGCAGATGATGGAAAATGATTTCAATGTTTATATTTCCCATATTGATTTGATATAAATAGTGCAGCTAATAATTCCTAAGGGCTCTATCTTAGCGGTAATCAATACTAACAACAAAATGTCTTAGTTGTCTCCAATTCATAATTTATTTACGCATGGGAATAAAAATGGTGATAATCTCATACGCTTATTACGCCAAATCTTGTTGGGAGCCTTTGCAAGCATCAAGAAAGGAGTTGGTGGTTTGTTTAGCAAGAAATGGAGGGCCCTCGCGTGAGACTGCCATAGACATTTCGGTTTAGTTTTTATATTGACCGAGGGACTATCAACAGGGATTACACTGTCACCTTTCTGGTGGGCGATGACAATATTATTGTTAAGGTGGTCTCTTTCTTCCTTGACGAGGGGGAACTTTCGCATGGATATCCTAGGCTCCGCTCCTTCACCAATTCGGTGATCATGTGTGCACACAAGAGAGAGAGAGTTTGTTTATTATAAGGTGAAAAAACTTATATTGAAGTGTGTTATTACAGTTCAATTGTGGAAGATATATTGCATGTTCTTCGTGATTAGTTATTGAATGTACCTTACCACTGTGAGTTTTGATGACAAACTATGAGAAATAAAATTATCGTTCCATATCTGCATTGAATAAATATAACTCAAAACTTATATATCATTACCTTTCCAGTTATTTAGATTTGTAAAAGTTGGTTATTCGCTTTGTAATTCAGAATTTATATAACAACATTAGAATCCTGTTATTAGTCATCTATTCTTGTCGTAAACCATTAGACATGCAATTGTTGCAAATGAGCATAACTTTGTCAAGAAATACGACATGAAGCTCGTCAAATCAGCTTCAATAAGACCCACATCCAATTGATTTAGTTGTTTAGGTATGTATTTAGTTGTTTGGTTTGAATTGATTTTTGAGATTTGTTGGAATTGAATTTTGAGGTTTGTTTTAACATTTTTACACACTTTAATTTAATTGCATATTTTTAGTGACTAATTATTCCATGACTATAATTTGCAAGAGACATGACTTGCACTGAACATATCTTGTAATACTTAAAATTACAAGCGAGAAGATGAGGTTTTTTTATATTAAAACAAATTACACACAACGATCACACATATTTATTTAATCAAATTCATTAAATCATATTTTTCATTCGATCTATCTGACAACATCTTGTGTAAGCCATGTGTGGCTGAGAAGGGTGTATCCAGATCTCCACGATCTCCCTTCGTCACTACTTCAAGTGACAATGCTTACTAGCATTTCGGCTCATCCTTTTGCAGGTTAGGGGAACCATGCGAAATTCATTGGGCCTACGTCAAAGTTGGTTTCCTGGATTCGCATTCTGGTATCCGACCCTTGCCTACCTCATGTTCAGTGTTCAACTTCCCATGATCAGGTTACTGGTAATTTTAATTAGAGGACTAGGTGATCGGGACGATGCCCAACCATCAATGCATTACTTTGGCCAAAGTTATCCATCGTGAAGGTTACGACTAAACTCAAGACAACACACTAGTCTTATGAGTTTTAAGTCTTCCGCCGCCTCACAACTATCCCTTTCACGGTTATCTAGATCTTATAGTTTGTATTACTTTATTTCTAATTAATCTTATCTTGCAAGAGTTCATAATGAGATAGATGTCAAAGGCCAACTAGGATCATTACAAGATAAGTACATTCGTTAAATTTGAAATGTAACTAATTTAACATTTCGCATGTACTTATCCCTTAATATGCCTAATGGATCTTTTCATCTATTCACCTTCCCATGTTTCTTTGATTTCATCTCGACTCTTATTATTTTCAAGCATTTAGGTATTGTAAGCCTTTTTTATTTCTAGTAAACTTATATTAAACATTCAAGTATATAATGTTTTGAAGTGTTGTTCACTAGCGTAGGGATTATAATTAATCTCCTCTCATTAGTCATTTAACCAAATTCATTATATACAGCTAGGGATTATTTAAAATATTCAACTTCCATTTAATTACGCCACTAGTTAGTTGTTTAATTCAGAAATTAAAAGACACTTGAATGTTATGATAATTGTCCATTTATCGGCTACATACATTGATAATTATTAAATAAATATAGCCTTTGGTTAGTGTTTAACAATTTATGATAAGTAAGAATTCACAAATCTAGTATTTATCATTTACCGGATATTGAGATATTAATACATACAAGTAATCATCTCTTGATTAAAATCATAGAATACATATGCCATTAAGGCGAAATATATATAACCGATGCAATAAATCTCACATAGTGAGGTTTGAATACTAACAAAGGATCCAAGATCCCAACAATTACAGTCAAAATCCCAGGATATCATTCTTCTACAAATTGAAATCCAAGTATCTCATTTAGTTCCAGGCTATGATAAAACTTCACAAGACACGAGTTTCCGCATATCCCCATATGATGGCTAATTGTCCTGCAAGACTGGAGTAGTGGTATGATGTCAGTTCCAAATGAACTGGCATGAATATTGCCTCCATTTTCTGATGCAATTATTTAATAAAATATGAAAAGATATCCATGTTGTTTTATCAACAAACACATGGTAATACAATTGAGAATGTATTACTACAGAGTTTTCCATAAAGATACAACTATGGATGCACACTAATAGATCAACCAATTTCTATTTTAGTGATCATGTATCCCTCTAATCACAAGGATCACAACATCCTTATTTCAGTTTCAAACAATAAATATTCAATGTTTAAATTTTACATAAACCGTAGGAACAATATGATTAAGAAGAGTACAATTTTTTTATAACTACCATCACAAGAGAGTAATCAAGCCATAATCGTTTGGTATCCAAATTCATGTTATAACTACAAGAAAATCACGCTTTACATAGTACATATTTTAAGTGTTATTTTTATTTCCTTTCAATCAACGATCAACTTAACAAAACTGTCCAAAATCGTCATTACCAAAAACCAATCAAACATATCCTTTCTAGTTAATGAGCAACTCATCATATCGTCCAAGAACATCATTAACAAGGAAAATAAAACATATTTTTTCTAGTCAATGAACAACTCTACAAAACGTACAAGAACATCATTAATAAGGAAAATAAAACGTATTATTTCCAGCCAATGAACAACTCAATAAAATGTCCAATAACATCATTAACAAGGAAAATAAAACGTATAATTTCCAGCGAATGAGCAACTCAATAAAATGTCCAATAACATCATTAACAAGGAAAATAAAACGTATAATTTCCAGCCAATGAGCAACTCAATAAAATGTCCAATAACATCATTAACAAGGAAAATAAAACATATTATTTCCAGCCAATGAGCAGTTCAATAAAATGTCCAATAACATCATTAACAAGGAAAATAAAACGTATAATTTCAGCGAATGAGCAACTCAATAAAATGTCAATAACATCATTAACAAGGAAAATAAAACGTATTATTTCCAGCCAATGAGCAACTCAAGAAAATTTCCAATAACATCATTTTAACATATTCTTCGGTAATTGAACAACCTAAAAAGAAAACCCATAAACCAAATTTACCCATATACCACGAGGCCTATAATGTTGAAGTCGATTTACATACAAAGATAACAATATGCTTCAAATACTTCTTGCTTCAAATTCCTATAAAATCCAACACAATTTTTTTCCAAATTCTAGAAAATAAAATAACTAATGGCAAATCATTTTGCACATACCCAACACGTTTTTATTCCAGCAATAAATTTTTTGTTAACAATTATTAAAATCCGAAGCAAATATATCAGGCAAAACACAGAAATACCAGGCTAAACGTTTTGCACACTACCCAAAATCACTTTGCTCATATAAATAAAGTTTTGTTTGACTGTAATAAAAACCCAGAGGCAGAAATTGATTTGGAATACAGGAATCGACTTATCTCAACAAAAATCGACATGGGTATCCATGCATCCAACAAAATTTTTAGCAAAGTTTGATTTGGAACACACAACTTCACAAAAATGTTTTCCTTCTTCTAGTACAGAAATACCCAACTCCCTCTTTTCTTCTGGGTACAATTTATTTTTATAGAAAGAAGAAATCTTAACAATTTTTTTATTTTTGTAGATCCAAACCAAGAACCCCATCTATGTTTTGGGTTTAGCTGAATCCACACAAAGAAAACTAAAAAAACAAAATCCATTGATTTCCTTTTCAAATTTTACATTCATTCCTCCAAACAAACAAATCAAAGGCTATCCACAAATTCCATTGATTTCCATTAGAACAAAATGCATATTTCCACAATTTTTACTAAATAATGCAGTAGAGAAGGGAGAAGATATTCATGCCTGGAAAGAAAACCAAAATCAACAACCTCCTACTCTTCCATCTCCCACAAGTTGAATCCCTCCTTCCTCCAAAACTCATGCATATCTCCCAGAAGGGAAGAGTGAAAATAGGCAAAGGAAAAAAAAGAAAATAATAATATGAAAGAAACTTTAGTTGGGCAACTTATTGAGGAAGTTTTGGGCTTCCCAATGCTGGCACATGCATCAAATGCATGCCACATACTTGGTGCCATGTGAAGGTGTTTCACTTAATGGTTACCTAACTTAATGGTTAAGTTAAATTTAATCAACAAAATACAAGTCCACATATTACCAACAATATATTACCATAATACTTACTTGAATTTCTATGTTCCATATAAAACATTCCAATAAACAAAAAGCACCAAGTCCGTAAATGATAATTCAAATATTCTCATAAAGTTGGCTTGACATAACATTGTCAATTAAAACCGAGTCAATTATTATCAAGGGTCATAAAGAAAGTCAAACAGAACAAAAGATGACCACATTGATTAAAAGAAATTAACCGAAATACTAATATCTAAAAGATTCATTATTATTTATGAACCATTTTACCTGCGATCAAGGCCTAATCATGTTTAGGTAGGATCATCAAGGTGGGTGTGAGGTTACCTATTCAGCAGTGTCATGCCCCGTAGCCGAAGCTGTGGGTCATGACACGATGGACCAAATGAACTCATACACATAATGATGATCCCGTATAATCCTGATTAGATTTAACCATAGTTAATTTAAATTTTCTAGAATTTTGGGATGTTACATATACTAAACATATTAGATCTTAAATTAAGAAACCAAGCAACCTCTTTTTCCGTGTACATTACACGGTACAATTTTGGGTTTATAAGTTCAAATATCTCTTTTGAATGGCAAATAAGAGCCACCTTTCTCTCATTTGGCCAACTACTTGAAGGGTTTGAATATCGATCACTTTTTGCGTCAAATTTTCTCATGTGCTTGCTTGAGCTTAAAACGATAAGGGGAGTTTCTTGGGGTTTTCTTTTCTTTCTTGAACATTCCTTTTATGCATCTTTTTTTTATAGTTAAAATGGGTTGAAGGGACCCGTTCCCTATTTACATAAACAGAGGCCAAGCCTCAAGAGTTCAAAGCAAAAACAACAAAATCCCAAGAGAAAAACAAATGGATATACACGAACATAGACCAACATTATCGAGATATACTATAACTATAGTACTAGGTATGAGAGGAGTTACTCCCAGTCTCCAAGGAGACAACAACACTAGTGACACTGAGACACCCGACCAGAGCTGTCATCTTCCTCCATTTCAACTTTCACTTCAGCATTCACCCAACTCAGCTAGAGAAAGTCATAGGCCCCCGCCGCAGACTGCCGCAACTCCGTCCACCCAGGTGGGATAGGTTCCAACGGAGCACTGAGACTCTTCACATTAGGGAGCACAAGGTGGGCACGATTGACATCACGGTCCCGAGCATACAACATCGGTAGCTCGGTGAAGTCCAGGAGAATGCTTTGAACCGTTTTCAAGTTCTCTGAAGATACCCACATCCACCCCGACGCACTCGACATCAACTCATGCACATGCCCAGAACGCTAGACAACAATTCACCACTTCGGGCTAGAGTTACCATAGAATGCTGGTCGAAGTCAGTGCAGAGCTAGATTCACCGCATCCGCCTTAAAAGGACGGATTATCAACAGATGCTCTACGAACACAGAGATAACGCCATTGTTGACGCATGGCCAACCTTCTACGCAGATAGGTAGGCACTGCCCAAGATTTCTTTGATGGCTTCCAACCCTTTCACACAGGAGAGACAAAAATTATTTTTAGTCGGTTGTCTATTATCCTAGAACGAAATGCCATCTCACGCAGATCACAACTCAAGGTAATTCACGGCAGGCGTGGGACAACCATATTCAACAAAATGAGGGAGGAAAAAGATACAAGGAGAGACCCTTGTCCAAAGCTTAAATAGACCATTCGCTTCACACAAGTGCATCATTAGACAACGTGAGCACTTAATTCCACCTCGCGACAAGACCAATATCCCCAATCCTTCCCACGCTTTGGAATTGAATGCCACTTTCTCCTGTTGTGTTTGCTCGATCCCCACATTCACCAACTTGTCCACGCAATGATTACTTTCCGAAACACGTGCTTAATGTTCTAGGCACTGAATTTCTGAGTTGCCAAAGGACCTTTTTGATTCCTAGGTCCAGTTTCCAAGACAGAGCTTTCTTTTTAATTATGGCATTCACAATTACTTGTGAATCCCCTTTGATTTCTAGATTTTCCACCTTTAAGGAGGCCACTAGTTCTAGACCTTTTCTTAGAGCTTGTAGTTTAGTTGAATTACATGTGCCATCCCTAAGCTTGTAGGAGGCGGCACCCACCAATAATCCCATTTCGTTTCTTATAATGCACCCAGTGCAGTGTGCTGGGTTACCTCTGACAACTCGTCAAAATTTAGCTTAGGGAAACCTGGGGTGGGAGGGGACCAACGGGATAACCTACGGAGTGTGGCAGAAGATATCGTAGGGCCCTGAGCACCCGCCCCGAGCTTGATGATTCTAAGCCAGCACTGCTCAATTTCTTTGTCAATATTGGAGAAGTGATGAAATCGGGACCAATTAGTAGAAACTGCATCAGAGATAGCCCATTCAAACTGAGGATGACCCTATCCACCGAGTTCTACTCCTCCCTAAAGATTCTTTTGTTATGCTCCCAACAGATGTGCTAGAGAAGTAACATGATACCACACAGCCAAATCGAGGAGACAGCACCAATATGGAAGTTTATAGGCCAAGCCAAAATGGCTTCAGGGAGTGTAGAGGGCTAGACCCACGAGAAGATTGAGCCTGGCACACAACCACTCCAAAGACTCAAGTAGTAAATGGGCAATGAAGCAAAAGATGATCACGATCTTCCTCATGCTTCGCACATAGAAAACACATTGAGGGACCATGAAAACCAAATCTTTTCCTTCTTTCTGAGTGAGAATTTTTCCTTTGAAAGCCATCCAAGTGAAAAGGCCAGCTTTAGGGGGCACGAGGAGGACCAGCATGCCTTCCAGATCAGAGTCTTTGCATCCTGCTTAGCATGTAATAATTTGTAACCACAGCGCGGGAGTATTTCCCAGAAGATGTCGTAGTCCAAACAAATTTCATCACCCCTAGAATTCATAATTTGTCGTTTAGTAGAGTCGAGCAAAAGTTATCCTTAGTTTCCAAAGAGAGATTTAGGTGATCAATACTTTTCCATTCCAATAATGTGGGAGTATTTTCCGGAATTAGCCCATAGTTGGAAACATATGGTCCCCATTCTTCAACCAGGAGCCTCTTGATTTCCCCAAACTCAGGGTTTTCCCAAGCACGGGAAAACCATTCCAAGGATCATCCCAAAATAACACCATGTCACCTTTTTCAATTTTCTAGGCCGCATTGAATAAGAAGAGCTCTCGGCATTCAACTAAGAAATTCCATATGTGAGAACTGCGAGGGGGGTTAGCAATGCGGAGAGGATTGATTCGGAAGATGGGCCCCAGATATTTTTTTCCACCACTTGACTGCAAAGACTCAGTGGTTTTGTGAGGAGATTCCAGACAAGCTTGGCGCCAGGGCCAAGTTTTGAAGACCCAAGTTGAGGATACTAGCCCCGCCTAAATCTTTGGGTTTGGAAAAAGTTTCCCACTAATCAATGGGATTTTCCTTTCCATAGAGGGACCTTGCCAGAGGAACTTTCTCATGATCCTGATAAGCTTCGTTAGAACACTTTTGGGGATTTTCAGAATGGAAATCATGTATAAGGGGGAGGCACTGAGAACAAATTTGATGAGAACCAGTCTCCCAGCCAATGATAGCCATTTTCCTTTCCAGGAATTGAGTTTCAAATTAACCAAAGAGAGGAGATCGTTCCACATTAAGGTCCGACCCGAGCCACCAAACAAGGGCACACCAAGATATTTGACAGGAAGGAGCCTTTTTGAAACTAAAAATTCCTAAAATTCTAGCTTCCAGTGGAGGGGGACATTGAAAAAGAAGATGAAGGATTTAACAAGGCTGACCTCTTATCCAGCAGTGGCTACATAAGCATTGAGTAACCCCTTCAGTTCTCTGGCCTCTTGAATGCTGGCTTTTCCAAACAAGAAAGTATCATCCGTGAATTGCTGGTGTGAGATAGGGTTCACCCCCTCCGTAATTCTTAAACCCTGTAATTTTCCTTCCCGAACTCTATTGCTGATGGCCCTACTCAAAGAATCAGCCACTAAAATGTAAAGGAAGGAGGAAAGAGGGTACCTATGTCTTATACCTCGATTACCTTCAAAGAAACCTTCAACATTACCATTAATTAACACGGAGAAAGAAGGCCCAATAATGCAGTTGAACACCCAATTACAAAAATGAACCGAAAAACCAAACTTTCTAAGAATTTATGATTAGAAAACGCCAATTGATTTTGTCAAGGCCTTGCTGATATCCAGTTTTAGCAACATACCTAGAGATTTATTGTTGGAGAGAGAATGAATGAGCTCATGAGAAAGAAAAATACCATAAAAATCGACCTCCCGGTAGGAACCTAGATTGCTCCGGAGAAACAAGAGGATCCAACAGACCCTTTGAGTTTGGAAGCAATGGCTTTTGAGATGATTTTGTAGGAAGTATTGCATAGAGAAACCGGCTTGAAATCCATGAATGAAGAGGGTTGAGGTATCTTCGGGAAGAGACTAATAAAGGTACAATTCAATGATTTAAGCATAGATTGGGATCTGCGAGATTCTTCCACAGTGGCCCAAATGTTATAGCCAATGATGTTCCAAATTTTCTGAAAGAAATCAGCTTGAAAGCCATCCGGACCCGGAGCTTTGTTTTTGGCCATGGAGAAAACTACTTTCTCCACTTCACTCATAGAGAAAGGCTTAAGAAGGGCCACATTTTGAGCATCAGTGATCAACGTCGGAATATTGTCAAGGAAAGAGGATTGCTCTGAATCAAAGGATGTGATATCACCTTTAAGGAGGGAAGTAAAGAACTGGACCCCTTCATCAGAAATCTATTTTTGATTAGAGAGGACAATACCATCACAACTCTTTATCTCGGAGATGAAAGTCGTGCTCCACCTAGATTTTACGGATGAATGAAAGAAATTTGTGTTCCTATCCCCATCCTTGAGCCATGATTCCCTCGATTTTTTTTTCCAGTAGACCTCCTCTCTCAAAAGCAACTCACCAAGTTCGGCTAATAAAGACTTCTCCTGAAGAAACTCCACCTCCCCCATGCTGGAAGCAAAAATTATCTCATTCAGAGCTTTCAACTCGGCTTCCACTCTAGCCTTTTCCTGGAAGATATTTTTAAAACAAGATTTGTTCCAAGTCCTCAGATCCCCTTTGAGAAGTTTAAGTTTTTGTGCAAGCACCAACATCTTTGAACCTTCAACCTGATAGGAATTCCACCATTGCAAAATGTTGTTTTCCAGAGAGGCATCCCTCAGCCACATAAGCTCAAACTTAAAAGGGGATTTGCGAGGCAAAGTCAATATTAAGCGAAAGGGAAAGCGAGAAGTGGTGCAGAGCGGACAAGGAAAAATCGAGCATTCTAAAACAACATTATTCAAAGACCACTTGGGACCGGCTAAGAACCTGTCGAGCCTTTCAACAATATTATTGAAGCCCTTCCTACGATTGCTCTAGGTGAACCAACCATGCTTGGGCTCAATATCAAAAAGAGAGTTGTCAAAGATAAAGGAACAAAAATCTACTTAGGATTGTTGATTCCTAGTAATACCACCTTTTTTATCTTTCTCAGAGGTAATAACATTGAAGTCACCACCAAGAAGGAGTAGTTGATCTTCGAGGGGGAGAAAGGACCTGGAGATGTCTTTCCAAACCTCTCTTTTTCCAATTATGCTATTCAAACCATACACATTAAGGAGGTAGAAGACCGATTGAGAACGTTTAGGAAGACCCACCCAACCGCCAACTCGATTACGGAAGATAAGATCGACCTGTACGACATTCCTTCCACCAGAAGCCCAATCCCCTAGAGGCCTCGGTAGCATCGGAGAAGAAGTACTTCCAACCCTTAACTGAGTTCCTCCAAAGTGGTTGCCACCGCAACAACCATCTTGGTTTCTTGAAGCAACACCAAACTCACTTCGAGGTGAAGTGATAACGCTTAAACAATTGTTTCTTATCAGGGGTGTTGAGACCCCTAATCTTCCAAGAGAGAATAATCATTTAGGAGAGGAAGGACAATCGCCTTCCCAACATAGCTTTGGAAAATTTCAAGACACTTTGTTTTCCCACATCCACTTCCAATGGTGCCAATTCTTGTTTATATTTTATGCCTTTCTTCAATTTGAACCAAAATGGCCTCCTCAACCCTACTTGAACATAAGCCAATTGTGAGGGGCTAAAGCCGATACTAACAGATTCAGCTCAAATTCTCCTTCCTCCAAGATGCCATTACCTAAAAGGGACTGGAGCTTATTTTCCTCGACTTTATCCAAGAGCCAAGATTGTAGTGAATTCAGAGAAGCCACTTGCCCTTGATCGAACCCTTCCTTAATAAGGGAAATTAATTCCCCAGAGTTTTTATGCACTTCTTTAGTTTCTTTTAACAAAGAAAGAGGTGAAAGATCACCCACCAAGGGTGGAGCCACATCGCTCTCCTCTAGCCCTTTCACCATAGATTCAACCTTCTGGGAATCCAACTCCTTGGAAGCCTTGGCCAGTTTCAAAGAGCAGCCTTACTCATATGACCCAACTACTGCAATAAAAATACTTTGCATTTAGACCCTCATACTCAATTTCAAAGCACTTAGGGCCGGATTTTGTTTGGAGAGTCAAAGACGGTGGCATAGGGGTAGTTAGGTCCATCGCCACACAAAGACGCACCAAGATTTTTCACTAGAAATTCAAGGAAGGATTATGGATGGGCATGAAAACCCCAAGGAGTTTGTAATTGGCTTTAGGACAGACCATTTGCGGAAATCCAAAGGCAAATCATGAATGCTTAACCAAAGCGGGGCCTTGGATATTTTTTCCTTCTAGGGGTCGAAATTTGGTGACCAAGGACGAAAGTATAGGCTGGAGGAGTTCATGAACCAAGGTCCATCTTTAAGCACCAAATTTAGCAAATCAGGGGAGGGAAAACTAACCTGGAAAAAGCCGTTGGCAAGGAAACTGACTTTCGGTTTAGCTTTTGTGCCCTAGAAGTGCGCAACCCAGCTTGAAATCCTCCTTCAAGAGAAACGGACAGAAAAACTTGTATAAGATCGCCACTTTTCACCTCGAATCAGAAAATTTAGCTTTGGGGGGAGGAGGCACGGAGAGTTGTAAGCTCTCTACAACAATTTTGAAATTGACTCTGCCAACCATGAAGTCTTCCGATCTCTTCAGCCTATCAGGCACAACTAGAGTTGGATTGAAAGGGACCTCCTGTGTTACCTCTTCGAGCGATGCAACCTACACCAAAATTTTCTCCGCCGCTAGGTTTTCCATCACCAACTCCCCGAACAAGGAAACTAGGGTTTTAACAACCAAGCAAGCACCGAATTGTCCAACCAATTCAAACACTACCTTTTCCGCTTCAAGTTCATGAGTAGATCCATGGGCACCTTCTCTCCTACCACTTCCCACTAGGATCTTGTTCGCACCAGTGAGTACCCCGGCACCAGTGCGGGAAAACCATCTCCCGCCACGACCTTTTCTTTTTTTGAAAAAACAAGCTTTTTGCCTTTTTCGCATTTATCACAAATTTCGCTATTTTCACGAATTTCGCATAATTCGCAATTTTCTCTAATGCAACACTCCATCCCTCCCAAAAACCCTCAAGGGCCTCCCACCCGTCCTTTAAAATAATGAGAAATATTAGGACCAAGGAGATATTTACTGATCATGTAGTGACTCTTATGTGTCCTGAAAGCAACCTAGGAGCTCGCATGTAATAGAAGAAATGTTTATTACGAAGTCTTCATCCATTGAAAATGGTGAATATGATCAATTCTATGAAACCCATCAAATTAGTCAAGATGTGTGGTCGCGATAAGTTTGGTTGAGCAAGTATTAGAGATAATCTTCTTTTATGCATCTTTGTTACCTAATTCTAGGGCAATAATTTTAGCTATTGAGTTGTCATCTCAACACACCTCTCGAGCGAGAAACTCCATTTCCAAAATCACATTCTATTTCCCTTCACGCTTCCAAGGTGTGTTTCATTTACATCATTCACATCTACAAAAACTACGTGTCTCACGGCTAGAGACAAACTATATTTGTTTTTCTGATAGCTATATAGAAACCCTAATCGAAATTGTGTGTGAAACCCCACATAACATATATTATTTGGGTAGAGTTGATCTAAACCGAGGAATAAGTGTGGGAAATGAAAGGATTTAATTAACACATTTTACTAAGTTGTGGAATAGTCGTGGGATATCCGGTATTTAATTCCCATGTTTTTATTTTGAAATTCCTCTTTCGAATGAAAAATACGGTAAACCTTTTGCTCATACGACCAACTGTTACAGTGGCTTAATTATAAATGATTGTTCGAGAATCACATATTCCCCTAAAGATAATCAAGTTTGAAACTGAAAAAATCATTTTGTTGGGTTCTCCTCATTTTTTACATTTGTGCCCCTTTAAACTTAAATTGCATTTATGTGCATAATACGTTTGAGAAAGAGACAAAAATTGATCACATAAATAGTTTTAATTTTTAACCTTCAATTCATGTCTTTGCCTTCCTTGAATGTTTCTTTTATGCATCCTTTCTGTCTGATCGAAGGGAGTAATGCCAGCTTCTAGGTTGAAATCTCAACAAGCCTCCCTCCCAATTGTAAGCATCGCCCTGGCCACAAGCACATTACGTCACCCTTCACGTTTCTCGATGTATTTCACCTCCATTATCCACACCTGGAAAAACTACGTACCTCTCGGCTAGAGACAACCCGTGTCCATTGTCCTAATAGCTACAAAGAAACCCTAATTGTAATTGTGTATGCAACCCCTACCCTAGAATTTTAGGTTCAAATGTTTCTAAATTAACATGTTTCTAAATTTTAGGTTCGCATGTTTCTACATTAACCCTTTCATTTATTTGTGTTCTAGCTACATGTACAGTGCAAGAACTAAAATTGCAAACAACAACTATTGACATCGGCGGTACTGATTGGTCGCTCTTTTCTTTTTTAGATACCTCCAAAAATATGTTTCCTTGACCTTTTTCACATGTTTTTTTGTGTGGCCAATTTCCAAAGTTGGAACATGTTCACTTTTCCCTTTTTATTTTTCCCATTTAGATGTAACTTGCACTCGTGTGAATACTACACTACCCTGATCGTTAATTTCATAGTTGGACAAAAACACCAATCTAAATTTTGCATGAAATCACAACCTAAGCATTCTAAGTACACTCTATGTCTTTGTCTTCTTATCCCTATCGTGTCCAGTGAAACGTGCATCAAATTCCCCTTACATTTAGTTTTTCTCTAACAACCCAATAAATTAAATAGCTACAAATTCAAACAAGTATTCGCCTTAGCAACATTATCCATCGGTACTTGCATTTTTAGATAACTCCCTCTATAGTTTCATCCGCGTCTTCCTCGAAACGAGTTTTCTCCTTCTTTTGAAATACATTTCATGCTCTTCATAGAGAATTTATTTTCTCATTCACTACTCTATCCCACTTTCCTTTCCCTTGCCATTCTCTACCCTCAAATGCCATTCACTACACCCATCTTCCTTTCCCGTTGTTGCCCTCCATCCATTTTCGCTTCTTCACTATATCACTTTCGGCGTTCACATCGTACTTTTCATGTACGATTGCTAGTATATAACAAGACTCACATTCATATGCATTTTTCAAGATACCCTATATTTTTAAAAGTTGATGTATTCAACGAAACTATATTAAGAAGCTTAAACATAATCTTTATAGATGTTAAATATGTATACTTAAAATACAAAGTGATAAGTAAAGGTTTCTTTTAATAATGCATTGAGAAACTTTACTATATATGCAAAGTTTTTTTAAAAATATTTTATTGGTTGTATGATGTATTTTTGATCTAACACTTTTAGATGTGCTTTTGTGGGTAAGGAACCTTCCATTATATAAATTATATATTTATGAAGTAATATTAACAAAAAACAACAAAACATATATAATTAATTTATTGATATGCCATGGTCATGAGGTGTAACACAAGACTTTTTCACTCATAAACTATAAAGTTTGGGACTCAACATTATACAATATTCTTTAAGATTTTATTATAGTATTTCCTTATTTTAATTGTATATATTACATTAAAAAAGTTAAAATTATATAATTTTTATGATTTCTCGGGACCGCTAAAAGGGATATATTAGTTAATAGGGAAATACGGTATTAGGGTTTCTAATATTGTGTAGTAGATTAGTGTTAGGGTTTCTAACAATTCCGTGTCGGACCTTGGGAAAAGTTCGGTGTAAACGGGGTGGCTTTCCATGTCACAAGTACCAAATGTCATAACAAAATAGAGCCAAGGATTTCCTTTCCCAACTCATGTAACTCTTCCACTGGTTTTGAATTCGGTTGTTTGCATCCTTTTGCAATCTGAAAGCCTCATCTAATTGTTTGGCAATGGTCTCTCTTTCCCCGTAAGCTATTATTTTGCGTTGCATGTTTTGTGATATAAAGAAAGATTCTTTTTCTAACATATGCTCCTTACAAACTTTGTCGAATGTATATTGGTTTCGTTTTATATTGCAGGTACCTAAAATTGCTCATATCAAATACAAACAGAAGCTTACATGGTGGACATCATGCAAAACATTTTCTACGCCTATCTCCAGTGGATTACATCTCTTGAAAAAAATAATTTTGAGCATAAAATCATTATAATGGGAATCGCCTTTGTTAATTTCAATCTAAATGTCAATCTTGTTCTCATTCTCAATTATATTCTCATTCTCCTATTCAAGTTGTTACATTTAGTTATTTCTAAAAAGAAAGATTGGTCTTTACAAACATGATAAAACATTTTCCTGTGCATTTATATATACAAGATACTGTCTAAAACATTGACAATCATTTTCTAAATAAGCGAGCTTTGACGCCATGGGGTTCCATACGGGTAGCCAAGGTTGGGGAATTTTGCCAAATAGCTCACGAGTCCTCCCTCTGGCACCAGCACACGAGGAACACATGACATGAACAATTCGACACTCTCCCGAGCCCAGCGCAAGCGTATTCATGAAGCATCCACAAAGACAAACCGGGCATAACCATGAAGCACAAACACAAAATATTTCCAGATACATGGCAATGCATGCCACATCTGTTCTTACACAAGTGACACCCTTCAAAGTATATTACACTTGGCTATACACTTGTAAAACAGACAAAAAAGATTGGGTTTTTCTTCTTCTCTTGGAAAAATATTTGTTTTTTTTTCATTCTTTGACCTTAATATTTAATTTCCTCAAAAACCATGATTCTAAATTATCCTCCTATTATATCCAAATAATGTTCTAAACTCCACAATAATCTTACAAAAATACAAAAATGCATAATTTTAAATATTATCATACACAACCGAAGAATTATAGAAACAATAAATCTTTTCTTACTCGTATTTGTAAATTGACTACAAAAAGGTGCCCTGTAAACCCTTCACTCATGCACTTTCAAACTGCATGTTAGAAATATGTTTCAATAATCATCTGAACAACACAATGACCATTGCAATGTCAAATCCCAAGCAAACCAACCCGTCTTATCTTGTCCATGCATAGGTTCATAATAAATCCCTCCTACTAAGCTTCAACAGGATTTGCCATATCATGGCCTTGTTAATTCATGTCAAATGCTATGAACTATTGTGTCTATTTTTTACTAACTAGTTATTATAACTTTAGAACCAATCACAAGAGTATTATTTTCTTATTGCCATTTTTTTGGTCTAAAAATTCAAACTTGCACATGTGTTACTCATAAATAGTTTGCTAGCCTAGTAGTCTAATCTACTTTTTATAGGTCACATCCCAAATCTAATCATATATAACAAGACTCACATTCATATGTATTTTTCAAGATACCCTATATTTTTAAAAGTCCAATGTATTCATTAAATGTTTATTAATAATGTATTGAGAAACTTTAGTATATGCAAAGTTTTTTTAAAACATTTTATTGGTTGTATCTTTGTATTGTGATCTAACACTTTTAGATGTGCTTTTCTCACTAAGGAACCTTCCATTATATAAACTAGCAATTGCACATGAGTTGCAAATTACACCGGAGAGGATAAGAATGTTAAATTTGGTAGAGTTGTAATTTGCAGTGTAATATGTGTTATTATAAGTTGTTTCAACTACAACAATTGACAAAAAATACTTCCTATTATGACTCGATGGATGTCCACACAATGTTGGTAAGCTCTTATTTTGCTATGACTTATGAGCATGCTGGAGAAGGTGAGCTAATTGGGTTGAATATCCATCTGTTGCATTTGGTGAAACACTATTTAATTTTTAGTTTGTTTTTACTATCAATGCCAATTGCCCCAACAAGAAAGATATGAATATCCCACTTTGGGGCACTTTGATTAATAGAATTGTATGGATCCTATGCGTTGAAGTTTGTGTTGAACCAAATTTGAAATGGAAAAGATGTGGAGTAATAATTGAAAATATTTAGCAATTTAGCAAATTCTGTGCTCCTCGACTTTCGGGAAAATTAAGGGACACCTATTTTTGCTTCTTGTTGAGAAAAATGCTAGTTTGTTTTTACTATCAATGTCAATTGCCCCAACAAGAAAGATATGAATATCTCACTTTGGGGCACGTTGATTAATAGCATTGTATGGATCCTATGGGTTGAAGCTTGTGTTGAACCAAATTTCAATTGGAAAAGATGTGGAGTAATAATTGAAAATATTTAGCAATTTAGCAAATTTTGTGCTCCTCAACTTTCAAGAAAATTAAGGGACACCTATTTTTTGTGTGTTGTTGAGAAAAATGCAGTATTGGAGATGAAAAAAGCAGTATGGATTAAAAACATAAAAAAATATTTTGGTTAAGATAGTCACAAAATATCTCTAAATAAATTGACTATTCAGAGATATTTCATAGAAATATATGCATCAGTGAGGCATAAAATAAAATAACAAAAAGAGAGCTCCGACTTGGGAAAACACTTGAGAACAATAGAATGGACTCGGCTTGGTGATTTTTTCTCATCCGGCCCTTTTCCGTTGCTTTTATTATCTCATCGGTAGAATCTAAAGACAATTATTTTCTGTTACAGTAAATAGGCCAAGCGGATTTAACAGAAACAACGTAGTGTAGTGTAAAGCAGCACTCGCATGAAAACTTACGTAATACTCCCACTAAGGAATTTCAAAATTTCCCCCAATACATACTACCCTGAATCATCATGTTCCATGAGACCACATTTCATTCAATCATTCTGTCAAACAGTTCACATGCTACGTGCGTGTCTCCACATTTCACATAGGTTCACCTGTGAAGAAACAATATCTGTAAAATTTAATCATCTAACACAAAAGGAAGATTTGTTGTCATGAATAATGACTCCATAACCATATATGCTCCAAGCACCAAGCAAACACATCCACAGAACCGCCCCAGGCTTAGCTAGCGTGTTGAAGATAAAGTTTCCTCAAGGCACTAACATGGCCAAGAATTCCTTCCACGCACACACATAAGGGTTGAAAAATATTTTTGGGCCTGGTTTTAATAGAACTCATGTCATTTGAAGCATTTACAAACCTCCTCCATTAAACATGCACGGTGGCCTGGTAACAAAACAAAAATGAAGCAGGGTATAATCCAAGAGGCCACGTTTTTGTACGCATTTTGTCAAATAGGTCACGCACCGCTTGTGAATGTGTCCTCATTTCACTTGCATATCTCCCAACGCACATTAACTACAGCATCAAATGAAAAAAAATCCTGCAAAAATCATGCTCCATGCCTGGAGCTCCCATCGTGGCACAGGTCGGGGAAGGAAAAATTGGGCAATGTTTGTGGAGGCCGCTTAACACCTGCCAAATGCATTTGCTTTGAAAGTTCCAAGGCATTTTCAACCAGTCCATATGTGCCTGCCCAACAGCCGTAAGTATGCGAACTCTTCATTGTCGACAGTGACACCTGCTGGGACCAACTCCTCCACAAAAGAAAAGCCGCCAAATTCATCCCTTACAAGATAATTTGACTCTGTTTACAACCCCAAGAAAGCCTTGCCGCTTGATTCCCCTGTCATTCCTCTGATACAGTAATCATTCACGCTCAGGTTCTCTGCTTGAATCCCTCCGGTAGGCTCCAGAAGGCTGGGAAGTCGAAATTCAGACTGCAATCCATAAAGGAATTGTCAAGGGCAAAATCCATATCATTGGTGTTGACAATGTTGTTGCTTTCCGAAGGCAGTGGCAGTAGCAACAACAGCGAGTGGACAAAATCTGAGCACAGATGTTGGTGAGAAAAGGAGCAAGGACTCCTCCGTAGATGACTCCCGTCGTAGAACTCCACTCATCTGCGCTCCCTTTACCAAAATGACTATTCACCATAAACATTTACGTGAAACAATATCACTGTATTGCGTTGCCGAGAAAATGGCTGCCGGAAAATGGCTACCGGATTTTGACGTTTTCCAGCCAAAGCATCCTCAAATGTGGACACCTCCGGTGTAATTATATATTTATGAAACAATATTTGCTATATTGTCAAATTTTCCTAACCAAGAAAAACCAACTAAACATATATAATTAATTTATTGATATGCCATGGTCATGAGGTGACACACAAGACTTTCTCACTCATATTGATAAAGAAAGTTATTATTTCAACTACTATAAAGTTTGGGACTCAACATTATACAATATTCTTTAAGATTTTATTATAGTATTATATTTCCTTATTTTAATTACGCCGAAGGCGTTCTTGTAGTGGAGTGCGACCGATTTCCTCTGACACACGGTATCAAATGGAAGGCAGGGATTCAATTAGTCGTTGATGTACTACAGCATCTCAGCCGTCCACGTGCGTGAACATTGTTAGTCATTTCAGCGCAAGGTTTGGGAATTCGTTGTCTTCTTCCGGGCATTCACAGGTCTATTTTTCCTCCGCATTCTGTCTTCAAGCACCGTGCATGGACGATGGAATCGATGAATTTCTTGCAGAACTGAGTGCACTTGCTTCCCTCGAACATTTCAATCCTGTCTGGCTGCACGACTTCTACACTGAAGGATCTCACTCTCTCGTGGTCTATGCATGACTGGATTTTCTATGCAGACAGAGATCCCCTAGACTGGAACACCAGGTATTGTATTTGTGTTCAATCTGCTCGTGGGATTGCTTGATTTCACGAGGATTCTTCTTCTTCTCGTATTCTTCATTTAGACATTAAGCACCGATATATCCTGCTGGACGAATATTTCTGCGCCAAGGTCGTTGTTGCTAAAAGCGGGTCTGATTAATTTATTTTCCCTTAACATTATAACATGTCCCTCACTATTTGAAAAGCTATGGAACAGGCGGTCAGAACTGTACGAAATGGTGGAAAGATAGAATTACCAAACACAGCCATAACATTAAAAGGAAATAGCATGAAAAACATACGTAACGTGCAGTAAAACCTGTATCCCGCAGAGAGCAATCCACGAGCCGGAAGAAGTAATGGAAACAATCAAACACTGATAATAAAAATAAGAGGTATCCGGCAGAGAGAAATCCACGAGCCGAAAGCCATATGTAGGTGAGAGACGATAGGGTGACGACAGGAAACCCCGTGGCAGAGGAACCACGAGAAGACCTGGCAATGGGAGGACGCCACAACGCAGCTGGGAAGTGGTGGAGGAACACACCAAAGCGAGGATGGCAAGAGGCAGGACTCAGGAGACACGAAACAGTCGAAGGCACGAGGCAGGGGAAACAGGTGGGACAATTAGGCATGCAACGGAAAAGGCGACTGGTGCAGGAAGCAGCAGATCAGCGTCGTCGACGTCTTCTAGGCATTGATTTTCAAACATTATAAACACATAAAGATCAGGATTATAAGCAAAGAGAAACGCCACAAACTAAATAATAAAGAAGACACAACTTGTGAGAGCCCGATAGACATATAGAAGGATTTATTAGAAGCATTATTCAAAAATTGGAGAAAACCCGCAACAGAAAGGGCAACAAAATCAAACAAAAGGCTCACCCCTCTAAAACAAAATGAAAACTAAATATTGTTGATGTAATTGTTATATGGTAAGTAGAATATTGCTTAATAAATACTCTTATACTACATATTAAATGTGTCTCCTCATTTGCCATTCTCCAATTTACTTGTCTTTCACTTACACAAAATTTTATAATAAAATATTTATGTATCTACACCTTTGGCTTACTACATATTAAAACACTGCCGAATCTCCCATCCATCTATTAAACATAAATACAAATAGAATACTCTCTCATTTTCAATAATAGAAATAAAATTAGCATATACTATCACTAGTAAGTAAGGCAGCTCACTTGCACAATACATTGTATTGGTGTTCAAAGCTTTCACAACAACTAAACCTCACCCACACCTTGTATGCCTTTTTTATCAATATTTCCTTGATATGACAATGAAATTTTAGGATGTACAGGTTATAGATATTTTAGATTTATCCTCATCTTGTACCCCACTATCAATATTTTCTTAGTAAGACATGATTAATGTAGGAAATTTAGGGCCAACTGAGTTAAGTGCTCTTAAAACCCAAAGCAGAACAAGGAGAGTGACACATCCTAAATGGATTTTCAGACCTGTCATTTTCCTTGCATAATAATACAATCACTTTATTTGAGATCCATAGGCATTAACCAAGCTGAAACCCAAGTTAACATTGTAAATTTAGTAGTAATTATGCCGAAGGGGGCCGAAGGCGTATACAATTAGAATGTATATGGGTGGAGGAAATCCAAGACTGACACAATTCATGAAATCAATGGAGCAGAGCAGTTTGATGTACATGCGTTGAAATCCAAGGGTAGAAAAGATGATTCGAGTTTGTTTTCAGTGGCACTCCCAATGATGGAACAAAAGTGGCTATTAAGGGCCTGCACCTCACTATAAATGGAATCGATGAATTTATCACATAACTAAGTGCAATTTCTTCCCTCGAACATTTCAATAACGTTTTCTGCATGACTTCTACACTAAAGGATCTCACTATCTCGTCGTCTACAAATTCATAGAGAATGGATCTCTGCATGACTGTATTTTCTTCGCAGACAAAGAACCACTGGATTGGAACACCAGGTATTGTATTATTGTTCAATCTGCTCATGGGAATGCTTAAGTTTCCAAGGATTCCACTTCTTCTCATATTATTCATTTAGACATTAAACGCCGATACATTCTGCTGGACGAATATTTCTGCACCAAGGTCACTGATTTCAGAATATCCAAATTAATGAATAAAGATGAAATCCACGTGGTGACAATGTACGTGAGGGGCATGCCTGGTTATATTGCTCCTGCATGTGTTATGGAGTACACAATCACTACTAAGAGTAATGTTTACAGTTACGAAATGGTGTTTCTCGATATTGTCAGCGAGCGCAGGGCATTCTGTCTTCCACCTACATTGCACCCAATGACGCTTTTATCCCATTGATATGCTCACTGACATTGTCTTGCCTCATAACAAGTCACGTCCAACTTTGTAGGAATCATGTTGTGCTCTAGGTTCTACGACCAGAGTACCAGATAGTCTTCAACCATTGAATCTTTATTGTGAGTAAACAATTATATTTATAGTACTTTAATATATATTAATAGCAATACGACCATGCCAAAGTGAGGTATACTAATTTGGTCAGGCCTCTGTTTTGAAGCATTTAGAGATTTATGTTTAATTAAATCTTGAGCATCGATAAGTAATGCTCAACTTTTTCTTTTACCAACACAATTACGTATATGAAGAAATATTGAACTATTAGCAATTGCACATGAGTTGCAAATTATGGTGACAAACATAATTAACTAAAGTTTCTTACTTGAATTTTAATTTTTTATGTTGATTATTAGTTATTATAAAAAGGATTTTTTTGGATTCATAGGAACTTATTTTACACCCTATTTTGTCATGTAATTATGAGCCCACCATTTCTCTTTGAATTATTTTTGGCGCATCTCTATCAAGTTTACTGTCTTGAGAGACGCAGAATGAAAATGTTAAGGCTCATATTTTTATGAAAATGTAATTTCCTTTTGAACACTATCATATCATGTGCCAAAGCTCCATTTAGTCTTCAACCATTGAATCTTTATTGTGAGTAAACAATTATATTTATAGTACTTTAATATATATTAATAACAATACGACCATGCCAAAGTGAGGTATACTAATTTGGTGAGCCTCTGTTTTGAAGCATTTAGAGATTTATGTTTAATTAAATCTTGAGCATCGATAAGTAATGCTCAACTTTTTCTTTTACCAACACAATTACGTATATGAAGAAATATTGAACTATTAGCAATTGCACATGAGTTGCAAATTATGGTGACAAACATAATTAACTAAAGTTTCTTACTTTAATTTTAATTTTTTATGTTGATTATTAGTTATTATAAAAAGGATTTTTTTGGATTCATAGGAACTTATTTTACACCCTGTTTTGTCATGTAATTATGAGCCCACCATTTCTCTTTGAATTATTTTTGGCACATCTCTATCAAGTTTACTGTCTTGAGAGACGAATGAAAATGTTAAGGCTCATATTTTTATGAAAATGTAATTTCCTTTTGAACACTATCATATCATGTGCCAAAGCTCCATTTAGATTAGCAATCCTGAAAAATAGAAATAAATTTTCTCAATAATTTAACGACCAATAAATACTTAAAATGTTAATCAATAATTGTTTGGTATCTACTACCATGACAACGATTAATAAGATTATAAATTTCTACAAGGGTTTCAAAGAGTTAAAGAGCATAGTATATTTCGGTGGGGAAAAATGAATGACACTGGGGGAAATAGTGAAGGCATACCCTCACATATGCGGGATTAACCTCAATCTCCCCCATATCATCTCAACCACTCCTCATGTTCTAGGTTTTCATTCTTTTCTCCATTCCTCACCACATAAAAAAGGTGTACTAACATGTTTCAACGCATACCATGTTCTGACGCCATATTTGTCAAGGTACTAACTCGCGTTATTTGCAACGTCTTTACATTGGTTAAAGAAGAAATATATAATGAGTTAAAAAATGAATGTGCTGATTTGGAAAAACAGATTGTACTTGTGCATGGGGACAATGAGAGCTATAGAAAAATACTGAAAAATTTTCACACAACGTTGGGGTAGTTGCATGGTTGAGTTTCACATTGTTTCATCTTTCCATGATATTCACATTACTTCGCCTTTCCTTTTTCGCCACCATCGCACTTCTCCACACTCTAACCCCTTCTTATTCACCATTCTTACCCTCCCGTTATTTATCTAACTCTAATTTGAATCCCTTAAAATATCCCCTTCGGTGTTTTCATTGTACATTTCACGTACGATTGCTAGTTGTATATATCACATTAAAAAAGTTAAAATTATATTATTTTTATGATTTCGCGGGACCGCTTAAAAATATAAAAGAGGCTAAAAATAGAAAAGTTAAAATTATATTAGTTCTCTAAGTAGTATTATGATTTATCGCGACCGCTAAAAGGGATATGTTAGTTAATAGGGGAAAACGGTGTTATTAGTCAGGGTTTCGGGATTGTGTAGTAGATTAGTAAAGAATTTGCGTAGGTGAAAAATCATCTCTGAACTGTAATTAACCCCAGCAAATTCCTATATCCTCTTTCCTTCGGCGTGCGTAGAGTGTTTTGTGTTCCTCGTGACAGTGAAAACTTGGGCAACGAGTTTGGGAAACAGTATTGGTGATTTCGAGCTTCCTTCTGGGAAATATGAACTTGTCAATGACAGTTTGAGGAAGCCCATCAACAGATATGTGCTTCTCTGTGTAATTTTGGCATCCATGAAATTCATTGTGCTTGGATATGGTATGCATACATTCGTCGTCTTTTTCTGTGTATAATGTTAGGTATATACATCGCTGCTTCTTCATTTCAGATCTCTGAAATCTTTTGCGAAACATATTTATTTGTATTTCAACGATAAAATGATTGGCACAAACTTAGTCTGTGATTTCAGAGGAATGCCCTTTTTAAATTTGAAATTGCCCTCTGAGTGTTCAAGCTTATTTTTTTTTTCCCCCATTTCAATTATTTGTAATTGCTCTCTGAGGATTACATTGAGATGAGCAATTACAGTTTTATTTTTTAATTACTTGAAATTGCTTTCAGTATTGCAATGAGATGAGTAGTTACATCTTGAAGAGTACACTTGTTCAGACACCATTGACACTTATGCATTGATGCTGGAACAGGTCTTTATTAGGGCCTGCTTCGAATCTCGGCGCTGCACCGGATTAGGGACGCTACGGAATCTGCGGTGTCTAATACGAGACTCAATCTCCTATGTAATTTGGGGTGGGGGGTGGAGCTATTTTTAAGGAAATAGCAAAATAAGGTTGCTTCGGCTTTATTGCGATATGAAGGGAGGATCTACATTGCCGGGTTTCAGAGGGAAGCGGGTGTCCCTAACACTCCTCGCGCTGATCACTACATTTCTTGTTTGCGGAAATCAAATAGAAAAGTTGCTTCCAGGTTTGTTTCATCATCTTAAACTTCGATCCATATTTTAACCACTTGACATTTTGTGTTTAATCATTTTTTGCAACAAACTGAATAAGTGTGGCTATAAAACCTTGCATTTGATATATGAATTCATGTTCAATGAGCTTGCTTGTTGCATTTCTCAATGATATCGGCATTGTTTCTTTTAGTTTCATTTTAATTAGCAAGAAATGTAATTTCTTCACTTTTCCCCCTTTCCCATGACCCAAACACTGATAAAAATTCAGGATCATCTATGCGAGTATTTAATGTGGGAATCAGTTAGGAGTCATTTGCAACTATTGGAAGACAATGCCCTTAACTGCAAGGGTTTCACAACTTTTCAGAAAATTATTTTCTCCCACCCTCGTTTACATGCAGATGTACAAAATGTGTTGTTTATCTTTTGAGAAAAAAATTAATTGAACATGGCATGAAGAGCATTGATTTCATCTGCTTTTTCACATCCACATGTACACCAACTATGAATCAGTTTAGAATTTGTTTTATTGTACAAATGATGGGCAATGTGTTTGGGAAGCATGGATTTTCTTGTTCGGACTTATAACTTTGTTGTCATGAATTGACTCTCCAAAATATTGTGTTTAATCAGGGCCATCTCTGGAAACACCTTCAGGCTTACAATATTCCTCCTTCATGTCAATCGGAGGATTCATGTCAATCGGAGGATTTCCATCTATTGCAGCTGAAAAGTTACCACCCCTGTCAGCATTGTTACCTGACTTGTCCAGCACAGATGAGGAGTTAACATCTGATAGATCTTCTCCCAATTCAGAGAAAGATCTTCTAGATGGAGGTTTCAGCCCCAAACCAAATGACACAGTTCATTCCAGCTCATCTGAGAAAGGGAGTGAATCATATGGAAAGTCGGTATTTACTGAGACAAAAGGTAAAGTATATTGCTCAACTGAAACATCATTTATAATGAACAGATGCCCCATCTTATGATATGTTGGAGATTAATTCTAAACTTATGATGTTCTTGAGGTTTCACACATGATCTAATAACTAATTAAATGTAAAAGAATTGCAGTTCTTAATAATATTTTGTGAAAGAATTGCAGTTCTTAATAATATTTTGTGAAAGAATTGCAGTTGATAGTAATATTCAAACCAAGTGCAAAGATTTGAGTACTGTTTTTGATGAAATTGTGTCCTTTTGTTTCAGCGTGTGACTACACTGAAGGAAAATGGGTCGAGGATAGCCACAGGCCCCTCTATTCAGGCGAGATGTGCAAACGCTGGCTATCAGAAATGTGGGCATGCAGGCTAACACAACGGACTGATTTTTCATATGAGAAATATCGTTGGCAGCCTGATAACTGTGACATGCCTGAATTTGAAGGACAGCAATTTCTGAAAAGGTATGAACAATCATGTTTTGATGGTTCTTGCCACAGCAGTTTTTATGCATGTGCATTATTCTCTTAGAGATTACAAAATCTGATAATGGTAGGCATTAATTTCATTTACATTTTTGCCAACGAAGATTCAAATTACCTAGGCGACATGTATTTTATAGAGTAATGCTTGCTCTGCTTATTTGAAGATCGAAATATGACGAATTATTGTCTTTGTTGTATCTGTAGAATGCAGAGTAAGACACTAGCATTTATCGTGGATTCGTTGGGAAGACAACAGTTCCAATCTCTCATGTGCCTCATTACCGGTGGAACAGACAGTCCAGATGTTCAACATGTAGGTAGTGAGTATGGTTTGGTCCGTGCTCGTCATGCAATAAGGCCAAATGGATGGGCCTATAGGTTTCCTAAGACAAACACAACTGTCTTGTACTATTGGTCAGCAAGCCTCTGTGAAATTGGACCATTGAACCAGAGTAACCCATCCACTAATTTTGCAATGCATCTTGATCGACCTGCATGGTTTTGCGTCAAAATCTTAACAAGTTTGATGTTGTGGTTTTAAACACGGGGCACCATTGGAACAGAGGGAAATTAAATGTAAATAAATGGCAAATGTATGTGAATGGAAAGCCAAAGAATGCCAAGCATCTGAGAGACATCAGAAGTCCGCTAAATTTTACCGTACACAGTGTTGTGAAATGGCTTGATGGAGAGTTGAATGAGCATCAAAATTTTAGAGCCTTCATGAGAATTTTATCACCTCGACACTTCTTTAATGGGGATTGGGATTCAGGAGGTAGCTGTGATAACACCGCACCATTGTCTGGAGTGAATAAAGCTTCAGGAAATTGAGCTCATGATCCAGTTTCCGAGAATGCTGTGAAGGGTACTAGAGTTGAACTTTTGGATATCACTGGCTCTTCACAGTTAAGAGATGAGGCACATTTATCAAAATATAGATTCAAAGCAATGGTGCTCAGGATTGTCTTCATTGGTGTCTTCCAGGAGTTCCTTATACATGGAACAAGTTTTTGTTTGCACAACTTTTTTTTCCACAAGGGAAAAATTTATTGGTCAGTATGGTATCTTAGTACCGTTATTGTCTCACCGTCCATTATTGGGGATTCTAGTTTTGTTTCAAAATTTCTACTGGTAACTGATTCTACAAGCAGATCATGCATCGGAGAACTTCTGTAACAGAACACATTAAAACTTTCAAAGAAAAGTGGGTTCCTCATGTGACATCCATTGCATGGCCTTCTAGTTTTGTTTCAAAATTTATACTGGTAACTTATTCTTTGACAAGCAAATCATGCATTGAAGAACTTTTGTAACAGAGCTTTCAAAGAAAATTGGGTTGCTCATTTGTCATCTTGGGCATTAATTATTTCATCTCCAAAAGAAAGATACGACACAAGAACGAGGAGATGTCTTGTTATAGGCTGTAGCTATCATTATTATTTAGTTTTTCCTGCTGATGCAACTGTATAATGTAATGTTGTGATTCTTAGAAAAAGGGGGCAATTCAGCCTCTGTGCCATAATTTTTGATATAAAACAATTCAGATATTAATTGCAAGGTGCCTTCTTGTAGTAACCACTTTTGTTTAGTTCTTATTGTTAATGCTTTCTTTTCACTTACTTTCGTCTAGTTATTATTGTTAATGCTTACAGAAAGATGATTACAGTGCTCTTTGTTCACAATTTTGACACTATCCAATATGAACGTGCATGCTTTTACTAATCTTTTAATATTTACAGGGTGCCTTGTTGTAGCTATCACGTTTGTTTGGTTCTTGCCTCTTTTCTTTAGTTCTTATTGTCAATTCTTGCAGAAAGTTGATTCTACAGTTTACAGTTGTTTTCTTCACAAGTGGACAGAATCCAATATTCAGGTGCATGCTTTCACTTATCTGTTTTCACCATAGATTGTGAGACTTGTAGCTTGTGACAATGTTAGTCAGTCATCACATAGATGGTCTTAGCTCTAAGATACAAAAACAAAAATACCGAATACGATGTAAGTTTGTGCTATGCTACATTCCTAGGAACCCCGGTGAGAGACTAACCAGTTCCTGTTTGTCCGAGAAGAACTGATCTTTAACCCATGATGAACTACAATGATAGATGCTTCTATATTTAAATAATCTTACGTAAATGTAAACCAACTTATTTAATATACATTATGCTGATTGATAACCAAATATAACTTTGTAGTGGAAGGGGGCCTAGGTGATTTGGTAGTCGAGTTCATAATGAGAGTATTCAAAGCTTTTCACTCGAGTTTAAATTTCATGTTATCCACACAAGGTGTGTTGGCCCACCTGTTGTAGGCAGATTGAAACACCAACCCTGCAGTTGATAAAGTAGAAAATTCGAAACACTGCACCAAAAATAAAATAAAAAAATATAATTTTGTGAAGAACAATTTGTTTTGGGAAAATATTTAGCAGATTGATGGAATAGTGGTTTCAGGCCACAATTTATGACCCATTATTAAAACAAACAATAAAATTATATATAAAAACTCCTTATAGAAATATTATTAAACCAATAACTAATTAATGCTTCTTAACATAATTAAGAATTTCTAAACAAACATCAATTTTTCTAAAAAATTAACTTTTATTAGTTACCATATGAATGATGGGCTTCATTGACTGAATTCAAATCCATCGTCTCTATTTAGGTTATTGCTTTCTCTTCATGAAGTGATCATCTTTTCATATTTTTTTCTACATATATTACTTATTTCACAAGTTACTTATTTGACATGTTATGAAAAAGTTATCTATTTGTGTATTACTTGACACAATGGTGATGCATTTATCATCTAAATGTGATCTTGATGAGTGATAGTCCTTTGAGCTCCTCTATTTCCATGCTTATCCATCTCCCTTGACATGCACAACTATAATTGGTGGTTGTTTCTATAAGTCAAGGTATATTCATATGGTTCGCTAATATATAACCAACTATAATCGGTGGTTGTTTCTCTAAGTTAAGGTATATCCATGGTTCGCTAACATATAACCTCATATACATTATAACACGCCCCATTTTATATTCTATGATGTAGAGCACAACTATTGGTTCATTATTTGATTTTAAATAAATCGCATAAAATGTGTCATCTTTTACAAAAATTCTAAAATGCCTTTGAAACATCCAAATTTGTGTTGCCTTTAGTACATACATTGTGTCAAGTTGTGTCATTGTTCAATATAAGTGCTTCGATTTGCTCTTCGACCTTCCCCAAACTCCCAAAAATGGATTTTTAATTGCTTTATATATTTTATCAAATAAAATTATTATTTTTTCATTACAAACACATCAATTTATCATGTTATTAACGAAAAAAGTTCTATTGATCAATATCTAATTACAATTCTAATTTTCAAACAAAATTGATATTTAGTTACCATTGTCATATATTTACTAGCAATCACGTGCAATTGTGTGGGATGAGAATGTTGAAAGAGATGGAAGGGGGTGTCTACCATAATGTAAAATGAAGTTGGGGGGGGGAGGGGAGGGGAGGGTAGGGTGGGGATAAAAATGTGTTGACCTTCGGACAAAGGGTGGGAAGGAGTAAATACCGGATGTAATGAAAAGTGGGAAGAATTTATAAAGGGGTAATGTGCGGAGCAGGAAGGACAAAAATATAAATTGTAGAAAGATGCAACAAAAATGCGAAAAGCAAAGGAGGTGTTGGATGATGTGTTGCAGATGCTCATGTCACCACAACAATGATTTTTTGAGCAAATGTAGTGCAAGTAACGATGCCACAACGCCACCCAAAGAATGCCTCATTAAAATGATGTTTTTTCTCAAATTAACAACCGTCGAAAATATCGCAACATAATACGTTTTTGTTTGATACTAGAAGGAGTTGGACTACCTCAGGAGCATCCTACTTCCTTGTATGTTGAAAACAAAGGTGTTCTAAAACTTGTTCACAATCTAGTGTTTCATGAGAGGACGAAGCACATTGAGGTACATATACATTTCATCTCGTGAGCATGTTTTGAAACACAACATTTAACTTCAATTTTGTCCAACATATGAACAGAGAGTATAAGTATATATCTTCACAAAGTGACTTGCACATGACAAATTTGAGATGTTCAAAGAGTTTCTCTCCTCTTCTCTTGAGACAATGCAAAATTAAGGGGGAATGTTAGGTAAAACTTGTATAGGTAATTATGCATTGTAGATTTGATTTACTCTATTTTAGATAATTATTAGTTATTTAGGTAACTTGCATGGATAATTAGTTGTGATATGGTTTTATTGTTTAAACCATATTATTTGTTTTATTCCATTCACGTAAGTCTGTTTTAAAAGCACATAGGTGGTTGTGTGGTTTGTTCACCTGTGTAGCCACTTGGCTATTTGTATCCAATTGTACAATGCACATAAGCATTGCAGCTCCATAGCCATGTAATCCAATTTCTAAAGATCAATACAATTGTCAATCGTCCTCCTTGTTTGCTCATTCACATTTTTGTTGTTTCCAAAAAAACCTAAAAAATAATTAACACTAAACCCTCAAATAATGGAAAAAATCATATGAATCTTTAGACTTTATTTGTTTTATACCTGCATGTGTGGCTCCTACGCCCAGGCTCATGGACCTCTGCATTATATTCAGATATACGAGGATATCTACAAAGTCGGTGGTACCCTTACAAGTGATTATCATGTGGCTGCCAACTAGACTCTTTACAAGAAAACAAGGAGAGAATCTTTCATGGGTGATGTGCGGGTATGATGAAATAAGTACCAGGCAACGTAAGACAACTTAATAAAAAATAGTATCGAGCTTAAGAATAAATTGTACCGCGTCTTCTTTAGCTATATGGAGGGGTCGCTTAGTTAGGGTTGTTAACTTGTTCACAATCATTGTAGGGTAGAAACAATTAGGCCTTACACAACTAAAGGGGAGTTGGAAAGAAAAAGTTGGGAATTAAATATCGCTTGTCCGATGGCTCGATTGTTCCTACGCAAATAATATTTACTATCTACGCAACCAAGGAAGGAGTGGCACACATTTTCTTTGGGGAAAATCTATGGTATATTGATCCACTATATAGTTGCGATCTCACTCAAACTATTCAAGTGAGTACAATTTGTGCTTAAAGGGTCCAAACAATCATAAAAAATTGAGCTCGTACATCGGTTGCTCATCGTTAACAAATGAGAACTTATAAATTGTAAAATCCTATTCAAGAATATTAATTTTAAAAATAACACCCTATATAATGAAAACTTGTATTCTATGACATAATCACCTTCATATTTTATAACACAACGTAACCCCCTCCCCGCCCCCACATCATTGTCCTAAAATTGAATAGATAAATAAAAATAAACAATAATATATACTAGCAAAAGCATCCAAAGGTGCTTGTGAGAGGCCGATAGGCATATAGGAGTATTTGAAAGTAGTATATTAGTAAGAAAATGGAAAGTTTATGGAAGTATGATGTAAACCATGCAAGATTTGGCAGCCTTGCAAGATTCAGGTAGCCATTGGAGGTTTTGAAGCTCAATTGTGATTGGAAATATGTTAATAATAATAGTAGTGTTATTGACAATTTGAATGCTACAAAGCAAGATTATGCCATAAAAGTGGATTTAAAGGTAGTTAATAAGAAACAAGGATTTGCTTGATTTTACAAAAAAACAAAGAATTGTGAAGTATTTAATGGAGAGTAAATATTGCTTTTAAATTCCTCATATTTAATGTTTTCACATTTTCCATGCACACCTAGCACGATACTTGCTACTTCACAATGTTAAAGAAATATAGTGTGATGCATGATTATCTGTTTGTGAACAGTTTACAATTTGTCATATATTGGTAAACTTTTAAGAGACAACATAGATTCCCAAGAGCCAACTATTTCTTCATTTGTGTTGCCTATATCAACAGAAATGTTTCAAAAGGGTTTATATAGTAGACTCTCACTCCAACAAAATTCCACATATTCATTTGATTCTTCATCAGGGATGGAGTAAAATCTTGGCCATACATGGACTATAGCTTGTTGTCAAATTTTCCATTGTTCCTTTTTACGGTTTGGAGAATAAGACCATGACTTGGCAACATCCAACATTGCCATATTTTCTAATTGTGAAGGACGATGTATGTAAGCATGTAAAAAATTTGAATCAGATGAATCATCCTCAAAGTTTAGTTGGACACATCTATAGACTCTTCGACCAACACTAAGAGTAATAAATTGTCTGCTACATTCCACAAGCGGTAGTTTTAATAGCATATGACATGTTTCTTGTGCACCAATATCATGCTCTGCTATTGTGTCTGTAAGAAATTTTTGGTATGCACACAATGTTGGGTCTTGAGAATTGCTGCGCCAACAAACAACATGCGTCAACATATCATGATAACTCTCTAAACTTTTTCTTGTTTTTGTAATGTAATTCAAAACTGCTCGGTGGGAAAGGATAGGTTGACAATCTATGTTTTCCCTCCACAGTGAAAGCATATCAAGATTGTGTACATTGATTCTATCATCATTACGTGTTGGAAGATATTTTTTTGGCCTTCCTCATCTATGAACAATTTTGATTATGTCTACAACTCCCATGGAGCTTTATATCGAAAAACATTTATGGACCCTTTTTTTCACAAGCATGTGTCCAAGGTGCACTTTGTATGTCTCTCAACACGATTAACAATTTCTTCATAATCATGTCTTATATCAGATTGCAATATTTGTGATGTGTCCATCAAACAAGGGTCATCATTAATAGATCTTGAAAATTGGTTATTCCTTTGATGCTCTTCTCTTGGATTCCATGCGTTAATAAAATTACCATAATATACTTTTTCTTTTGCAAGCTGCGAGGGATCATTCCAATCCATATTTTTGACATCCGAAGCATCCTTGAGCCAAACAACCATATGTTTATGAATTGATGATCGATATTGCCATTCATTCCTACAGAAAATGGACAAAGATATTAATCACATTTAAGTGTCCAACATGATGAATATATATGAATTCTACATCGAATACATTGCAATAAAATTTATTGAACGTATTATATTTTACATGAATGAAGAAAAGAAAGAACATACCTTGACCAAATGTCTCTTGTACCGAAGTGGTTGATGAGGACCTCATCAATGAAAATATTGAAGTGGTGGTGCATATACATAGCAACAATATGTGGATTGGCAATAATATTTGTATTCCTCCATTGGTAATAATTTGCAACATTAGTCGGGGGCAAGCTAGGCACGATTCTATGTAGGTCTGGGCATTTGGTATCAGTAGCACTTAATGTAATGAAGAATTTTGGGCACCCTAATGTGTAATCATGTCCATCAATTCATTTTTACATGTTCTCCAATATGCCCTAGTCCCTCTAATATTTGTTGCATAATGCATTACTTGATCTGGAAGCTTGTCATCTGGCATCTCTCAAAGATGGAGGCGGAGATCTTCAATAGTAGTAGGTATATTGTCACCCACATTTTTCTTCACAAACAACGATGTTGTGGTTTGCATTCGGTGCCTCAACATAAGGTTCAACAAGAAATACCTGAATCTTGGATGGCTACCAAATCTATTGTCATGGTATTTCATCAAATGTAGAGCATATTCATGGATACACAACTTTTTTATTCGAGGTTGCAACCATTTTGCTTCCCCATTTGGAAACAATGTAGGGAAAGCCATGTCAAACAAACCTTCAGTGTTATATTCATTAACTGGAGATAACCCAATCATTGGGCCAATCAATTCTATCAATCACCCCTAGTCCTTCATTTTCAATAATGTTTCTTACTTCTTCCATTTCACGATGCACATTTCCCATTCTGACCACAAAAGATGATGGTTGATGTTGATTTTCTTCAATATTTTGTTGTTGCGGAGTCTTCAAGAAGTTGATCCACATTATCGTTGTCTTCAATGTTTGACTCAACAAATTAGAGGCTTTGAGATATGTTTGTTTCTTCTTTAGGCAGTTCTGAAATTGCAACATTACATAATTCAACATCCTTGTAGTATCTATCATTGCAGATTTTATATTGGAGAGCATCTAATACACAAGATCTCTTTACCAAACAATCATAGTGTTTTGACTGAGTTCCATGTCTTCTAACGATCAAAATATCAAGGTCCCGAACATGCCGAGGAAGATATGTAGAAATTGAAGTTATGTCTTGCAGAAAACTTATAGTATGCCCCCTATACTTGTATTGGCCTCCTCATGCATGGCTTACTTGCATTATTGGATTGACATGAGCAATAAGCATCTCTTCAACTTGCGTGAGAACTCGCAGAACATATGGTTGTACACCAGGGTCCATATTATTCCATGATGAAAAGCGATGACCGTTACGTTCGAGTAACATCTTGTACAAATTGGTCCTGTACCTGTTAGTTTGACTTTGATTCAGGGTATGCCTCTTTACAAATGGTACACACTTTGGCATATTTTCCATTTGATCCAATCTCTCCGGCGAAATGACCTTTGAATGGACATTATGTTCAACGATAATTTTACTCGCGATTCCAAAGCATTCGCTAAATCATGTGTTATGAGTCATAGTGAGGTTTTGTACCTCAAAATTACTTCTAGTAATTGCATGATTTTGAAGGAAATCATTGGAAACATAAGGGTTTGTTTGTTTGAGGACTCGACAACAGAAGGGAATTAAGATTTTGTGCAGTTGAAGAAACAACATCAATTCGGTGAGTGCATGGAGGATTGTACACTTGTGGGCATTTAGAGTTCCCTTTGTCTCTTTTAGCAATGTATTCTATCTTATTAATGCCAACATTATGCTAGATAGTCGAGGAATAAACAGAAGCAATATTACATGAGAAGAAGCCTGCTAGAAAAGCACGACTAACGAGCTGCAAATCTTTCTGGACACTTCAACGCATTTCGTCAAACAGTTGGCGACCTTTGTTTTCTTCGTATGAGAAGTATCATGACCAATACATACTTCTATTTCTATTAATAGCTGGAATCATTTCAAGCCCAACACGTAGCAGCACCGTAGTTGGTGTCCTGTTATGATCTAATGCCCTTAATACACGAGAACATTCAAAAATCAAATCGTAGATTTTATCAGTTGTAAGGTTAGCAGTAGGTGTTCGCGATATTTTACAAGTAAATATTAACAACTTGGGAGATTATACACATGCCAAGAGAAAACAAAAGGAATTATTGTACAAACAACTTGCAGATAAATATTTCCTCGCTTGCAGGCGTAAACAACAGTCAATACTTACCTGCAAACGCTTTCATAAAACGAAATAACAAAATTGCTAGGCATTCAAATGAAAACATCACTAACATGTTCCCTACAGCCGCGCTCCTGCGCTGAAAAATGTGAACCCTTCGAAGCGGAAGCAATTTTTGCTTGGAATGCCTCTCTGTGTCCCTCATGACTTAATGGCTTTTTCGCTATCGACTTTCTATCTACTGTAACTCAGGATTTTATGGAAGTTTCTTTACTCAACACACACAGTTTCCAATTCAAGCACCTCAAATCATGGCCACCTCAACTTTATTTTTTTGTAAAAATAAAATAACAAAAATGGGGGACTACGACAAAAACTTGTTTCTAGAAAAGTTTATGGGGCCAAAAATAAAGTTTAAACAAATAAAAATAATAAAAATGAGCATTATTCACTTGAAATGCACTAAAAAAAAGGGTTAGACCTAAACTTGTAGTAGGTGTCTAAAAGTTGGGCATATGATATGTCAATTTGTGATTGGCTACTTTACACCCTTATTGGGAACAAATTGTACAACAATATGTAATTTGTACAACTACTTTTTATTAAAATTTACTCAAGTTTTAGATATTCCACCCTCTCAACTATTGGACCTTGCCCAAGTATTGGGTCCTCTCCCTTAAGAAACAATTACCATTAATTTTTTTATGCGCCAGCCACACAAGTCCCAAAAATATCAACAACTAAATGATTGGAAATTTTCCAAACAAATATCTAAACCTAGACAAACACCTAGCGAGACCATGTTTCAAATAAGATCAATTGAAAACTTGACGTCAATAATCAAATACCTTGTTTTAATTGTCAAATGTAAATAGGAAATGTAAAAAGCCTTTTTTCGTTGCCATGTCTATTTGGTGGGAAGCATTTTGTCAATGTCCAATTATAAGAGCAGTCGTGGGGAGTGGTTAAGCTTATTGCACCTAATTATCTACATGTGTCATCGGTGGGGCATGACACCACGCTTTGAATTCGTAGACATTTTTTTGTTTTGATAGTTTTCCCTTGGAATCGATAACATTTATACCTCCAATGATATCACTAAAATAGTGTGTTTTGGCAATGGAGTGCATATTTGCTCCCAAACTCCAAATGGATTTTGTGAGGTGATTTTAATATAGATGAGTCTCAAGAAGACAAAGAGACGCTCCTCCCGGTGTGTGGTGTGACAATGAAAGAAGCTTGATTCTATATGCGCAACAACTCAGATTGTCAATCAAAGCCACACATGGTCCAACTTCACACAAGGTGGCGATAGGGTGGTGAAAATGTTGGATAAAGGTCTTTTTACATAGAAGTTTTGATGATAGATTTAAAACAATCTTATGCCAATCATTGTTCAAGTAAAACATCCTATGAATCTCTCCACATTACATCTTATGAGTCATGGAGATTTTTATTTAAGAAGTCGATAAAAATGTGTCTATCGGGGTTTTACTTTAACCACTTAGTTCATGAACCATAACTAAGAAGTTACATCAAACCTGCATGAGATAAATCTCCCTCATTTAACCGGTGAGGCATTTGTTTAAGAAAGAAAATCGGGGTTTTTTTATAGAAGAAGGAAGTAAAGGAAATACGAGAGAAGAAATGGGGAAGATGTGCATCCCGATTAGTAGATAGCATGAGCTAATTGCATGCACATAGAAGAAACTTAATAGATATGAACACACGAGAATTATAAAACAAAGGCAGCTCTAGATCGGATCTAAAATAACACAAAGTTTATTAAGAGATCTAAGATTAAAAGCAAGAAACAAAGTACAAGTGACACAAAGTTCTCAGGAAACACTGCTCCTTTGTATTCCTTTGCTCCAAGTTGCTCTCGGGGGTTCGGCACAAAGTCTAGAACACAAGATTGCTTGCTTACTTCGATTCGATTGATCATTAAACAGAAGGTTCTTCCTCTACTTATAGAATGTAGAGAGGGCGATTACAAGTTGGAAGCTTTAGTTGAGCGGCACATGTGGAAGTCGGAAAAGAAACAATGGCAATCTTCCTCTGGAATTCCTCTTTGCGTGACATGTATGATTTGCTGTTGAAAATAGAACCTTCTATTTTGCACGCGTGCCACCTATCTCAGTAGTTGACTTCTTCAAGTAATGGCTTTTAAACCAATCACTTAAGTTGTATAATTTAATTGATCGCTCAATTACTTTTCGGAGAAAGAAGAAGTCGGAGAAAGAAGACTTTGTCGGAGGAAGAAGAAGGAAAGCTGACTTTGTCCTTTTTCATGTCTGCATCTGGTGATTCAAATTGGATCTGAAAGAATTTGGGATTAGTTGGATCGGAAGCAATTTGGATGGAAACAATTTGGAATTTGCAAGTAGTTGGAATTGGAAGCAAGCTGGAATTTTGCCTTCGCATTGTCTTCTCTTTTATCCTTGAAGCTTTTGTAGTTCTTCTTTTGTACATGCATCGGATGCTGAGGTTGCCGTAGATAACTCATCATCCTTATTTTTAATTGCATATGAGCAATTAAATGCAGAAAGCACTCGGGGTGAATGAAAATTCAATGAAGGCTTATTTGGAAGATGAGAGCACATGCACAAGATCTTGGAAGGAATTTTCCACGCCTTTGTCTTCTTCACGGGCTGCATTGAAACAAGAGGATGAAGCCTTTGTCTTGGAAGCTTTTGCTGACTATGAGATCTACGGATCGGATCTGCATATGGATTTGCATCTGCATCTGCATCTGCATCTGGATATGGATCTGCGCTGCATAACAAACTTTTGGCAATTTGGGCTATGGATGGAAAAGGCTGCGGCTCGAATAATTCCACTTGCTTTTAATGCACGCATGAGTGAGTTTTTCTCTGCGCATGAGTGAAGTCTTTCTGCTCTGGATTTGATCATCTATCGATTGTGAGAGGTTCGAGCCTAGATCCGTGTCTCAATATCTATAAATTTAGAAGTGATGCATGACTCGTTGTGCTTTCTTTTTCATCTTTCTTCGCCATAGCTTTGTCTATCTTTGTCGAAAATAATTCTTTTTCTTCTTACTTGGCGGATTCTTCAATCTTTAGTGCGAGATCTGGACAATTCTTGATTCGGAGGATATATGCAATGTATTGGACATTGATAAAAACTCTTTTCCTTTGTAAAGCACACTGTAATGAATTCTGCAATTTATTTGAGACAAAAAAAATGGCCATAGGAGCATGAATAGTGAATTTTAATTGTAAAAATCTGCACTTTTCAAACTGCTGCCCAAAAAATGGTGTTTAATTTGCACATAAAAAGAGCATGAATCCTTTCAACAACACACGAGCTCTGTAACACTGTGCGAAACAATTATGCGAGAAAAAGATCAACCTCCTTCAAAGCATGCGCCAAATTTGGAAGCTTTTAGCCTTGTTTCCACCTTGCTGAGCAAAATCCTTCTTGAATGGGGGCGCACTTTTCCTCTTGGCTGCGATTCTTTACTGTGAATTAAATAATTCACCCATATGGCTGCCCATGCTTATATAACCTTCATGATTCTATAATTAATAATTGCCCTAACAATTAAAGGCAATTAATTAATTAAAAATCATGCTCTTCTCTTTTAAAAATAGCATGTTTAAGGACAACCATCAATAAATTAAATTAATCAATTTAATCCTTCACACTTCACTTCACTTAAGCTTCACGGTGTGCTTTGACCATAGCCCTTTGAAAATAGGAATTAATATAATCATTTAATACTTTAAAAAAGTATTAATTCCTTCTCAAAAGGGGCTGCATTAAATAAATTAAATTTATTTAATTTTGGAATTCTATTTCAATTGATTTATTCCCCTTTGCTTTTGTTGACTTTTCCTGAGCTTTGGGTGCCAAAATTGGGTGAATAAATATTAACAAATATTTATTTAATGCATTATTATTCACCCAAGGTGGGTCGCACTTTTTGCATAATAGAATTCTATTTTTAAGAATTTCGACAATGGGATTTTTACCTGCTGAGGCAGCCCGGAAATCCCATGATCCACTTAAGTGATTTGACTTTGTGATGGGATTATTTACCTGCAAGCGAGTGATAAAATCCATGATTTCACTTAAGTCACTTTTCTTTTATTTCACCATGGGAATTTTTACCTGCAGGCGTGAGCAATAAATTCCGCACCTGCTTGACCTCTAACTTTCCCACTGCTGGCTTAAGTGAATTTTATATCACGGGAAAAAGTACCCTCTTGCAAGGCGAGCGATAAAATCCCACACCTGCTTGCTTAATTTTCCCTGCGGCTTAAGTGAATTTTATAACACCAGTACCTGCAGGCTATAAATCCTTTATTTTCCAAAAATGCTGAGCTTAAATCCCATGCCCCTTCCCAGCGGGCACCACCATCATGCGACTTCACTTTTTCCCGGTGATCCGGACCTCGATGGTGACTTCCTCCGGGCATAATGTGCGTATATGTTTTCCATTTGCTCGGGCCAAAAATCGGGCTTACCGTAAAGGAATTGTTCAGAGAAATTTCACGAGAAAGCGAAAGCAGGACACCACAAAAACACGAAAAATTGCCAAAAGTTACAAATAAAGCCCAAAACTTATTAAGTTAAAACCCTTTAGCACATAGGAATAATAACATATTCGATCATAATAGAGTTAAAGCAGTATGAAATAGCCTCATACGGGGCTCAAAATAATTAAATACAAATTTCCATGAGACAAATCCGGCGATGAGAATATAACAATTTTGGGCATCACGGGTATTTGGCGAAAAAAGGCTAATATGGCTCTTTGGGAATATCTTGTGTAATCTGAGAACTTTCGAGGCAATAAAAACACAAAAGCGACCCATTATTTTAAAAGTACGAAATTTTTTTGGATAGGGTAGTCATGATTTCGGGATGAAATCTGGGTGACACCGATTAGCTCCGTCTGTGGACATCTTTTTCTCTGTCGAGAATGAAAAGGAAAAGATGAGATCCCAGCATCTCTGGTTCGTATCTTGTCTTTTGGCGCGGGGTCGAGCAAACAAACAAACACAACACAAAAACAAAAACAAAACAAGGAAAAACAAACAAAGTTTTATTTATATACATACGAGTTTTAACTGCTTTTGATTCTGAAACGACTTGAGATTTTGCCGTTGAAAGGCAATGGTAACTCAATTCCATCCGGTAGGCAAGGAAGAAAGTATCCATTCCTGTAGCTCTTTTGATCACGAAGGGCCCTTTCCAGAGTGGATCAAATTTGTCGTGTATGCCCTTCGGTTCATGTCTCTTGTCCCACCAGAGTACCCAATCTCGATCTTGAACTTCCTTTCTTTGGCCTTCTTGTCAAATACTCTAGGCAAGTCCTTATCAACTTCATCTGGTGGTGGCTCATCCTTTCTTCTCTCCAGTGGTGGGTAAGTCTGCATCAACTTGCTCCGTTCCCAGATTTTTTTTGCATTTCTGAGGAAGAACTATCACCATATTCTTTGTTCTTCTTTAGGTATTGATCATGCTTGTTGAAAGTCTCCACTAAGGAAACTAAACCCTTGGGGATTTTGTTACCTTTTGGTTGGACTATTCCACTATTGTCATCATAACCTGGATCAGCTTTTTCCTTTGTATTTGTTTGTCGTGGTGGTGATTACTCCTTGACATGCGAGACATGCGAGATGTTTGTTCAGGGACTCTGGGGTGGTAGACCATCTCCACTTTATAGTTTCCTTGTTTGAATATGGACGGTGGTCTATCCGGATTCAATAGTGCAGTTGTGACTGCTAAAGAGTCTGCCTTGGAGTTTTGATTTATTGGAATGAAGTCAATAGAGAAGGCTACAAAATGAATGTGGCGGAAAGCACTTTATCTCTGTAATGCTCCAGCTTATCTCTTTTGACTTGACTTTGCCCTCGAACCTGCTTTACTAGAAGTTCAGCATCTCCTTGGGCTTTGAGGAGTTTTACTCCTTTCTTTTTAGCTTGCTCCATTCCTAGAAGCAATGCTTCATACTCCGCCGTATGATTGGTGTTCTCGAACATCAGCTTGTGGGAGTATGGAAATACCTCATGATCTGGAGATATTAGTAGCGCTGACTCTGATCCAAAAGAACAACATGTGCCTTTAAACTCTAGAGTCCAAACTTTTTCTTCTTCTTCTTGTTGGCTCTGGTTCTGGTTGAATTTCTTGCTCTGGAACATCTTTATTCATTTCCAAGAAATAGACCCCACGGTCAGATTCCTGAAAAAGAATCGAGATCTAGGATCCTCAGATTTTGTAACCGTGTACCTGGACTTCTTTTCCGGCTCCAACTTATGGTTAAGCCCTTTGATAGGAATATGTGCACAGGACCAATCCATCTTTACTTCTCCTCCCAGCTCTTTGCAGAAGTTTCTACTCAGCAACATCCCGTAGGAGACAGGAATATCTGCAACTAAGATTGTCATCTTTAATCTTTTGTCAGGAAAAGCTGCCAGAACAGCTTGTGCATCTTTGATTTGTCCGATTAAAGGGACTTGTCTCTCCATGGAGTAGCACCTTTTTATGGTCTTTGTCAGGGTAAGCCCAAGAGCATCTCTGACTTTAGGCATTTGGCATGACATTATCGAAGCTTTGAATCTAGAATGCAATTGCTTAACTTGAAACCATTAAGCAATATGGAGACATAGAAAGGTTCTACTCTTTCAGAAGGTGAGGATTTAACAACTGCAGTGTTGTTTTGTGGAGGAGTATCTTTGGGCTTAGGCAAAAGGCCTTTTGATTCTTGGATTGTCCTGGTGATTGCACATATTTGACTAGCATATTTAACTGCTCAGGAAAAGCTCTCAGGTATTCGGCTTCTGACATTTGAACTTTAATTTTCTTGGCATGATCAATAATGTCAAAAGAAGAAATAGATTCAGATACCTGAGCCGCTTTCTGTGGTTGAGATGAAGAACTTGCATTCTTATCTCTAGGAGCTAAAGAAGAAGGTAAAGGGTTGCCCCTTCTTTGTTCGTTAGCTAATGCCTCAGCTTGGCGAGTTTGTGATCTTGTAAGTACTGCATATGCATGACCATGATCATCTTCATGAAGTTTCTCATCGTCATGTTCAGATTTGTAGTTTAGGAAATTAATGTTGGAGTCGCCAGCAGGAGCTACAAAATCATCATTCTCAAATTGATCAGCATCAGCTTCCTGGTCTTCTTCATTCATCTCCACATTGTTTCTGGGAGCAGCTTCAATTGCTAATCTTTGGGAACCAGCAATGCGGTTCGGTTGTTGTTGAAATTCGAGCAGGGGCAGTGTTGTTGCCTTGAGCCATTTGAGCCATTTGTTTCTTCATCTGCATCATCTCATTTGCTAACTTTTGCAGTAGTGAATCGGAAGTAGTAGCAGAGGATGAACTTTCAGCTCTAGAAGTGTTGCTCTTTATCTTTCTAGCCATGATGAGGTCGTCTTCAATTTCAACCGCCATGTTTTGAGCTGCTAACAAATCAGTAGGACGTGCTCTTTGCAGTTGATAGCTTACTTCAGGAAGCAAAGCATTGATGAAGAACACCTTTTGATTCTCATCATTCAGAGAAGCAGAAGCTGGAATTTTGTATAGTAATCTTTGGAATTTTGCAATAAAATCCCGCATGTGCTCATGTGGTTCCTTCTTCACTGAGTCAGTTGGGTTATCAAAGTCTTTGGAATCTTGGCTGCCTTGAATCTTTTCGAGAACGCATCCCGCATAGTAGCCCTTGATTGGTTATGGTGCGGGAGCTAGCCGGTAGAACCATTCTCGGCCAAGTCATGCGAGTCTCTATGAAGAGTCGCGAGATACATCTTCATGTTCATTTGCAAGCACTCCACGGGATATGAAAAAGCGCAGCCAAGTGGTCATCGGATTTTGCTTGCCATCTCGAAAGAATTTTGGAAAATTCTTTCGTCCCTTTAGGTAGATCATGCATAGGAGGAGTTAGATTCGAGAGGTCAAAGGTTGCACCCCATGGAGCAGTCTTTGCGAGGGCAAGTGGGTTTGGTTGCATGATGAACGGGGCACGTCCTCTCCAAGAGTAGACTTGATGAATAATTCCAGCTGCCGGATTATGCTGAAGATGATCGGATCTGGATGAGCGTGCACTCTTCTTCCTGGTGAAAGACTAGATCTGCGGCTTCTAACTTGAGGAGGATGATTGAAATTGAATTGCTCTTGCAGTCGGAAGAAATGATCAGTCCTTCCTTGCGCCTTCACGGATCGGGTGAATGGACGTTCAGCCAGGTTGAGATTTGTATGGAAAACACTCTGATCTTCAATAGATAAAGCTTTGATCTGCAAAGATAGTTGTTCCCCAGCAGAGTCGCCAAAAACTGTTGGCTAGATTTTCTGCATAGCATCAAACCTAGGCAGTCATGAGATAAATCTCCCTCATTTAACCGGTGAGGCTCCCGTGTCAGATTTGTCAATAAAAATGTGTTATTATCTATCAGGGGTTTTACTTTAACCACTTAGTTCATGAACCATAACTAAGAAGTTCTGCAGCAAGTAAGCAGTTGTTTAAGAAAGGAAAGTTATAGAAGAAAGAAGTAAAGGAAATACAGAGAAGAAATGGGGAAGATGTGCATCCCAATTAGTAGATAGCAGAGCTAATTGCATGCACATAGAAGAAACTTAATAGATATGAACACGAGAATTATAAAACAAAGGCAGCTCTAGATCGGATCTAAAATAACACAAAGTTTATTAAGAGATCTAAGATTAAAAGCAAGAAACAAGTACAAGTGACACAAAGTTCTCAGGAAATCTGCTCCTTTGTATTCCTTTGCTCCAAGTTGCTCTCGGGGTTCGGCACAAAGTCTAGAACACAAGATTGCTTACAAATTCGATTGATCATTAACCGAAGGTTCTTCCTCTACTTATAGAATGTAGAGGCGATTACAAGTTGGAAGCTTTAGTTGAAGTGGCACATGTGGAAGTCGGAAAGAAACAAATGCGATCTTCCTCCTGGAATTCCTCTTTTGCATGACATGTATGATTTGCAAGCTGAAAATAGAACCTTATTTTGCACTGCCACCTATCTCAGTAGTTGACTTCTTGAGTAATGGCTTTTAAACCAATCACTTAAGTTGTATAATTTAATTGATCGCTCAATTACTTTGTCGGAGGAAAGAAGAAGGAAGAGGAAAGCTGACTTTGTCGGAGGAAAGAAGGAAGAGGAAAGCTGACTTTGTCCTTTTTCATGTCTGCATGCAGCTGATTCAAATTGGATGGAAGCATTTGGATCGGAAACAAGCAAATTTGGAATTGCAAAGTAGTTGGAATTGAAGAAGCAATTTGGAATTTTGCCTTCGCATTGTCTTCTCTTTTATCCTTGAAGCTTTTGCAGTTCTTCTATTGTACATGCATCAATGCAAGGTTGGCCGTAGATAACTCATCATCCTTATTTTTAATTGCATATGAGCAATTAAAATTTTGAAAACACTCGGGGTGAATGAAAATTCAATGAAAGCTTATTTGGAAGATGAGAGCACATGCACAAGATCTTGGAAGGAATTTTCCACGCATTTGCTTCTTCTTCACGGGCTGCATTGAAACAAGAGGATGAAGCCTTTGTGCGGAAGCTTTTTGACTATGAGATCTGGATTTGGATGCATATGGATTATGGATCTACATATGGATTTGCATCTGCATCTGCATCTGGATATGGATCTGCACTGCATAACAAACTTTTGGCAATTGGGCTATGGATGGAAAAGGTTGCGGCTCGAATAATTCCACTTTGCTTTTAATCGCATGCATGAGTGAAGTTTCTCTGCACGCATGAGTGAAGTCTTTCTGCTCTGGATTTGTTTCATCGATTGTGAGGTTTCGAGCCTAGATCCGTGTCTCGATATCTGCAGAATTTAGAAGTGATGCATGACTCCGTTGTGCTTTCTTTTTCATCTTTCTTCGCCATAGCTTTGTCTATCTTCGTCTGAATAATTCTTTTTCTTCTTATTTGGCGGATTTCTTCAATCTTAGTGCGAGATCTGGACAATTCTTGATTCGGAGGATATATGCAATGTATTGGACATTGATAAAACTCATTTTCCTTTTGTAAGCACACTGTAATGAATTCTGCAATTTATTGGACAAAAATGGCCACCGGAGCATGAATAGTGAATTTTAATTGTAAAAATCTGCACTTTTCAAGCCTGCTGCCCCAAAAAATGGTGTTTAATTTGCACATAAAGAGAGCATGAATCCTTTTGACAACACACGAGCTCTGTAACACTATGCGAAACAATTATGCAGACAAAGATCAACCTCCTTCAAAGCATGTGCCAAATTTGGAAGCTTTTAGCCTTGTTTCCACCTTGCCTGAGCAAAATCCTTCTTCAAATGGGGGCGCACTTTTCCTCTTGGCTGCAATTCTTTACCTGTGAATTAAATAATTCACCCATATGGCTGCCCATGCTTATATAACCTTCACAATTCTATAATTAATAATTGCCCTAACAATTAAAGGCAATTAATTAATTAAAAATCATGCTCTTCTCTTTTAAAAATAGCATGTTTAAGGACAGCCATCCAATAAATTAAATTAATCCAATTTAATCCTCCACACTTCACTTCACTTAAGCTTCACAGTGTGCTTTGACCATAGCCACTGAAAATAGGAATTAATATAATCATTTAATACTTTAAAAGTATTAATTCCTTCTCAAAAAAGGGGCTGCATTAAATAAATTAAATTTATTTAATTTTGGAATTCTATTTCAATTGATTTATTCCCCTTTGCTTTTGTTGACTTTTCCACAAGCTTGGGTGCAAAATTGGGTGAATAAATATTAACAAATATTTATTTAATGCATTATTATTCACCCAAGGTGGGTCGCACTTTTGCATAATAGAATTCTATTTTTAAGAATTTCGACAATGGGATTTTTACCCTGAGGCAGCCCGGAAATCCATGATCCACTTAAGTGATTTGACTTTGACAATGGGATTATTTACCCAAGGTGAGGCAATAAAATCCCATGATTTCACTTAAGTCACTTTTCTTTTATTTCACCATGGGAATTTTTACCTGAGGCGGCAATAAATTCCGCCTGCTGACGACATCTAACTTTCCCCTTTGCTTAAGTGAATTTTATATCACGGGAAAAAGCTTAAGTGAATTTTATATCATGGGCTTAAGTGAATTTTATATCACTGCACTGAGGCATGATAAAATCCACTTGCTTGCTTCTAATTTTCCCACTGCTGAGCTTAAGTGAATTTTATAACACGGGAAAAAGTACCTGCTGGCGGTATAAAATTCCCACCCTGCTGGCTTCTATTTTCCCATTGTGAGCTTAAATCCTTTGTTTTCCAAAAATCGCCCATCCCATGAGAGGCTTTTACGTGTCTGCGACTTCGCTTTTTCCCAGTGATCGGACCTCGATGGTGACTTCCTCGGGCATAATGTGCGTATATGTTTTCCATTTGCTCAGGCCAAAAATCGGGCTTACCGTGCAAAGGAATTGTTCTAGAGAAATTTCACAGAAAACGAAACGGGACACCACAAAAACACGAAAAATTGCCAAAAGTTACAAATAAAGCCCAAAACTTATTCCAAGTTAAAACCCTTATGGCACATAGGAATAATAACATATTCGCTCATAATAGAGTTAAAACGGAGTGCAAATAGCCTCATACGGGGCTCAAAATAATTAAATACAAATTTCCCATGAGACAAATCCAACTTTGGGCATCTGAGAATATAACAATTTTGGGCATCTGGGTATTTGGCAATAAAAAAAAAACGACCCTAATATGGCTCTTTGGGAATATCTTGGCGGGTAACACCACCCTAGAACTTTCGGGCAATAAACTTTGTGTCCAATTTCTAGATGTGATTGATTCCATGTCTCTCTGCTTTTTTTTGGCCCAAAACAACCCCAACTTCGTCTTCTTCTATCTTTGGGAAACATCGTTTCCATAGACATTAAAATGTAAGCATGTACGAACCCTTGCATTTCTTACATGTTGTGCCCCTTCTTACCTATGTTTATCTGCTCTATGTCTACGCATTTTTTTATAATTTAGCAATGTATTTTAAAATGCCTTGTCATGTATTCCATGTCTTGTATTCAAAAATATTTTTTCTTAGAGAAAAAATAATCCTTTAACATTTGTTTCTAAATAGCATGAAACAAAGAAAGAGGAAAATCAAAAATATAAAAATCCATTATCCATCACCATTGACATCCACACACACAATAGACATTTTGTAAGCTTACACCCGGTTGGGACCTTTTTATAAGTTCTCTATATGGAGCCTCACCCATGGTTATAACAACCTATAAAAGAGCCCATCAATTACTCATATTCATGCAATGAATGTGAAAAACACCATACATTTTTAACACTAACATTCCTAGAAATTGGTAAGACATTAATATAAGTTCATTTTTGTTTTCTCTCATGTTTATCATGTAGACATATTTTTACAAATTCTCAAGCCAAGGCGTGAATTGTAAACCCTTATTTGTGGATTCATTTTTGGTATAGACATTTTCCCTACAACAAAGGCTTTACAATTCTCACTTCCATCATCCCTCTTGAGATTTGAAACTATGCATGACTCTTTTCGGTGTTCTTTCTAAAACACTTCATTATCCCAACATATAGGGACCCATATTAAGCAAAATAACACGTTTTTGATCATCCGGTCCCAACATATTCCATTAAAGAAATATGTTATTGGACACTCTAAAATAGAAAACAATAAACATCGAGAAACATATACAAACCTAAAACATTCCTAGTCATTGTAAATTATAAGAAAATTGGTGAATGCAAAAGATAAGAACCATCGATGTACTACTTAAGACTAAAAATGATAAACTTTAAACTTGAGAAGCTAACAAGTATACCAAAAATATAACTAATTTCCTAATAAGAACATTTCAACAAATTCTTTATATACACTATCTTAATATGATCGATCAAATGCATCATAGATTTGGCCTCAATGTCCCACAAGATCGAGGTGTTAAATCTAAGTTGTTGAATTTCTTACATTGTTATTATATATTGAATATTGTAGAATTTTTTTGTTCGTAAGGGTTTGTGTATGGCTGGTATGTATAAGGTGTGCCCGATATCGAGACTATTAAATCTAAGTTATTGTCATTTAAGTTGTTAAATGCCTTGCATTATTATTATATGTTGAATAATGTAGCATTTTTTGTTATATTTGTGTTATAATTGGCTTATCCCCTATTTAAGTTAGGAAGGACCTGGAACATCTTTAAAGTTCAATCACTAAGGAACACTTGTATGGAAACCAAGAGACGATTGCAATCATATTTAGCTTGAATAAGAAAAGTTATAATTACCTTTGACATGATAATACATGGTATGGATCCTATAATAAGAAAGAAGGAAATTTTGTAACCACTGAAACAATTACAAACCTTTTGTCTTCCCATTTGAACTTGGAAGGAATTTGAACTCTTAAATGTCTAATTGTCCATTAAGAACAATATGACAACCATTGTAGTTTATTTCTTTGTATTAAGATAGTATGGTGTACACTTTCTATTAGAATCTACTATCAAACTAATCTCTTGCCAATGTCCAAATAAGGCCAAAATAATTTGAAATGTTTCATAAGATTATGCTCAAGACACATGGCCATGTAAGACATTAAACAATAAGGAACAATTTTAGCTCCAAGAACCATTCTAATATTTTTTAAGACTTTCAAGTTTCCTATATGCTCTTTAGATAGTTAAATAAAAATCCAAAGAACTATTCATGAAAAATGACCTAAAAATATTACTTTGGATAAAATGAAAGACCCAAAAGGAAAATGTAGGTAGCCATTTCTCCAAATGAAAATTTTACGTCCAAAATACCTTCATGTCAATTGTAATGCATTTGGATTCCAAGTTTTAGCTATACATACAATTGAAAGTGGCAACACCTAGGTAGGTCATAACTATTGGCCATGAGGAGGATGTGTTGTCATTCTTTGTCCATCAACAATGTTGTGAGAGAAATCATGGGGTCTTTTGTACCATGCATGAAGAGAAACATATTGAACCCCTTAAGGCTTTTCTATCTTTGTAGAATTTAATGTAGCATCAATTTGTACTAAATTCAAGCATAGTTCCTTTTGAGAAATAAATTATTGATCACTACTTGTGAATTAAAATTCAAAAAAACAATAAATGTAAATGGCATCAAGAAAAAGCTTATAAAGGATCTATTAATCATTAGTCCATTAGCAATATCAACTATTGATTAGATTAAATTATACAAAAAAGAAGACAGAGAAAACACTTAGCGGTGGGGTGGAATGATTTAAAATGCTATAGAAACACCAAAGGAATGGATTCAAGTGAAGTCCTTATGAAAAATAGATTTCAACCTAATTTCAACATTACCTTAATTTCATCTTCTTCCATTGTTACATCAAAATTATACCCATGGATATCTTATAATGCAACTTCAATACGAATTCATGCCTAATTTAGCATGTTACCATATGAACGTATGTTCAATAAGATAATATAATACAAAGTGTATGCCAATCAATCTTCTCTAACCTAGTAAAGTTTAAACTTCACTAGTGATGTACGAGCATCAAGCGCCATTTAGTTGTTCAGAGTCGATCTATAAGTTGGAGTGTTAATTTTGTGTATGGGATCTATTTAGACATCTAGGACAGTCATGGTAAAGTGAGATTTCAAATTATGTCATAAGTGTAATTTATTAAGTAAGCCATAATAAAGCAAATGGGTCAAATTTAAGCACTAAGCATAGTTGTGGAATGAATTTGAGTTGTTGGAAGTCCAGTGTGTTCGATTGAGGTTGTTTTCTTGTTACTCCAATATTATAATTATGTTCCATGAGTCATGGAGTTTTTCAAGTTTGGTTCTAAGACAAAATTGGCTTTAGGTAGTTTAGCTTTCGATTATAGTGGGACCTCATAGGAAGCTATGCATGTAATTTTGGTATAGTGCAGCCGGATGAGGATAATAAGTGCATGCAATAGTTTTGATTGGAGAAGGAATGGAAATCCACCTTTGTTGTGGGAATTTGTTAATATTTTATGCATTAATTTGTAAAAGATATTATTCATGCATGTTTGAAGGATATGGATCGGGAGGAAGTTGAAATGGATTTCTCTGTCTACGCCATTTAATGAAATGTATTTCTCTGTCATCTGCTCTTGACTAGCCATAGACTATAGTGAAGGTTATAGAATAAAAAAGAGGACACAAATCAACGAGGCACAAATAATTACACCTATAACACCATTAAAAAATTTCGGATCTCAATCTCTTTAAAGGAAACTATGGACTTCAATCATTGAAAGTTTGAATCCCTTCCCGACTACATAACTAATATTCTAAAGGTCTCCATGGATAAAATATTCCTTAGATTTATAGGTAGATGGAATGAAATAAAATATTCACACATATAGGGGGAAAAAATTGAATGTAGGCTAATGCTAAATTATATAGAACAACCCTTCTTGCTAGTGGTGTTGAGTGTGAGTGAAACTATTAGATCATTACTACAAGCAAGCTAATATGTTCTCACAATAATTAGGTATAAAGGTCATATGTCACTATTAAAGCATTTATGTGTAGCTAAGTTATCAATTTGAGTATTCAATATTTTCTTCTTACTATCGGATAAGAAGTTCTGATTTGGGAGTATATAAATTTTCCTATTGATGTACTCCAAACATGAATTGCTAGTGTGTTTAAAGCAATATAACAATAAAACACAATCCTTTTCCTCAATTGAGGAAGAAGTCTAAAGTGTCAAACATTCATGCTCACAAGATGACTTAAATTTGAAAATAATTCCTCACCATATCCTCCGGAGAAGTTGTAACTTATGTATAGGAAAATATTCACAATTTTCAAGAGGAGCGCCTTACCTAAATTTAAAACAATAGTGTTATATGAAAGAAAAACAAGTATTGTGTTTAATACGACATTGATACACATTTCATATACATATAACTATGAAGATAGGTCTAAGAACAAGAGTGCAAGAGACTATAAAAATTATCAAGATTCTTGTGTGTTGGAAGCATAATGACTAAGAGGGGGTGAATCAGTCACTTTAAAACTTTAATTCAATTAACCATGAACAATTATAAATCGTTAAGCATTAAGATGATTAGACCATGCTCATGAGAAAATGACACATGACAAAAAGATATATGTGGGAAAACCTCAAGGGGAAGAAAACCCATTGAACCTCTGCATATATTACTCAACACAAAGGACACCTATGTATATTACACAACACGAGATTTATTTAGTGAAACACCCACTTCAAAAGCAAGACCAACCCCTACAACTTTAGTGAGTAAATAACCCCACAAGAAGCACCAACCCCTATTTAGCAGAGCACCCACTCTACTAGGAGGCTACCCACTTAGCCACCTAAATATGAAGATCACTTGATAAATTTATTTCTCAACCAACTGATTGTGATCACTCTTTCAGCCCTCTTCACTCAAAACTCTCTCAAAGCTCTATCCTTCTTCACTCATGAATGCACCAAAGTGTGTTAATTAGGTCATATGACCTCTTATTTTTGCTTCTCTGCTCTTCTAAAATTATCATGCCTCTTCTCTACTTTTCTCTAGATTCCTATGACCTCTTCACCCACTTCCTCTTTCTCACTCAAAACTTCATTCTCTCAACTTACTCAAACAAGCAAATACAACTCACTTTTATACATGACTCATTCCACAAACCACTCTAGGTAATAAAAGAAGATATGACCATGCAATTTCTATGATCTAAAACACATTAAGACTCATTAAAAACATTAACAAGTTACATGAGAAGACCATATAGTTCGGCATAAGCCTTATAATACAAACTTGCTCAACTAGGCCTAAAAATTAGGTCTTCACTCCAAGAGTCACACTTTGAATTTTAAGGGAACTAATTAGCTCCATCCATACTCCAAAAGCTCTAAAAATTCTGCAACCTCTTCTCACAACCATCTATATGCATGAAACACTCTTTTCTATCCATTTTCAGTATACACCACTCCATTTGGCAAGCACCAATTATCGGTCTATGTACCTAATATGTCACTCTTTAAAACCAAACAAGTTATCATATAAAACCATGTTGTTAAGACTTATTGGGAACTTTTACTAAAGCAAAATGATCCCATATCACTCTCAGATCCATGAAACACTATCAAACAGGTCATAAGGCCCTAAAGCCCTTCCTTCTCTAAAGCTGCTCAAATCTGCATATAGGACTCAAGAACCAATCTTGAGCTTATCAAGCTCTAACACCTCAAACTCCACTTCCAAACTTAATCACTATATGGAAAACTTCACGAGGGACATGAAAAACATCTTCAAGTACTCATATGCATATTTCACACTTGCATACATGTTCCATAAACCTTCTCTTGACAAACCTAATATGATAATTTAGGCCATTTAGGATTAAGTCGAAATACACCACTTTTGATCAAACCATGAGCTCAAACGCATCATGGCATACATCTAAAATCTATCCATGCTCATATTTCACTGCTACACCATGCATTTATATCAAAACCCTTTGGACTTCCATGACTGGTTTTTGCCTCTTTAGGCCATTAGCGGTAGCCACATTTAGGATAAAGGTTTCATCAATTTATTTCACATAACCTATCAAAATATCTTCATATACATTTAGGACACATCCCAACCTTGAGGAATCAATTGGTGTCATTCTAGGAACCCTGCAACACATACATGTACATGCGAATCTTCACAAAACATAGGTTTTTTTTGTAGTTTACCATCACACTTGGAGAATGCCACCACCACTAAAATGATCTTTGAAGAATTATCTACATGCCTAAAAAATCATACTAGGCTTCCCATGCCATTTGGGGACCAAACCCTTCATATTTTTCCATCGCTATGAAACTAGGGTTTTGAGGGTATAAGCACACTTGGATTCTTACCAACGGTTCATAAAATTATGAAAACCAAATGAACCCATTCCATTTGGAAAAAACTATTGGATAAATGCCCTAACATCCACCAAAAATTGGGTCCCCATGCACAGTACACATGTGTGGGTGAGTACTTGAAGTTGACAATCGAGTTGGGAATGATAGTTTTGAGAGTTCGGTAGAGATCAAAATAGGATTACATGCTTCCTCCTTTGACTTCTGACCTAAAAATTTCCACATATATTTGGGATGACCTCCTCCATGATTTCCAATTCTCATTCATGTTTTCTTACCTCTGAAAAATTACCATGCTATATCTGGTTTGCCCATTCCTTCTTGCACTTTCCTCCAAGAAGCTTGAATATGCAATATGCACTTGAACCATGGCCTTGTACACCTTCCACACATGATATACAATGTCAAAACACTCCTCACATTATCATACTAGTCTACTTTTCTGCATACCTCATGTTACCATACCATATTCTTGTACTAAGTTTAGGACTAGGCCTAGATTGAATTGCTTCAACACATGCTTCATGGAACCTAACCTGTTCTCCATCTTACAAACACTCATACACCTCTAACACATCTCTCTTAACATGTTAGACACCATAATGAATTTGACCACCACTGGAGCTCACTCACTAGACCACACAAGTTGAACCATGCATTAAACCACGCATATGCATCAAGACACCATGCCATTACACCAATACAACACTTCATGACACCAAAACAAGACACTACCAATAAACCTTCATGATTATTGATGATTGGCGCTTCATGCTGACTTGTATGCCACTTGGAAACCCTTTTCCATCAATGACATCACCAATGACACTAAGTCCAAAAATATCCTCCTTTGTCATTGATGGCAACCATCTTCAGAAACATTTATGACAACCATTCATGCAAGCACCTTCATACCTCAACCTTCTAGTTTATGAGTACACTCCCCCCCTTCAAAATATATGAAAAAGGATCTTATACCAACTTGACATGCAAACAACATCAAAAATACATAAATTCATACTTACAAGCTCCCCTTGGTTTGTACTCACTCTCTTAACACCATTTGTTGTAGATGATCCTTTGACTTGATCTTCAACCTTGCTCATTGGTCCCTACGAATATATACATACAATTTTTTTCTTAATTCTTTGTGTAGACAACATTTGGACCTTTACCTCTAACTTGCATGCTTCTTATGACTACACCTTGGATCCACTTTAACATACATGACTGAAATCATATCCTCATGAGATTATGTTTACCTTCTCGACTCTAAAAAGTGCTACATATCTTGGATCTGGTCTTCAAACATCCACAATACTCCCCCAAAGAAAATACACACCACTTTGGTCTCATGTTTATTGTAGGCATCTTCATTTTTGACTCACATTTTTGGTTGGAAACATCAACCAAATAAAATAAGGTCTTGTTGACCTTCTTCGTTTCCATTATGGTTCTTTGGAGCAATACAACTCCCCCTTGGAAAATGCATAATTCCGACTCATCCTTGATTAACCAACTAATTGAAATCAATGGCTTGATAAGTGACATATTATGGCTCATACCTTACTCAAGTAGATATCCTCTTGGATATGTGTCTTCTTGTGAGTGCCCATTAGTTTAGGACACCTTCATGACTCAACTTTCCCCCTCGGGATGATGTACACATTCACAGATTGCTTGGAACCACTAAAACACATAGAATACACAATTTTGACTTCATTCATGATCATCTTGCCTTTCTTATGGCCAATATCACTGACACACCTCTTGTTTCTTCACAAAATTATCGAGGCCTTAACACTATCCTTAAAACAATGAGCTTTCAACCTCATTCAAATTAGCCATTGCCATAACCTCATAGAAAAATACACAACAATCTCAGAAACCTTTTCACAAATTAGAATTTTATCAATAAAAACCTTATACATATCGATATACCTCTCACCCTAGATCACTTATGCAGTCATAAAGAGAAAGAACACAATATCTACATGGAGCAAGGTGGCTTGAATTTTCAAGAACACAGAGCTAATACTCAGATTTCAAAATTATGTACCAATCAAGATAGAATCAACTTTCCATTCTTTTGAGCTCAAAACCAGACCTCTATGATACATGGATATGTCAAGGGTTCATCATGATTCTACTGACAAGTAAATGTCTCCATGAATCCTAGTGGAGGTACTCTATACAATTGGATATATTCAACAATACCAAACACCCTTGTCCTCATGGAACATGTCACCATACTTAGGAATCCAATTCCTTGAGTTTTGTGTCCTCATCTCTCCGTCATCCACCTATTAGTATTCCTATGTTGATAGAAGGATTTCTTGAGGTTCTTCAATAAAAAACAAGATTCTTTGACCAATAGGCCCATCATGACTAAAGCAAGCTACTTTAGGTTCTTCCTTTTATTTTTGTTCTATTTTGTTATTCACAATACTTAACACCAAAGCATGTTCCTCCTTATCTTCTTTGTCATCTTCATAATTATTCTTAGAATAAATAGATGGAGATAGAGGGGATGAAGAGCTTACATAAAGGATAAATTTCCATATGTCAAATCCCAAGGGTTTTAAGCATGCTCTCATTTTGACTAGAGGTGTTACTTCATCTTGAACTATACTACCTACCATACACGCGCTTTAATGATATCCTCTAAGCTATTGTACTTGCTTCAAAAGGAAATTTATTTGATACCAATTTTTGGAAGCACAATGATTGAGGGGGGAAAATCATTTGTTTAAAAATTTCTCTTAATTAACCATGCACAATTATAAACCTTTAAGCATTAAGATGATTAGCCTATGTAAATTCAAACATACATATGAGAAAAAGACACAATGACACAAGATATATGTGGAAACCCTTAAGGGGAAGAAAACCCACTAAACCTTTGCATATATTACTCAACACAAAGGAATAAAATGTATATTACATAACACAAGAGATTTCGTAGTGAAGCACCCACTTCATAAGGAACACCAACCCCTACAACTTTAGTGAGGCACCAACCCCTATTTAGTAAAAACCAATCTACAAGGAGGATACAACCACTAATATGAACAAGAACATACTTAGCCACCTGAATATGAAGATCACTTGATGACCTTGTTGCTCAACCATCTGATTGTGATCACTCTTTTAACCCTCTTCACTCAAAAATCTATCAAACAGTTCTCTCTCCTTCTTCGCTCATGAATGTACCAAAGTATGTTGATTAGGTCATATGAAATTTTTCTTCCGCTCCTCTTCTCTTCTCAACTTCTCATGCCTCTTCTCTAGTCTTTCCTTAGCCTTCTGACCTATTCACCCACTTCCTCTTTCTCACTCAAAATTACATTCTCTCAACTTACTCAAATGAGCAAATACAACTCACTTTTATACATGAATCATGCCACAAACCACTCTAGGTTAGAAAATAACATATGACCATGTAAGGTTGGTAATATGAAACATATTAAGACTCATTAAAAACATTAACAAGTTACATAAGAAGACCATATAGGTCAGCATAAGCCTTACAATACAAACTTGCTCAACTAGGCCTAAAAATTATTTCTTCACTCCAACAAATCACAATTTGAATTTCAAGGTCACTAAGTAGATTCATCAAGACTCCAAAATCTCTGAACACTTTAGAAACATCTTCTCATAACTATCTACATGCATGAAATACTTTGCTCTATCCATATTTAGCATACACCACTCCATTTGGCAAGCACCACATATTAGGTATATGAACCTAATATGTCACTCTTTAAAAGAGAACAAGTTCTCATATAAAACCATGTTTTCAAGACTTCTTGGGCACTTGTAATGAATAAAAATGATCCCATATCACTCTCCAGATCCATGAGACACTATCAAATAGGTCATAAGGCCCCAAATCCCTTATATGAAACTACTCAAATATGCATATAAGACTCAAGAACCAATCTTGAGCTTATCAAGCTCCAACACCTCAAAATCCACTTCCACAGTCAATCACTACATGGAGCACTTCACCAAGTACCTAAAACCATCTTCAAGTACTCATATACATATGTCACACTCAAAATTTCACACTTGCATACCTGTTCCGCAAACCTTCTTGACAAGCCTAATAGGGAAATTTAGGTCATAGGGCTTAAGTCAAAATACACCACTTATAATAAAACCATGAGCTCAAAAACATAATGCTATACCTCTACAATCTATCCATGCTCATATTTCACGGATGCACTATGCATTTATATAAAAAAAACTTTAAGACCTCCTTGACTAGTTTTTGCCTCTTTATGCCATTAGCAGTAACCAAATTTATGAGAGATGTTTCATAAATTTCTTGCACATAACCTATCCAAATATCTTCATATATATTTGTCACACATCCCAAGCTTGAGGAATCAATAGGTTTCATTTCATGAACCTGCAACATATACTTGTACATTTAAATCTTCACAAAACAAAGGTTTTTTTGTAGCTTACCATCACACCTAGAGCATGCCACCACCACCAAAATGAGATATGAAGAATTATATACATGCTTGAACCATCATACTATCCTTCCCATGACATTTTGGGACCAAATTATTCATATTTTGTCCATCACTCGAAACTAGGGTTTTACAAGGGTTTAAACCCACTTGGCTTCTTAACAATGGTTCATAAATTTTTGATGACTAAATGAAGCCATTCCACTTGGAATTTTTTTTTAGATCCATTCCCTAAAATCCACAAAAATTATAGGTCCCCATGCATAGTACACATGTGTGGGTGAGTACTTGAAGTTGACCATCGAAGCTGGGAATGACAGTTTTGAGAGCTCGGTAAAGCTAAAAATAGGTTTTCATGCTTCCTCCTTTGAATTTTGACCTAAAAATTTTCACACACCTCTGGGATGACCTCCTACATGATTTCCAATGCTCATTCATGCTTTATTACCTCATAAACTCACCATTATATCTGGTTTTTCCATGCCTTTTGCCTTGTCTTATTAATTTTATCTCCAAGAACCTTGAATATGGAATATGCACATGAACCATGGCCTTTTACACCTTCCAAACATACTATGCATTGTCAAATCACTCCTCACATGCTCATAATATTCTACTTTACTTCATACCTCATGCTACCATACCATCTTCTTGTACTAGGTCTAGATCTACTAGGCCTAGATTGGCTTGCTTCAACACATGCTTCATGGAACTCCGACTTGTTCTCCAACTTACAGGACCCCATACACCTCTCGATACATCTCTCTCAATATGTTAGACACCATAGAAACTTTGACCATCATAGGAGCTCACTCACTAGACCACACAAGCTAAACCATGTAGTAAACCATGCATATGCATCAAGACACCATGCGATTAGACTAATGCAACACTTCATGACACAAAAAAACATGACACTACTAATCAACCTTCATGCTTCTTGATGATTGACACATCATGCCAACTCATATGCCACATGGACACTCATTTCCTTTAATACAACTTGACATTAATGACAACACCAATGACACTATGTCCAACATTATGGCCAAACGAAATGTGATATGTTTATGCACATAATTTCATTTATAGTTTTCCATGGGAAAGGAATAAGCATATCGTGAATATTCATTTGTTGTTCTTGTTAGTGCAAAATCACAACACCCCCAAATGATTCGTCAGATATGATTTTCTAAGGTAGATTCATTTGGTATGATTCACATAACATTGAGTTGTTCATAAAGTGTGGGACTTTGCAAAGGGAAAAAACTCTCAGATTGAAGGCTGGTTCATATTCCTATGTTTAGGTGCATGTGTGAAAACTTGCAGAGGGCCTATTACCAAACCTAATCTAAGTTTTACCAAGGAGGCAACAATAAAAGGGATGCAAGAAATCAAACTAAGCTGTAAGGTGATGCACCAAAGGAATTATGAACATTAGTTTTGCTGATAGACACATACCAACAAAATACATACGATAATCAAGCACAGATAATCTGGATTTATAATGAAAGATCAGATGAGAGAAAATGAGACATGAAAGGATCTAAAGTTGATCACGATCGTATCTTATTGCTCTGATTGATACAATGCATTATAAGCGGCCTAGAAAGGCAAGAAAAGTATTACAACTTTGAGGGAGGTTTGAAACTCCATGAGTTCCTTTACCAAAAGGAAAAGGGATCCTACAAAATAGAAGAATGTCCAACCCTTTACAATGAGTCCCAACCCTGCATTTATAGATTCAATTAGAGAGAAGAAAGAAAGAGAGAATCGGGAAAAGCAAGTCGAAGCTCAACCACTGCTATTAATGCCTCCTACAAAATCTACCCCCAAATCTGCCTTGACTACATCAACCATTGGTTTGGCACCTCGACAGAGGAGGAAATAGCGGAGTAGATTGAATTCGATTTGGCTTTTGGGGCAAAAATAAATCCTACATTAATGGCCCTGAAGATGTTTCTCCATTTTTCTCCAACCTAACCTCCCCAAACTTAAAGTTTTAGATATTCATAGCATGGACGAGGCTGAGATCTTTCCAGTGGTGTCAGGTTTGTAATATTTTGAGCCTTGAGTCGAAAGATATGCCCCTTCAAAGTTTGTATCGGGTCCGTACAAGAGGGCAGGAAAACCAGTTTGAAAAATGGACCCCCTTTTGAGGCTGGGACACATGGTTGGCTAGCACATGTCTGAGGGTGGCCTCTGTATTTTCTCTTGGAATGGTGTGGGGTTGACACGTGGCTTCCTCCACCGGCCTGCTCAATTTCTTTGTTTCTCTACTAAGTCCTTTGCTCGGCAGGGGTCATATTTCTTGACTAGGGACACGTGGTGGTCTGGCGCTTGTTTGAGAACCCTCTCTCTATTCGACCCTTGAGTTAGCACCGTTTGGACACTTGGCACTCCTGTCTGTCGCCTGCCACTATGCATTGATTATTCAACCCAACCCTGTCCCCTTTGAAGAGATTGGACGCGTGGAGGCTCTGCGCTTCACTGAAACTCCCAATCAAGATTTTCCCTTGAAGGAGTGTCGAGTTGACACTTGGAAGCCTTCGTAGGTCTTTGGACTTTTCAACGATCTCTTTCTTTCCTTTTCGGGCCTTGGGCTACATGGTAAATTGGTGCTTGTTCAAGCCTCCACTTTTGGATCTATATTTGGAAATGCGCCGCTTGGACACATGGTAGTCCCCGCCAGTACTCCTATACTTAGCCTTTTTTGAGGCCCGCCATGTCTGCCTTTTGACCTCTGTTGACCATTTGCTACGTGGAGGGTTGGCGCAAGTTTGAGTCTTCTCCTTGGGCTCCCATCTTGGATTTGCGCCGAGCCGACACCTGGCACCTTCCTGCCTAGCCGAAGAATTTTCAACGGCCATGTAACTTTTGGGGCTCTAGACGCGTGGAAGCCTAGCGCTCATTTGAACTTCCTTTCTTGGATTCAACTTTGGAGAAGTGTCGTTCCGACACATGGCTCTCTCCATTGCCTCCTCCATACTTAGCCAATTTTTGGACTCGTTCTGAATTGTTTTGAGCCCGAAGACCTTGGATCTTCATCGTTTCTTCCCTTTCTTGTTCCTGGCTTCTTTGTGATGTTTCTCCTTGACCTATGACCATGCTATTCTATTTCCGAGCCCACCTGTAACCCATTAAATAGATTTAAGGCCTAGATTCATTCCACAGAGCTATTTTCTGAATCTCTCCTACACAGGATTTTTTGATCTTCGTAGGCCCTTCCACTTCCATTATAGAATCCTTATACAACTGCATTCACAGGATTTGAATGTGATGTCTCATGTTCTTTCGGTGAGGGGTCATTTCGATTAGATATTTTTCCTGGGGGCAAAATATGGATATCAATTTGGTGACTCACAGGGGTATCTTCCTGTTAGATGAAAAGACTAATTACCTTGTCATATCCATTAGGCATGGAGTCGAGAATGATGGTCTGATACTGATCCTACCTCTTATTCATGAGTCTGATTGTTTGCACTCTTAATTTTCATAAGAGATTTCAAACGATTGTTTTTTAGGGTAGAAAATTGCTTTGACCAGATCTTCATTTGCCTCGAATGGACTATGCAAAGACAGCAAAATAACACCTCAACTATATACAAAATTTGAAATCATACATGCTCCAAGTAGAACATGTAGAGTGTGTAAGGCACTTAGGAGAAAAGTAGCCTAAACTACAACAAGACAATGTGCGTAAAACACTTAGAGGAATAAGAAACTAAACTAATATATACAAGGTGGGAAGTTTCCTTCTAGTAGTAGTGTTTAAGATAGATTCCATTTACTGGAATCTGCAACTCTTCACTATCAAATATAGAAAATTGGAAAGCATTGCTACTTTTACATTTTGTGACCATGTAAGGGCCACTCCAGATGGCATCAAACTTGGAATGCCTTCTGGTTTTGCCCGATCTGCATCCCATTTCAAAACTAGGTCCCCTTCCTAGAAGGTCCTTGTTCTTTCCTTCTTGTCAAAGCATATCTTGATTGAGGCTTGATCCTTCTCTATTGCTTGAAGTGCACGCTCTCTAGTTTCTTCTAACTCCATCAAATCTACATATCGGCCTCCATTAGTTCAAACTCGGACATCTCCAGTGCTTCATGAGTTCTAATCTTTGGTAGCTCAAGGGATATAGGCAACTTTGCCTCTTTCCCATAGACAAGTTTGAATGGAGAGCTTCTGTAGACCTCTTGGGTGTTTCATATCAGCCCATAAGGCTAATTTGAGTTTCGTGTGCCAGGTTCTCTAATTTTCATCTAGGGTTCTTATGACAATCCTCAGTAGATTCTTGTTCATGGACTCAACTTGACTATTACCTCAAGGGTAATAATTTGATGAAGTTCTCAAGTAAATCCCATTCCTCATGGCCCATCCTGTGATTTTGGAACCTATGAATGCCAATGCATTGTCTGATATAATGGTGGTTGGCACTCCAAATCTTGTCACTATCCCTTCATAGAAATATAGTATGCTAGACCCATGAGCTTCTTTGAGTGTCACTGCCTCGGTCCACTTGGTGAAATAGTCTGTTGCTATCAGAATCCATTTGTGGCCTTGGCTCAAATTTGGATTGATGACTCGAATGAAGTCCAATACTCATTGCATGAATGGTTGGTCTACTAAAATTAGGTGCAATGGAAGTGCTGCTTAGCCTTTCTTTACCTATGAAGAACACACACAGTTCTTGCACTTTTTGATCCATGTATAGCAATCAATAAACATCCCAAGCCAATAATAACCCACCTTCATGATTTTGTGTGTTGTCACCCGTGGAGCAAAATGGCCCCCAACTGCTTCATCATGGAACTCTTGTAACACTCTTTCAATCTGATCTATCCTAATGCATCTTAACAGAATGCCATTGATGTCCCTCTTGAACAAGATGTCATCGATAAGCACATATGGGATGCCCTGTAGTTTGAAATGCCTCCTTTTTGTTTTAATCATTTCTTGAGGACACAGGCCCATTTGTAGGAAGTGCATAATACTATGAGTCCAACAAGGAGTGGGTACATCATCATTCTCTTCCTCTTGACTATTATGTAGGACAAAAATAGCTTTCTGCTTACCGCTTGCTTCATCTTGTTGACTTGAGGCCAATTGTTCACACAATCCCTTCCTGCATACTATATTAGTAACCTTGATCTCAATGTCATACTCCATGACACGAGTGATCCATCCTGCACATTTTCATTCAAATCCTTGTTGAGAAGGAAGTATTTAACTCCTGTATGGGAGACTAATAGTTGGATTTTATTGTTTGAAACCAGATGCTTAAACTTATTTAAACCTATGATCACTTCCAAGACTTGCTTTTTGATGGAGTATCTCACCTCATAATCTTCTAGAACCTGGCTGAAGAAAGCAATTAGCTGCTTATGTGTCCTCTTTGTTGTTCGTTATACTAGGATTATAGAAATTGTGTCACCGCCTCTAAAGGCATATAACGTGAATTCCTTAGAAAAATTTGGATTCACGAGAGTTGGGGCTTGTGATATGGCTTCTTTGATGGCCTCAAAACTTGGTTTTCCTTCAGCTGTGCACCTAAACACCAAACTCTTCTTCAACATCAATGTTATTGGCTTGACAAGGGCGGTGAAGTTTGGTATAAACATGTAGAAAAAATTGATTTTCCTAAGAATATTTGAAGAGCCTTCTTATGGATTGGCAATGGCAATGCTCTTATTACTTCAACTCTCTCTGGGTCAATTTACAAACATTCCCTTGACATAATGTGGCCTAGAAGCCTGCCCTCAAGGGCTAGGAATATGCATTTTTTAGGGTTCAATGATACCCCAAATCTCCTACACCTTTGAAACATCTGCCTTAGGTGAAAAAGGTGGTTTGTTGCATTTATTGAGAACACAGTAATGTCATCTAGGTAGATCAAGTACTATTTTGTTGATCAACCCTTTGAATGCCATATCCATTTCCCTTTGGAAAGTGGCTCAGCATTAGACAATCCAAATGGCATTTTTCTGTAGGCATAGGTGCCCCATTTGGTGGTGAAATCCATTTTGAACTGATCATATTCTTTCACCATGATTTGGTTGTACCCTGAGTAGCCATCTAGGAGAGAGAATCTCTCTGATCCAGACACCACCTGCAAGATTTGCTCCATTGAGGGGAGTGGGTAGTGGTCTTTGAGGGAAGCTCTGTTCAAGTCACGAAATTCAACACACAACCTAATCTCTCCATTCTTCTTCCTAACTGGGACCAAGTTTGCGACCCAGCTTGAGTGTTTGATTGGAAATATGATACTTGCCTCTATCAGCTTGTTCAGCTCTTTCTTCATCAGAGGCTTAATATGTGGATTGAATGCTCTTTTCTTTTGCCTGATGGGCTTAGCAAGCTGGATCTAGTTCGATTGTGTGTTGGGCTTAATTCAGATTGAACCTCTTAGGTATTTATAGCTCCAAGAAAATACATCTAGAAACTCTTGGAAAAGTTGCATGAATTCATACCTTTCTTTCTCGATGGCCACTTTTCCAATTTGAAGAATTTTGCCTTCTCCAACTAGAATTGACTCGGAATCTTCTCCTTTGATATGTATATTAGCCTTCTCTTTTCGAAACTGATCATTGGGATTGAAGATAGACTCCAATGTCACTAATCCTTTGGGAAGCTTGTTTGTATGCAGCTGCACTACTTGATCTCCATATTGCTTTGCTCTAATCTGCTTTGATTTCTAGCTGAGAATTCAACTTCCTCTTGTAAAAAATTGATGATCTACCGATCATTCTCGAACACCTGCCAACATGTGTTGTTATATGGCACTTCTGGCCTCACAACTACATGGATATGTGGCTGTCCTTTTTCCCTTTTGATGATGTCAACTACATCAAATGTTGCTCCAACTGCTGCAAGCCTATCGATGACTTCGTTCTCCTTTTTGGGTATGGACACAATGTTGAAGGCTTCAAAATTCTCAATGAGAACCCATACCCTATTCTTGTAGTTTATAGTAGGTCATTCTTGATAGAATTTTATCCTTGGACTTGATTGACAATCAGTTCACTTGTCACCAAACACCTGCGGCAGTTCTTGATTCCTCGTCTCTATCCCAATGCAACCATGAACCAAAGCCTCAAATTCTGCAGTGTTATTTGAGCAGAAAACTGGAAAAAGAAAGTGAGTGTACTTCATACCTTCGGACAACACAATCATAGCCCCTCCTCCGGCTCCTTGTTTGCTCCTCGAACCATCAAAGAACAATTGCCATACTTCATTGTCATCTTTGTGCTCTGGCTTAATGATGTTAGGAAGAGGATGATTCTCCTCATGCAGGTAGTAGACTCCTAGCTCAGATTCTTCCATCTCCTTATAGGGGTCAAAAGCATGCCTTTTGACCGCCCATTCGTCGAGAGTTAGGTCAGGATACACCCTACCTTGGTATCTACCTCAGAAGTGTTTAGGAGGTCCTCCTGATCAAAAGTCAAACAATTTGCATTGATTGTGCTTGGAACATAAGACTCGATGTGATAATCCGCTATGGGCTCAGATTTGATTGTGGCCTTTGCTCCATACCTTGTTCTAAAGAGCATATGCGACCAGTTAGCAGACAAATATTCTCCAATTTTGGCAGTGAAGTCCTTGGACAAACACAATACAAAATGTGGTGGTAAGTCTATGACTGATACATTCTACAATACAGTCACATTAGTGCAGGCATGCGAGTGAGGCTTAGATCCTTGATGACTCCAACAGTGGTCACTTGCTTGTCCCATCCAATTGTACTACTCCTCTAGAGATGACTTCATACTGGAGACCCAGTTGATCAACTATTTGTTTGGGCATTACAGAACTACTTGCCCCGAATCAATCATGTAATTATGCACCAATTTTTCTCCAATGATTAATGAAACATAAAATGGAGGAGGCTTTAGATTCTTACCTCGTTGTTCTCCATGGTTTCTCTCAGGTTGAGCCATATTGGTAAGCACTTTCTCTTGCTGGCTAGGGGGTGATTTGAGCTTGACCAATTTTGCATGATGATCTGCTAATAGATCCCTCTGCCCTAGAATGGCCAGTGACTCCCATAGTGAAATGTTCACACTTGTCCTCTTCATTTTCTCAATGATATTAAATGAATTGTCCTTCTGCTGCCCCTTCCTTGGCACATTTTTCTCTTGTACATGGGCTGTTACAACTGGTGCCTGAGTAGATTTGGAAGGTGGCTTGGATTGGCTTTGCATATTGGGAGTTGTATTTTGAATGCCAATACTTTGTGGAGCAATGGAGGATTGAGGGTCACTTGAGTTTGGTGAATGTCCTTCTCCAATATTTCTCTTCTTGGACCATGTATTGGCAGCTATACTTTGAGAAGGAGTCTGATTCATTCCACAGAAGTCTTCAGCCTGCCAATTGACAAGCATAGTTTCACTTGGGGTCCCTCTTGCTGAGCTCCTTGCTGCTGATTTTATTTGTGGTTGGGTTCTTTTGACACACCAACGCTTTGCACCATCGACACTGATTTAATGCACCATTGAAACACATTGATTGATTATGTGGTTGATTGCATGGGAAACACCAATCATATTCTTGTGGCATGTTATTCTATGTTGGAACCAATGCTCTTGATGTTGAAGTTGTGTTTGGATCATATGACCTGAAAGGTCTAGCAGCTTGAGGTTGCCCTTGGTGTATAATCTAATTTACACTGGGATGGTGGTCTATTTTGCTAATACTGGGGGGTCTAGCACGAGGATCATATGGCCTAGAACTCTAAGCCTGCTATCTTTTGATGGTTACTAGCTCATTTCCTAGGTTTTGTAGTTGTTTCATAACTTCCTGGATCTCCTTTGAGGTGTTAGATGATGAAGTGGAGGCTTCAGCTAAACTTTGATTCTGGGGGTATAGGAGCTAATGTGGGTGTTTGGCTAGTACCTGGGTTTCCTAACTCGGGGTATAGAGGCATGGATGGCCTAGGAGCAAGTTTTCCGGCTGAATCAAACGATTCTTAGCTCCTATGGAAAGGCTATAGGCTGCAGGTAAGGTTGTACCCCCATTAACTGAATCATCAAAGAAATATCAGAATTTAATGCTCTAAGGAAGTATAAGAAGACACCTTCATTAGTGGGCTTTACTGTTGTTAGAATCTGAAAGAGGGTTTAAAACCCGCAAGCAAGGATCATGAGGGATGACGTGCACATCAACAAACGTGTGAATGACAGTGTGAAGATATCTCGGGAGGAGCGAGCATAAACTGAATGTGCATGCAAAGATTTGAAACACGGGCGTAACTGGTTAAGCCATAAAACTCTCGTCTATCTCATAGATCAAATTGGGTGTACATATAGGAGGTTTGAGTAACCCCTAGTGTTGCAATCATGAAAACTCAAGTAGAGAAGGGGAGTTACATTCCTATAATAGAAGTGTAACTCCTAATGATGCATATGACACACCGACGCACCGATTGATGCCGACGTAATGATGCATAAGAGAATCTCATAATGAACCCTAAATGACACATGGACCTACGATATCACCTAAGTGAGATGACTCACCTAATGATGTGGAAAATAATACACACCAACACCCCCCTTCATCGTAACTTAGGATGAGGTGGTAAGTCAAAAATGAGAAATGGGTCCCAGACAAATCCCGATGAGGTACCCATACACAAGAAAAAGGTCCTAAGCAATGAAGGAAAACCCAGTGGGAAAAACATCCACCACAAGAGAACAAAACACTCTCTAATCTAAGAAAGATGCCAAATATGGGTCCAGACTCTAGATGAGCACGAAAAGACACCCATGTACAAAGAGGAAATCTCTTGGAAAGAAGAATAAGAGAGCAGAAGAGGGAGACGAGAGGAATGCAGAAGATGCCATGGACGGATCTGAACTCTGCAGCTCTAGGAGGTCTCTCAAAAGAATGTCGATGATGAGATCCTCTAACTTTGGACTAAAGAAGAGCCACCCGCAATGAACTGTGTGCCTACCCTTAGGAAGGACATAAATGACGTGCTAGAAGTCTACCCACTCCACAAAGGAAACCGAAGGCAACAACACGAAGAACTTTGAGTCTGGTGCATGGAAGTGTGACATAGGTCTAACGAGTGAGTGCCAAGGAACCGAAAGTAATGCCACATGTGTAGAACTATCAGAGTGAAAAAGAGGAACAACCATAGAAAGGATGTCCAAGTGATGTGAAGGGAACAAAACATCCTCCATAATAGAAAAGGGATCTACAACCGAGGGTGGATCAATGAAGGTATCGGAAATGTGGAAGTGACATGATTCCCAAAAAGGGGCACTCCCAACAACAGAGATGATGAACTCCTGCAAGGCAATTTGTAGATGGATGAGAAACTCCGTAGTGCATCACAAGTAGACTCGTGAAAAGACAACTAAGGTCGGAAGATACTCGTCCCAATGAGGGGGCTCAACAAGAGCAATGTCGATAGGTATGAGTCATCTAATGAAGGAAGAGGAGTGAAGTGGGCCTCAAAACTATAATTGGAAAGGAGGTTAATGTAATGACGGTGTGAGACCGAGTATGAGGCTTCTTGATATACGATGAGATGTGGGATGTGGCAACAATCTCTGGAATTGTGAGAGAAAGAGGAGAAGAGTCCTCTGTAGTACTCTTTGCATCGAACTAGGTCACAATCCTTGTCATCAGAAGTAGAACCAAGTGAGCCTGTGTTAGTGGAATTTTCATCACATGAAGAAATAGAGGAGACAATTGAATCAGCAGCAACAACAATGGCGGCATTATGTGAAGGGTCTCCATAGAGGGATTGAAGAATGCTCCAGACACGATGAGGTGGATCTGAGTCTGCCATGTGAAACTAGAGAGATCAAGAGACATGCATCATCATGTGACCAAAGACATGGTCACAAGTGTCAAGAAATTCCTCTAGATGATGATTAGTGGGTGCAAGAACTGGCCTAAGCAAGAAGGGTAAAAGACCCTCGTGAGCGAAGTAACGTTCCATGGAAGCATGCCAAGCTGAATAGTTCCCTCTCTCGGTGAGAAGTGGCGGAGGATGTAAGGTGATCCTATGATGCTCAAGTCTAGAAAGAGCACTCTCCATGATGTAGAATCAAAAGTGCAAGGTGCACAAAAGCAAGACGTCGGACTCGGCCGATAATGCGTCTACATGTGAAAGCCCAAGAGTACTAATCAACCCCCTAGAATGTGGCACTTTATAAAGTAGTGTGTTTACAAAACTAATAATTCCATCATGTAATGTGTGAAAAATCATGCAACTTTGACTAAAGAAGCGCTAAAAAACGAGCAACGAGTCAAAAGTTATAGCATTAATATGATTCCCAACTGATGGAAAATGTCAATAAACGCTGCAAATGCATTAAAAAGGTGCCCGAAATGGATGCGAAGGGTATCGTGTGGGTACTCGTTGGAAATGACATCAATTTTTATGCCTAGTTTGTTTTACTTACGAGGGGAGATTAGCCTCCGCGAACCCCAGGACCTCATTATGCCTGTCTTCAACACACGTAGGAAGGTAAGTAAAACAAGCAAAAAACAACCTAGAAATTTATTACAATGCCAAGAAAATGTTTTTTTAATCTTAAAACATTAAAAATAGAGATTGTTTTATCCTCCAAACAAGAGTAAAAGGTAAGCATGGGCCCACGTTGGCTAGCTTTATGGGAGAAGTGCACATTGGAGAGCATGGAAAACCACCATGGATGTTAACCAAGCCAAGGGAGTTGGTTCGAGAGAATGAAAAACCACGTGTCGGGTGTTGTAGGTTGCAAGTAATGGCTTAACCGAGTAGGTAATGGTAGAGGGTCATGGAGCCGTTGGAAGGAGGGCCGGAGAGCTAGGATTCCATGATGGAGTCGACCACGCATAACCAGGTTGCAGGTTGAAGATGGAGTCGACCACGCACGTGCAGCTGGAGCAATCCTTTTGAAGGAACATACCCAATCCAAATGTTCATGCAGAACCAATCAGTTCGTTCAAACCACGAACTGAAACACCATTAGTTCAACCAAGGCATAATGCAAGGAATGCAAAAACACATTCCAAAGCAAGCCAAAAGACATGTTCTAGGTTGTTGTTGGCTTGATGTGGAGGAAACGCCTGGAGTTGGAGCCGAGGAGTAAAACACAGGTCTGGATTTCATTGAGCTGTGCAATGAAGCCATGAGCTAGGCTGAGAATGGGAGTCTCATGCCAAGTTAGGAACACGGCAGAGGTGGGTGAGTGAACCATTAGACGGAAGTAGACCCGAACACGTGTAATGCTTGAACCTGAGTTGAATGCAGGCTCATGAGCTCCCACAGAAAAAATGAGCAGTCTGTAGGTGGAGGATGGGTGCACCAATACACGAAAAACAAACCCGAGCTGTAGATGCCAAGAGTGCAGGTCATCAGAGCAATGCAAACCATGCTAATGACAACCCAAAGTTATAAAAAACACGGATCTGCAAACTCTGAAATGCAGCAAAACCCGAGTTTTGAAGAGAAAATACACAGAGTTATACGCAAAACCACCACACCCAACACATAGAACCAAGTACATGTACCCTCAAAAAATGCAAGAAGAGCATGGTTGGAATTTCCATTACGACACACGCACGAGAATCTGAATATCACGCAGGAAGTTGGAAAACACGCACAGAAATTCCGAAGGGTGCACGGATCCACAAGATCCGCTCTAATACCATGAAAGATGGTTCAAAAATCGCAAGCGAGGATCACGAGGGATGACGTGCACATCAACAAATGTGCGAACAGCAACGTGAAGAGATCTCGGGAGGAGCGAGCATCAACCAAATGTGCATGCAAAGATTTGAAACACGGGCAGAACCTGGTTAAGCCATAAAACTCTCCTCTATCTCATAGATCAAATGGGGTGTACATATAGGAGGTGCTGAGTAACCCCCAGTGCTGCAATCATGACAACTTGATTAGAGAGGGGAGTTACATTCCCGAGAATAAGTGTAACTCCTAATGATGCATATGACGCGCTAACGCACTGACGCGTAAGAGAATCTCATAATGACCCCTAAATAACACATGGACCTATGATCTCACCTAAGTGAGATGACTCACCTAATGATGTGGAAAATAATACACACCAACAAAATCTGTCCTAGGTTCATTGAAATCTAAGGTTGAAATCGACCGGTTGCTCATTCGGAGCTCTCTTGATTGTTGCCAGTTACTCCAGCAAGGATAGGTTATCTCCCTTTTCTCCAAACTAGTTGCGAAGAGTATGTGCACAGATGGTCCCAAGATTGAATAGAGCATACTTCTAGGCTCCTGAACCATTGTGAAGATTTTCCCTTGAGTGAAGAGGCTAGTGACTTGATTGCAATGTCTATCTCAAAGCGATCTCATGGATTGTACGGACATATGCAATGTCTTGAGCGTGGTCAGGGACAAGTCTGGTTTTCTCCAATGAAATATGGGATGCTCTTTAATGCCGCCACGGAAGGCCGGGTTTTATGCATTGAGTGAGTGGGCTATTGCTAGTGAAATTGACATAAGGATTTGGTTGTTGGTGTGCCATCCTGATTGGCTTGAGCACCCTTCTTGATTGAAAGAACGACCTACTAGGAGGAGGTGTTGATAAGGCTCTATTTGGAGGAGATAGAGACCTCTGGGCTCTTCTTCATCTTCTCCTTCTGTCTAGAGACAAGTGTATGTGTACAAACTATCCTTCTTCTCTTGTTCTTGACCTTGTTTTTATCCTTCTCATGAACTTGGGAAACTTGGACTATTGAAACCAGTGGATTTTGTCCCTTTTGGAGTCGCCAGATGTGTAGTTCTTAAAAGCTTCTTAAAAGCTAGAATCACAACAAGTGCACATCGATCTTACTGTAATAAATATGGAGACTTCTTGTCCCACCAGTGTGCCAAAAATGTTAGTGTAAAATCACAACACCCCCAAATGAGTCATCAGATCTACTTTTCTAAGGTGATTCATTTGGTATGATTCACATAACATTGAGTTATTCCCAAAGTGTGGGACTTTGCGAGATGGGAAAAACTCTCCATATTGAAGGTTGGTTCCTATTCCTCTGTTTAGGTGCATGCATGAAAACTTGTAGAGGGCCTATTACTAAACCTAATCTAAGTTTTACCAAGGAGGCAGGGATAAAAGGGATGCAAGAAATCAAACTAAGTTGTAAGGTGATGCACCAAAGGAATGATGAACATTAGTTTTGCTGATAGACACAAACCAACAAAATACATATGATAATCAAGCACAAATAACCATATTTATAATGAAAGACTAGATGAGAGAAAATGAGACAGGAAAGGATCTAAAATCGATCACGATCGTATTTTATTGCTCTGCTGATTGATATAATGCATTACAAGTGGCCAGAAAGGCAAGAAAAGTATTACAATTATGAGGGGAGGTCTGAAACTCCACGAGTTCCTTTGCCAGAAGGAAAAGGGAGCCTACAAAATAGAAGAATGTCCAACCCTTTACAATGAGTCCCAACCTTGCATTTATAGATTCAATTAGAGAGAAGAAAGAAAGAGAGAGAAGTGGGAAAAGTAGGTCGAAGCTCAACCACTGCTATTAATGCCTCCTACAAAATCTTCCCCCAAATCTACCTTGATTGCATCAACCACTTTGGTTTGGCGCCTCGATAGAGGAGGAAACGAGAGGAGCAGATCGAATCGATCTAGTTGTTGGGGCAAAAATAAATCCTACATTAATGGCCTTGAAGATGTTTCTCCATTTTTCTCCCACCTAACCTCCCCAAACTTAAAGTTTCATATCTTCATGGCGTGGACGAGGCCGAGATATTTCCAGTGGTGTCAGAGTTTGTAATATTTTGAGCCCTGAGTCGAAAGATATGCCCCTTCAAAGTTTGTATTGGGTCCATATAAGAGCGCATGAAAACCAGTTTGAAAAATGGACCACCTTTTGATCTTTGGGACACGTGGGTGGCTGGTGCATGTCTGAGGGTGGCCTCTGTATTTTTCTCTTAGAATGGTGCGGGGCTAACATGTGGCTTCCTCTGCTTTGGCTGCTCAATTTCTTTGTTTCTCTGCTAAGTCCTTTGCTTGGCGAGGTCATATTTCTTAACCGAGGACACGCGAAAGTTTGGCGCTTGTTTGAGAACCCTCTCTCTATTCGACCCTTGAGTTAGCATCGTTTGGACACTTAGCACTCCTTACCGGTCTGCCACTATGCATTGATTATTCAACCCGCCTTGTCCCCTTCGAAGAGATTGGATGCGTGGAGGCTTTGTGCTCGTTGAAACTCCCGATCAAGATTTTCCCTTAAAGGAGCGTCGAGTTGACACTTGGAAGCCTCCATGCAAGTCTTTGGACTTTTCAATGACCTCTTTCTTTCCTTTTTGGGCCTTGGGCTACGTGGAAAATTGGTGCTTGTTCAAGCCTCCACTTTTGGATCTATCTTTGGAAATGTGCCACTTAGACACGTGGCAGTTCCATGATACTCTATACTTAGCCTTTTTGAGGCCCGCCCTGTCGGCTTTTGACCTCTATTGACCATTTGCTACGTGGAGGGCTGACGTGAGTTTGAGTCTTCTCCTTGGGCTCCCATCTTGGATTTTTGCCGAGCCAACACCTGGCACCTTCTTGCCTAGTTGAAGACTTTTCAACGACCATGAAAATTTTGGGGCTCTGGATGCGTGGAAGCCTGGCACTCATTTGAACTTCCTTTCTTGGATTCAACTTTGGAGAAGTGTCGTTTCGACACGTGGCTCTCTCCACTTCCTCCTCCATACTTAGCTGATTTTGGACTCGTTCTGAATTGTTTTGAGCCCGAAGATCTCGGATCTTTGCCATTTCTTCCATTTCTTGTTCATGGCTTCTTTGTGACATTGCTCCTTGATGTTTGACCCTATTATTCTATTTCCAAGCCCACCTGTAACCCGTTAAATAGATTTAAGGCTCAGATTTTCTCGACAAATCCATTTTCTAAATCTCTCCTACATAGGGTTGTTTGATCTTCGCAGGCCTCGTCACTTCCATTATAGAATCCTACATAACTGTTTGCAAGATCTCGAACGTGATTTCTCGAGTTCTTTTGGTGCGGGTTCGTTACGATCCAATATTTTTCTCGGGGGGAAAAATATGGATAACAGTTCCTAGATCCCATTTCCTATCACATATGACATTTTTTTGTATGTTGCATGGGGTATCCAAATAGTAGCAAATTATATCACCATACACATAATAAATCTACCACATGTATAAAAACATCTCACATCTATCTTATACCCATTCCATCAATCTAAGTTTTACGTTTCTAATTGTTGCCTTCTTATTTTTATAGATTATGATGGATGACCCAAAAGTAAAGGATGTCTGTAAGAAATATTTTTTGAGTCAAATATCATTGAATATAATATTATTTACTACAATGAGTGGGAATTTAATAGTTCAATTAAATTTATTTGATACTAATGGATTGTTTTAGGAGAAAAAATAGGTAGTTTGATCCACGAGCATTAGTGAATGAGAGACATCAGGGTGGTAATTGTACTTATTTTCATGATATTAGGTTGTTTGAGTGTTACTGAGAGGTCTTAGGAGCTAATGTGAGTCATGACTAGATGTTGAGAATGTTGAAGATTTGAATTTGTCATCTTAATGTACTTTTCCCGCAAATGGGATTTGAAATTGTAAAGGATTGAAAAGGAAGAAATGTGATTGTTATAGAGTGACAATGTAATTGTAATAAATGTGAGGGATTACTTAAGTTGTTCACGTACATGTTTATAGGTCCCTACTTGTAAGGAAGTCACCATTTGTTGGTAAAGTTATAAAGTGAGTCTTATAGTTTATTGGCCATGTATAATCATATAAGTCTAAGATAGTTAGTTAGGGTTGGGATGAGGAGGAAATAAGCTAAAATATTAAATGTCGAGGTAGTTGAGGATTCACTCCTCGTACATGAGCATGGAAGGAAGGAAAGAAAACAAAAAATGAGTTTTGGAATGAAAATATAACTTTGAAAAGGAAATAAGACTATGATTTGCGGGATTAGTATTTTCTCTCTCATTAAAGTGTTGAATTTGATTCTCATGGTATGAATAATTCAAGTTATCTTTTGTGAACACTTGAAAAGTTTGTTTAGAAACACTCTAGGTGGGTTGTTAGGATTATGCGTGTAAATTGTTTGCTTTACCACAATATGGAAATGCATGCGAGAGATTTGTCTAGATTGTTTGGTTTTTTTTCACAGTAAATGCTTGATATGTTCTTGATGAGGAAGGCTTTATCAGGGAGATCTTATGAGAAAAGTGAATTTAAAAGAATCATTCCAAAATTTGGGGTTAGGATTTTGTTTATAGATAAGTGTTATTCTAAAGCAAACTCAAGTAATCAAGCACAGGACTATATTGGGACTATATCTTCATGGAAATGAAATGAATTAAGTAGATTTTTTGTTTTAGAGTGTAAAATTTGTTGAAGAAGTCACCAAACATATGATCTCAAACAAATTTGGCATGAAAAGCTAGTATTGCTACAATAAGTATTTATATGCTTAATTCTTTGTGCATCTACAAGCTGTGAAAATAAGAAACTTGTGATTCCAATAGCTAAGGGGTTGATATTCACCCAATGGTAAGACAATAATGTGGGATAGCAGTATACAGACACATCATTAAAATTTTGTGGCTTGAAATTACACACAATGCATTTTATTAACTTTTACCTCTTCTCGGGATAGATAACCTATCATAGCTAGGGTTTGAGGAAAGAAACCTTTCCACTTAGAAAAATGCCTTAAAAATGTATTCAATAATTCTTGAAGAAATTTAACAATTCATTGGAGAGGTTTTGATCTTTTCTTGACAGTTGGTTAGAGAAATTGTTCACTGAGTCCTTAAAGGCTAATGTGATGAATGGATCAATGAAGGAACTATATTACATCTTTTGAAGGAGGGTCTAAAAATTTCTACACTACTTGATACCATTAATGAATGCTTAAATATAGAAATTTTGTGTCTTGGAACTTACTCAAAGTAAATATATCCTTGACAGTGTATGAATACATACCCAGTAGGGTCTAGGAAGCAAAAACCAAAAAAGTAATGTATAGGGAATTGTGTAAGGAGTTGGTCTATGAAATTTTAGGAGCATTTCAATATAGCCTAAAGTGAACTAAATAATCTTTCAGAGCCATCTGGATCTTTTTAGAAGTATGAATGCAAATTTGGAGGCGAGTACATGGTCTTAAGGGGCATACAAAGGACAACTTTGAAGACATTAAAGTAAAGGTGGAGTTTTGAACATTTGGCATGCATTGGGATGACTGATATAGCATTATAGGAAGGTGAAGAACATTGGTGAATTTTTACCAAGACCAAGTTAAACCATAAGCCAAATTTGGCTAGAGTTGCTTAAGACCTTTGTGGACAAGAAATTGATTTCAAGGAAAAAGGAAGAGGTAGATCACGTTTCTTGAATTCAGAGATAATGATGATTGTGAGATCTTGCAAAGGGATGAGAGAATAAGGTTTGTGCATGATTTGAAGGTTAGAGAGTGCATGAAGGTTCCATAAATGCTTCCTAGAGATAAAGTAATAATTTGAAAACTCTTGTAAACAAGATAGTTAATGAGTAAAGGGATTGATTTGTGATTTTTGTTTTGATGATTAGATGAATTTGAGATGGTCATTTGCATTAAATTAATTCATCATTACATGCATGCCTTGAGGTTATATATTTGTCTCAACTTTCCCAAGTTCCTCGAGTCTTTTAGATGGTGTATCCACAAGTGGGGTGGAATTCCCATTAGGTGTTAACAGTAATTTTACTACAATTTTATCTATTGCCAATAGAAAATTTTAATAACTTTATTTCTCTCTAAAAAAACTTTACATTTGACCACATCGAATCAATTATTTGTTTTTCACATGTAGATATTACTAATGCTTACTTACATCGATTGTTTTAGGAGAAAAATGTTATACATGTCCACCATTCATTCAAATTATCCCATAAATAAGTGGGGCGTTTTGATTATTTATAGAACACGATTACAGGATAGGGGTCAACACAAGTAAGATTTATTATTCCATTGTCATGTTCATATGTTTTTATCATTTTATATGTTTTTCGATTGATATCTATTTATCAACCACTTTTGCAAGAAGACGATGAGCCGAAAAATCTTTTGAAGAGGGTGGGAGCGATTCTCGAGATGAGTTTTAAACTATAAATGTAAGTTTTGGATACACTTCTTATTTTTTCCATTGTCAATGTGTGTGTGTGTGTGTGTGAGAGAGAGAGAGAGAGAGAGAGAGAGAGAGAGTGCGCGCGCGCGTGTGCGCGTGCGTGTGCGTGTGCATGTGCGTGTGCGTGTGCGTGTGCGTGTGCGTGTGCGTGTGCGTGTGCGTGTGCGTGTGCGTGTGCGTGTGCATGTGCATGTGCGTGTGCATGTGCGTGTGCGTGTGCATGTGTGTGTGCGTGTGTGCATGTGTGCGTGTGTGATTTAATTTAAATTGAATTACATCTTTATTTGAGTAAATTTACTATGACTAATGATATAAAAATGATAATATACATTAAGACATGAGAAATAAACATACAATAATGTAAAACCTTAAGCAAATGAGAGGGGAAAATGCTTTGATTACAGTGTAATATGGAGATGATTTGGAATGAGTAATTGTTGGAATAGAATGCAAACAAAGTCATAAAGGCTTGATGAAGATTCAAAAGTACAAAAATATGAAGGACAAAAATTTCCATAAGAGGACAATAGTGCCCCAAGTGCTAGTGTCCAATCTAGGTGCTAGTGTCAACTTAAATGCTCGAGTAATTGAATTTTTCTAGGTCAAAAGGTCTTTGCTCCGATATTTGTTTTATCAATCTGAATTTTTTGTTAGGATTTTGATCACACCTGTAACATGCAAAACAAATGTATACCTACACATGTCCACAAACCACATTAAATCTATTAAAAAGATGTAGAATGTGGATTTGGAATGACCTCGACGGTCACCCAAAGAGTTATCTTATGATCGAGCATTGTACTACATCTCGAATCCATGTACTTCTATGTGTATGTGTGTGTAATGATGCCATAGGTTTCCTTGTGTAAGTTGCACTATGATAGCACACTAGATCTAGATTTCTCCAAGTATGCAGATGTGTTTGATGGAATATAATAAAATACCCCTCCTATGGTGTGTATTCATATTGACACAACCCTTGTCCCTTGTATGAGTGTGCTAAATGTATACCTTTGAAATTATCTTGTGCCTTTGGAAGCAAGTTTAGGTAATAGTAGATAATTCTAGTACTTGACCCCTTATTTGAGAGCAATAACTAAGTATAAATATGATTCCCTTGTTTGAATTTTGTAATGAAAAATGAAATCCCAACCAAAAGTTTTAAAAGGTGACCAAGAAGTAAAAGAGACCAAAAAGAGTAAGAAGAAGATAAAGAATTTCAGGAGCACCTAGGAGGGACATGAGCACACCACCACTTTTTTCCTAACTGGGCGCTAGTGTCTGAGGCCATACAAGATAAATCAGTCAAGTTCTGACAAGGCTATAAGATGTGTAAGGCTAATAAGAATGCAAAAGATAAATAAACAACACCTCAAGGAGTTGTTAGCTGCTATTTTTATTGCTTAGGAATAATGTATACCTTACTATGCATTAGGACCTAGAAATGTACCCAAGTGCATGCATTCAATGTCTACATTTGACCCCACTTTATGTTGTTGAGTGAATACTCGATAACATAAAGTATATAGAAGATGTGTACTTTGTAATCATGTAGAGAATAGTGTAGTTGATAGCGTTTGAGTGGAAAAGTGAAGCATGAAGTGATCGTAATGCGAAGAGTTGAAACTAGGAAAGGGAAGTAGAACCTAGGGATGAAGTGTATGTGTAGTTGGAGATTTTGTTTGTTAATGTGAGCTACTTCTTGTTGTGCATTAAGAATGGACTGTAAAAGAAGAGAAAAAAGTAATCAAAGTCCCGTATACTGAAAAATCAAAGTAATGTATGCATAAGTAAAAAAATATAAAAAGGAAAAAGAGCACATGATGTGTAAGAGAGTGTGAGATAGAAAATTGTCCTATTTTTCTTAGAGTTGTTAGATTTGAATGACGATGGTGAATTTTTTTGGGAAATATCATGCCGGAGATAGTTTTTTTGGTGATATCACACCGAGAGCAAGTTTTTGGGTGATCTCACACCAAGAATGATTTTTTTTATGATATCATGCTAAGGATGAGTTTTTTGGGTGATCTCATGCCAATAACAAGTGTTTTAGGAAATCTCACACCAAGAAAAGAGTGTTGAGGAGAGATATCTAGTTTTTATCTCCATCCAGGATGCTTCTCGAATAAGCACCACTTTGTAGATGGTACGTCTCGATTTGTTCATGTTGTTCTTGTTGTAGCGGAGACAAGTGTCTGCTATTGAAGAATTGTGTTGTAAACTTCTGGAGATTGTGCTGAAATGAGAAATTGACTATTTTTAACCCAAGATATAAGCACCTGTGGGGAAGTCACAAACACTCACTACTACTCTTGTCTTAGGACTGGGTGCTAGTGTTTCTGTGTGCTTTGGACCCAAGTTTGATTATAGGCTAATATATAAGCTTATGTGTGCATGTGTTAATTATGTATTGTACTAATATGTTTTAAAGCTATGAGATGTTGTAGGGTTGATTTTTTCACCCAATAAATGCCCCCATTTTTGGGGTGTATGTGAAGACTATAGGAGAATACATCCCAAAGTAGAGGACCTAAAGCTGATATGTATATCGAGTGTTGATACCTACAAGGGGGTAAAGGGTGTGCATGGTAGAAACTAATGCACATGCAAAAAGATGGGATAGTAAAAAGTGATTTTAAAAATGAGCTAGCATGACAGATAGAAGACAATGTAACATCACTCACAATGTCACAAGACAATCAATCAAGGCGAAGCAGCCAAAAGCATACAATGAACAAGCAAGACATAGGGCATGACCCATAAATAATAAATAACAAGTAAAGAGTGACTAACCATGGGTATATAGATCCTGCAATGTAAATGCTACACATGAAGCATGCGTTAGCATGTTAGAAATATAAGTAGTATGTATAAGCATACATAGAGCAACAAAAGAGTATGTGATAATAAGAAAAAGAAGTAAATATTGCAACAATAGGACCTATGATGTGTGTAGTATGAGAGAAAGCAAAGGCTAGATGCCCCAGGGAACCTCAATAGAACTGGTAAACATTTGTGTCAAGCACCATGCATCATGTAACAATCTGTGAGATTCCTACATTCACCTCAAGATACCAAGTGAACACACATTTGTATATAGAAAAGATGATGACATACTAAGTATCTAACTAGCATGGAAAACAAAGTGTAACATGGAAGTAGTATAAGATAACAAGAATTAATACAACCAAGATGTGCACATGTTGTGTGATGGTGTCTTTGCGACATGTGAGATGTGCAAATGAGAGGGATCATATCTCCCCAGCAGAGATGTTGTGTGATGAGGTTAATTAAGGAATGCTCCCTCAACAGTCAAGTATGAACCGTAGAACTAAAGTGCGTTGTCGAGAAAGGATGGTATAATATGCGAGTGAGAATAGATTATAGGAAAGATGTATCGTGAAGCATTCAACATGAAGTTTAGATGATGTGATGCTTGGAAAGATAGGCATGAAGAACAGAGCGCGAGAGATAGAGAGAGATTAGATGAGAATGCAACAAGTGAGGTCCATGGAGAAATTTCACCCTCAATGATCAATCATGAAATATAGAACAAGAGTGCATCATCGGGTAGTGAATGTGTTGTATGTGATTGGGTGGGATTGTATGCTAGAAAAGATGTATCATGAAGCCTTTGGGCGTAAAATGTATGCGATGTGAGGTTATTTTAAGATTTTCTACCTTAAAAACCAAATATGAACCGTAGAAAATGAGTGTGTCATGTCATCGAAATTAGTGTCATGTGTACGATTAAGAGTATATTCTTGAAGATATATTGTGAAGCATAGATAGTGAAGTATAGAGGATGTCGAGGTTCATTTAAGGATTGGACCCTCAATAGTCGATTATGAACCATGGAACTAGAGTGCGTCATTAGGTAATGAGGATAAAGTATGTGAACCAATGATGTGGTGATGCTCGGAAGGATAGTCATGAAGTGCATAGTGAGAGAGAGTAATAGCTGTTTGGAAAGATGTATTGTGGAACATTGCGTGTGAAGTGTATTATATGATGTGAGGTTCATTGATGAAGTGTTCCCTCAACAGTAAAGTGTGAATAGTAGTATTAGAGTGCATCATCAGGTATTGTGGGGAATTAGGATGCCCCAAATGTGGATGCCAAGATGAGATATGAAATGAGAGTGGTAGGACATGGCCCATGATATGCTAAAGAAGATGAACATATGTTGTGTGAAATAACATTTGGAGTAGGATTGTGTCATGCACGTGGAGAAACTAGAATAGGTAGAACATTGATAAATGCAAGAGATACTAAAGAATAATGTCAACATGGTGAGGGAAACCCCTATAGAGTCCAAGATCCCAATTGGGGGAATAGGAAGTGTATGAGCATAAAAATGTACCCATTAGGAGAAAATAGAATAAGTGTAGCATTGTGTGTGTTGGAAATAGTGGAAAAAGAAGTGCAAAAATAAGGATCACTATGTGAATCAAAATATGTGTAACATATGTAATTCTAGGAAGCTCATCCATTTGAATGTCAAGTAATGAAGGTAGAGAAATAAGACTCACCAGAAGAAATAGGTGCAATTTGGGATGATCATATGCAATAAAGTAGTATGCATTAGCCCATATGACCATAGAAAGAAATGGGAAGAGGGGAAATAATTTTCCCATGGATGTGATAAGATAATGTGAAACCATAGTAAATGAATTATGCATAGGAGCTTGGAAATTGCGAGGATTAGAAATCATTTTAAAATCAACATATAATGCTCTAACTCTTGATGAGGAAGGTGCGGAGAGAGATGTAACATTGGAAGCACTAAGCATATGACCAATAGAAGTGTCGAGAGTGAGACATAATGGGAGGAGTATTGTGGGTACTAATAGAGAGTTTATCATGTAAATCAAGTAGCATTATGCATTATGTATGGGGAATATCATCAGGAGTAGTAATATGAGGTGTGGAATCTATTGTAGTAGTATCCATGGAAGAAGGTGTAACAAGGAATTATGTGCTATGATAGGGGTAGAAAGAAGTGTATGCATAATATGTAACCAAATATGGCCTAGAAGGATAGTATAAGGAACATCATGAGGCATAACGTGACATAAAACATTAAGAGTGCAATATCCCATAGTAAGGGGAAGAGATATTGTGCCCAATACTTGTTTAGGTGTAGCATCAAAGCCATATATACAAAGAATAGATGGATTGAGATGAGTAGTAGAAATTCCTATTTGATGGAGAAAGGATAGAGTGCATATGTTAATACCATATCCAGGATCAATTAGGACACACTTAACAAGGATATTATGAAGTTGAGCCTGAATATACAATGGGGAAGTATTGGAATCAAAGGGGTGGGAAGCCTGAAAGATCGGATAATGGGCATGTAAGGAACAATTTCACCAAATGATTTAATTTGAATTGAATTAAATATTTATTTCAGAGTAACCTTACTATGACTAATTATATACAAATGATAATATATAGTAAGACACAAGCAATAAGCATGCAAAATTGTAAAACCCTGACCAAATGAGAGGGAGAAATGACTTAGTTGATTCTGTTCAATATGGAGATGATCTAAATTGAGTAACTATTGGAATAGGATGGAAACAACATTGTAAAGGTTCGATGAAAATTCAGAAGTATATAAATATGAAGGAAAAATTCCCATAAAAGGACAAAGTAGAGCACAAGGTGCTAGTGTCCGCTTAGATGCTTAGGTTCTAAATTTTTTTAGGTCGGAAGGTCTTCACTCCAATATTCATTTTGTCTCTCCAACTTCATTATTAGGGTTCCAATCACACATGTAACTTGCAAAATAAATGTCTACATGCACATGTCCACAAACCACATCAAATCTAATAAAAATATGTAAAATGTGGAGTTAGATTGACCCTGACGGTCACCCGAAGAGTGATCTTACGAACGAGTGTTGTAATACATCTTAGACTCCATGTAGTTCTGTGTGTATGTGTGTGTAATGATTCCCTAGGTTTCTCTTGTGCAAGTTGCACTTTGATAGAGGCATAGTTCCATATTTCTCCAAGTATGCAGATGTGTGTGATGGAATAGAATAAACTCCCCTCATATGTTTTGTATACAAATTGATGCAGCCCTTGTCTCTTGTATGAGCGTGCTAGATGTATTATTTTGAAATGTTATTGTGCCTTTGGATGCAAGCTTAGGTAATATTAGATAATGCTAGTGTTTGGCCCCTTATTTGAGAGCAATTGTACTACATCTCAGATTCCATGTAGATTCCGTGTGTAGTTCGTGTGTAATGATTCCCTAGGTTTCCCTTGTGCAAGTTGCACTTTGATAGAGGCCTAGATCCATATTTCTTCAAGTATGCAGATGTGTGTGATGGAATAAAATAAACTCCCCCTCCTATGTTGTGTATGCAAATTGATGGAGCCTTGGTCTCTTGTATGAGTGTGCTAGATGTATTATTTTGAAATGCTCTTGTGCCTTTGGATGCAATCGAGGTGATATTAGATAATGCTAGTGTTTGGCTCCTTATTTGAGAGAAATAACTACACACACACACACACACACACACACACACACACACACACACACACACACACACACACACACACACACACACACACACACACACACACACACATGATTCCCTTGTTTGAATTTTTTAATTGAAAATTGAAAGGCCGACCCAAAGTTTTAAAAGGTGACCAAGAAGTAAAAGAGACCCAAAAGAGAAAGGAGAATATAAAGAAGGTCAGAGCACCCATGAGGGATAAGAGAGTCTAAGTGCTTCTATCCTAATTGATCGCTAGTGTATGAGGCCATAAAAGATAAAGAAGTCAAGTTTTGACAAGGTTGTAAGGTGTGTAAGGCCAATAAGAATGCAAAAGATTAAACAAAAGGGCCAAAAGGAGTTGTCAACCACTAGTTTTCTTGCTTAGGAATCTTGTATACATTAGTATGCTTTAGGACCTACAAATGTACCCAAGTGCATAAATTTTGTGCATATATATATATATATATATATATATATATATATATATATATATATATATATATATATATATATATATATATATATCGTTTGCATATTTTTCATTAACATGTTTATGCCAACCATTGTGGTAGGAAGAGGTGGAGAAGGATAGGGACAAGAAGGATGTTAATGATCCTCCTAATGATGACTATGATAGTGATTGGATTTCATGTACCTCACAATATGATCTTGAGGAGGAAGGACCATAACCTATAAGCGCACTTTCTTATTTTTGAGGATGTTTGCATAGTCTAGTTGACATGCTTATTTTTAAGGCTTATAACCTTGTGATTCATTCTTCAATGATAGTTTGAGGGTGAATGCAATATTTTTGACATGGGTATTGGTAAACGAGATTTGTATTATTTTTTTCTATACCTATGTAACACATTTTATGTTGAGGATAATTGTCCATTTTGATCATTGGGTAGACTCAACACTCATAATCATAAGATTTAGGTAACTCACACAACACTTCCAAGGATAAACTATTTCTATGGAGGCTCCTTCGAGGAAGAAGAAGAGGGTGGTTGAGGAGGGATGAAACACTTCAATGAATCCTATTATGCTTGGTGGATGTAGCCATTCATGGTTTTGTTTCTTATTATTTTGCATGATTTAGCTATATTGTTTTTATTTTCATACATATATTATGAAATTGTTGATTGTCTCGTAATTCATGTTTCCTTGTATATTTTTAGGGTTCCTTAAGAATGTTGATGAGAAGGAAATTGGTGACAACATGTCCAAAGTGGATGATCTTCTCCCAAGGATGATATGTGAGAACAATGTGATAGATGTGGAGCATGTGGATGTTAAGCTCTCATTGGCACTAATACAAAAATTACTAGGAAAACCGGTTTGTGTCCAACCTTATTTAAAATACGAGGACAACCAATGATAGGTTAGAAAGTGTAATAGCTGAGAATAATAATTCCTCGGAAATTGTTACCATGGAGATTGTTATGTCTTACAAATGTGGCACTTAGGGGTTAAAATTTGGAACTTGAAAAAAGTAGTTTTCCTTCAAACCGCCAATGCGTACACAAAATCACTATGCCACTACAAAGCAAAAATAGTTAAGGCCCTTAACATAAAGTATAATGGAATTACTAGTATTTGTGAAGAATATTTTTAAACTAGAAGGAAGAGTATGAGAATATGTGTGGTCAAGTTTGATGACCGAGTTTGATTGGTTATTGCATTTCGGAGAGGACACGCCATGTTTAGTTACAAATATTTAGTTGTTTTTAATTTAGTAGGGGAAAGTGAAAAAAGTGTATGAAGATGTAAAAATATAAAAATTTGATATTGTTGGAACATAATACGTTTATTTGCTTAAAGATAGCATGTAAAATAAAACATAATACATTTTTTTATATTTCTATATGTTTGTTGCATTTTCCATAAAAGTAAACCATAGACTATATGTTTTTATTGATTTAATAAAATTAAATATAATGTGAGGGCGTTGTTGATTAGATAAATTTAAAAATATTCAAGAAAGATAAATATAAATAAGTACACACAAGAGTGATAGATAGGGTTTGTAGAATGACTCAATTTGTATCTATAGGTTTGGGTGATTCTAGGTTGATGAACATGATGGGAAGGAAAATTTTGGACTATAAAAACTCTATGTCTAATTATGGAATGTGATGTTCTTAGGGACAGAACACTGGAATAGGACATGGTCGCTCGGCGCTAGCGTCCATTTTTGACATTTGTGTCTTTAGGACAAATTTGGTCCTAGTTCTTTCTGTGTCACTTCTTGTTACTTATTGTTTGTTGTAGGTCATATCAGATTTGCTACAAGTTTTCTCAATCACACTGTAGATACAAAATAAACCCTAGTTGCATTCAAAATACTCAAGTGCACATTAGATGAATAAAAATATGCATATGTTTGAGTCGAACTGACCTTAAAGGTCACCACAATGTGATTGTCACACTGAGTGTTAGACCGTATTTTAGACTTAATGTAGTTTGTGTGTGTGTGTGTGTGTGTGTGTGTGTGTGTGTGTGTGTGTGTGTGTGTGTGTGTGTGTGTGTGTGTGATTGAAATAGCATCCTTTGAGCTAGGATTCCCTAGTGCTAATCACACAGAGAATAGTGGGCTATAACTAATTCTTCCCAATGTAAATGTGTGGTATGGATTTTAGAATAAACCTTCCTATGTAGTGAAGTATGAAGTCCTTGGTGTAGTAGATAGAAAATATTAGCTCCTTGTAATAGTATGTGCCTCTTGAATGATTTCCCCTAATGAGGTTAAATAATGCAAGTATATATATGATTCATTTGCTTAAGTTCCTTCGTTAACAAGTGAAAGGTTGACTAAGGGTAATAAAGAAAGATAAGAAAGAAGTAACATTTGTAAAATAGAAAAAGAGACAAAGAGGATAAAAGCACCTAGAGGGGACAATAGTGCCCAGACACTCCTATCCCTAATGGGAAGTTCTGTATAAGGTGCTAGAAAGATAAATAGTGAAATCAAGGCTAATAAATATGTCATCTAGTGTACAAAACTGTAACATGTAAGTCCAAAAACAACCAAGCAACAAAGATAAAATTAATGTCAAGGCAAAGTAAAATGGTTGTTAATGACTAGTTCTCTTGTTTATGAGGCATGCATATAACTAAAGTATTTAGAATCTAGATGTACATAGCTCAAGTGTGTGATTTAGTGATTACATTTACCCCCAATTTATGTTGGTGAATAAGGACTCAGTAGCATAAAGTAAAATAGAAAATCATACCAAGGAGATTCAAAATAATATTGTGCCCAGTAGCATACCGAATGGAATAATGTAAAATTTTTATTTTGTATTGTGGAATTCTAAAGGAAATGAAGGATAAGGATCATAGGGGTGACCTTTGCATGTGTGGAGTGATAATGATGTGTGTATGTAGTTCCTTCGAATATCGTCTTTGTCAAAGCATGCTTGAGATTTTCTTTATGGTTTCTTGTGTGATTTACTTTCTTCACTGGGATATGATAGGACATACAAAAGAAAATAAGTGTAGTCAATTCTCTAGGTAAATGCAATTGAACTTTAACTTGAAAATATGTAAAATTGGAAATGCATATTGGAAAATGGCTAAACCAAGGGGATATAGTACACTTGAAATGATGAAAGATAAAGGGATAGAAATTTGTTCCTACTTGTAGACTTGTTGTTTAGGATATGGTTGGAATAATATGAAGGATTTGGGCGTCCTATCACCAAACTAGGGATTTGAGCGTCTTGACACTAAACTTCGGATTGAGGTGTTATGTCACCGCTAAGGGAAATTGTATGGGAGAGCTCATAGGATTTTCCCTCCAACTGTTAATGCTTCCCCACATATAAGTGCCACTGTAGATGATCACAAATATGATTTGTAACTTGCCTTGGGTGACACATTGTTCTAGGCATATTGATGTCCTGCATATGCCTTAGGTGCCACTTCCTTATTCGGTTCCTTCTTTAGTTCCTACTTTGGTTCCTGAGTAATTAGTTAGTTCATGTTAGTAATTGATTGCATCTGAAGATGACCGTGTAACTATTGGTACTATAGAATATTGTAATTGTGAAATTGTTGTAACTACTCAGTAACTTTTTTTTCCTCAAAAAGAAGTGCCGGAGTGGGACACTAACTTCCACCGATCGTGTTTGTATTAGGCGGTTCTATCCAGGGATGAGATATTTGGCCAAGTCAATTTCTATCCCTATTTTGTAATTGATTTCTATTATGTTCCTGTTGGTTGTGATTCTATAACTACTTTCTGTAATTTCTTGGATGGTAAAAAGGTTCACCCAATGTTTTTCCCCACTCATTTGGGGTGCGTGAGATGAAAAAGTATGAATGGAACCCAAATGAGGAATGATGAAACTGATATGCATATTTGATATAGGGATTATTACAAGGGATATGGATTACACATGGTGGTGACCCTGGATCAAGCAAAACAACTGGAAAATGCTAACATACAAGTGCTATTGGGAAACAAGCAATACACACGGAAATAACAACTAGTAATAACATATATGAAAATAGCAAACAAAGACATAGCGAGGACCAAGTTACACTTATGGGACACCACTCGGGATGTCACAAGAAAATTAAAACCGTCAAGGCTTGTGAAAACAAATAAATAAGAAAGCATAGGGCATAGCCGACAAATAAGATATAAGTAAATTAGACAACCATGATTGGAAGGAATCCTACAATGAAAATGCTACACACGAAGGACCCATTAACATGTTAGAAAAAGGTAAATGGTATGCCACAATATAAAGTTTGGATATAGGAATGAAAATGTGAAATATTTCAATGATAGAACACGAGAGTAGGTGGGAAAATGTTGATTCCCACAGAGCTTCAATGGGACTAGTAATAGATAAGGCCAAACATCATAAATTGTGTAACAACTTGTAGGTGACCCACATTCACCTCAACATACCATGTGAATGTGCATGTGTGTATGAAAAATGATAAAGCATACTAGGATCTATTTTAACATGATAAGCAACAGGTGTAACATATAGTAGTATAAGGAAGTAAGAGTACATCCAATCAAGATATAAGAAAACATGTTTTTGGATTTTTAATTACAAATATGTGAAAGATAACAACCATAAGAGATGAGTAAGGAAGCCCCTCAAGTGTATATGTGTAAAGTGAGGTTCATGTAGGTAAGGACTCCCTCAACATTCAAGTATGAACTTGTAATAAGAGTGCGTCATCAGGTGGTGTGGGGGAACTAGGATGCCCCTAATTGTGGATGACAAGATGATTTATAAAATGAGAGTAGTAGGAAAGGACCCATGACCTGATAAATAATATGAACATATGTGACCATGATGCGAGGACCTACTATCATGAGAAAGTTCATTTATCATAGCATGTGGAGTAGGATTGTGTCATGCATGTCAAGAAAATATAATAGGTAGAACATTGGTAAACACAAGAACTACCAAATAATAATGTCAACCTGGTGAGGTAAAAAACCTATAGAGTCCAAGATCCCAACTGGATGAGTAGGAAGTGTATAGAAAATATGAATGTACCCATTAAGAGAAAATAGAATAGGTGTAACATTGGGCGTGTTGACAATAGTGGAAAAAGTAATTTCAAATGTTAGGATCAATATGTAAGTCGAAAATGATATAATAGGGTGAGATGGAGGAATGATGGCAACGTGAACCCCCCTAGGTGGTGTGAACCAAAGAAAGAGATATGCAAGTTAGGATAAAGAGCTTGATGTGGCCCAGTAGGGTGGCGCATTATCAAGAAGCGTAAGATATCTGGAAGTGATTTAGGATTTCATATACCTAGACGAGAAGGAAAAGAAAAATTTATCAAGCATATGGTTGCGAAAGGAGTGATTACATGCAGTCCCGCAAACTGTAACCCTATGCTTGGTCATGCTCCCGTGGATGGAAGCAAGGGGCCTTCTTCAGATTTGATTGGAGAACAAGATTAGTTACTACTCTTTCTAGGGGTATGGATTCTCAAGGAAACGACAAAGGCAGTTTGGAGGTCCCTAAGGAGGCGGTCATTGCTGCTGTAAGGAAGTTGTTCAACCTAAGAAGACCAGTCTAACGGCTCCAAGTGGATACCTCATTGATTTAGCTAATGAAATTCCCCACCCGAATTTATACAAACTCTATATTTTAGCCAATCTTAGGTCAATGTACCACTTGCGGTAATTAGGAGATTCAATGGTTTATGGCCGTCATCTTCCTCTCTTGTGTAGTGGATCTCCGATAACTGGTCCAAAAATTATGAAGTCTCCTTCTATTCTAAAGGATTCTTCGTGGTTCGATTCAAGTTGTAGAGTAATATCAAAAATGTATCTTGGATGGTCCATGGTTCGGGGAAATGTTGGACTCTTACTCATTCCCTGGTTCCCATATTTTGACCCAAATTCTTATTTTGTCACAAAAATGCTGTGTGGGTTTTCCTTCCAAACCTCTCAAAGTGTATTTTGGTATGCTCGAAGATATTGGAAATGCCTTGGGAAATTTCTTAAGTTGGATCTAGCCAGGAGGCGGTGGGCCTTCAAACGTATGGCAGATTTAAAAGCGAGATAGAATCGAGAAAGGGCCCGCCTAATAAAATATTACTTAAGTTGGGGAATTTTTAGCATGAAGAAATTTTAGATTATGAGAACACAACGTTCAGATGCCGCACATGTAAAGCTACAGTCGTTTACATGTTGATTATCCGCAAGGAAGGAAGAACAAACAAAGAAACAATTTGTCCAATAAAAGTGGTAGGAGCAAATCTCCTCCAATGCAAGCTCAAAACTATAAGGGAGATCTCGAGTAGATCATCTAATGAATTCAAAGAAGAAATCTAAGAATCGGGACAACTCGGCTCCTTTACCTGGGCTGAAGAATTTAGGTCAATAGTTGGTAGAATAAAAAGGGGTCACATATTAGATTCTTCTTAAAAATTGAATTCAGATCAAGTTCACGTAGTATCAACCCTTCAAACAACCTCATGATGGTGGTTGTTTCACCAATATGCTAGATTACTACTCTTTGAATGTAGAGCCATAAGAACTCGGGGTCACTTTTACCCTACCTTTGTTAGCTCAGTTTGTTTTTGCTTTTGGGGTTTTCATGTCTATCTTTCTATTTGGTTGTAATCTGGTTCATAGCTCCATCAAAAGCATTTAACTCATTAAAAAAATATGTGAGTCGAAATATGTGTAACATATGTAATGTTATAAGGCTCATCAAGATATGATGTAAAGCAATGGAGGGAGAGAATCAAGATGTATAAGAATAAATAGGTGTAATTTGGGAAGATTAAAAACAATAAAGTAGTATGAACTAGCCCCTATGATCATAGATAAAAATGTAGAAGATGGGAATAGATTTCCCCCATAAATGTAACAAGATAAGGTGTAACCATAGTAAATGAATTGTGCATGGGATATTAGAAAGTGAGAGCATTAGGAATAATTGTAAAGTCATCATTTAGTGCCCTAACTTGTTATGAGAAAGGTGTTAAGAGAGATGTAACATTGGAAACACTAAGCATATGATCACTAGAAGTGCATTGAGAGTGATACAAAATAGGAGGAGTATCATGGGTGCCAATAGAGAATTGATCATATAAATCAGTATCACTAGGGTGCATCTTAAGAGGATAAGGATGTGCAATGTAGGTAATGTCATCGACATCATGTATGGGGGAATATCAAGACGAGTAGCAATATGAGGTGTGGAATCTCTTGTCGGAGTAACCATGGAAGAAGGCTTAGCAAGGGCATGGGTAGAAATAATTGTATGTACAATATATAACCAAGGATGACCTAGAAGGATAGTATAATAGACATCATGAGGCATAACATGACATAGAACATCAAGAGTGCAAGATCTCATAGTAAGGGGATGATAAATTGTGCCCAATACTTGCTTAAGTGTATTATCAAAGCTACGAATACAAAGAGTAAATAGATTGAGATGAGTAGTAGAAAGTCCTATTTGATGGAGAAAGGACATAGTGCATATATTAATACCAGATCCAGGATCAACTAGGACATGCTTAACAAGGAGATTATAAAGTTGAACCTAGATATAGAATGGGGAAGCATTGGAATCAAAGGTATGGGAAGCCATAAATTTTTTGATAATGTGCATGTAAGGGTCCGGTCCACCAAATGATTTAATAAAATTAAATCTAATGTAAGGACATTGTTCACCATAAAAATATAACAATGTTCAAGCAAGATCAAACTAAAGGAGTACAAACAATAGTGATAGATAGGGTTTGTATAATGACTCAACTTATATATGTAGGTATGGATTGATTTTGGGTTGATGAACAAAATAGAAAGACAAATTCTAGACTATACAAGATATGTGTCTAATTTTGGAATGTGACAATCTCAGGGATATGAGCACTTGGAAGGGACAGGGCCACATGGGAGCTCGCATTTGTTTTGGGTTATAGTGTCGTGGGAAAACTTCGGTCATGGTTCTTTTTGTGTCGCTTCTTGTTCGATGTAATTCATGTCATTTTTCACAAGTTTTCTTGGTCACACTTGTACCTAAGAAAAACCTTAGTTGTTTGCACAATACTCAAGCACACATTAGATGAATAAAAATATGTTTATGTTTGAGTTAGACCAACCTCGACAGTCACCCTAATGTGATTTTCACCAAGTGTTGTACTACATTTTAGACTCAATGTAGTTCTAGTGTATGTGTGTATGTATATGCAAGCACGCGTGTGTGATCAAAATAGTGCCCCTTGAGCTAGGATGCCCTAGTGCCACCACACTGAGAGAATAGTGGGCGACAACTACTTTGTCCCAATGCAAATGTGTGGTATAAAATTCAAAATAAACCCTCATATGCAGTCCCAAAATGTATTCCTTGGTGTAGTAGATAGAAAATATTATCTCCTTGTAATAGTATGTGCCTCTTGAATGTTTTCCCCTTAATGAGGTTAAATAAGACATGTATATATATGATTCATTTTCTTAAGTTTCGTTGTTAACAAGTGAAAGGCCGACTAATGGTGAAAACATAGGAAAGAAGTAACATTTGCAAAATTAGAAAAAGAGAGACAAATGATAGAAGCACCTAGAGGGGATAGTAGCGCTCGGGCGCTCTTGTCCCTAATGGGAGGTTCTGTATAGGGTGCTAAAAAGATAAAACAATGAAATTGTGACTGAGAAAGATATTGGCTAGTGTGTAAAACTATAAGGTGTAAGCCCATAAAAAATCAAGCAACAAAGATAAGAAAAGATAGAAGAAATGTCAAGGTAAAGTAAAAGGTTGTTAATGACTAGTTCTCTTATTTAGGAATCATGCATATAAATAAAGTATTTAGAGGTTAGATGTACATAATAAGTGTGTGATTTAGTGACCAAATTTGTATTCCTTTGTAATTTTGATTTTCATTTTCGTAGAAGTATATTGAATAATAATACATGTATCTTTGTATTATCATTAATAATAATAATAATCATGCAATGCTAATGAAATGTACTACCAATCTCAATCTCAATTTCAATCTCACACCACTATGTATAGAGGCTTAGTTGAACATTGCATCATGTTTGTTATTTGTTTTCCTTGTTCATGCACTTATATGAGCCACATATGAAGACGCGAAGATGATTTTTTGATGGAAGAAAACCCACTTCACATTGTGCATACCCCTTCATAATGTTTCCTTACCCCTACACATTTTGAAATATCCCTATTTATTTGTTTGCAACCATATGTGTCTATATTAATTAACGAGTATGATTTCATGTGACATCATCCATGCTTCCCTCTCCCTTCCTCTATGGAATAGAATTCTCATTTTCCACTCAATGTGGATAGATTTTTCAACCCATAACACAATGGAATGAACCACATCCAGACCTCAATTTATGGTTCTTTGTCTATATGGACTCATGAAATCCTCATAAACTTTACCCAAGACAAAACTCAATGCTCAAATTAACCAAGGAAATATAGGGTGCATAAAATAAAACAATAAATAACAAATTCACCAATATCATCAGTCTTTTCATTGAGGATTTTAGGTATATTTGTTTGTTTCCTAAACCAAGTTTGGTCATTCTCCCTCTTAAGAAACCCTGCTTCCTTCCTCATACCAAATTTATACCAAAATTAGTGGCTACAAGTTGATGTATTTGATGCTAATTTTACATTGATTTTGTATTTCCAATCAAATATAAAGGATATCCACCATGTTCAAGTTAAATCATTCATATTCATTTTCCCTTTGAAAATTTCTCATTTTGGTAAGTGTTAAAACCATGAATCTTGTTAAAATTAGCCTTCATTTTTCATAGGAATCAACAAGACAAAATATTGAAGGAAATATAAATCATATTTTCTCACAGAACATAAACAGAAATAAATCTAGTAAGAGCCACATAGTAAGAAAAATAAAATAAAATTTGAACTTTGAAACCAAAGGCAACTCTAGCTTCGGATAAGAGCTCATATCCAGATAATAAAGGAATCCTTGAAAAACACAAAGGAGACTATGACGTAGAATTGTCTCAAAAAGACTTAAATACCCTCAAGTTTATAGCTTTGGGTAAATATTAAAAAATTAAGAAGTATATAATGAGGGTAGAGCTTGGGATTCATGAATAAGTTAGAATATGGTCTTGCAACTCATATAGACCTAGACATTATTTAATTGTTGGCTGAAATTTTAATAAGGATTACGATTGCATCAAAATGGAAAATGGCGTAGATAGTGAGTTATATATCATAAAAGAGATGATTGTTAGGGTTATTGGAGTACCTGTAAAACACAAGAGAGGGAAAATCCTCCACTACTAAAAAATGAAAAATAAATGGAAACTAACCTGATTGTTGATCTCAATCCAAGATTCAAGAACAAAATCTTATAAAATGGATTTCTTATTTTATTTTCCAACCATGGAGCCCACTTAACCAAGAACAAATGACACTAAATAAAGTCAAAAACACAAAAAAAAACAAAGCATATTTCATTCACAATATTTTTTGTAACAAAATTCATATCAGTAAGATCACAATTGCTAATATCTCTAGCATGATGAATACTTAAAACCATATTTTCTTATGCATAACTATAAATTATGGTAGCCATAAGTGTAGCAATAAAAATATACACACATACGTTGTCATGTCATGAGATGAATTCACTATAATGAATCCACATCAAATGTGAAGGAATGGTATGCAATAGAGTCGCCATCACAAAATACAATTAAAACGAATTATTTGAAATTTAATGAGAAAATATAATTGCACACAACTTAGATCACATATTAATATATGAAGTGTATATGTAGCCCACATAATAATAATACAAAATAAATGTATCATCAACACGAATCTACACCATTTAGTCTGAGATATGAATGGAGTCACCATTTTGCAATGAAGGTGGAATTATATATGCTTTAGGAATAACAAACCTAATTCAACAATACATCTAAATTGATTCCTCATCACAAATTTGTTAGCCATAAAATAAAACAACAGGAGAAGAATTAATAACTGAAAATAACCAGCGATCCTCTCAAATAAAATAATATATAAAACTCCTCGGCACGTTCGAGTATGTGATTGAAAGGAATATACAAATGAAATATTGAAGAAATACTCTTAGCAATGACATCCTCAAACGAAATTATATAATACACAGCATATCATGTATTGAATCTCAATAAATTATACAAATTATAGACCATGATTTTATCAAGGTGAAACCAAATCAATAAAATATAGGTAGCAACCAAAGTAAAATGGGAATATTTTGGTGTGTTGAATAGAATGCACAGGATAAAAAAGAGGTGAAAGAGGAAGAAGAAGCTTTGATATGAGATACCTACTGCTAATGGATATATTGGAAGAGAACATAATGTTATGGAAGAAGTATTGTTAGGAGCTATGGATATGGGAAGATAGGGAGAAAGTACAAAAGTAAGTATTGATTATGTTACGAAAGACAATACAAAGATTGATCACATTAAAAAGAAGGATTTACATGGTGTAAAGATATAACTAAGAAATGAAAAGAATTCCCAAGGATTGGTAGTGGAAATAGTTCTTGACAGTACCAGGCGATCACAAGGAACTACTCAAGAATTTACCATGGGGTGGTTATAATCAATAAGTGATTGTATTTTAGTCCACCTTCTCAATCTTAGGAACATGACCTCTTGCACCACCATCAGATCTTGAGATCAAAATCTTCCTTCTCAGCAATCTTGTACCCATCCAACCACTATATAATGCCATCCAAACCATCGTCAATATTTTCTTGTTAGTCATGTCCAAATTCCTTACATTCCTATAGTCTCTTATAGTGTTTCATAGGTTGTATACGTAATTCTCCAACGAATTCTTAGACTCGACCTTATGCTTCAATTCTTTGCCCTCGACCTTGTATTTCTCTGCTTCCTGAACCATATTTTCTATGTCATCTTTTCTCAACCTATCCTTTTGATTAGTTGTGGTATAATATTTTCTTTTGACGAGTTGTATTTTCCTTAAGAGAAACATTAAGATTTTCATTCCTACCGACATAAAACTAGAAAATGATCTAAGGCACACCCTTAGAACAGGAGAATGCTAGAAATATAAAATATTCCTACTTCAAATTGTAGCAGTTTTGGAGTGGTTTGGATAGTGGAATGTGCATTACAATGATTAATTTATCTTGAAAACCATTAACACATAGAATTATTTGAAACAAGTTATGACACAAAGGATTATTATCCTTCCAATCAATATTCATGCAAATGACTAGTCTACACATACCCAAATGTATCAACTAATGACCAATGTAAAAGTTATTGAGAGGAAAAACAATTACCAACATCAATTACATTTTTCCAAAATTGTATACATGAAATCACACACTTAGTACTATTACACCACGCCTCTAGTATGCCATTATATGCATGATTCTTAAGCAAGAAAACTAGACATTAACAACACTTGTTTTACTTTGTATTTACATTGATTTATCTTTTTATACTTCTGTCCTTTTCTTTTCTGGAACTATCCCTTTACTTTTGGACATTGCACAATGTGACCTAGCTCAGTGTCTTCTATTTTATCTTTGGAGCCTCTAGGACACTAGCGCCTGAAAGGATTGCCTAAGTGCTATTGTCCCCTTTGGTCGCTTTTGTCCTCTTTCCCTCTTCTCTTATGTTTTAAAATGCCACATCAACCATTATCTTTTCTAAAACTTATATTATCACTTTGGGTCATCTTTTTAGTTTTTAATGATGAAATTCAAAAAAGGGAATCATATATATACATGAATTACTTACTATTATAAGGGGTGGGCAATTTGGGCTATTACTTCATATCTACTACTTGGGAAAAGAGCAACATTCAAGGATTGCATTTGGGCTGCATCATTCACTACATATGAAGGAAAACTATGAGTTCCATCACACACATTCATCTTGGGGAAAAGTATTTGTAGCTCATTATCTTAATGCAACTAGCACAAAGGAAACCTAGCTTTAAGGGACACAATTCTATCACAACACACACTAGAACTACATTGAGTCTAAAATGTAGTGCAAAACTCTTATGAAAATCACATTAGGGTGACTATTGAGGTTAGTTTGACTCAAGCATATGCATATTTTATTCCATCTAATGTGTGTTTGAGCCTTGTGAAGTAGTTAGAGTTTGTTTTATAGATATGTATATGTGATAGTGAAACCCTTTAGTGAAGTTAGAGTGATAAAGAGCAAAGTGAAATCGAGATTATCAAACCCTGAAAATATCATATCTAAGACACTAGCGCCCAATACATACACTACACTACCCGTGTGGTCTTGTCGCTTTCTAGGTGTTTTTTTCTAGTAAGAGTTCAAATCTCTTTTTCTAGACAAATCATATACAACCTAGATCCTACTTGTTCCAACACCATTCCAACCCAGATCTAGCACACAAACAACGAGTTATCAGCTAAGTCACTCTCATCCTTTAATTACTTACACTTTTTTGCCATTGCATGTTATATCTTGTGTTTTTTGATATTATCTATTTGACCTCAGTCCTCTAATAAAGATTTATATTTTCTTAAATCATTTTGTGAACCCAATCCATGCATGCTCTTTATTGGATCTCTTTGTTTCCTATCATGGCTAGCACCTCTCATGAGTTTACTACTAAAAATATTAATGACCTAAATACATACATTGTTGATCATCTTGAGAACCTAGATCTCTTGTTATTTTTTGCTCATGAAGAATGAAGAATTAGTGGATCTCTACATCCACCCATTTAGACACTAATGTTATCCCCACTACGGCCCTAACATCCTCTATTCCACTCTCCTCCTCCCACCAATGCGGGGCATCCACCAACCATATTCATATTTCCACACCTCACGCTCACTTTTTTTAGACTCTAATTTCTCACATCCAATTCAGTTCTTCTTCAATCACCCATTCCTTAAAATCCTTGTACCATTATTTACAAGCTCAAATTCATCAATTACAACATGCTTATTCTTCTCTTCCTCTCCATCTCTTGATTCTTCACTTCTCCTACATAGTCCTCTTGCACCCAAAGTTTCATCTTATCCACTCCCAACCAACTTTGTTTCACCCAAATTTACCCTTTTGATGGCCATGGAGATCCACAAGAGCATCTTAGATCATTTCATGTTGCATGTTTGGATTATGCTTGTGATGATACATTATTGACCAAGTTGTTTCCTAGAGCTTACAAGACTATGCTTTGCGATGGTTTTATGATTTGAATTTACACTCTATTAAATATTTCACTCTCTAACAAATCTATTTTTGGCCCAATTTTTGATGAACATTGGAACTAAAATTTCATATGCACAAATGGCCAAAATGAAGCAAGGATCTAATGAGCATCTTAGTGACTATGTTTTACGTTATAAGAATAATCTTTCCAAAATGAATAATGTCTTGGCTGAATCTAAATTGTAAGATCTATTTATCCAAAGTCTATTGCATCCTTTGCAAGAATGTGTGCTCTTTGATTCTTTTCATTCTTTCAATCATTTATGTCATACTCTTAAAGCACGTGAAAATAAGTTACTTTCTATAGGAAAAGTTTAAGTATGGTGATAATATTTCTAATCAATCTAATAACAAATTTCAAGAAAAATATGCATTTAAAGGCAATCCTAGTGAGCCTAAGCCTACTATCAATGTTGTATCCCAACCTATAAATCTCCAACTATAACCTATAGGGAAAAAATTTTACTAGATTTCCATATCCACCTCATATGTTGTTGCCCTTGACTCATTGAAAGAAATTTGATTTCTCTTCCATCTCCTCTTGAGCTAGATCTTAATCATCCTCATGGAAAGAATTTTGATGAAAATGCACATTGTGATTATCATAGATGTAATGGCCATTCTACTGATAGATGCTTTAAGCTTAGACATTTGATCCAATATTTGATTGACAACAATGAAATTGAGCTACATGAGCCTACTGTTTCTATTTCTAAATCTACTAATGACAATGGAAAGCTTAAAATTTTCAATGATCCATTACCCAAACATGAAAAAAACAGCTCTGAATCTTCTTCCAATCATGTTTATCATGTGGTTCCACCTCCATCATTTCAGATCATCCTCTTGGATTTCTTTTTGGTAATACTGATATTCCTCCACATGTCATTACTTTTACTGATGTTGATTTTCATGATTCCTTTTCATCACATAGATTACATATTGATGCTTCTATTGGTGCATCCATGTTGTTACTAATGTTATGGTGCATCCTACTTTTAAGTGTAATGCATGTTCATTATCTTTCTTGCAATCTATTGGCTTTCCATTATCTCAAGATGACATGTAGATCACCTACTCATGGGCATGTGCGGTTCTCCCAATCATTTGGGCCTCTTACTATCTTTATGCCTTTCTTTGTTGGATATGAGGTTGCACATTGTGACATGGTCTTAGGACTTCCTTGGCTTAGGGCTACCAAATTTGTCCCATCCATAGTTCATTTATGTCTTAAGTTCATACACGAGCATCACATTGTCACTATTCAAGGTATCCCACCATGGACCCCTTTATCTTTGGCACCTCTCATCGTCACATCTTTAGTTTTTACTACCACTAGTGCACCTACTTCTACACTTATGATAATCGCTAGCTTTGGAATATATTACTTAGGAATATAGAGCTTGTATCACTTCTTGTGTTACTTCCACACCTCCATCTAACTATCCTCCACAAGTGACTTTCTATTCTCACCCACAGACGAATACATTGGCCCACATAGCCCACCTCATAGAGATAGATATACACACATGATGCATACTACACATGGTACATCTAGGCCCACTTCATGGTCTCATTCCCCACATGCATGACATATGTTACTTTGCACATCTTGACACATGCACTTTCACATGGCACTAGGTCCTTGGATCATGTTCACATGTGTTCCTCTCTCACATTGTAGATAGTGGCACCTCATCCTCTATCCTCCTTAGATAGATTCCTATATCATTCACACTTGGGGGTCATACCATTCCCCCCCTGCTACCGGATGATGCACTCATGTTGTAGGTTAAACACGATTGTTGAGGGCACAATTACCTACATGAACCTCACTTTACACACATACATTGGAGGGAAACCTTGCTCCCATCCCCTAGTCATAGTATTTCATATTTTAATAATCAAAAACATTTAAATATTTGCAAAAATATAAAAACATTATCTTAGATCTTGGTTACATGTATCCTTTCTTGTTTATATTATTCTATGTTGCATTTTTCCTATCATGTTACTTTGATTCATAATATGTTCTATCCTTTTACATATACACATGCATGTTCACATGGTACTTTGAGGTGAATGTAGACTATCTACAGGTTATCACACGATGCATGATGCTTGACATTATTCTTTACTAGTCCCACTGAGGCTCTTGGGGCATCTACCTTCCCTACTTCTCTATATTCAAGTGTTATCATTGCAATATCCACCATTGTCATTCATATTTTCAGTTATATACATTGTGGCATACTATCAATTTTTCTAACATGCTAATGGTGCTTCATGTGTAGAAATTATCTTGCAGGCCAACTCCTAACCATGGTTATCTAATTTTCTTGTCTTCTATGCTTATGTCTTATTTTAAATTGTTTGAGGGTTTTCCCCTAAGTTTGATTGTTTGTTTTCTTGTACGGAGTTGAAGGCCTTGAGTGTCTTTTGACATCCTAGATGGTGCCCCATGTTTTCCATCAACTACCACGTTTATCTCTTGTTGTATTATTATGTGTTTTGACTAGTTTTTATTACATTATGCCATGTTTGCTTGTCGCTAACACTTTTTGCTAACTTATTCCCATTTTCTTACATGTCAATGGCGGTTAACATACATATTCCTTATTCCCCATGCAGGAGTTCTATTTTAGATGTGCACATAGTTTTAACTTTCCTCATTTGGGTTGCGCTCACATTGGTTCATCTAACTTACCCCAAACGAGTGAGGGAAATCATAAGGTGATTACGTGACCCTCTTAGTAGTCTAGAAACTAGACACAAAATGGTACACAACAAAATAAGAGATAATAAAATGGTTTAGAATCAAACTTGGGCTAAAATTTTCATAGGGATAGAAGTGCCCAAGATAGCAGTAGGAACAATGGGCACTAGTGTCCCACCCGGATGGTTATGTCTTGGGGGAAAAAGGGCACCTTATGAGGTTGAACAAGTTCTCAATGACACGTTTTATTAAAATTCAGCAGTCTCATTTACGAGGTTATTATCTAGTAGAATAAGAACAAAATCAAGTGGCAAGTTTCATACTTTGAGCAAGGGAACTAATTACTCTTCTTCTTAGTTTACATCTTTTTTTATCTAGATCAAATAAGGAGTGGCATCTAGGGCATATGTAGGACAATGATATGCTTGGAACAATGTGTCATATGTGGGTAGTTTTATTGGGTTTGTGACATATACAATGGAACTTATCCATGAAGAAGCGTTAATGGATGGAGGGAAAAATCATACATCTCTCCTAACACTCTTCCCTTGGTGAAGGACACCTAAATCCTCGGTGTGGTGATATGACACTAGCAATGTAAATGAGGAAATGTGTTTACGAAAACCATGTTGAGCATGTGTATCAAAATAAATATGTGTGTACTATTGAAGGATATTTCTAAGAAGTTCAGTAGATTGTTGAAGAGGTAGCCACATTGTAGAACCTATACCTATAAAAGGAAAGCTATTTTTCCAGGTAGAAACCATATCTCGTAAAAAAAAAACACGAGCAATAAAATATGATAGTAGAAACTAGACTAAACGACATGAACAATGCATGTAGAAGCAAACAAGACAGAAACAATGTAAAAATTACAAATAATTGCCTACAAAAGGCTTAGAGCTTGTGATTAAACTAAAATGGATTATATTAGCCTAATTTGATGCTATAGTTCAATAGTAAATAAATAAATAAATGCAATGCTGAAAGTACCTAAGAAATCTAACCAATGAAACATGAAACCCTGGTGTGCAAAGAGGGTTAGAAAGACCTTATCTAATTCGTCAAGGTTGAGGGATTGTATTACAATGGAGTTTGATCTGGACAAGAGGAGGAAACCTTCACACGAGAGATTCGAGAAAAATGTAGATCTGAGTTGTCTAGCTAGATTGGTATGAGATCAAGCTAAACCGACACCCTTGTCTCGAGATCCGGCGCCCTGGTATGTGGAAATGAATAGGAAACCTCCTCTGAGATGTTGTTGAATGATCGCATGTGTTCACTTCCTGTCTCATGAATTTCGTTGAACTTTTTTGGATGTCACTACAAATCAAAGATGGAGGAAACACCTGTAAAACCCCAAATAAAGAATCAAAACCCTTAAAAATAAAGATGCATATAAAGGGGTCAAATTTTCCTTAGCTTCCAAATGGATGGACTTGTCACTGAGTATTTCACCACATCTCAAACCCAATGTAGTTCTAGGTTTGTGTGTGAAATTCATGCCCTAGGTTCTCTTGTGCCAATCACACTTTGTGAGTAGCGAGCAATAACTAGATGTAGAATGTAAGTAAATGGTGCATGGAATATAATAAACTCCCCTCCTATGAAGTGTGATGTAGATGAACCATCCTTTGTCCTTGTGATGGATCTAGATGGATGCAAATGGAGTAATAGAATCCTTTGATGGATGCAACCTTAGGTGGTGATAGTAAGTGCTTAGTGTTTGGTCCCTTGTTATGGTCTCATAAATTTATATTTATATGGTTCTCTTGTTCTAATTTCATAATTAACCCCGAAAAGGCCGACCACTTAAAAGATAGAAAACTCAAACGGTCTGTAAAGTTCCCAAAAGGCGAGAATAAAGTGTAAAAGGATTAGGGTGCCCTAGAGGAGACGAGGGCACCTAGGCGCCTTGATCATAAATAGGGAAAACACAATATGAAATTACGGACTGGGAAAGTGTGGGTGCAAGATCAAAAGTAAGGACATAAAGAAAAGTAAAATGGCCAAAGACATGTGTTAATTATTACTCTTTTTTACTCATGAACCATATGAATAGTAGTATAATATTGGGACTAAATAATTACCCAAAGTGCATGATTTAGTGTCTACAACTTGCAAACATGGGACACCCATCATTTCACAAGCTGTATAGGCCCTTAGGCCATAAAATAAGAGCAATCGAGGGCATATAAAATAGGTATGGAGCCACAAACATGGGATAACCACAATGTCATAATACAATCAAGACACTTAGGCCATAATCAATGAAGAAAACAACTAGTAACACACAATTATTAAGCATGTATAACAATTAGGAGTTTTAGAATGTGATTAAAAACATTAGACATATAAAATAAGAGATGTTAATGCCACACAAAACACATGTGTTGGTCCTATTAGTCTAAAAAAATAGTGAGTACACAACGTATATAATTGAGCATAAATGAGGAAGTGCAAAGGAACTATAAGAGAACAATAACACCTATAGAATGTGGAGGCATAGCCCCAAGATGAGAATGTAAGGAAACATGAGTGCTCCTATAAGTGTGTATCAATTTGTGTGTCCTACATCCAACTCAATATACCTAGTGAACGCATGTGTGTACAAAAATAAAGCATGCTATTTATCAAACCAAAGTGACAAACAACACGTATAATGTAAAGTGCTAACAACTCAAGTAAAATACATAGGTCTTGATTTTGTATTTTTGTAAATATTTGAATTTTTTTTTATATTTTCTCAATGCATAGTTATGTACATGAGATGGATAGGAAGAGAGATATACCATTAGAATCTCCGATAAGATAAATCAATTGATACAAAAGATAGATATTCGAGCCTCAAAGCGGTGATGCAATTGCTAATGAGACTGTTGTATTAACATATTCCAAAGAAGGTTTAGTAGATGTAGAACTAACATGTATAGAATGGTGTCAATGCAAAGTGCACTAGAGGAATGTGTGTGTCAGCCACTATGAGGGTATCAAGAAGCTATGATGGTAGTGTTTGCACTAAAGGATTGACATATTACTTTAGGGGACGGGAAAAATAATACATAGGATTGCAGCCCTATGAGAAACCTAGAGTGGTGAGATGAATCATGTGCAACCAAAAACCTATTGGGATACCTAAGAGAACTAGAGTGACTAGAAATAGTGTGTAAGAGGATAGAACTAAGGAGTAACTTCGAAGTGCTAGGGCCATAAGAGGCATTATGCAAAACCAAAGATATATCCAGAGAAGGACTAGGAGGAGGAATTGCAGAAGGAGAACTAGGCATGTTAATACATCTAATTGTGATAACTCGTTTATTGCGGATGAACTTAACACGTTGATATATAAATGAGGGAATAGTTGTAAGAGTACGTAACTACGCAAGACCTAACTGCATCACACCATAACTAAGAGTAGAAGCAATCAAGAATGAAACTGATGTAGTAATAGGACCAAAAGTGATGGGTAGAGTGATGTGATGATAGAAAGGATTTATATCAAGTGTAATATTGTGTGCAGAAATGCCCAAATATTGAAGTAGCATGAGAGAACAAACATTATCCTTATTGTGCAGATTGACCAAAACACCACGTATTTGTATGTGATTAATTGAAATAGGAATGAACAATGTATTTGAAATAAGGCCAATATTATCAAAGTTGTCAAAAGTGATGATCATATCAAAAGATATTAATTGTTCAATCAATGCATCCAAGGGGTGATCATAAGAGGGTGGTGGAGGTGTGTGTGAGAGCATTATGTACATCCAAGGAAGATTTTATATTTTGTGATGAGCATTATGTTGTAAATAAATAATTAAAAATACTATAAAATTTAAAAAGGAAGATTTTATATTTTCATGCTTAGGAAGTGGGTCATTGAATATTTTTAGCTTAGCATTATCATTGATTGGAAAAGATATAGTAGGCTCCTCCCATTCAATAACATTATAATCAATAAGATTCTACATAATGTGATGGATCCTTAAGCAATTGTTTATAGAGTGCCCGACACACCAATGATAATAAAAGTGGGCATTGACATTGAACCTCTTGCTTTGAGGTATACTCATATAAAACATAATTGGGGGAGGGGAGATATGAGATTGTACTTAATTAATTTTTCAATACAATGGGAGAACGACTTGGCAAGTGACTAAATTGACGACACACATGATGCACGGTGTAGCTTAACGGTTTGCGAGATGGCATTAACAATTTCTTTAGAAATATATTTGACATCATTATGATTTCCTTTAAATATGGTTTTTCTTGAAACAGTAGATGTGTGAGGAGAGCTAGCATTGTACTTGAGTTTGTTCATATCTAACAATTTGGCCTTGCGTTATTTCAAGGTGTGGCATAGATGGTCGAAATATATAAACTTGTCAAGCATGACCAAATCTTGCAAAGGGATAATAAGCTTTATATGAATAGGTCTTACAATTCATTATCAAATAAGATATTGTTCATCTTAGTGAGCAGGGTCTTATAATGCAATACATAGGCATTAAGAGGTTAAGTAGGCCCTTGTCGTATTTCAGCCAATTGTGCATAAGAATTTTTTTCCTTGATATTAATAGAGAATTATGCCAAAAATAAATTGGATAAAGCATTGAATGTGCACATAGAGTGGGTGGGGAGAGCCTAAAACCACTATAATATAAATTCCTTAATATTAGATCTCAAACTAGTCGTCATTCTCCACCTAACATGTGATATCTAGATAGATCAATCAGATTTGGCATTTTCTTTTAACCATATTTGATTTGAATTTTCTCTTGTTAAAATAATTGGAGAGAGGATGTTTGAGTGCTTATGGAAGAGAGATATGGTTTCCTTGACCTAGTTTGTAGCTTCAAACATGATGTGGGTGCTACATTAATGACTTTAGATGTGACAATACAAGATTTAAGGAGCCTTAGATTCATTTCATAAGTGTATGAAGTCGGTGCTCTAGTGCATTACATTATGAGTTTTAGGTTAGCAAATGAGGTATTGTTTACTTTATTATATAGGGTTCAGTAGATGATTTATCTAAGAAAGGATGACCGAGATAATGAAAGAAGCGATAAACATATTGTTCAAGCCATGAAGATCTCAAATGATCATAACACACCACATTTGACAAGTTGAAAGGAATTCATTAAAATAACCTTACAAAAGGATTTGCAAACAAATGAACAATATCATATATTATTATGGAACTTGCTTGAGTAAAATTGGAATGAGCATTTCTTACATAGGCAAGGAAGATCAATCTAAGAACCAGACAAGGTCGTAAATCAAGTCATAAATCAAGGAAAGAACTAGTCATCAAAGAACTAGTCAAGACCATAGATTTAGGAAAGAACTAGTCAAGACGGTAGATTTAGGAAAAAACTAGTCATAACAACTAGATAATATATTTTTAATATCTAAATAAAATAAAAGAAATATCCACACATAAGTGGGTGATGATAAATAAAATAGAAGGTAAATAAAGTACCTAGGTGAACATGAGCTAAGGTAAATACCTACTCTAACACCCCCTCAAGTGAAACTAAGAGCCAAAAATAAAAGTGGTTTATCCATAGTATGAGTCTCGACAACTAGGCATGATGAGGTACCCATGTATAATAAGCGGGAAAAAGAATACTGCAAGGTACCCAAAACCATCAATAACAAAGTAGACAAGTAAAAACCCAATGCAAGGTATCCCAACAAGCTCGTTCAAAAAAACTTGTACAATTTGAAGAATTTTGGTGCACCGTGGTTTGAATCCACCGCTCGATCATACAACTAAAAAAAAATGACATTGGGCTTCACGAATAGCTCCACACAAGGAGACTCATTAATGAGGTGATGTTGAAAGAGCAAAAAACACCAAACATTATTCGATCAAATGATGCAAACAGTGTGTCATGATCCAAGAATAATAACCAAAGTAACAAGGTAAGGACATAAGAACCGAAGAAGTAATATCAAGCACTGCTACAAATAGATGTTCCACGATCCAAGAATAATAATCAAGGCAACAAGGTAAGGACACAAGATCTAAAGAAATAGAAGTGCCACGATCCAAGACAAGTCAATGTAACAAGGTAATGACACAAAACCCTAAGAAGAAGGATCAACACCACACCTATTGTTGAATGGGTGGAGTGACGCTACAAATATGTATGAATTTTCAAAACAACTACTTGAACACTGAAAAACTAACATTGGGCTTCATTAGAATAGATCTCCCACAAGAGAAACTATCAACATGCCAAAAATGTCAAAAATACAGATATAAAATATCTCAACAAACAAGAGAGATATACTACACATGCCAAAGAAAAATACTCAAAACAAGGAACATTACAATGCAGAAGGTGTCGAAAGTGGAGCAAGAGGTCGAATGGTGGATGAGCCACACTTGTATATTCCTCTCAACGAATACATATGTCATTACCATGAGTGATCAGATATCCACCCCAAATCAACACAAATGGGTGAAGAAGATGTTTGCATATGACTTGGTGCAAAATGCATAATGGGTTCATGTAAAGGAACATTAGAATGTGTGTCGGGGTGATAATGTCGAGACAACTAAAATTTTAGGTTTCTCAAGTCTCGAGTGAAGGTGCAGAACTCATGTGTAGTTCATGATCCTCGGAAAGAGTCGAGAGAAATAACATATGTCAATCTATGATCCCAATGAAGTACTGCTTGAAAACCGATGCCATGATGAGAATTCCACTTAACATGTGGAATAGGGAAGCAATACACTGTGAATGTCCGCAATACCTCTGTCGGTGAAACCCATAGAATGGAGATGACGATAACCAATCGTAGTGGTATGCTTCTCAAAATAGCCATGCATGTGAGTAGAAGTAGGATACACGTCATGTGTTCTTGCCATAGGCACAAATGTGGAATAACATGCGATAATAAGACTAATATGCTATGGAGCATCGGGGGCAAGAGGAGAATCAAAAACTAGCATATCAAGGTCAGTGTGTACAGGAGCAACAATTGTAAGTGGACAAGGAGCAGGGATATGAGAATGCACAATATGATGGCGATATTGCAGGCTAGCAATTTTTTGTTGCAGGGAGTGTATTAGTGTATCCTTCTCATAAATGAGATTATGAAGAAGAGAGTTTTACTTTTTAAGTGATCTATTTTGTTCCACAAATTTGACCATATCCTCCTAAAGTCCACACACTTCGGAGAAAAACATATTGTTCTCTAGAATCCATGATAGATACAAGAACGTAACACCCAAAAGTTTAAGACATCGGGCTCAATGAAATTGCATCCACAAGTGATTACAACACCCCCCAAATTTGGCACTTTATAATTGAACACATGTAAATATGACAATGAGTAAAAGTACCTTTTACATTTGAAATATGTGTATAAAAATGTCACCAATGCAGAGATCTCGAAAAAATACACAATTTTAAAAAAACACCTTAATCTAAGCTACAAATCAAAAGTTATGAGCTCTAGAAGGTTTTCCTACTAAAAAATAACATTTTAATGCTGATTTTTTTAAAGTTACACATAACACCCAAATTTAGAGAGGGTAAAAGAGTGTATCCATGTGATATAAACTTGTGACCAAAGAATAAAAGACCACACCCAAAACCTACACGTCCATAGGGTAAATCATTGCATCTAAAGTGTACGCGCTTATATCCGATGGATACAATAATGCACCTAGAGGGTATAGATCTCGCATCCAAAGTGGATAAAATTGCATCCAAAACATAAATATTCAAAGAGTAAAAGAATGCATCCAAAAGGTACACGTTTATATCCAATGGATAAAAGAATGCACCAAGAAGGTACAAATCTGTGTCAAGTGGATAAAATATTGCATCCAAAATATAAATATCCAAAGGGTAAATGAATGCATCCAGAAGGTACAGGTCTATATACAATGGATAAAAGAACGTACCCAGAGGGTATAGATCTGCGTCCAATGGATAAAAGACTGCATCCCAAGCAGAAATATCCAAAAGGTGAAAAATGTATCAAGAAGGTATACATCTATATCCAACGGATAAAATAATGCACCTAGAAAGTACAGATCTGTGTCTAGTGGATAAAAGAATGCACCCAAAATGTACAATTGTTAATACAAACTTAGACTACAAATATCTCTTTTCTAGTACCTGTATCAAAAAACAAAGAGAAGCCCATAAAGTTTCTCAAAAAATGCTTAAAGCTGATATAATTTTTGTGTCAAAAAATTTGTTTGTACATAATTGTATGGATTTTTTGAAAAATGTGACAAAAACCCTTAAAATGTCTAGAATTGTTGTATCATAACAAGGTCAAGTTTACAAAGTCAATTCTAGGGTTTTGGCACCATTCAAATCCAATGGAAAACTCTATTTTGCATAAAAACACATGTTACTGTAAAAGTGCTTAACTAATTCGAATACATGAAAACAATAAACACTTGCTTGCAAATAAAAACTTACAGATGGATGTCTACATCATCTATCGCTCTGATACCATGAAAGGAATGATAAAAATATTCTTCCAAGTTTGTGAAGATATCATATAATCATAACACACCACATTTGACAAACTAAAAGGAATTCATTAGAGAATAACCATACAAAAGGATTCACAAACAAATGAACAACAATATCATATATTATTATGGAATTCACTTGAGTACAATGAGAATGGGTCTTGCTTATATGGGCAAGGAAGATCAATCTAAGAACCAGTCAAGGTCGTAGATCAAGCCATACATCAAGGAAAGAAATAGTCATCAAAGAACTAGTCAAGACCATAGATTTAAGAAATAACTAGTCAAGACCTTAGATTTAGGAAAGAACTAGTCATAACAACTAGATAATATCTTCCTAATATCTAAATAAGATAAAATAAATATCCACACATAAGTGGGTGAGGATAAATAAAATAGAAGGTAAATAAAGTACCTAGGTGAACATGAGCTAAGGTAAATACTTACTCTAACAGATAATGTATAAGACCCAACAAATGATAATAATTTGAGCGTGTAGTTTGAAGAAATGTCGGTCCAAGACCATACAGATTGGTCAATATCAGATGTAGATTCTGACCAAATTGTATGGCCCTAACTTAGAGAAGGAAATATGCCAAAAGAAGTTTGGAGTTGTGAACTAATGTTTTTCTATTGAAATTGTGCATTGTATTCTCGAGAATGTGTTGACATGTAAGTGTGCAAGGATAAACAAGCTAAACAATGGACCTCGAAAGTGCTAAGTGACTCTGTATTTTTGGATTACAAAAATATTGTTACTACACTCCCAATCTTTTCACAGATTTCCCCTTTAAGTAATTGTGTGTAACTCAATGATAACTCTACTTCCTTGGTAATTTCTTCCACACCTATCTCTTCTGCTCTTGAATGAAACATTGTCTACACTTTGGGGATGGTTGAATTACTTTTCTTCTCAAATCTTGCAAGATTTCAAAATGCACCAAGTCATTTAGACAATCCCACGTAATCAATTATTTATTTGGCTCTAGGGACATATATCCTATAAGAGGGGTATCTTCTTCTATTGGCCTTTGTGGATCTGGTTTGGTTTCTTTATTACAGTCCATGGTTTTGTGATCTTCACAATAGCATGGTATCCATGATGGTTTCTTCGGGTTCAATACCAATTGCTTCATAAATTTCCCTCTAACTACTTCTAGTCTTCTACATTCACTTCTTCATTTTGTTCATTGGTTTCTTTCTCGGTTTCACAATCGGGGTCCATGCTTCATTGCGCATCCTCTCGGTCACTTCGATTTCTTTTTCATTAATATATTCGGTTTATCTAGTAGGCTCCTTTCCTCCTTCAACAACCTTCCCTACTTTACTCCTACTCACGATTAGTTTCACCCTCCCTTTAAAAATACCGGAACTCCCCCTATTACATTGTCTAGCTTCTCTTTACAATATTTCAATCCTTCTCTTTTCTTCTCCTTGATTATTTTGAACCCCTCGACAATCTTATTTAATTGTAGTTCATTCCCCTTCATATTCCTTTTATATGATAACATCCCTTTAGCACCTACCCACTACTCCATACTACGTGAAATTGGCACCATGGCCTTTTCCACAACTAGCATCTTGACTAAGAAAGGAATTTGTCTAAAAAAATTTCCTCTTAACTCAAAAATAAATTGTTCTTTAACAAAATCAAAAGAAAAAAAATTGGACAATAATTTCAATTATCTACTGCACAATTGTGGTTTCTGACCAATGGTCGTGCAACACAAGTCTGTGAAACATCCAATTTGCATAGCGTTTCAATTTTTTTCATCTATCTGCTCATAGTACTCTGTGTTTGTGTCTAAAGTAGTAAAACTACAACTAAGATAACCAGATGGCCAACTGTTGAGGCAACTCACACTAGAAAATCTCATGAATATCTCCATAAATGTAATCCAAATGGATCTTTTCAGTAGGTATTCATGTCAAAGTCTCTTCAACTTCTACAACTTTTCTCATCTTCTCTTGCAACCATAATTCCACATCTCTTTTCACCCTTAACAATCTTAACATTTTGAGGTCTCGACAACAGAACTATTATTAGTAGAGGTCCCTGGATCATGACATCAAGACTTGGGCTGGTTATAGTCTAAGTTAATTCATATTAATTCCATTAACAAGACATAATTCTCAACTATGCACTAGCTATAGAGTTAACATAATTCAAAAGGAAGAGAAAGTGTTTGGGAAAGCACATAATATAAACACAAATACTTAATATTGAATTAGAACAAACATGCTTCAAAATACAAGAGATTTATATTGAGATCAAAGATCAACCTTATGCGCTCTACACTTACATAGTTTTATACCTCATGAAGTGATTGTTGAATTACAGTCACATCTTCTTCTTCTCATACAAAAAGTGGTTCTTCACATTTTCTATCTATCCTAAGAGGGCATATACTGATAGAATTTCAAAATCATACAAAATACATTCATGTTGGCTTTCTAATCCTTTTTACACTCCAGCATGTCTATGCTATTTTGAGTGCCAATAATTTTTAGTGTTTCAATCTTTGTATATAATATTTGTAAGGCTCTAGTGCCTCTCATGATTGTAATACATTGCGCATAGTTTAGACATTAACACAAAATTGATTGTGGCTCGTATATGCCCTTTGGCGTTGTGTTTTTGTGCTATTTCATTTTGTTTCTTTGTGATATATTGTGTGTGGGTATTACTTGTAGGGTTTCTAATCCAATGTGTTGTAGAAAGAAAAAGGGGGAGGTATCCATAATTCCTTTGGTACAATCACCATCTTTCATTTTCATGTTTCCTCCTCCTCCTCCCCTTTCCCCTTGTAGATGTTAGGTTATGATTATTTTAAGTAGTAGACATTAAATTAGTTATTTGAAGAGCCAAATTTTCTTGGAGGAATGCCTCAAAGGAGTCAAGGTCCTATGCCTTTTGAGGAACTCCCTGACTATTTTTCCATTTCCATTAGACAACAAGAGGTATTTCTTCATCTTTACTATTTCTGAAGTATTTAACAATAAAGGAAAAATGAAATGATGAATTGTCACTTGGAAATTTTGTATCTTTTGATTCTTTGTAAAGAATCTCTTTACGGACATTGGATTTGGTAAGTAACTCAAGAAATACTATATTTTGTTCTAGTATTTAGCAACCGATCTATGATATCATAATATTTTGAATCATGCAAACCGAAGTTTGGGAGTCGAGGGAGATTGGAAGGAACATTTTGGTTATTCCTTGGATATGAGGAAGCATACGAGGTTTATTAAATTTTTTGGTTGTATTCGTCCTTTGTATGGTTCACCTTATAATAAGTCATCATATATTGAGGGGAGTCTATATTAGAACAAGACAATTTCATAGAAGGTTATATGCTTCTTCTATCAATGGAAAGGGACTAAAGACACAAATGAAGCGCTAAAAAAATTACTTGAAACCCTAACATGTATTGAAAGATATTTGAGGATTTAAAAATGTTCTATTAAAGACATTTGTATACAAATACTAACATTTTATACAATTAGGAAAATATGATATACACCAAGATACAAATTTTAGGCTTGTGTCGTAAAGATTAATACATATGAAGGCATGAGATATTGGAATACCATTTAAAATCTCTTTTTGGAAAGGAAAATGCTTATCCATAACAAACTTGTGAAATATTACGTGTATAGGTAAAAATTAACAATAATTCCTAAGATCAATGATTAGGGATTTATGAGATTAAGAGGTATTTGTACTAAGGGTCATTTTTAATGTGATGTGTGGAATATTTCGTCCTCGGACGGAGCTTATCAAACAAACACATAGTGGTGAGGTCCATCTCTCTCCACCAATCACATTTTTTTAATATTTAGCACTTTTAGTATGGATTTTTTGATTAGGGGAGAGAGTGGACCCCAACACATGCATTACGCACTATCAATTATTACATGTGTAATAATACTCTCTCAACCAAGGTGTAATTAGATATGTGTGGCTATGTTAATCATACTCTACAAACTATCTTTGTGCATCATGCATAATCTCTTTGTCCATTATTAGTTGTCATTACTATCTCCATTTATGAATTTTGGTCTTTTATGTTTTGTTTGATCACTTTGATATTTACTAGTTGGATAATTCTAAAAATATTATTAAGGCAATACTCGATTTTCAAACTTGCACAATATATCTAATAGGTGGAACTAGGGCTAAGGTTTTTAATTTTAGATTTTACATTGTATGTCTATGTCAATTTTGATTATTGACAAATAATAAAAGTTCTAAACATTAGTGAAATCAAATTACTCATATAACTTCGTTGTTTGTTGATCTAGTTTGGGTGTCTATAGTTTTTAAGTCATTTTTAAAATATCAAAATATATTGTGGCATTTCCTATGGTTTATTTTATGAGTTTGTTTTCCATGGTATTGAATTTGTTGGTATATGTCTATAATCGAATTGAGTATATAGACTATTTTTCGTTAAATGTGTTGTTATTTTTGCCCCAATAAAATTAATAGTGTTATATGTCATTAATTAGTAAGGGTCTATTTCTCTAGATAAAGTTAATAGCATTTGAATTTGTCCATTTGTGTGTCATATGTAAATTATTTTGTTAGTCTAAAGTTTAAATAAAATAGTTGTTTGTCGTCTTAAACATAAAAAAATTCTAAGTTGTAAGTGGATGTATTTTTAGTCAAAACAAACATTCATAAAATCTACGTTATATTATGGGGGGAAGATATGAAACTGAATACAATGTCAAAATTGTTGAGTTTTAAGCTCAATCTGGGTGAATCGATTGAGTCTACATGAGGAAAAGAGACAAAGGAAGGAGACCTATCGTTAACTTCAAGTTTGTTGCTAACTCGGAGGCAACATATTGCAAAGAGTGGCAAAGCAATGTCTCCCAAAATGACTAAAGCCAATGATGGTTTGCAAGAGTAGTGGTGATCATCTATGTTATTCGTGATCATGTGGTAACGATCAAGTACTGATGGTTGCGAAATGTGAGTTCAATGAGAATCCCAACACTCATTGAAGGTAATGAGGACCAAATCTTAATATCTCTTCATTTGTACATGCTTGATAAACCACGACCAATTGAAGGGGAAATTTTTGAGAAGTGAAGTGGAGGCCCATACCACACTTGTATTGGAAAATTTAAGAAAATGAGTGGAGGCCCATGGCACTCTTGCAGAGGAGTTACAACAATGACTCATTCTCACTTAAAACTAAAAATGAATAAGTCAACAAGGCCCAAACTGACTGATCTCATTGTGAATTTTTTTTTCATTGTTTCCCATCCTTAGATAGTGACATGTTCTTGATTTAAGTATCATAACAAAAGTGCAGTAAGACCATTTCCATTACCCTTGTTGACATGTTGATAATTTCCCATATGTTGGTATTTGCTTGTTGGATTGGTTGATGTGTTCCCATCCATCAATGTGTGTTTGTTTCAGTTGTGTGAAATGTTCATTTCTCTATGTTTGTACAAAAGGAGGAAATTTTGGAAATATTCCTAGTTAATTAGTACTCACATAATGCGAATAGTTATCATATTAGCTATTTAGTATTATAGTATTCGTTATGCAAGTTTTTTTGACAACCCACAAGTAGAATAACTAGTTTGAGATATGGTTGGAATCCTAATTTTTCGGAGTTCAATGCCTATACGTAAGCTTCACTTTATTTAATATGATGGGTCATATAATTATTTCTTAAATCTATTTGAAGACATGTAAAGTTTATAATTATTTATTTTATTTTGTGAGCTAGTGACAACAATCAAAATGTAACAATGGAAATATATGCCCAAATGTGATAGGAACATGATCCGAGAAATTTGACGATGGACGAGAAAAGTTTCACAAGAGCCATTTTGTGCTCTCTAGTCAACAAACATAGCATTGGCATGATAAATATATAAGTACATATGGTTACGAAACAACTTGACATTTGTATTTTCCTAGTTAAGTCTCTATAAACTTCGCTCGAGTTTTTAACTTTTCTCTAACCATATGTAAAACTAATTTCTTATTGCCATAATTAGGAAACAATACTTGAAAGTTTAAGGAAAACACAATTCTTTTGGGACTGTAGTAAACCATAGAACATTAAAACAATCTTGATGTTTTTCATGCCCCTAACAATAACACTATATTAAAAAAACCCTCAATAATTGGTGTAGCTAAAATAATATGCAAATAAATGTTGTGCCACATGTGTATAACATAAATTAAAGTGCTTGATACATGTTGTAATGATTTTTAATTTCTTGTTGAATGCTTGCAAGTGCTCATTAATTTCTCTATATAATGCTTAGTCGAAAAGTGAGCGAATTTGGATCAAGGAAGCAAGTGCACTCTAGCCAAAAGTGGCTACACAAAGGTCTCATGAGCATCCCAATGCTTTAGATAGGATTCGAGAGCATCCAAACACTCTACACAAAGATCTCACTATAGGGGAAAATTAAGATGGGAGAGAGGAATAGTAGCCGGAGGAACAAATAGAAGGGTTGATGACCATTTTAAAGTTGACAAATGCACCTTGGGACCAATAATTGAAAGCACACAAACACCCTAAAATCATAGAATTTAAGATCTAATAAATGCCTTAGACTATTTTTAATCGTCTACACAATAAAAATAAAACTATCTTAATAATTATTAGAATCAAATGACCAAATTTGTTTAGGTTCTAATCACATGACAACGTGAAAAAGTTTAAAATTAACATACATCAAACATTAGTTAGCTTAAACTTATTTTTGTAATAACATATACTATATCAACAATGCATAAATATCTTGGAAAATAATATTATATTTTGTAGAACTTAATAGATATAATAAAGAAACATATGATAGGAGATAAACATTTTTTTATAGTACGTTAAACATGCGCTAATAAATTTAGTTCGGAGTTGAGAATTGAGAACATAAGATTTCAAAATGTGGTGGGGAGATTGGTTGATTGGATGGTGGGAAGTTACCATTACTTTGTATATATAGTTAATAAGTGGTTGAATTTTATTTGTAAACCCCTTGCGACATCATATTGTGAGTACCTTCGTTCTATATGCAAGATCCCCAAACGTCTTCGCTTAATGAATACTTGTAAAAGGATTCTTCCAGTGAAGGAAGAAGCTTAAGGTGGGAGAAACCTATTGAGCTTTTGGTTCCCAACTCCAAGTCCAAATGCATTGGCTTAAAATTTGAGATCAAGTCTTTAAGGAGTTATTTTCTCTTGTTTGATCCAAGTATGTTGTTGAAAAAGTGAAAGCTATAAGGGATAACAATGCTTGGTTGACCAAACTTCTTGATACCATGAGAGCTTTGATGTCCCATTATGATGGAATTTTTCTTCTCAACCATCTACCTCGGTGAATGTATTAACCCTTTTGAATTTTTTTCAAGGGGTTCTTTGTAAGCTCTTGAACAACCCAAAGCATGCGGCATATGAATGTCTCATGTCATTTAATGAACTTTACGAAGCTAAAAACACATGGCCATAGACAAAGCCCCTTGTATTGATGGTTTCTCTCATGAATTTTATCATATTCTACCGGGCTCCTTGGGACAAACTTACACAAAGTTTATTTGAAAGCCAATCGGACAATTCCTTGGCAACTTCATTAATCAAGGTAACATCAAATTCATATCTAAGGTTAGGGACCTTGAGTTCATTACTAATTGGTGACCTATTACCCCTATGAATGTATTTTAAAAGATCATTGCTAATTTTGTTGCTATTTAGGTGAGGTACTTGTTGCCTCTCATCATCCACCTAAAGCCGACTTGTTTCATTTTGATAGGAACATTACGGATGATATTATTGTGATTTGGGAAGGGATGGATTGGGCTCGCTCCTTGCAACATAAAGCCTTATTCATCAAAAATAATATCAAGAAATCATGTGATAGAATAGAATAAATTTATATTGGCTATGTTGCGAACATTAGGGTTTGTGAAAATGTTTGTTGAAAGTGTTAATATACCTTTTTAGGATCACAAGTCTTGTATCACAATTGAAGGAGAGAAATACATGAATAATTTGGTTTTTTTAGGTCCACCTAATAAGGATTTGCTTTGGCTCCCTCCATTTATGTGCTTCAACTAAGGGATTCAACTCTCTTAGTTAACTATATAGGGCTTGTTGAAGATATATCCCTTAGTCCCAAAAACAGATGGTGAATGGACTCTTTGTATACGACTCTTTCCTCACTCTTGTTGAAGAAGCATTTGTCTCTAATGCACGGAGTGTTTGTACATTTTCTACTTAGTCTTCTAGCTTTTTAATTCATTGGAAAACAAACCCATCGCTATAGGCATTTGATCACTCGTCTAACAATGTGGCTGCATAAATATAAATGGTTGCGGATTGATGTTGTGAACAATTCAAATTCCTAGGTATTACTTTTTCCTTTCCAGATAATCCCTTGGACTTATGGACTTACGTGGTGCAATGAGAAAGGAAAAATTTTACTTTCTAGGTCACCAAACTTCTATCCTTCGTTGGGAAGTTCTAGGGTTGTTCTAATGTGATAGTAGTTATCCATGTCTATTATTCTTCTTGTTTGGGTACCTTCTAAAGCTACTTATGCCAAGTTGAATTTGTTTCCTCGGATATTTGCTTTGGGTCATGTTTGAAGGGTATATGGAATTCCACAAAGTTGCTTGGGATGTTTTGCTACAAATCTAAAGACATGGGTGGCCTTGATCTCTGGATGTCAAACTTGAAGGTACTACTTTATGTCAAGGATTATTTGTGCCCCTAAAGGATAGGAAGGTCAAAAGATTTTGTTGAGCCATTGCATTTTTCAAGGCAACTCTTGTTAAGATAATTAATTATGCATTGTATAATTAATTATTGTTATATAGTTTTATAACATTATATTAATTAGTTGTATAATGTTATATGGTTTTATTAACCATATTTGTCTTATTATATTCACGGGTATAATTGTTATGTTGTTATAACAATTATGTCATTATTCATTTGTGCTTCCCGGATGTATTTTGGAAGCTACTATATTTTAGTTTGTTGTTGCATAGTTGCAACTCCATATTTGTTTGTATCCAGGCTATCCAATATGTATAAATATTGTAGCATGCACTATTGTAAGGGATTGATTTCACATTAATAAAATATACAGGCTTTTATCCATGTTTGTGAAACTAAATTTGGTACCAGAGCTGATTGAAGCTTCTAGCAAGGTTGGAGAGAGGTTGCAGAGGAAGGAAAAGTTTTGGAGAAGAAAACTGCTTCACATGAGAGCCAATGTTGCCTTGGCAACTTCCCAAGAACTCCCTGCAGTCCCACAACCTCTGTGTGATATCCAGGTAAATGTAAAGCAATTTGTTTTTTCCTTGGTGCCCTCTGCACCAGGAAAATTTGTTTCCTGGCACTCACAAAATTTTAAAAAATTATAATAATATTTTTTCCCCATTAGGGGTTTTGTTACTAAATTTGGTGACAATATTAGCTTTAGCTAATACTAGCAGACTATTGTAATTGGCTGGCTCTATGTTGTTTTTCTGGAATTGTCTCTCCCCATCGAGCTACAAAGCTCAGCATTTAGCCAAACAACGAGTTGTATTCAGGTGAGTTGAATGTCTTGTAACCGAGCTATACGTAAGTGCATTGGCAAGCTGTGCATAGCTCAGATGACTATTTTTAGTGAGGAGATCAAAACAACAATGTGTTGAGCTCTGTATTAACGTACTTGAGTTGATTACTACCCCTGAAACCTAATTCATGCATTGGATTTACATTGAAGAACCCTACTACAACAACTCAAGCAGACGTATCAATAAGCTGCGGACTGTGTTTTTAAATTTGAGCTGTATTTGCATTGGCGTATTGGGGACCATCATACAAGCCCTGCACACAAGTAATTCAAGACTAGAATAGCCGTATCGATTTGTTCAAAGGTTCAGATCTGAGTTCATTGGAAAATGATGAGTCTAGACTACACACAATACGAGTTTCTGCATTCAATCGAATGAGATTTTAATCAGAGTTTGAAAATCTTGACATTGTTGATCGAATTGGGGATGTTTGCAAACGTGAAGACATTTAATCTAGCCACTCCAAAGTGACATGCAGTGAAAACTTTCCAGTGTAAGACCTCCACACAAAACAAATCCGTGAACACAAATCCACAATACAACACGGCAGCCTTTAGCAATACTTGCGTGCAAACAAAAAGAGGAGTATGCAAAAATGGTGCGAAAACAAAGGAATCAAAAACGACGTTCAATAACATGTAAAGGCATTTCAAAATCAAATAAGGAGATAAGACATGCAGATCCACGCAAGGCGGAAACCCTAATCTTCTTCCAAGCTCGCATCCACGTGGAGCTCTACTCCAACCACGTTTTCATTCAACAGGTCAGTTAGAGCTTCTTTAATTTAAATATAATTTGCTTCAGTTTGTTATCCAAGCGCACAAGCGGTCGGGCTGGTTAGTTTGATCGACTTGGGTGGGTGAGGTGAGGGGTTCGAACCCCACCCCCAACAATATATTTTTTAAACCAATTTGTTTTTAGTGGAAAAATTGGAAAATCGCCTCTAAACAGCTTAGTCACGACTAAATAGGATTCTAAAAATTTTAGTGGGAAAAACCCTATTTTAGGGTTTTTTTTTTTTTCCTAATAGGCATATTTTTTCATTTCGAACAACATTTGCTAAAGGAGGTGTACTCAAAAATATGCCATTCAATTTTTTCCAAATTTTTGAATGTAATTGCATGCTTAAGTATATTGTACTAATTTGCAGGTTGTCATAGTCAACCACAAATATTGTAATTACTCAAAAATTGCCAAAATATTGTACTCAAAAACATAAAATTTGGTTCTAAAAACTCACGAGATCCTAGATCTCATTTGCAGCATTTGGTGTATCTGATGCCTGCGGGAAGCACTTACAGGTAAAGTCGGCCACGATGACTACACGCACTTAATGCCTAATATAGCTGCAACAACGTCATCGGGCATCGACCCTTTAAATCAACGAGGAGTAATAAGGTCACTTTGTGCACACACTATGAGTCATCACATCCATGCGTGAGCGATTGCACGACATAAATCTAGACTAAGAAATGATCCAAGTATATAGCGAAGTTATGCGTGTGTATGAGGATATTTCTTTGAGGTGATGTCAATAATCACATAGACCCCTTTTAGTATTGTCTTGGTACCACATATTGAATTATTTCTCATATGTTAACACCTCTTTCATGTATTGTCGGGTATATAGAAAGGGTGAGCTTCTTCCACGTACCGTCGGGTATATCGGAAGGGCACGTATATAGAAAGGTTTGGTATATCAAACTGATGGTATATATATATTGGGAGACCTTATACTCGGAGTGATAATAGCCAAACCCTATCGGTGATTTTTGCAAAACGAGCACCAATGCCCCCAAAAAGTTTCTTCTAGATGCACAACTACTCAGAGGAAGCAACTATGCTACATGGAAGACAAAAATCAAGACACAACTTGAGTTTGAAAAGATCTGGCCTATTGTGGTGGTACTCGACCGGATCAACAAGCGATACAACACAACAACGGCAGTTTGATAAAGCAAATCAGAAGGCCAAACTCATCATCTTGTTTGGAGTGTCGACGATGTGCAACCCCGCATTCGAGATGCCAAAACAACCAAATAAGCATGGGATAAGCTGACACAGTTTATGAGGCCAAAAATAAGAATGTCATAATGAATTTGTAGAGTCAATTACACACACTGAAGTTCAAGCAGAATGAGAAAATTGAAGCTTTCTTAAGAAGAGTTTTAGAGTTGAGGGCTTCACTTCTAGCCCTGGGAGAAGCGGTCACAGATGATGCTCTTGTTTCTATTGTTATGAGAGCACTCCCCTCTTCTTACCACATTTTTGTAATAACACTAAACATGTTAGATACGACAGTTAGTTTTGACAAGCTGGTAAACCTACTGCAACAAGAGGAAGCCATGCATAACAAGGATGATGAAGAGGAGCTAACACTTTCTTCTCAGAAAAAATGGTTAGGAAAAGGAAAAGGAAAACCTAATTCCTATCAAAAGTCCCAACATCAGAATCAATATCAACATCAAGGGGACAAACAACAAAAGAAGCAATGTCCAATCTGTAAAAGAGGACATGAGTTGAAAGATTATTGGTATAATACATACAAAAAGGTTCATCAAGTAATTTTGGACCTCAACACCAACAATCTCACAAGGGACATACAAACTACAATCAAGGGAAAAAAAGGGGAACTAGAAAAGAAGACCCCATCAGCAAGGAAATATTGTTGAACAAGAAGAACATTCAGATAATGAAGACTTCTTGTACACTGCTCGATCAAGTGAACCTTCCACGTCATCTAGTGATGTCTGGTATGTTGATTTGGGAGCCACTCAACACATGACCGGCCATAGAGACTGGTTTACTTCAATGAGGGACACACCTTCGAAAAACCATGTTTCGTTGGGAGATGATTCTTCATGTACAGTTCAGGGGGTTGGGAACATTTTTCTACCCCTCGGTTCACTATTGTAGACTATCATATGTCGTATATGTCCCTGGGTTGACTAAAAATCTACTTTTAGTTAGTCAACTCATTGATCACAACTTAAAAATTGACTTTGATAGTCATTTCAACAAGAAAACATGTTTGATTCGAGACAAATCACGAGGCTCGAAAATAGTTGAAAAAGCCTCCAATGTGGGACGCATGATCCAACTTGATTTTGTCCACGAGAGATGATCGGGAACTTATGGCTTAGTACTCTACCTCGGCATAGTTTTGGCATCGGAGACTTGGTCATGTTAGTTTCAAGTATCTCGAGACACTACGCCTTGACGCAATATGGTACATGGGCTACCATCTCTTGAAGGATACATACAAGTGTCCTCACTTTGCCTGTGAGGAAAAAACAACACGAGCTTTGTTCTAGAAGAGTACATATTGAGCTCATGATAAGCTTGATCTGGTTCATACCGATCTTTGTAGTTTGATGCAACCAAGTCATTCGGGTTTCGGTACTTCGTGCTTTGTGTTGTGACTATTCGAGAAAAATGTGGATTTTTTTGTCTTCGCAAGAAAAGTGAATCTTTTGAAACCTTCAAAAAGTTCAAAGTAGGCTGTTGAGAACGAAACTAATCGTCACATCAAAACTCTCCGCTCGAATTGAGGGAGAGAATTCACCGATAATGAGTTCAAAGACTACCTACAAACTCACGGGATTCATTGAAAAATGTCTCCACACACATCGTAGAAGAATGGCATTGTTGAGAGAAGAAATTGTACTATCATGGAAATGGTGTGATGCATGATCGATGATTTTGGGCTTGCAAAGACATTCAGGTAGAAGTAAGAAAGACAATAGTATATTTTTGAACAAAGTGCCCCATGATTGCTCTTGACGGAGTAACACCACATGAAGCATGGGCAAAGCGGAAACCATCTGTTACACATCTTAGACTATTCGGGTGCAATGCAAGTATGCACATACCCAAGCAAAACAGAATGAAATTGGACATGAAGTCACGAGATACTCATCTTCATTGGGTACAGTGAAGAGAATCTCGGGTACAAATTGATGGATCCAAAGACCAAAAAACTTTACACTAGCAGAGATGTTGAGTTTTTGAGAAGAAGGAAGCAGAGTCTCCTCCTCCATACTCACCGATGTAGATTCTTCAACTTGAGTTGTAAAAACTGAAGCTGATGTTCCCACAGATGATGAAAGTGATGATGGTGTTGATACGATAGAACCACGACCCACGGGGACAGTTCAACGTATGCCCAAGTGGTATACTAGCATGTTACGAGATGCAAGAATGGATGCTCCACCGGATACATCCACCCCTTGACCAAGGACTCGCAGTAAAGCAAGAGAAGAAGTGAACTTTGCTTTGATTAGTAGAGTTATTGAGTCGATGAGCCCCTACAGTCTAGGAAGCCCTACGGTCAAAATCTAGGAAAGACACCACGGACTCGAATATCGGTCGGTAATGAAAAATAACACTTGGCGGCTTGTTGATCTTCCACTAGGAAAAACCCATTAGATGCAGATGGATATTCAAAACAAAGTACAAAGCAGATGGGACAGTGGACAAGTACAAAGCAAGACTAGTAGCAAAGGGGTATGCACAAAAAGAAGGCATTGACTATGAGGAGACATTTGCTCCCACAGCTAAGATCAAAACAATTAGGATGATCTTTGCTCTAGCTGCACAGTTTGGTTGGAAAGTCCATCAGATGGACGTAAAAAGTGCCTTCTGAACGGAGATTTACAAGAAGTCTACATGACTCAACCTGAGGGATATGTAGTACCTGGTCAAGAAGCAAAGGTATGCATACTTAGGAAGTCTCTGTATGGCCTCAAACAGGCACCCTGGGCATGGTACATCAAAATTGATGAGCATCTCGTACAACATGGATTTGTTATAAATCCATACGATCCCAATCTTTACCTCAAAAAGCAGGGGGGTGTGGCGGCGGGGAGATTGTGATTGTTGTTTGGATAATCACTTGGACTTATGGACTTACGTGGTGCAATGAGAAAGGAAAAATGTTACTTTCAGGTCACCAAACTTCTAGGGTTGTTCAATGTGATAGTAGTTATCCATGTCTATTACTCTTCTTGTTTGGGCACCTTCTAAAGCTACTTATGCCAAGTTGGATTGTCTCCTCAGAGAGATTTTCTTTGGGTCATGTTTGAAGGGTATATGGAATTCCACAAAGTTGCTTGGGATGTTCGCTACAAATCTAAAGACATGGGTGGCCTTGATCTCCGGATGTCAAACTTCAAGGTACTACTCAATGTCAAGGACTATTTGTGCCCCTAAAGGAGAGGAAGGTCAAAATATTTTGTTGAGCCACTTTGCATTTCTCAAGGCAACCCGTTTGGCAAAAAAAGCTTGTAAAGGTCTAGATTTACAAACATTATTGCTTACTTGCATCCCGATCAAACATATTAGCTCCTTTGCGGCTCACTATAGGGAAGGCTAGGGAGTTGATTAGGCCTCACTTAATCTAATAAGGGGATGGTTTCATATCAAGTTTCTCTCTCGAACTCTCACTCTCTTTGATGGGCTCATTGTGTGTTACAATTGTGTTCCATTTGCTTTGGTTCCCTAGGAGGCTAGGTCACAACCCTCAATCTAATTTTGAAAAGAGCTTAGATTTGTTATATACCTTTTGGGCAAGTAACCCCATTCTTGGTTTCCCTAGCTTACTCTTTGTGACAAGTACCGAATCATCAATAGTGATATGGAATTCATTTTAGAGATTCGGATTGCTTTCCCGAATGAACAACTCCACAAAATTGGGATCTAACACCGACAAATAGTAGGTTGATTGGAAATGGCCTATCAAGCCACGAATTGGTTATCAACAACTTTCTCCACAAAGCATCCAAGTGGAAGCCTTGAATACTCTCTAGAACAATTCCTTTGTTGAGACTAGGTGTGGAAGATTTTTCAAAATTTGGAAAACAACTACCATACCCAAGCATGCACATTTAGTTCTTGGTGTATATTACACCAAGATCTATCTGTTAGTAGTTGCCTTGTCCATCATGGTGTTGCTTAATCCTTTATGTTTGTTATGCTTAGCACTCAAAGACCCTTAAACATCTATTTTGGTTCTGCAAGCATTCTCAATTAGCCTAGATGTGGATTTATATCCTTTATCAATCATTTTGTCCCGTACTTAGTGATTGCTAAATGTGATGTCCTAGATACTAGTGCAAATTGAAAAGGTTTGGTCGTGATGTCCTAGACCATTGAGGAAGTTCTCCTTGAACACTTAGTTATGTCCCTCCATACTCTCCTTCACAATGCCATCATCTTCTCAATGCTCTAGCTTTATAACATGTAATAGGGATCATTTGAGAAGCAAAAATTGCCATGGTTCACCATGTTTGCAATGACGCTTAGTAGTCCATAGTTCTTGTGGTGGTGGGAAGTTTGTGGTACTATATACTAGTGGTTGGAGAGGATTCATACTAAAGAAAGTTCCCTTTGTTGGCTTAAGCTATTTCTCCACCTAGGTAGGATCTAGATGAGATCAACAAAGAAAAAAACAATCTTTGAGTGGGAGTCATGTACTTGAATCTACATATTTGCCTATGGCAAAGTGGTTGCGATTGGGGTGACAAGCCGGATGATCCTCCTCGTTTTCCCATTGCACCAATTGCTCACGTTGCTTAGCAATTGTGCCTTGGTGTATTGTTGTACACTAGGCTTTATTCTTATAAACCTTTTTTATTTAAAAGTTGTTTTATTTAACTTTACTCTTAAATTTAATGTGTTGTTATGTCCCAACCAAGATAGAACTTTCTTATGGAGTGTATAATATAGCGGACTTAAAATATAGAAACAAAGGTTCACCAAGAAAATACACTTAATTATATATTTTAAAACTAGCAATCGCATGTGTTTCATTTGAACGGTATATGTTATTTGATTTAGAGGTATAGTTATTACTTTTGTACTTGATGTTGATAAGGGGTTTGAGTGATGTTCTAATTGTAGAAATATAGTTGATCCACTTAATTTGAAGGTTGTTTCTACATTTCAAACTTGTTATAAATCCGTACATGATTACATGTGATCGTTTTTGATAGTTAATTTTATAGTTGATGTTGTTAGTTGTGAATCGGTTGTTCGGTTGGTGTTTTGTTGGGAAACTTTTATTATACAATTGATAATGTGTGTGATTGATAGTTGTAGTGTAGGACTTTAGTTGAAACATTACATTGAAATGTTGTATGTGTACATTTAATTATGTTCTGATTCGTACATTTAAATTTGCATATCATATTTGAAAACATCAAATAAATGAAGGTATACATACACATAATGAGATATGTATACATTTGCAGTATTTATATCATGAATGGTAGCCTTTAGTGGGCAATTTTAGTTTCAATAAACATGATTACATTTGATACCCCTTGAATGACAGTGCCGCTTTGGATAGAAGAAGTGTTGAGTATAGTAGTAGTGGAGGTGTTATCAAAGCGAGAGGGTAGTATTTACGATGGGTTGAGTGATAGTAGTCTTGCTTCCTCCTTTCTTCTTGCTCCGAGTGCTGGTACGTGTGCCATATTTGAGTATCTCTCGAATGAAAAAGTAGGTGAAATGCACAGATTTGCAAGTGAGGGAACTCTGGAGAACGTTGTGAATGTCGGACCCGCCTTTCGAGTGGTTCCCGATGTCGGCCGGTTTGCTCTGTGCAAAGTAAGTCCTTGTGACTTGTGGATAGTTAATCCCTAGACCATTTTAATCGGCAATCTCAAAATAGGGGGTATGGGAATATGTAATGAGGTTGGAGGGATCCCAACATGGGCCGTTGTATCTATCAAATTTTACAACAAATAAAGGTAATGTTGGTGGTTGCATTGATGCGTCGTAGACAATGTCGGTGATTGTTCCTGTGGCACCATTCACGAGGCTGCATCAACCCATAGATTTGCAATAAGCATGATTTTTTGTTGTTTGCACAACCAGAACTTTGTGTTCCAACTGATCATCATCAAGATTTCCTGGTCCAATCCGCCTGGTACTTTCAACAATGGATTGGGCGATCGGAACGTTCGATGCCTTCAACATCTATAGGTTGTGGGAGTCCACCGGATCATTTTTTACAAACAAATGTGGTGCGTTTTTAAAAATGTTGAGCTCTTGCGGAGTTAGGTGTGTGTGTGTGTGCGAGACATTAGGAGTTCCCAATCCTCAATTAGAGGGGTTGAATCTCGCATGTAGAGCGATAAATTCGGAATGAAACTGTGCATTAGTTGTTCCTTGTTGCCAAAATATTGTTTCTGATGTAATGGAAGACTGAAATCCCTTCCAAAGGGTTGCTTCGTAGGAATTACTTGCATAAAGAGGACTGTCCAAAACCAGTGGTAATTGCCGAGGTCACCGAGGAGGATGACTGATCTGTTCCCAAATTCAGATGTTCTTGAGTGTGGGAAAGCTTCACGGAGCCTACTGTCAATTTTGCTTAGCAACTTTGGCTTGATGAAACTCATTTCATCAATAAGAACATATTCTATATGTTTCAGTGACTCTTGAAAAGACGATAATGCACTACCTTCAAGGGGTTTCAGTTCTTTGATTGGAATACGCATGGCTGTGTGGATTGTGGATGCGAAGATGTTGAATGTTGAAACACCGGTAGGGGCGAGCACAAGTAGAGGTGAGGGAGATGTGCTTGATGCTTTGTGAATGAATTCCGGATTTTATTTATCAGAAATGATTTTCCTATGCCAGTTGTTCCTTGAATTATCAATTTTAGTGGAGGTAGAAGGGTTTTGTTTGTTGAATGGTGTAGTATGGTATCAAGAGCTATTTGTTGTTCTGGAGACAAAGGAAGTGTGGAAGATGGTGGTGTGGCATGTATGTTGTTGTTAATTGTGTTTATCTCTCTCTCTCTTGATGAATGATGAACCAATTATCTGCAAATCATGGGGAACGTCATGTATGGTCCAATTATTGTGTATGTCGAAATCTCGTTTCCCCAACATTTCAAGACTATCTAGACTTGTGTTGTTTCAGGGCAAAGTTGTGCGAAGACCTGCCATTCTTGCAATGGTTCTTGTTGAATACTACATTCGGGCTCAGAGTTAGAACTAACATCTGTAGTAAGTCATGTGTCTGCGGTAGTGCATAGAACATGCCATGGTCTGTAGTTGTGCTTGTACATGTCCCAAGTGCCGTTGATGTCATGTGGGGTTGAGCCAAATTCGGACACAATATTTCTGAAAGGCTTGTATAATAGGAGTTTTGACCAATAGAAAAGGTCATATGACATTGATTCTTGAGTAGGGACATCCACAAATCTCGGGTGGACCCAAACAATTGCTTATGTTGGTCGCTTTTTCCATTTATCACCTTTACGGTTCTTGTTGTAGCTCCAATCTCGAGTAACTTGAATAAGTGGTAGGTGTTCCATGGTTTTGGATGAACTTTATATGCATCCAAGAAAGTGGTTGTTTGTTGTGCATCGCATCACTTTCAACGACACGTCTCAGAATATTTTTTCCAACATTTAATGATACAAATGGACGGTTGCACATAACAAGTGGCATTTTTTGCAGCATGTGGCATGTTTCTTGTGCGCTTATGTCATGTTCAACAATGCTTTTTGTGAGCATTTTACGGATCGTGATATGTTTTGGAGAATCTATGTCAGCATCTCTTGAAAATCTAGATAGCATTTGGTGATATGTTTTGAACGTTGCTCGACTTTCGAAGCATATTTTGAAATATACTTAAGAATGGCATGGCGGAAAAGTACCGGTTGGCAATCGACATTTGCTCTCCATATGTATATCATTGTTTGATTGTGGATGTTCAATCTGTCATCGTTTCTGGAAGGGAGGTACTTTATTTTTCCATCACTTTCAATGTGCAAGGAAGAAGTAGGTTGTGTGGCCCAGGGAGCGTTGTACCTACACTGTAGTTATGATTGCTTTCTACGCAGACATGTCTACTCTGAACATTTAGTGTGGCGCTGAACTCGATTAAGTAGTTCTTCAAGGTCTGCATGCGGGGAGGTGGATAGAATTTGTGTTGTATCTAGCAAGCAAGGGTCGTCTAGGAGTGACCTGCGAACAAAATCCAAGCGGTTGCAAGCCAGGCGGGGTTCAGGAAGACACAAACTTATCAAAGTATTATTTTGTCACCTCAATAACTGTTATATCCTCCCAGTCCATTTCGTCAACTTTTGGCACATTCTCGAGCCACAATAAACCGTGGACATGTGCGAAGCCTCTATGTTGCCATTCATACCGAGATGAGGGAACATAAATATTAGATATGTAGTTTGGAAAAAACTTTGAAATAAGTAGATTTGATTACTGCAAAGTCTATTGCTCCAAGTTCCTTCTACAATATTTCTTCACGAAATATTGTGAATTTGTGATGCAAGTATGTTGATACTCGATGAGGGTTAGAGACAATGTTAAGTGTTCTCCAACGTTGTGCGGCTCGAGGATATGTTGGGCATTCACTAGGCATAATATTGTGGAGATCTGGCCATTTAGTGTCTGCAACACTTAGAGTGAAGAATAAGGTTGGTGTCCCCAATTGTTCCACCATATCTAAAAGCTCGCTTCTACTTTTTTCCTAGAATGAACGTGTCCCTCGAAGGCTCGATCCAAAGCGCATTAAGTTGTCTGGGAGGTTGTCTTTGGGGCATTCAGTAGTTGTCTTTGACTCTCTAATTATCGGAGGGATTCCAGATTCGGTGTTCTGTTTCATAAAAACTATTGCCGTGGAGTAGTTTTTGTGTCGCATTATGAGGTTTAGAAGGAAGTAACGAAATCTTGGGTGGGAACCAAAGCGCCCATCATGGTAACGCATCAAATGAAGAGCGTATTCATGCATTGGAACTTCTTTAATGCGGGGTTGTTGCCACATTGCTTTTCCTATCGGAAATAAAGTTGGGAAAGCCATTGAGAACAGGCCTTCGTATTGTATTCATTTATTGGCGAAAGCCCAAGCTCTGGCCATGGCATGGTAAATGGAGTGTTACCATCATGGTTGAGCAAGAACTATTTGATTTCCTCTTCTTTTGTTCTGTATTGTGAGGTGTTGGCACGAAAGACGATGAGTGTTCATATGTTTCATCAAAGTGGGTGGGAACACCACTACCATGAGTTGTAGAGCAAGTTTGCATTTGGGGTAGTTCCATTGTGGTTGTGTTGAGAGAGGAGGAAACATTTGACGACTCGGATGGTAGTGAGGAAAGGGCGTCATCGTCGATTAAGACATCTTTGTAATAGGGATCGTGTTGGATTTTATATTGCAAGGTTGCACAAACACGAGATCTACTGACGTAGAAATCATAATTTTTAAATTAGATCCTTCCCTTTGTATGAGAACTATGTCCAAATCTCTAAGGCGGCGGGGTAGGGTCTTTGCTATTGAAGTAATGTTTTGCAAGAAGCTTATGGTGTGTCTTGAGTATTTGTATTGCCCACCATGTACTTGGGCGACTTGCATGAATGGATTAACTCATGCGATAAGCATCTCCTCGATTTGGGTTAAAGACGCAAAATAAATAATTACAGAGACCAAGCAATAAAATTTCAAAGTGAAATGCATTGAACCGGATGCTCTGTAGAATTTAGGTCTCATTCGAATTGAATTTAACCTGATTAGCACAAAAAATCATTTTAAAAAATGATTGGCGCAAAGAATATTAAAAAAATTAAACAGTTCGCTTTGAATCGGCAATGATCATTGATTGAAACAGATGCAAAAACAAATAATTCTCAAGAAATTGCAAATATCCAGCGATGAAATGTTGAAGAAACTGAATATTCAAAATGAAGTGAATTTTACCTGGTGGAGTGTCAAATCAGCCAGTTTAACAAGTTCCAGTTTCTCCTCGTTGGTTGCGTAAGGATTGCTGGTATGCTTCTCCATCCATGCTTTCATCACCTTCACTGACTTCTCAGGAAGCCGGTGTTTGTTCCCATTGCCGCCGCTTTTCTTCTTCGAACCTCTATAAGAAGGCTTTACACAGACAATTTGGATGATTCCCCTTCGGAATCACTGACCGGAAGTACTTCGTTGCACCTGAGGTTTTCATAGGGGAAAGCTTCCTACAAGTCCATGTCTGCCGAAATTTTCTTGAATTTGAAGCTTTCGCCGAAAGAACCCCCCGCCACCGCAGGATTCAGCCTTCTTTTCTTCTGGCTTCTCGCAGACGTCGACGCTTTCTTGATTTTCATACTTGAGGTTACAATTTGTGCAGGATCATCCAGAACCTTCGTAGAGCTTGGAGGAACTATCGAGCTCTCATTATTTGACTCCAAATTAACGATTACCGATTCCGGCTCTTTGCAACTCACAGGGCGTGGAATCGTCTCAATAATCAGATCATCAGGATCAAAAAAACTACACGGATTCAAGAAATCTGTCCATTTCAACGAAGACACAACCTTCTCTTGCTCCAGAACCTTCATTTCTTCACCGAAATCCTTGGCATCTTCAGAATTCACCGCGCCGTTGGGAATTATAGGCAAAGAATCGAAATCGGCGTCCATATATAGATTATCAGGAAGTTCATTGTATATCCATGATCGACACTCTGAGGCGGTTTAAAATATGGCAGACTCATACAACATGCACCAAAAAATAATTGTTAAAAATAGGTAGAAAAAGCAAAAACGTCCTAACGGCCGTCAAATCGTCAAATTTAACCTAGTCGCAGAAACGTCCGGAAGTGCCTTTCCCATAGGGGGAACGCCTTTGGCGTAAATATAATAATTTTAATAATTCAAAATAATTCTACAAAAGTCACAATTAATGCTATCATAAAAGTCATATTACATTAAAAGTATATATAAATTAACCAAAAAACTTCAAAATCCCTTCTAAAAACCCAAATACTGTATACAAATTCAAAACATATATTATCTTTTAACTGCTGCAGCAAAGGATAAATTAAATATAAATTCATAAGGATTAACAATAAATTCTATTTGTTTTATTTTATTGTTTTAGCTGTTTTTAGTGAAATTAAATTATAGTGCTAAGAAATGTTTCTTGTTCGAAGAATTAAGAATAAAAATACAAACCCCAAACTCGGTGATGTTATAAGAAACATGCATATTACCGTTGGAAGGAGATGCGCTAGGGGAGAAGGGCCAGTAGTGGTACACCCTAAGTTAAGGGGTCCACAAAATCAATTATTTATGATATGGGATTGTGATTTTTTCACTAATATGTAGTTTAGATTTGTGTTAACTTATATTTTTTGTTTGGAATGTTCAATTGGAGGGAAAACCATATTTTGAATTGATTTAAAATAATATATGTGAAAATGCTACAACCATGGTGGAAACCAATACTTGAATATAAGTGAAATTGCTTGAACATTGACTTTTTTGTACTTGTACATGGGTGAAAACTCTTACATGTCATGATGTGATTGGCTACTTGTACAAATTTTTGAACTTCAATAATCAAAATTTTGGTTTTTATTCCATCAAGTATTGGATATTTTAAATGCAAAATACTGTTCAAGTATTGGGACGTGTTCACATACTGGCCCTTCTCCCTATGTCAATTCATATCATATTTAAAATCAAAATAAGGCAGATTACCACACCAAACAATACTTACAACTCGAGAAGTTGGTACTAAGGACAAGGTGTAATGGAGTAATAATTGAACAAGTTGACATATTAAGTTGCTTGAAGAACCATCAACTGTGGGGACTTACTAAAAAATTAATACAGAAGATTTGGCAGGAACCTGATGAGAAAATGAGATTCTACCTATGTGAGACTAACCTGGTGGTCACACAAAAACAACAAAATTATCTTGAAGAGAAAATCTCAATGTAAAAGAGGCAGGTAATCAGCAATTTAGTCCAAGCTCTCATCATCTCCAAGTTGAAATACGGAGATGGAAAATAAGAAAACACGAAAAACCCATGTTTGTTCTGCAAACATGGAGAGGTTGAGAAGCATGTGATGCTACAATGTCCTATTTGTGAGAAACTAAGACAAAGCACTCATTAAAGCATGAAACTTGAATGGTTCATTAAGTGTGTCATCTAAACAAGTGGGCAACTTCATTAAAAATGTCTTCATGAAACATCAAAGAATCACCATAGATAACAATCATATGAAAGGCAGCTAAACTGCAAAACACTTCATTTTTGTTTTTACATTTTTTTGTCCATCCCCATGGATTCCTACTGGGTCTTGGACATAAATAAAAATATTTCATTCATTTTATTTACCCTCCAAGTATTTCAATTATAAAATGAATTCATTTAAATTGAAAAGAAAAGTTAAAGTACTGTAATTCAAATTGAAAAGAAACGTCAACTTTTTTCAAACATATATATTTTTGTTTATAAAATTAACTCAAACAAATACACAAGAAATTGTCAGGCCAAGAAAAGATTTGAAACCTTCATTACAAGCTCTTCCAAACATCAAACAAAAAGGTTTGCCAAATACATTTTTCACCAAATAGCAAAATGACTATTGTAAGATTGCTAAGAGATACACAATAAACACTAACAGTAGCCTCTCGGTAAACATGGAAGTAGAACACTTAACTAATAAAGTAAAAGAAAGCATGAAAATTACCTAGCAAACATATAAGTAGGAAAAAGCATCTTATCTACATATGGAAAAAGTTGTTTCTTCTAAATTTCCAACTCCCAACTCTGGCCTTCCATGAGCTTTAACAAAGAAGAGCTTGATTTCCACTGTGCAGAGTGAAGTTGAAGAGTGCTGTACCGTTGCCACCATTTCATGAAGCTACTCTGCTCCAAGAACACCTCAGCAGAAATAGTACGATCTCTGATCATGCTACCCACATAATCTTCAAACTTTTCAAGGCTTTCTTTCAGTTGGGCATTCATGGCTTCATGTTGCTCTTGCTCTTGTTGGAGATTTCTTAGGGCTTTACAAGCCTCTTCTAGATGAGCCCAAAAACAAGAGTCCTGAGTTAAGGATGCAAACTTTGTGCGAGGCTTCTTATCTCTACCAATGCGAGTTTGGTCTTTTTCTTTCATCCATTTCTCCAGAACTAAGTGACGGTGGGGTCTAACCCCTTGTGAAAGATAGCTTTCATTGCCCTTGTGTTTGTTATAGTAGTCTGCAATGTCCAGAGGCTCTACAAGTCTTCTGTATGCAGTGCCAGCATTAATCCATTTATTTTGGAATTGGATGTCGCTGAGCAATTCATTGTTCTCCACCATTTCAACTATCTCATCCCAGAATGTTTCCAGAGATTTTCTAAGCAATTCTGCTTTGAAATCCTTCTTGTCACTTTGCTGTTTGAAAGAATCATAATAGCCGGTGTCATTGGCCTTAGAACGCCCTTTATACCATTCCAACGATGCCATAGCACTTTGCTTCTTGCTCAACTTGTCATTTAGCTCCTCGATTTTCATGTCATGCTTGCTTTTCATCTCTCCAGCTTTTCTAAGGGCGAGAAGTGCATGATCATTCTGCTTACAAATCAGAGTCATCAATCTAAGATTCCAATAAATGGAGACAAACTCAAGCTGAAGAAGTGCAGAAAACTAAGGAGCTACCGAATCTAGCCAAATAAGAGGCTAATGAAAGCGACTAATAAAATGCAGTTCAATAGAGGTCCGGGAGATATCTTTATTCCCTAGTCAGTCTTAATTACAAGCTGTTGAACTACACATGACATATTCCTTTGATTTTAATTTAGAATTGGTGAGACTCAAGCTATGAGCCCACAATTATTACGTTCCCACACTCAGAGGAATGGTTTGGGGGCTGGGGCTGGGGGTGGGAAAGGTTGTTTGCAAGAAGGTCCCGGCCGATGCCAAATTGCTTAAACAACCATCTCTTGAAGTAAATGGTAAAAGCTCAAAGAATATACAAGCCTCCAAGGAAAGGCAGCCCTACTCAATCTCCATTAGCCCATGGTGACATTTCATTCCATACAAATATCTTCTCTACTCTCTCTAGTCAGTCTTGTCCAAATTCTAACATGAAAGAACATGATAGTAGAATAATCATTTTCCTTTGTTCAAACTTCATATGCTTTGCCTATTATCCTGAGTCCTGACAGGAAGAATTGAACTTCAAAGTGTTCACTGTTTACCAGGCACAAACTCACAAAAACTCAGAAAGACTAGGCTAAACTCCGCCAAGACACAACTAAACAATGAAAACACGTTTACCAGGTATCTAAGCTAAAGATGGGCTTTTAGGTCCAAGCCAGACAGCAATTTGGCAATGAGACCCCCACTTTTCCGAGTCCATAAGGGGATTTTCTTCAATTCATCTTACATATAGTTCAATATTTTGTGTATGTTTTGCAGACAACGAAGAACGTGACTATAATATGTACACAACAAAATAGAAATAATGACATTACCTGAGCCCCAACATTTATTGCTTCCAATTGCCGTGCTATCCCCATCTCAAAGGAGGAGTCCGGGACGGCATTTGCAATTCTCGTTGTGATTGTGTTAAGCAAGTGTTCAGTAATACATTTCAGCATGTTGCCATAATCAGTATGCTCTGAAATACAGGCACCTGCAATTTCTTCAAAAGATGTTCCTTCTTTGCCTTGCATAGTATAATGTAGCATCTTCAAGACAGCTTCAGGGTCCTCAATACAAGCTGCACCATAGGTTGAACAGAACATATAAGTACCGAAGGGTCTATATGGACTTGTAAGGCCAGATTCTCCAGCATCATTGTTTGCTATTGTAGTTGTGTACTGCAGGACATTGTTAAGAAGAGTCTTGCAAGCCTCTTGAATTGGAGGATGTGATACAGTCATGGAGGCCTTGCGCATTATCTTCTCCCAGTGAGGTAAAATTGTATTCAAAGGCTGGGCAATTGATTCAAATGGTGCAAGTAGCAATCGAGGAACAATATCATACTTGGAGACCACATGACAAAATTTTCCTGACCAGTCTTCACGGCCAATTGCTTCCCCAAGTCTAACATCTCCCAGCAAAGGAGAACCAAATGTAATGCAAAATGGAGAGATTTGTCTCACCCTCTTTTCCAGAAACCAGATCATGGCCAAGGTTGCAACAGCACCTCCCATGGAATGACCCACAAACACAATGGCTTGCTCCCTTTTAAGGCTCATAAAACTCTGTATCTGATGGGACAGACAAATAGGCTGGGTTATGTTAAACTTAAGAACTTGATCTCTCTTAACTAAAAGAAGTAATTTGGATTTTCTCTGATGCTTGGTTTCCATTTCGAGTTGTACATAGATAAAAAAAATCTTTTTCCTTACCTTGATATAGAAGTCGTGTTTTTCTTTTGCTAGGTGAATGAAACTTTAAATTCACATAAGGGGAAATTGCTTTGTAAGTATAGAAAACTTGTAATTCCAAAAGCTTTCAGCATGACAAACAAAATTCACAAAATTAACCAATAAAACAAGTATAAATGATAGAGAAATATTAGCATTCATAAACACAGAATTTTGTACAACTTTTGAATTCCGGAGCAACATGACATATATCATAAGTTTCTAACATCACTGTTTTGGGGATGACAAGTGCTGCTTTGGGCTCCTGGATTTCGTGGTGCAGGAGCTTCAGTTCTTAAATGACGTGATGATAAACATCATCTGGAACTCTTTCTTCAATAGCTCTAATTTTTCTCAAAGATAAGTTCAATAATTTTTGACACAAGCTTTATTATGGAGGGTGCGCGGGGAGGGGCGCGGGGGTAAAGTGAATATTTCTGTAAAGCTTCTGGGGTTTCACTTTCAGATGACCCAGAAAGGTTTTTAGTTTTACCCTTTATTTCGGAGAGAAAAAATGGATATAGCATACATGAGTCTGTGTGAAGCAGCCCTAATACATCTGCGCAGAATTGAAGAATAACCTTTCAATACATTCATATATCCCACAAACCAGGGACATCATTTACAAAATAAAATGGTATGGATTCAGAACTGCAAGTGGGTATGAGAACTATGTTTTCGAAATGCAATAACAGAGATTGTGCACAGATCAATGAAGCGAATGGGTCTATTTACCTGGCTTTGGAAAGATGAATTTTCCAAAACCCGCAGGAATAGGGAGAGAGATCCTTTGTGAACAAGGGCAGGCTGACCATCGTTGCCCTTGAGGCATGGAGAGAAGGCTCTGTTCCCATTCTGTATCTCAGTCTCTCCATACTTGCCATCTCCGACAATGAAAGCTTCTGTATACAGGGAAGGGAAGGTCACATACACCACACCTTCATACTCGTTCACAACAAAAGTATCTATATTATTTATGGAAGCACTACATATCTCTTCCCAAGCAGCGTGCAGGATTTCAGACGAAACCAAAAACGTTGCAACCTCCTGACCAACAGTGAACCTGGAACAACAATTCTACAAATCAGTACCATGGAAATCAATTCTTGAAATTTCTGAAAGAAAGCTCAAATTTGAGCACCCAACAAAAATTCTATCGACTCCTACCAAGTTCAACGTTAACCATTTGCTGACAAGTAAATTAGTTTTTATTAGGTCAACCAAAAATCGATATGTCTTCGTGAATTTAATTAAAAAAAAAAAAAAACCTATGCTATGGAGAATTCACAAGATCATACTCATACTTACAGCGGGGTGGATAACTTTACATCCATGGCCGGCAATTTTTAACTTGTTTTCCTTCAATGTAAAAAGGGTATTTGAGTTTTGAATGAAAGTAGACTTATACAAAAAAATGTGAAAATAGGAAGAGAGGAGCCTCTGCGAAAGAATAAGGAAAGAAAGACGAAGGACTAAGGAACCTGAGGAAGAGGAAAGAACGAGGAAGGAGAAAGGAACCCTGTTCGATGTGACTTACATCCAGTTAAGGCTAGGATTCTAAAGGCAGATGGCGAATTTTCTGATGGAAGGAACCTGAGGAAGAGGAAAGAACGATGGAGGAGGAAGGAACCCTGTTCGATGTTACTTACATCCTGTCAGGCTCAATGAGGGTATTCCCGAGGAAGGTGCTAAGTAAGGGATAACTATATTGAATCTGAAAACGATGACATTAATTCTATATTTTATCCTTTTTAATGTTTTTTAGTTGTTGTAGGTCTGAAATTTTCCAACCTACTTTACTTTAAAGTCAGGATTTGAGGGGTACCTTTAGCTTAAATTAAGCACTGAGTTTTAGTGAGCTTAACAATTTCATCAATGGATCATCAACTAATTAATGAGATTAATAAAATTTGATTCATTATTGATATTGTTATTATATAATTTTTTTAATATATTTGTTTAGATTTTATTTAAAAAGATGTTATAGTTAGACGATAATATACATGGAGAAAGAAACATATAATAAAATATTTTGTTGTTTTAATGTTTTTAGTAATCAACCTCGACAATTTAAAACAATCAATGGAGAAGATTCGAGTTCCAATTTTCTTACACAACCTCAAGGTGTAACAAAGTAGGGCATCTATATTTATAATAAAAAAACTAAATAAAAATTAAACCAAAAAATGTTTTCATTTTATCAATAAGATGTTACTAGCAATCGCATGTATACAATGCAATGTGAATGGCGAACGGTATATGTTATTTGATTTAGAGGGATAGTTATTACTTTTGTAGTTGATGTTGATAAGGGGTGTGATTGATTTTGTAAGTATAGGAATACGGATGTACCACTATATTTAGTGAATTAAAAACTATTGTATTTCTTTTACAATGACATACTATTAAGAAAATAAATGAATATTACTTCCACTTTTGTTATGTACATATTTGCATCCTTGTAGACCATGTGAACGTACTATATTTTTCCATATAACTAATATTCTTTTCCTTTAGCAACATATGCAGTTTTTTATCCTCAAAATTTTACATCTTACGCGTAGTTCTCATTGGAACTCCACATGCATTTCAATTGTATATAGTTTATTGATTTTGACTATTTTTGCATTTGTATGTCATCAAACAATGCATTGTTCCTTGCTGACTCGCAAACGTATTCATGTTTAGTGCCAAAAAAATGGCCACAAAAGCCTACTACTCATGATATAAAATCTGCAAATGTACGAAAGTCTTCATGTATTCATGTTTAGTTCAAATAAACTACTCCACAAAACTTAGATGTCTCGTGTACCGTACTCATCAGTAGTAGGAAGTTTTATGTTCGCCATGGTGTGCACTAGACTTGACATTGCACAAGTAGTGGGATTAGTCAGTCGTTACATGACAAATCTCATATATGATCATTGGACGATTGTGAAGTGGATTCTTAGATATTTGTGAGGCACTTCTGATGCTACTATCTGCTTCAGTGGGAGTAGTCTTCAAGTAAATGGTTTTGTGGATGTCGATCTTGGTGGTGACAGGGATAAGAGAAAGTCTACTACAAGTGTTCTTTTCTCCTTAGCACGAAGTGCAGTTAGCTAAGCATTAGTCGATGGTAGCTTTGTCGATTAAAGTGAATAAAATACTGAGAGACCTTTTCCCGTGGTTTTTTTCCTAGTACATACCGGGTTTTCCACGTAATAACTGTGTATGTGTTTTAGACATGTTAATTTCATATTGTTTTTATTGTGATTGTTTCTCTCTACACTGTTTGTTTTTCTAACAATTTTGGATCTCCATTTATAGATGAGGAGATGCAACCAAGATAGCAAACAAATTCTTGCAAAGACATCAACATTTTTGTAATGTATTTGAAGAAAGGCATTGTCCAACCAAAACATATCTTTGCTTATCTGAAGCCACCCATCACAAAATAGAATTTTTAATTAAGGCACTGAAATAAAAAGAAACTACTCAACAAACAAGGTAAAACTAAACTTATTGAAGACCTAACATATTTGAAGAAAGGCATTGTTCAACCAAAACAGATCCATGCTTATCTAAAACCACTTGTCACATAATAGAATTAGGGCACTAAAATAAAAATAAACTACTCAACAAACTAGATAAAACTAATCTTATTAAAGATCTTAACAGACTCCAAAATGAAGAATTTGAGGAAAACAGAGAAAAGTAGTGGATGCCTCTAACATTGTGAATTTGATTTTCAAGGAGATTGTAAGACTACATGAATTACCGCGTAGTGTTGTATCATATATGGATGTGAAGTTTGTAATCCCATTTGGAATAAGGAAGTAAGTATTATTGACTCTTCAAAGCTTATTGAAGAAATCAACATCCCAGAGGTCAGTGGGAAATTAATTGTCCATCATAAGTTTGGACAAAATATTTATGATTATCATATTATCCTTGTTACTGATAATTGTATGTTAGAAATATTGAAGGATAGACCATCTAAACCCTTAAAATACCATAAATTAGTTCACAAATTAGTACAAAATATCCATAGGAGTCGAAACCTATGTTATCGTATAATGTATTACGATACTAAATGAGTTATCCATAATAAAATATACAGAAGGATTTTCCATGCTGCCATAAAGGGAGAAATTCCAATAATATGTTATCGTATAATGTATTACGATACTAAGCGAGTTATCCATAATAAAATATACGGAAGGATTTTCCATCTTTTGCCATAAAGGGAGAAATTCCAATAATCAAGAGTCCACAAGATGAAAGAGTTCAAGATCTACTATCAAGATTGAATTTTTTTCATTATTCAAAAAAGTTGGTATCATCAAAAGAAATGCTTTAGAGGTTATAACACAAAAGAAGAAAGAAGAAACTTAGATCATTGAGAAAGTGAGTCAAAAATGGAAAAAGAAAATTGAACATAAAACAACCTATGTTCAACACCAATACCGACAATGGAAAATCCAAGTAATATGGAGAACAACTAAAACATATGCTTCAAATTAGTTCCACAAAAAAAATCTTAATTTTTCAAGACTGCCTTCATCCTTAAAAGATATTGGAAGTGAAATTATTCTCAATTGGAATGTTTTGCACAGATGGAGAAAGGATCAAATGTAATAGACAAGCTATTGATATCCCATTAGTGATACAAGTTCAATCATTCCATATTGATTTAAGTGAACTGTAACATAATAATCAAGAGATAGATCTCATAATATGCAATGTTTTTCTCATGAAATACACTCCTTTTACCCAAACACAAGGAGACATTATGATTCATAAGGGAGCCAAACCAGTTCATATTCCTATGTACTCAAGACAACACCACCTTTAGATTATGTTGTCAACAATGGTTAGAGGAAAAGAAATAGGATCTCATGAGAAAAGCATCGAGAGATAGATAAATCAACCTAAATGGAATAATAACAATTTTTTTGGTTTGATCTCAAAAATGTGATAAAGCACTTGATACGGTGAAGGATAAATTCTTAGAGAATCATCTAAAAATGGATTTTCAAGAACATGAAAGAAATGCCAACCATAGTCTTCTTCTAGAACAACCATCTTAAAATCAATCAAGGAAATGTACACTTATTATGCATTAATTGTATAAAAGAAGATTATTCACTAATCCATAATTTTTGTAGGATTTTGAAGTAAATCGAATTCAATGGAGAACTTGTAAGAGGGTCCACACACCCCATAAACCCATCCTTTAGAGAAACCATTACAGATTAAAACTTTAAGGTGATTCGTCAACAAATATTATAATTATTATGCAAAGCTGCAAAAGAGAAAAGGCAATATCAGACACTCCTCCAAAATAAATATAGGCATGCCTGTCAAGCCCTGATATAAACCATATTGTTATACTTAGTATCAATCCCATGACTATGGCCTTGGATGTTTATTATCTGAGCTCCCATGCATTAATTTCATATTTCTTAAGGCATGGCCTTCAAAAATGACACTTGAAATATGTGTAGCCCAACAAAGGCAACCAAAACACAAGATTCAACTAATTTTGTGTGCAAAAGAATATTGTATGGTTGTGTTAATCAGTCTAACAAACAAGGACAAGATCTTTAAAAATGATCCTTTAACAATACACACTTATTAGTAAGGTATTAAAATGTTGGTTCCAACCCTTTTGAAGAGGATCTGATAAAATTCCTGGATTGGGAAAGCTTATAATCCCTCTCGAATTTTGTAATTAGAAGATATTTGAAGTGATAGGCACATTCTAAGAGAATTTATCAAATTAATGGATTTCACTAAAAAATAAAGATGGGCTCATACCTCATAGATCGTCACACCTTCATGTCCTTAGTTGTGCAAGGCTTAAGCCGGTGAACTAGTATTCAGACACATGCTCCTTTTCTTCTATGTTGTAGTCATGGGCAAAGCAAGCAAGAAGGCAACCAACTCCCAAATGGAAGTATCCCTTTCAAAGTCTTTAAAAAGGAACGCACTATTCCCCAAAGAGATCAAACATATCAAGCACTAGAGTCAATAGTTGTAAGATGCTCTCCAGTCCAAGGAGAACAAATCAACTCTTGTCATGGAGTAGCTAACAGATCTCGATTCTCATGACACACAATGTTGATCTCATTGAGTCTGTCCTTCACAACCTTGTTCAAGCTGAGGATAAATGTTTTCTTGTCATGCATAATCTACAGTAGGAGCTCTCCACCTACAAGAAAATACTTGAGCAACTCGAAGTTGCGTTCACAAACTTTCAAGTGCCCCGATCCTCTAGCTATCAGTGTGCCACCATGCACAATCATGACATGCAATGCTAAAACAATAACAGACAAGAACTTCGTTAAGTCCCTGTCATTCACCGCAGACCTGCAAACGGAGATAAATCTGTAACCCTAATAAAGTACCATTCGCGATTTTTCCCAAAAGTGTCTGCCCAAAGCATGCAACTCAACTTCTCGCAAAAGCTAAAAATAAAATTTAAAAATAGCAAACCCAAAGCAACATGTAAAATTAGAAAAGCAAAAAGCAAAATTGTTAAAAATAGCAAAAGTAAAATTGTTAAAAATACTAAAACCGTCATTTAGGCTATCAAATTCAACACGGTCCCATGAATGTCCGCAAAGCCCTTTCCCATAGGGGGAACACCTTCGGCGTAAATATATTTCTATTTTATTAATAAATTATGTTTTTAATTTATTCATAGTGCATTGAAGTGTAGTATTTATTTTATTATTTGTTTAATAATTTAAAACTTAAATATAGTTAAAATTAAAAGTAATATGCATATATGTATGTTGGTACATATATATGATCGTTAAATTACGAGCAACGCGCAAGTCATTTTGATGTTTAGACTAAGTATTTTCACCTATCAACTACGATAGTCATATTTCAAAAGAGGTTGTATTTTGATGTCTAAGATGATTAAATATATCTAAACACCTTGCAAAAATCCACTTATGCTCTCAAGTCCCTACATCCAAGTCAACCCGAGTCCTTGTGGTGAATAAATATTTTATATTGAATTAGTTGAAATTGAAGGTCGGTTAGACGATTTATAGCCATTTTAATCTCCACATTTTTAATTTACAAACAAAATATTTGATTCATTGGTCACTCATGAACTCCTTGTTAATTAAAGAGGTTACCGATTGTGGGCATGCATATCTCACATGGACTCCTTGTTAATGGGGCACAAATATCACTAATAAACTCCCCAGTATTAAGGCGGATCCAAGTCATGAGCATGATGGACTCCTTGTTAATTAAGTAGGTTTCAATTTGTTGGGACAAATCTTTCTAATGGACTCTTTGTTATTGGGGCAAAAATATCCCTAATGAACTCCCCATTAATGGGATGCCACATTAAGGCCTATACAAATGGTGTGGGTGTGAATATCTCCAATGAACTCTACGTTAATGAGGCACCATTGTAGACATTTAAAATGTCGACATGGTTAAATAAGATTAACATGTCCCCCAAATATCCCTACATCATCCATATAGAAATTAATCGTAAGATTAATTATTATTAGTAATCCATTTTATCATTTTACCATCATTTGTTATTCATCATTTATAATTTATCATTAATCCTTTTTCATTTTATATCATATTTCATCCTTAATCTCTTTTATTTAATTATTATATCACATTATCTTATTTTAATCCCACTTAACATTTATAGGAATTTAATATTCCTATGCCTCACCTACCCTAGTCTACACCTACACCTATCACTAGTTATTCCATGTAATCCCTATCATTAATTATCCTAATCACATCATTAACCTAAACTAATCATGTGCACATCACCTCTAAATCTAGAGGCTTCTAAATCTAGAAGCTTCTCTATTTCTCCCTCTCATTTTCAAATATTCAAAAACATCTACAACATTCCATTGAATTTTTAATTCAATGGAAATCCCTCACAAATTCTAGAAATTTCTACTCTAGAATCCTCCATCCTCTCATCCAATTCCAACCCTTGGATTCAATCCACCATGGCAAGATCTCAACCATTCAATTTGTCACTCACAAACTATAAATCAATCTCTCATCCTCCATGAGAGACATCTTCCAAATCCATAACAAAATTATGTTGTTTTGTCCTTGACCAACCAATCCATTCTATCAATCCATCTACAATTAAGAAATCCTTCATCATTCTTCATCAACAAGCAAGCAATCATCAAAGGGGAAGTGTTATCCAAGTGCATCCACATCCAAATCTGAAGCAATCAATCATCTTCCAAGCACATCCACCATCAAGGAAGGAGAATTGCATGCTAGACGGTAAGTGCAGGTATTGTTCCTCTTCCTTTCATCTTTGTTTGATCTAAGGTATTTGATTTGTTGAGTTTGCATGTTGCATTTGAATTGGTTTCATATTCATTTTATTTGTGCATGCTAACTTGATTTCTCATCTACATTTTTGGCGCCCACCATGCTAACCCACCTTTACGTCGATGTGTGATTGGATAGCAAGTAATCTTTGGTGGTTCCTTCCCTTGCACTATAGCTTGATTGCGGCAAAGGCTACCTATGCTAGGATAAACAAGGCTTGCTAAGGGAGTCCTCTATATACCTTTCGATACGTGAGGCCCAAGTCCGTGTTGCAAGGATGTTGTCTAAGGCTTGGGTGTTGGGACGTGGAAGCCCCTCACTTCATGTTGCTCTTAAAACAAGCAAGCACTTAGCCAATAACGATAAATCTTCAAGAATTTACATACCCCGTCGGAACATGGGGTGTGTCTACGTGCGTGGAGGTGAAGCCCGCATTCACAAGACCCCTAAGACTATGACAAGTGTGTGGTGATGAAATCCACGTCACATTGCCCCTAAAAATGAAAAAGGGAAGAAGGTGGACCGCTTTTGATCCTCAAGATCATCCAAGGACATGAGAGGAGAGCATACATGAAATCCAACCTTTGGGTTTAACAAACAAACATGCAAAATATGAAAGATGCAAGATAGAAAGATTTTTTTATTTTTTATTATTTTTAAATGATTAAAAGATGATTAAAAAATGCAAAAGGGGTCTTCAAGAGGAGGTCCTACAAAAATTGGATTAGTAGTTTGGAAAATAACCCCAATTCTTGGACAAACGTGCTATAAAACAAAAATGATTAGTAGTTTTAGATTGATTTTTAATCTTTGGTAAGTGTAAGAAGGTTGCACACAAAGTGTTAGTAGTTTGTAACAAGAAAATATAACTTAATGTGTAGTTAAAAAGAAAAGATTTAGGAAAATGAAAACCATGAATAAATTATACAATAAAAATCTAAATTAACACTTTCATTATATAGATCTCTTGATGCCTTTTTGGGAAAAAAAAACTAAGTCGGTTCAAGTTCGGGGTCAAAAGTTATGGCTCTAGGAAATTAGGAAACAAAAGTGCTGAAACAAGTCACATATGCATTTGTTCGTGAGTCATACATGCCATTTCAGGTCAAAAACATGATACTTTGTAAAAATAAATTTCAAGGTTTTGAGGGTCAAACAAAAGTGTTGAAGTGTTATAAACGCGCTACTATTGGATAAACGCGTTGAAATAGGTGACAAATGCACTCAAACAAGAGACAAACATTTGAAAGATATACCTGCAAGTATGGAGTCGGAAGAGCTTCACAGAAATGTTGTTTTAGGATAAACACGCTACTATATGTCACAAATGTGCCAATATGGAACAAAAACACGAAAAATCAAAATTTAAGGATGCAAATTAGATTTTTATGAAACCAAATTTGGACAGCTTGGTGATTAGATAATAATAAGCAAGAAATTTATAAGATTTTCGGGCTAAGCCCCACATTCGAGTGCCAAAAATGTAGATGAAAAATCAAGTTAGCATGCACAAATAAAATGAATATGAAACCAATTCAAATACAACATGCAAACTCAACAAATCAACTACCTCATATCAAACAAAGATGAAAGGAAGAGGAACAATACTTGCACTTATCGTCTAGCATGCAATTCTCCTTCCTTGATGGTTGGATGTGCTTGAAAGATGATTTATTGCTTTAGATTTGGATGTGGATGCACTTGGACAACACTTCCCCTTTGATGACAACTTGCTTGTTGATGAAGAATGATGAAGGATTGCTTGATTGTAGATGGATTGATTGGTTGAAGAACAAAAGAGCATAATTTTGTTATGGATTTAGAAGATGTCTCTCATGGAGGATGAGAGCTTGATTTATAGTTTGTGAGTGGAAAATTGAATGGTTGAGATCTTGCCATGGTGGATTGAATCCAAGGGTTGGAATTGGATGAGAGGATGGAGGATTCTAGAGTAGACGTTTCTATAATTTGTGAGGAATTTCCATTGAATTGTCTTAGATGTTTTTGAATATTTGAAAATGAGAGCGAGAAATAGAGAAGCTTCTAGATTTAGAAGCCTCTAGATTTAGAGGTGATGTGCACATGATTAGTTTAGGTTATTAATGTGATTATGATAATCAATGATAGGGATTACATGGAATAGCTAGTGATAGGTGTAGGTGTAGACTAGGGTAGGTGAGGCATAGGAATATTAAATTCCTATAAATGTTAAGTGGGATTAAAATAAGATAATGTGATATAATAATGAAATAAAAGAGATTAAAGATGAAATAGGATATAAAATGAAAAAGGATTAATGATAAATGATGAATGATGGTAAAATGATAAAATGGATTAATAATAATAATTAATCTTACGATTAATTATTATATGGATGATGTAAGGAAATTTGGGGGACATAATAATCGTATTTAAGCATGTCGACATTTTAGATGTCTACAACCACATTAAGGTCAATACAAGTTGTGGGTGCAAATATCCTCGATGAACTCTCTGTTAATGGGGTGCCACATTATGGTAAGTACAAGCTATGGGGGAACCACATTAAGGTTGGTATGAGTTATGTGCACAAATATATTTGATGGAATCCTCATTAATGGAGGCACTTGTTAAGGTGGTTTCAATACATGCACATAACCGTTTTTGTGTGCTATTGATTTGCACATAAAATAGTAAACGGTTAGAGGGTGTATTTTTGAAACCATAGGTGCCACTTGTGTGACCTACTTGTGCGACCTACAAAGGGCTACCTATTTGTTTTGCGGTTTGTCGTCAAATCTTTCTAAATCTCATGCTTAAATCTTATGCTTTCATTGTTTTCTTTTTATTGTCTAGTTACATATTTGTATATCGGGGAGAGGACCCCATAATTGTGCAGGTACCAATAATTGTACATTGATTTTCACTATTGGTTGTTGAAAAAATGACTAATAGTTGTTCACTATTTGATTAATGACACTTTTTAAGAGCCAATGACAATGTGACACATAGGGCACTTGGTCATTGGTACCTCTTTCAAATGCTTTATATTATTTTTTTCATTTTAAATCAATTCAAAAACTACTTTTTCCCTCCAAATAAACACGCGAAAGCGAAAATCTTTGATGTGGCATGATGATATGTTATACGATGATATAATTTTTTTTATGTTGATGAGACCCCTACATATATCTACATGCCCCTAAAGTTAGGGTGCACGGTTATGGGGTCCTCTCCCCAGAGAACACGATGTTGATATACTTCTTTCTAGCTTACTTGGATTTATAAATATTGAATTGAGAAAAAAAGGTTTCATCTCATGGGGTTACACTCAATATGATTTCAATAAACACTAAAATCTTTATATGCTTCCATGATTTACGGTGACGTTATGTTATACTCCTTTTTAACTTCCTTGGATTTACCATTGTTGTTTTGTTGTGCAAGTATTCCTTCTTGTATAACTAATTATTTTTATTGGTTCGCAATTATTCCTTATTGTACAACTACGTAATTGTATTTGGTATTCTAAAACCGTATTGGGTATTTTTAAACTGCATTAATGAGAACATAGTCATCCTTTGCATATACATGTCACTAAAAATTTGACTTTGTTAAAAATTTCTTTCTTGTGCGGGAATCATGCTCAATATGATTTCACTAAACACTATAATATTTGTACACTTCCATGATTTTTCGTGAATACCTTGAAACCTCTTCTTTACGTAAAGTCTATCATTGTTGTTTTGTTCGAGTAATCCTTGTTGTATTGATAAGTATTTGAATTGGGTGGTTCCTTTTAAGTAAAATAAATTATACTTAAATTTTAAGCTTCCTATTGTTGGCATCTTTATGATGTAGTGCATCATTTCCGTTGACAATTTGTAACAATATGACTGACCCATTTTCATCCACAACTATTATGGAACCAATAAATGACAACATCCCCCTCGTTACCATATCAAACACAACCTTTGATGCTAGTAGTGAGGTGGTAGATTTGAATAAGGTCCCCCTTCTTTGTTAGCCCAAGACACTATGGAGGAGATCTCCACGTATGGTGCACAACTTTTGCAAGTTTCATTCACTTTTTGCTACTACTATTGCTTCCACTTTCTCCGACATATACGGTAGGACATCAAAATCTTTATTCCCTTGAAACACGGTTGTAGATAGTGATTTCTAAGTCGCATTGGACCTAATGAAGAAGGTTGACAACACATATCTTTGTCTTGAAGCCTTGTACATGCTCCTTCGTGAATTGGGATATAAACAATACTATGTTGGTGGAAATGACCAATACATTATAGATGCATTTAACACTTACCTTGCATCCCCGTAATGTTACAACATTGCTCTCATCTACTTCATCTTCGTCATGTACATACCCGCATTAAACACTTTTTGTGGAACCCTAAATATTCAACTACGCCTATAATATCATGAAACAAAATTTCCTTCAAATACGATCTATGTCTTAATAAATAGGTTATCTTGTTTACTCCTATGTATATGTAAATTACAGTTTATAAAGAACACTTTCCTCTATACATATAAATTGTACTTTTATATCTACAAAATTTATCGTAGATACTTTGGTAATGTTAAACACCTCTCAAGCATTCATTTTGCAAGTTTCATTGCCCATCATACTTATGCATACACAAAGTTATGCATAAATAATAACACTCTACTTGAAAACACCACGTGGTATGATATTAAACTTTGACAATTCATTCCACATACAACACTACTAATTTACTTATTCTATTTTCCATTGTATATGAATTGAACATATCACTTCCTCACTATGTACAATGTTGTTCCGCTCGAAAGGGACATCCTCATTGCACCTTGCTTTAGTGATATGATACCAACAACTAAGCATGTCGCACGTCATGAAAACCTTATGTCAATCATACCAATACAAGTACTAAATCCTTACCGACGCCTTTGGACTATCGAAGGTAGAGTCATCAAATCTTAAGGTATCTCTAAAGGATTTATTTAAACATCACTTATGTTTGACGTTGATGATAAAAGTATTATTTTTGTAAATGAATCTAAAAACATATAATTTAAGTGCACTATTGTTGACAACTTTATGACGTAATGTTCCTTTGAAATTTTTTAACCATATGATTAACCATTTCTCATCCACGGGTATTATGGAACCAACAAATGACAATCTCCCCATCATTACCCTATCTAACACAAGCTTTGATGTCAATGTTGACTTCCCTCATAGTAAGGTGATAGCTTTGAATGACCCCCTCCCTTCTTTGTCTCCCCAATCCTCTATAGGAGAGCTCCACATGTGGTGCACAACAATGTGTTCGCAATTTTTGTTCACTCATTGTCTACTACTTGCATGCCATTTCCTCCAACATTCCTATTATGACATAAAAATATATTCCCTTCAAACATAATCCATGTCATAATACATACGTAGTGTCATTTGCTCCTACGTGTACACAAATTACAATGTATAGAGAATAGTATCCTCAATGCACTTAACAAATTTTCGGTAATGTTAACCACATCTTTAGCGTACACTTAGCAAGTTGCATTTCCCCTATAATTATGCACATGCAAAGTATAAAAACGAATAATACTACATGCCCATTAATTGACTTACTCTATTTTCCATTATATAGGAACCGAACATATCACTTCCTCCATTGCCCTAGATTTTGTTCCTCCCAAATTGGACATCCACATCGTAGCTTGCTCCAACAATACAATGCCAACAACTCGAACATGTCACATACCATGAAGAGATTACACCAACCAAACCAATAAAGACACTAAATCCTTACCAAAGACTTTGGACTATCAAGGGTAGAATCATTAAGAAGGGCTACATGCATACCACGCCACTAAGAGCACAAAACATGTTTTTAGCTTTGACCTCGTTGACAAGTCAAGTACAAACATAGTTGTAACTTCTTTTGATCGGGATGCAAAAGTATTCTACAACCAAATAGAAATTGGTAAGTTAGACACAATCACGAGAGGTTTATTGCGGTATGTAAAAAAAGAATACAATGATTCAACAACTTCTTGAGAAATCATCATATATCTTAACTCCTCTATAAAGCTCAATACAATCCAAGATACAAAGATTCATCAATATCATTTTTGTTTCATAACAATTGTAGATATTGGAATCTTGTTTTCCAATTCCACACTAGACCTCCTAGATATTACATTATATATTACAAAAACCTCGACTATTAAAAAAAGAGATCAAACATATAACTAGAAACAAACACTTCTCCTTAATGATAACTCCAAACTCTTTATTGAGAAATCCATGTGGAGTGCTTTTTGCAATGATGGGGAAAGGTTTTAGGTGAATTGTGTCCATCTAAGATGTCTCAAAGGCCAATTATCACAATAAGGAAAAGGAAAATTACAACGTACAAAGCCAAAATAATAGGCACAAGCTCTAATACACAATTCTTCATCAAGCCCAATATAGTTGAAGCACATGCATTGGGTGAATGGTTTGGATCCACCGATACAACACATGCATACCTCTCCATGAGTATTAACAATATTGAAGAAAAAAACATCGTATGCATCGGCTCCTCCTCACTATTGTCAAAAACAACCACATTTTCCACTACAACAACTATCATCCACATCAATACGTCAACCTTCTACTATCAAGCATTTCAGTTGCTAACACTAACCATTGCAAGAAAAAGCTTGTGCTAAACACATACTCCTCTTGGAATTTCCAAAAATGCAATCTCAATGTATCCAGGTGCAAAAATATAAATATTCCCTACACTTCATCGTAGAGGACGCCAAAACAACGACATATGTAACTGCTTTTGATGATGTTGCTACATCGATCATGTGCATATCAACATAAGAACTACTCTCCGGTCGGCGCCCAACAAAATTTGGCGCTTTCTTAGGCCAATTCTCCTCCATAGCTACTGGTCCACAATCTCCACAAAGTTAAAGGTGTACAAGGAACAATAACAAGCGTAATGTATTATTGTCACTTTGTAGTTAAGGACGTGATCTCATCCTGTCCCCACTATATGATTTCACAACATCACCATAGCTATGTAATATGCAAAGTAACCTCTTACACGTTGTAATAAAACCCACCACTAACATAACCACACCATCACCTCAATGCGGACATCCTACACTTTACATTCACCGTGTTATGCATTTCTTGTTGTACCTTTTCTAATCCGCCTACTACACATATAAGTGATTATATTCTTAGGCTTCATATCATTTGTCATGCACCCAAATTTTGTTTTCACTTGCCCTATTTAGAGACATGCATGCAATCAATCTAATAGATGGAAAATTACTTTTATTCCTTGATTACATGTTAATGTTTGATTTGATAATTAGGTTTCTTATATGTTAATGTTAATGTTTGATTTGCTAATAGACATACAAATAATTTTTTTATTCATTTTGTATGCATTTTCCTACACCTAAATTTAATTTCCACCTATCCTCGTCTCACATAGGCATGGTGCATTCAACAAGAATTACGGACCTGTTTGAAATATTCCATCAACAAAAGCACATTAACCAAACATTGCCATCATACAACTAGCATCAAACACTTGAAATTGAGCATGAATGGGTCAACATCATCGGACCAATATGCTCTCCCTCTTAAATGACATTCCCCATTTCTTTCTCCTCTTCAAGATGCATAAGGTAAATTTTATACTAGACTTGATCTTCTCCCCTCTCCACACAAATTATTTATATGCAACGAGTTATATGTTGAACTATGACGAAGGTTCACAAAGGTGGCCACGTTTTATTGATGCATTGATGAAAAAGATGGCTGCCATTTTTCAAGTTGGAATAACATGAACCCATGCCCTAAAACATAAGTGTTATCTTCACTTACTCAAGTAGAAGAAATGCTCATAGCAAGAATGAACCCAATCTACCGCAAGTAACCCATGCCAAAGGCGAGATAATACGAATATAACAACCACACTATGCTTCCCACATGACATGCATGTAGACACAAAATCATGCACTTTAGGCATTATTTAGCTCGGTCTTATACTACTATTTAGAAGGTTCTGAAGTGAATCAAGTACTAATTAATCCCACCTTTCGACCATCCTTCTCTTATATTTTATTTCGTCATTCCCACGTATTTTTCTATACTTATCCACTTGTTTCGCAATTGTCCCATCATTTTATCCACGAAATCAAGGCACACGAGGGCTGTCTTTGCGGCGCCAGGCACCTTGGTCTTACCTTGGGCACCTCAATCTATGTTTCTCCTTTCCCACTTCTTTTTGGGGCCTTTCTAGTCATTTTTCATCCTTATCCTTTTCTCAATTGGCCATGTCGGGGTTAATTACGAAATTAAGCTTGAGAACCCTATAAATATAAAGTTATAAGACCATAATGAGGGTCCTAGCGTCACATACTACTATCACTCCATCTAGAGTTGCATCACTTGCATCCACATAGTGTCATGCATCAAGGCTAGGAGATCTGCATCACACACACAACATAGGGGGAGGGATTCTATTATATTCCATGCACACATGCTATTACATTTTCTATAGTTATTATTGCTCGCTACTTCACAAAGTGTGACTGACACAAGAGCACCTAGGGCACGACATGCACACACACACCAGAACTACATCTAGGTCCAAAATGTAGTGCAACGCTCAGTGATAAGACCACTAGTTTGGCGGTGAGGTCAGTCGACCCATTCATTTTGCATTTTTATTTTTCTTAGGGTTTGATACTTCCTCTCTTCTTACAAGTCATTATTCACCACATTCGGTGCAACCCAACGAATCCGGTCGACAAATAGTGTTCGAGAGATACCTGCGACCATCCAAGATTCAAATTTCAAACATTTACGAGAGATTAGGGTGCCCGATCACTGATTAGGGTGCCCGATCTCTGATTAGGTACCCCAGGGTGCCCCAGGTCCCGAGTCCCAATTAGTTCAGATCTTCTAGATTTGATCTTCACAGGACTTTTGAGTGATTGTCTACACTTCAGTCTGTTTTCATACACTGCGACAACTGACTGCAATGCAGTCTCTTCGAATCAGCTAAGCCATTTCTCTTCCTTCTCTTGCATACTTAGGGTTTTATTTCACTTAGAATAATTATTTACTATTGTTTCCATATTGCTTTAGTTTCATTTATACAACATTTTAGTCCTCCTAATTAGATTAACATTAGTGGCTATACTTTTATAGTTTAGTTTCTATTTTTGTTAATCAATGCCTTACATCACCATGTACCTACCTCACCAAGTCGCGGACTTAGACATCTTGATTATCGGAAAAATTGGAATTAAAAAAGGCCTATGAGTGCTTCGTTACGGATCTTTTGTTTTAGCTGCGTTTAAATTCAAAATAACTCATGACCCTTACTACAAAGATGTCATCCTAGACATTGACGCACTCCATGCCCTCCCACATGAATATATATATATATATATATATATATATATATATATATATATATATATATATATATATATATATATATATATATATATATATATATATATATATATATATAAACACACACACACAAACACACACTTCTATACCCTACTTCACTTCTACTATGTTTGACATTGTTTTTAAGAACCCAAAGAAGATCTGACACCTTGTACCCCACATGATATGCACATGAGCGAAAACCATCATCTTTTTCTCCTCCCTCCAACAACTACACAGTCACCCGAATTATAATTTTTCTTTAGGGCCAAAACCAAACTCGCCACATGTAATTAATCGGCCACATATTGGTTCATCTCTAGTTAATGAATACAACACTAAGGGATTGCTTTCTACAACTTTCCCATCATTGTTTTCTACATGGATTTCATTGTTCCACCAACCATGCATCAAGCGGTTTCAAATGCATGAAAATGATTTACACTTATTGCACTAACACAATAAAAAAATTGATAGCCATATACGCTTATGATACTTCATTCTAAACCTTATGTTGTGCCATAAAAGCCGGCAACATCTGCAATTTTCACCAAAAATATTGGGGACACTTTGCCTACTATGGTCTCTATGTTGCACCAACAACTAGCACACTTTCCTAATACCCATATTACAGACCAACTAATGAGTTTTGATTAATTTTCGAGGGGACAAGACCATTTTTTTCCAAGGATAGGCACGAGCTCACAAATATGATAACATAACTAGGAATCCCTATACTTTTCTTCACTTTGAGTGCAACAAACACTAAATTGCTAGACTTACATAGAGTGATGTCGGGATCCCCTCCAACACCACCCACAAATGACAATTGTCGGAGGAATCGAAACTTGATTACGCACCCCCATATTGTATCTGCATACATGGAAAAGATATTCACAATCTTTTGCGAAGAGGTGCTTAAAAAAATTTAGTGCATCGATTACTGGTATAGGTGAGGTCATTGTCACTTACCTTCCCTTACTATCGCAACACTTCCTTTTTAACCAAACATGTTTCCTTCATTCACAACACATGTATGAATGGAAACATAGAGGCTCAATTGATATCCGTGGCTTTGTATGGTTCTCAAATGCGCCAAACATGGAAGTACTAAACTGGGATGACCCCACTCAATTGGATGTAACAAAGTCTCTCTTTAACTAAATAGTAAGAACATGGAATCCAAGGGGCATTGAAAATGTAAATCATTGTCTTCCTGCTTGACCCTTGATGACCCTTCTTTGCTAGAAACACAAGGGATACTTGCATAATGCTTCAATCGATTATGAAAACATGTGAAACCACATGCAATGAAACACGAAATTCAGCGAATCCATCTGTTTGTGGCGAAGGGTGCCCCTCTTCAATGAGATACAAAACTTGTTGGCAACTACGGGAGCATTCAACTTTGGCCATAAACAAAATAGGGAAAAACATACACTCTTGCACGAAATGACACACGATTCAACATACACAAGTCTAACATGCTAGCACTATAACGAGCCAATATTGGTTGCAACCCGTTGTGTCTCACCATGCGATTCTACATTACATTACAAAGTATGCAACAAAGGAAAAGAAAAAATTAGAGATCTATCACCACACATTAACTAATATATCTAATATACTTGGAATCGACAACCCTACAAAGGTTGCCTACGACAATTTCTTATAAGAAACTATTACCAATCATGACATTGGTACACAAGAGACGTATCACATGTTGTAAAAACTTCCCCTTTGAGTTTGTAGCCATACATTTATTTCCCTCTCCATCGGTAAACATGAATTCAAGCACATGTTTACATACCTAGTTGCGACAACAACAATACGTCCATTCATAGATGCATAAGTGAAGAACCCTTCACACTTAGAAAAAATATTCCTCTTTAATGTTGCCCATGCACGGTCTTACAAAAATCAACTTTAAGTATCTCAATGGCTACAAAGGAAAACCCTAACAATCATCCGAGTATTCCTCGATACTATGATGTACCCAGTTAGAGATGCCCTGACCTATGAAGATTCCTTTTGGTGGAAACTTTAACTTTACAAACCATTTAGATAGATCCAAACAAACATAAATGTTATTGTATTTCAAATAATTGGTTGGTGGGAAGAAATAAAAACTCCTATGTCCCTTTACACAAATAGAGAACCAATACTCGGTGGAAACCACCAATAGAATGACTAACATCGACAATGATTCACAAGGAGATTGCCCCATCCAAATGAACCTACTAGAATGTGATCACATAACCCACATGCATCCATATACCAATGCAATGAATGATGAACTAGACATGACAAGCCTCAAGGCTCTTACATTAGCCATAATTGACAAAGCATAACATCCCCATTAATTTACAACATGCGATTGCCTAAATTCATGGACCGAGTGCGACTTGAGAAAGAGCTACCACTCATTGCTTTATACGACCAACCCAATCCCCTCCTATTATCATTCAAACAACATATTACGTACATAATTTTCATTTCGCATGCATGAAGGAAAGAAAAACTTCCAACGTTATACAAATGATCATTCAAGGTACAATTATTACATCAAAATCCTACCTCATCCGGTGCATTAAAATGGATCAAAGACAACGACAAGCAATAACTCCTCCATTCTCCTACTAACTCCAACATGTATTGCAACAATCAACATAAATTCATCTACTTTACGCTCCGACCTTCAAATACCCTTTCACGAAGTAAAGGCCCTTGAGAAGGTCACTAACACTATTCCAAGAGCATATGAGGGTCATAAAATATGTTCTCATAGATGAAATGAGCTTCGTAGGGCCTAAAGCTGTTGAGCAACATAATCTTTAGATTCGTGCATGAGGCATTCCCAAACAAAACAACATTGATTTTGATGGTTTCTCAATGATATCTTGGTGGGTGACTTGGGCCAACTCCCCTTGTTAATGACATACCACCATATGTAGGAAAATAATTTGGGCACTCCCTCTAGCATGAATTTGACACAATCATTACCTTAGATAGAAACTTCATAGATCAATGGTTCAACCTAACACAACTTCAATTCAAACATTTGTTGACTAACATCAAAATTTTGAACCAACAATGCGGTTTTAGAATATCCCGCGTTGCATACGTACGATCATTCATGCCTACATCAAAGCAAGCAAGCTTTACAAGTGTAAATCACTTATTCGCAATGAAAGAACTAACAACCTCCTACAATATGTGGATGTTTTAATCCTTACACCTTCCGGTTGTGCGGAGAAAGCACAAAGGAAAGCAAACATGCGGCGATGTCGAGCTAAAAGACACTCAACTGGAGCCAACAATGTTCTTGTGTAAAGGACAAGAGGTTGACATCTAATTTGTAGGCCAACTCATTGGTTAGTGGGGAATTGATCGGGTTGTGGAGGTTGTTTATTTTCCAAAATCACAACTCTGTAGATTTGTCATCCTTTGTATTTGTCAACTTCAAGAACTATTGAGGCCCCACAGGACATCCTCAACCCAATGCACTTGTCACTCCCTCCTGTCACATGAATATGTTGTCATATCCCACCTAAAGTGTCATGGGGTCTCACCATCCATAAGGCACAAGGGTTGACCCTTGACAAAGCCACAATAAACATCAATGAGTGTTGACCATCAAGGACTAACATTTACAACAATCTCAAGAGTGTGCGCTCTCATCGACCTACAAATGTCACCTATTTTTACGTTTGAGCATTACATAAGAATGAAGTACACAAAAAAATGTTCATACACAGAAAAGAGGAGCACATAATAAGTTGTACGAGAATTTCCCCTTCACATACGACAAATATAGGGGATCCAAGCTACATAAAACATGTAACTACCACTCAAATGTTTGACTTTTAGGGCACGTTTCTGTGTACGAGTTTAGTTTCCACCACTACACGCATAACATACACTACAATTTATAGTTGAAGTTAATATACTCATCACTTTGGGTTGAGATAATCAGTGTGTCAAATTTGAATCAGAGCATCGACTTCACTAGACTCAACCCACCTCACTCATGACGACCATACACAAGAGAGTTCAACCCCAAATCCCTATTTCTAGAAGCATCAAATACGGCCACAACTTCATCAAAAATTCTATGATTCACACTTTGGTATATACACATTCTTACCCCCTCGAGCATATTTTGTAACTCGTATGCAATTGCTAGTACTCAAATTCTCATAATTAATATGGTGAGAGAGATGAGTTGGACTCATGATGTCCACTTTTAACACACGCATATATAAAAGTAAAGGCCTTTTGCAATAAGTACTAGTGATAATCGCACGTGAGGTGTGCGATGTTAACGCCGAAAGCAAAATATTAGCGAGTGGAAAAGGAAACCGAAACAAAAAACAAAACAATATGATATTGGGAGGAGGAAAATGAAAAACTACGAAGTAGTGGAAACTAGTGTGGAAGAAAATATCTATATTGCAGAAGAAGTGGAGCAGTTTGAAAGGGAAGCCCCATTGGGGATTAAGAGGGGAGTGTGAAGGGTAGGGAATGAAGTCGGAATTTTTCTTGTATGCGTGATTAAGGAAGAGATGTTGAAGACATTTTTTTCATAGCGGTTGAATGAAAAAGGGGGTTAAATTGGAAGGGTGGATATGGAGGGAACTCTTGATAGAGATGGGAAGGTAAACCCACCCCTAATGTCAGCAATGGGTCTCCGCAAAGTAAGCCCTTCAGATTTATGGATTGAGAATGCCCAAGCTATTTTAAGTGGTCATTGCCCCGTGCACCTCTAGAAATTGGTGGAATTTGAACATGGGAAGGGTTTTCCGTATCCAATTGGGCCCCTGTGTATGGATCAAATTTGACGATGATGAATGAAAGAAAAGTAGGCGGGCGAAATGAAATGGTGCAAACAATCATGAGGATGGAACCAATAGCACCATTTAAAAGACATGTTTCACCCCACAAATTTGTAGCGAGCATGTCGTTTTGGTTGATGCAAAGAAGAAGTTTGTGTTGTAATTGAACCATAATTAGCCTATCATGAGTCAGTATGCTCGGTGTTCAGAGAAATGAGTACTCAAAGGCCATAAAATTAATTTGATTGTTGATTCAATTGTTCCTTCAACAAATATAAAGCTATAAAAATTAGACTAAAATTAAACACTACTTCGATCACCAATTTACATGAAAATAAAACCTATTAAAAATTACAAAAAATGTTTCAACCAAGATTTAGAATGAAAACGAGTCACAGTGAATGGACTTGTATATATTACAACTATAAAGTTTTACATGGGTTGATTAATCGATGTCGAGATGAACACATACAATGCAAGTTTGTTAAAATAGAAGATTCAAAAGGGTAACAAAAAAATATGGTTGCAACTGTTAGAGCTTCCATGGAGATAGCAACCTGAGATGGAAAATAATAGATTTGAATCGAATTAAGGTGAACGTGTTGGCGAGTTCAGGAATTGATTTTACATAGGATTCGAGTTGGTAGGTAAGGAAACCAATGCTAACTTGGATACTTCCATAAAATCAAAACGTAGACAATGATGTTGGTCTAATGCATATATTTTTCACATAACCATATGTAGACTTTAGTGATTACATGTTGGGTGATGACGTGGAGCAGTATAAGCTACTCAGACATAGATAAACCCACAATCATATCAAGACACAACTATTCTAAGCCAAGAGTGATTCATGCAAGATTACAAATACATGGCCTCCCAAGCTACTCAATTGCTATCAATATGTGTAGCTGCCGGGAAAATACATGATTTCTTTAATTTCTGGTTTCTTTTTCTTTTGTGCATCACTTTGACGGTTTTTCTCCTCCTTTTTCTTGCCCTCTTTTTAGCTTCCTCGCCACTCCACCTCGAGCATCCTATTCTTCATTTTTGTCCCACAATATGTGCATGCTCGAGTTTACGGTGGATTTGGGATGTTCATAAATCAAAGGCCTAAAGTCCACCATTAAAAAGGCCTTTGATGCGACATTGCTCAGGTAATTTTCTTTGCTACTCACTCTTCAATCTATTTCCCTAAATTAATCTTTTTTTGCAGGTTCATCGCTCCTTCTGCCATCTTGAAAAGCTGAAGAACTCTTGGCATGGGGTCTAAAAAGAAACTCAAAGTGTCCATGCAAAACATCAATGCATTTACAACACAATCAGGTGATGTAATCGTTGCTCCCGAGGAAATCCATGAAGATTTTTTTTAGACAAAACACTGATTAAGGAAGAAAATGCCCTGTCGAAAAGCTTAAAAAATTAAATAAAACTAAACTCTACTTCTACCACCAATTTACATGAAACTAAAACCTATTAAAAATCACAAATAATGTTACGACCAAAATTTAGAATGACATTGAGTCATAGTGAATGGACTTGTATATTACAAATGTGACCTCTTACATGGGTTTATTAATTGATGTCGAGATGAACACATACAATGCAAGTCTATAAAAATATAAGAATCAAGAACAGTAACAACAAAATATGGTTGCAACTATTAGAGCTTCTATGGAGGTACCAACCCAAGATGGAAAATAATAGATTTAACTCTAGATTTAGGTGAACGTGTTGGTGAGTTAAGGAATTGATTTTACACATGATTCAAGGTGATGTGTGTGTGTGTGTGTGTGTGTGTGTGTGTGTTGGTAAATCGATTATACATATTATTTTGGAAAACATTGAGAAAATTCTAAATATTTTGGAAAATGTAAACCAAGGGTGTGCCAGATTTAATAAATCATAATAAGAGTCCATTTTATTCATAAGAATCCACCACATTACAATAGAAAATGAAGTATGTACATATACTCTCGCGATAGACACAGACACAATACAAACAATAAGACCAAATATACATCCACCATACACAAACACTAAGAAAACAAGTTTTTCCCTTCTCTCGGTCACGAGTTCGATCCAGAGGAAAACAAAGGCACCATTTAACATTGGTTGAAGCTCAATAATCCTCAGTCGCCAATGGCTGGTGGTGAGTGGGTTCAGATCGAATCATGAAAAACTCATCAATGATCCTAGCAAGGTGGGCTCCAACAAAAGGGCGTACTTGGTAAATCCAATGGTGCCTTCATGCCCAGCTAACCAGAGCAGGGCCAAATGCTTCGTGAAAATGGCCCTCCAGCTAAAATGTTTGCACTAACAATAAGCCCAATGGCGATGGGACCAATTGTGGCTAAATCCCCCTTCTTGGGATCAAGGGTTGTGGCATAGACAGTGTAGACTAGGCCAAATGTCATCACAATCTCAAACACAACAAGCAGTCCATTCTCCTATGCCATGCGACAACCTGAACCCCCCTGTATGTTGCATATATACATAAACTCACGAATTAATATATACTCAATTTATATATACTTAAATATGTGTACACAGGTTAAAGTCTGTAGAAATTGACATTAAAAACATGCGTGAAGAGTATACACAATGAGCACATTCATTTGTGAGTTATGTTAAACTCACAAGTCAATATATACTCACTATATATATATTTCAATATAAGTACATAAATTCATATTAATAATGAGAGCATCTACCCGTGTGCCAATCTATACTCACTGTATAATGCATGAATCACATTTGTTGCAAACTCGAACCAATGCAGACTTTGGTCGATCCCATCCCATCCCAATGTAGAGTTGACGCCAAGAGGTGTGATAGAGTGCAGCAACAACGGCATCAACATCAGCATCAACATCAACATGGGCACTGGTTTCTCGTGATGAGTCATTGCCTCCTTTGACTGTGGTGATCCCAAGCTCGAGCAACTCCTTCCTTGAAGTCCAACCGACCTGTACCACCAGCAATCGTAGGCACAGCCGCAACCCCAACCGCAAGACGATCACCACAAGCAGACGGAGGGAAAAAAGTGGGTGCAGATGGGTTCGTCTCGGCGGACCGTCCCATGGTGATGGGCACGGATTCACAAGAATCGACGTCGTCATCTCGTGCACATGCTCATGGCCTACGCGGAAGCAGTTCAGGAAAACCGCAATAAATGGAAACAGATGAAACAAAAAAATTAGTTCCATATATTTATTTTTATGGGGTTAATGGAAACTTGGTGTAGGATTTACAATGGAGGAGATCTTGAAGACATTGTGAGAGACTGCACTGCATGTGATGTATTCAATGCAATATCTGAAAATTTCACTGAAAACTTTCAAGACGACATTCGCTTCTCTGCAATGCCCTACGCATTTTCCTCTTCGAAGAGTCGAGGAGCTCACAAATTTAAGATAGCCAATACCAAACAGGAACTGGCTGGTGATGAGAATATCCCCACTATTGAGTCTCCCTCTACTGCGTTTGTAGATTTGAAATCTTCGACAAAAGACAACAACAGTACTCAACTATGCGGCCGTTGTTCCACTACCACTAAAACAAAATCGAATGGCCATAGTTTAACCAAGCTATCCTCCGAAGCGAAAAGAAGGTAATGAGTTTGACCGAAATCACCTGTTCCAGTAAAAACCTCAACCTGCATATCATTTGGCAGTGACACGTGTACAACAAAAGATTGGACGTACTTCGTCAACCAAACGATCTCAGCACACGCTGTTGTCGTCCGTGTCAGAGCCCCTCGAGCTTTCTAACTTAGAACACGTCTTTCAACGTAATTATACTTAATAATATACATATTACTATTATACCTATATATATTATACTTAATAACTTTTAATAACATTATATATTATGTACCAAAATTATATTAGTATATTTATTGTTATTATATTATATATGTATGACATATATATTTCAATTAATATTAATTATAACAAATAGTCTATACTTATTATGTATATGCTAATTATTTATTATATTAATATAATATTACATATTTAAATTAATATTAATTATAACAATAGTATATAATAATTCATGTTATTATATAAATCTAGTAAAAAATGTTTCTACTTTAAACAATCATTTTAAATTACTCATTTAATTATTCAAGGCATGTGAATTGGTAAAATATGAAACACCCCTTTTCGAAATCTGAGCATTCGTAAAAAAATTGAGTATGTGAAAATCATACCATACAGAACAAAGGCTGCAAAATTAAAACATATATGTATCATAACAAACAGAACAAAGGCTACAAAACTAAAACTTGGTATGTTAAAATAACAAATATTTCTTGCTCCTTAGTAAACCGAATAGTGATTACAATATTACCTGTGAAGTCCAATTAAAAATGCCAGCAAACAATTAAAAATTAAAACTTGTTTATGCATTTGTACAAATAGGCATTGAAAGAGTAGAGAAACTACAACTCTCAGTTTTGCTTACGGGGTTTAAAAACTAAACAACCTTTTAAGAATGCATTTTGCAAGGACATTGATATGCAATAAATTTTCACCCACTCTTTCTGGAAAAGTTTTTTAATGAAAAAATAATATATATCAAGAAGAAAAGTAAGATCCGACTCAGTAATATTTCCGTCAGTGTAACAAAATGCCCATTTTAGAATCAATTCACTTCAATCATTATTTAGGGAACAATATAAGGAGATTAGTTGTACCACAACAAAGAGAGACCACATTATACCTGACTAGACAATACCAAACAAAGCACATAATTAATTCATTTCTAACTGTATGTCAAACATATTAAGAGCCATTCTCTCTACAAAATAAGCTATAATACACTACAACAAAGACTGCAGTGTATATAACAACTTTTGTAACCTTATGAAGAAATATCCTTAGCAAAAAGAATTTCTATTTCACATGTTAAATATTAAACTAAATGAGGCCGTGAAGAAACTATAGAATGTGTGCTAATTTACCACATGTTTATCGACATATAATTCTTAGATGGACTAAAAGAAGCTAATCTGACACATTTCAAACCACTCCGTCCGCAAGAAAATCTGGCGCTAATTTTCCTATATAATACACCTCAAAATGTATGTTCATCAACATATGTTTCTTAGTCAATGGACTAAAAGGAAGCATTGTGCAGAATTAAAACATAGAAGAAATAAAAGACTGCATTAAAAGAAAACCACAGTTTCTTTGCACAGAAGTCAAATTATCTTTTAACTCTAAATTATTACTTGCTCTTTCAATTCATAAAAAGAAAGACTGCAGTTTTCTGTGTACAGAATTCAAGTTATTTGAACTCAACAGAAACATGAATATATAGTTACCTTTCATTTTCATTATATATATATATATATAATATATATTGTGAGGAATAAAGATTCAAAGCAGGAGGGCATATATACTTATGGATAAAATTACACAAGGTATAGAACAGAAGAGAAGTAAATAAATTCCTGGATAAATTAAATGAATTGAAAAAATCATTACAAAAATAGACTGCAGTTTCTCTGCACACACTTCAAATTATAACACTCCAAATGAAGGAAAATAAATAACAAAATAAATGAAGGAAAAAATAAATGAATTCAATGCAACAAAATAAAAATATAGGAAACTCCATTCATTCATGATATATGAATTCAATGCAACATTAATGCAAATAATGAAATAAAAGTACTAAATTGTGACTCCACATTCTTAGAGGAATCTGAAATAAATGCATGGTCATTATGCAAAATTTAGTTCCTACCTTCAGAGTTTAGAATTTATGTTGCTTCCTATCATAATCTGCACCCATACATACATGCTTAGAGACTAGAGTGCTGCCGTTTAAAAGATTCTTTCACAGAAATACCCATAAACGTAAAGACGAGATTCTTTCATAGAAATACCCTAAGCTACCTCAAATACCCTTTAGGAATAGTGAAACAGTTAAAACTATCTCGTCCATATTAAAAACCCAGTTCACAACAAAAAAATAAATTTGTGCATTCACACCGAATTGGTGAAGGTCTTGCAAAATATCTAAAGTGTCATGCCGGTAGCTACTCTCATCTCTTACAAACCTACGTACTCTAAAGGCAACCAATAAGAAATCAATACACAAAAAAAGGACGAAAAGAGGATTCAAATATTCAAACAACATTACCACACGCAGAACAATATATAACCAGTTACCCTTCATAAACCCTACCCGTCATGGGAAAGATATGATGCAACCTTTAACCAAAACTAACTAGATATGATGCAGCCTTTTAACCAGCGTTTAACCAGATCTAACCCTGTGCTCTCACTTCAAGCTCAAAATAAGGACATATTAACAAATACTAGTGGAAGACTCTTACAAGATCTAAACACTTGATTTAAAATTGAGACATACCGTGGAGGCCCGCGTGGAGAAGGTTCAGGGCCGAATATCGGAAGAGTGTAGCAAATACCACATGAAAACCGAAAGGATCCGCAATGCATCAGGCCATCCGCATGCATCAAGGCATCACAGGCAGATAATTTATCCGAGAGTCAAAAAGTACAGAATAACAACTTTATCAACCCTAAAGACAAAAATTACTCAACAAAAAAAATAAAAACTAGAAGACATAAACAACCACACAAATGCAAACAGATTCAGATCGCTGAAAACGATAAACACAAAAATAGTGCAAGCGGGAATGCCTAAGTTACGCTTCTGCTGCCGAAGTTGCACAGCTCCTCCATTCGGTTCGGTTCTATCAATAATCGTAGTCATTCCTCCATTTTCAAACATCACTGCACAGAAAAATCCATCTTTGTACCGACGAAAAAATGTTTGATCTACCGTCATCTTCTAAGCAATAGTATACAAGGTCTCCTTTATAATTCTATTTGTCCCTACACTGTAACTTTGAGTTTTCAATTAAAAAAAATCTCCATAGAAAAGAAAGAAATCGTTCTTGGAATCGAATACGCTTTGGAATAAGCTGCGTAGTGCCGCGATCTCTGCCGATAGAAACACATTTTGATTAGTATATTTTCCTTTAAATCCATCACATAAGCAAAGCAAATATACAGTTAAATTATTACGTCATTAAAGTTGTTATAATATAACATTTTTTCTCAAAAATACATATTTCTAGAATAAAGAAAGGCCAGATAAATGAAAAAACAACAGAGTAAAAACAAAGAAAAATATCAAGAATACAGGGTTCTCAAGTATGTCCCTGTTAAGCGAGTTACGCTACAAACTACAAAAAGTTTTATGGAGTTTAAAAGAGGGAATTCATTGATGCTATACTTTTTCCCCTCCATTTACGCGATGGCAGGCAGATCAAGGGAAAAATTGGTCGAAATTAATTGAAAACATACAGAGAGACGGATCAATGAAAAAAAAATAGGGCTCAATCTTTCTTTCGGCACAGGTAAAATATCTCAAGAATATAGTATTGTCCTGTTAGGCGAGTTACGGTACAAGCTACACAAAGTTTGCTGGATCTTAAAAGAGGGAATCAATTGGTGCTTTCAGTGTCCTAAACCCTAGCCTAATTACCTTTTGCACGATTGCATGCAGGTCAAGGGATAAAATGATCAAAATTAACTGAAATTATATAGAAAGCCTAATTATCTCACCATCGTGGTGACTCTGCTGAAACGTTCCTCTGCTGCTTTAAATAGTGAACTGGTCAGAGACTTGAAAAACAAAAAATGCAGCACACATTTATAGACTAATAAGCAAACAAACTTCTGCCCACCGAAAAAAACACGAAACAAATTATAACTGCCTAACAGAGCAAATAAAAGAATCAGAAAGAAACTTTGCAATTTCAGAATGCTTGTTTGCTTCCCCTCCTTTGTGGATGCCATTTAAGCCTTTTTCCAGCTGTTTTTTACTTGCCATAACTCATCCAAAAAATTTAACAAAACTCTGTGCAAAAGATTAAAAAGATTTTGAAGACTAATTACATTAGTAAACCCTATTTTTCACATTCAAAAGAGGAACTCAAATACCGTTGCATGAAACCCTCATCTACAAATCTCACATGACACTAATAGCAAATATATATCTTATGCACTTACTAGACGAATCCTCTTAAAAAATTATAAGAACATACTCTGAAAAATTAAAGGACACTCCAACATCACAAAAATGTACTATGAAATCTTATGCAAAAATCTAGAAAATGTTTTTCAGTAACCTGGAATTAGAAAATCTGTAACAAAAAATCAAAGAATAGGGTTCATTAATACTTGCTTTCTTAAAATTCCGATGAAGCCCATTTCATCCGGCTCGCTCCATTGTTCGACTCAAATATACAAATAGCTCCAATGTGTGTCTGCGTGTCTCGTGGGCAAAAAAATCACAAAAATTAAAAGAAAATACTCAGACCAGAATGATTAGGGCGAAAACAAGCATGGCCATGCTAAGCAGACATAAGACCTCAGGGAAAAAAAAAAGAGATTAGAAACTTAAGACGATAAAAAGTGTAAAAAATACAAATGCCATTGCGCAAAAAAACCGATCCACAAACATATCGAGTAACAGGCGTCATTGGGCGTCATTCATTTCTGACTTCGGGAATGGCTCTCCCTCCTTTGCGTATGGTAGTAATGATATGTTTGATTTTTCATAAACCTGACAGGAGCCTTTCGCAGAAACCTGACATTCCTTCTAGAGCATCGCCACCTGTAAGGCTGAAAAGAACAGGTACATCGTCAACCATTTCATCATGGCCGTTAGCGTCGTTCCTTTGTCGGAAGGGGTCAGGTTTTCCCATAGAAACACGCCTTTCGGCGTAATTAATATCCACAAAAGAATGCTAAAAAAACAAACAAAAATGATTAAAAAAGGAAACTTGTTGGAGACCAGGCACGAAAATTCTGCCCAATAAGGAGGAAATTCCGTGCGGGGTGGTTGAAGTTGGTGTACGATACTCGTTGAAGGCCATGCCTTGAACCACAATTCAATTTAAATTTACCGGACACCTATTTTTACCGGCGAGTTTTTCCGACGGGCTTCTTTTCAACGGCAATTTTCCAAGATTCAGGAACCACGACTGAGGCTCTTATTTCCACGATAGATCTTTGCCCGATCGGTACATATTAATTCAAACAAATCTCAGAATTCGCAAAGAAACAAATATAGCCTAAGACGCGTCACATTTCAGGGATGATTCTCTTCGTTTTGATTGTGCTAGTTTCTTTCTTCTGTTATGAAGTTCTTGATATATTTTTTTGGGACGATCACAATCCTAACTAAAATTCATTGGTAGCAAGTACACAACAGAACATGGTTCGTGAATATTTGTGGAGCAGAAGGATCTCAGCCAGTGGCTCTGCGCATCACAGGTGATAAACCCACCTCCATCGTCTTTACTTCAACTGTTTCGCCATTATATCTTTGGCTATTTCACCAGTTATTCTTACAAACAATAACTCATTATATTGTTTCAAACTGTGATGTCAAAGTTTCATGAGCATATACAAGATACATGTCAAAGTAGTTTATTGTTCCTCTAGTACCTCAAAAAATATGCATTTTCAATGCTTGTTTTTTGCAGTACATAGCTTTTTTTGGCTTTATTCAATTGGTGTCATTCAATTATTTTTGAAAATTTTCAAATTGATTCCTTCCTCCTTTGATTAGAACAATTCAGCAACCTATTTTGTTGCCATCTCTAATAATTTGATTTCGTTGCGTGTGTCATAATAGCGATTCCGATCGTGCTCTACTTGCACTGATTCTGACATCATACCTCTCCTTGGGTTCCAGTTTCTTGTTCGAGTGTTCGAGGTCGTTGTTTGAGTTTCTGGCATTATTATTATTTTTTTAAAAATGAGGTTCTTGTGTTTGGTTTTATGCTGGTGTTTTCTGTGTTGAGAGAAAATTGTAGGTTCAAGGTGCTCCTTTGTGGTCGTTTGATCTTCCGCGAGCCCTTCCTCACGTTGGTCTATGACGGGCTTGGTCCTTGGTGAACTTTCTACTAGTTCGAGCACATATTGGGGTTGACGGTTCATTTTTTGGTCTTCGAAGCTCGAGATGTGATTTTTCATCTCTGTAGTGGAAGATCCTACGTTGAAAGTTCAACTCATGCATTGCATCGAACCAAGGCATAGGCGAATGTAGAGCTTCTCGTGCATCGGTTGAACATGATCGTGTTCATGCACTTTGTTTATGGTGTGAACGTGTTTGCCTTTTTGGGCTCTTGCATCACTGTTAACTCACGCCTTTCCTGCATTGACACCTCTGGCTCGTGCTTCATTTTTCTCCTCCCGTGTTGGGACGTTTTGGCTCGACGACTCACATTTGGCTCGCATTTTTCTCCTTTGTGGACGTTTTGTGTTTGGTTTTTATGCTTTGTATTGGTTGGTTGGCATATCAAATCCACCACGGTGTTTTTGGCTTCGTTGGCTTCCTTGATTATTTGTATCCTGCGAAGTATTCCAGTGCATAGTTGTTACCTCGGCCATTATTCCTCACTCTTGTACTAGAAGCAACTCGACCACCAAACCCGCATGACCCGATTCACCAGCGGCTCCTGCATTCGGCCGCTCCAACTCCACCTCTCTAGCTTCCACCGCTCGGCCAGACTTGCACACACTTTCTTTGTGGACTCCATGGTCGTTTCAACCCTCCTTCCTAGCATTTCTGATTATAAAAACTCGCATGCAAGCATGCCGGTCTCCACGACATTGATCTCCTGCTCTATCAAGCAAACTCGACGCTATGTCGGGGTTCATATGGTTCTGATTCTTTGCTCCCACTCGCCTATGAACACGGCCACCACACTGGTTTCTCGGCGGTTTCTCACTCAACACGTGGGCTTACTCCACGATTTTCATTGCCTTAGCACTTGGTTGTCCATTCGGTGCATTGTCCACCAGCTTGGTCAATTGTGAACCAGATCATCGTGGGCCCATGCATTACCTTTTTGAAATTGTTTGGAGGTAAAAACAACAAGTTTTTAATGTTTTAAGGATTAAAACATTATTCATGGCATTGTAATAAATTTTTAGGCATATTTTGCTTGTATTTAATGCCCTTCCTACGAGCGTCAAAGACGGAGGGCGAGGTCTGGGGTTGGCAGGAGGCTAATCCCCCCTTGCAAGCAAAACAAACTATGCCTAAAATTTGATGTCGTTTCCAACGAGTACCCACACGACACCCTTCACATCCATTTCAGGCACTTTTTTAATGTGTTTGCAGCATTTATTGACATTTTCCATCAATTGCAGGAATCGTTTTAATGCCATAACTTTTGACTTTGCACTCGTTTTTGAACGCTTCTTTAGTCAAAGTTGCATGATTTTTCACACATTACGGGATGAAGTTGTCATTTTGTAAACACACTACTTTATAAAGTGCCGCATTCAGGGGGTTGATTTAGTACTTTTGGGCTTTCACACGCAAACGCATTATCGGTGAGTCCAACGTCTTGCTTTTGTGCATCTTGCATGTTTCATCATGGAGAGTGCTCTTTCCGATTTGAGCGTCGTAGGATCGCCTTACTGACCTCCGCCACTTCTCACCAAGAGAGGGAACTATTCAGCGGTGCGCTTCCATGGAACGTTACTTCGCCCACGAGGGTCTTTTACCCTTCTTACTTGGGCCAATTCCTGCACCCGCTGATCATCGTCATCTAGAGGACTTCCTTGACACTTGCGACCACATCTTTGGTCACATGATGATGCATGTCTCTCGATCTCTCTGGTTTCACGTGGCAGACTCAGATCCACCCCACCGTGTCTGGAGCATTCTTTAGTCCCTCTATGGAGACCCTTCACATACTGCCGCCATTGTTGTTGTTGTTGATTTAGTTGTCTCCTCTATTTCTTCATGTGATGACAGTTCCACTGACACAAGCTCGCTTGGTTCTACTTCTGATGATGAGGATTGTGCATCCAGTTTTGATGTCGAGAGTACTACAGAGGACTTCTCTCCTCTTTCTCTCACTATTCCAGAGAGTGTTGACACTTCCCACATCTCATCAGATATCGAGCAGTCTCTATTCAGTCTCATACATTCATCACACCCACCTCCTTTCCACTTCCAGTGTACGAGGCCCCTTCCACTCCTCTACCTTCATTGGATGACTCATACCTATCTGACATCGCTCTTCTGTTTGTTGAGCCCCCTCATTGGGATGAGTATCTGCCTGACCTTAGTTATATTTTTACAGAGTCTACTTGTGATGCACTATAGGTTTCTCATCCATCTACAGGTGTTTCAAAGGATTCCATCATCTTTGTTGTTGGGAGTGCCCCTTTTGGGACTCTTACCACTTCCACTTTTCCAGAGACCTTCATTGATCCACCCTTGCTTATGGATCCATTTTCTATTGTGGGGGATGTTTTGTTGCCTTCACATCACGTGGACATCCTTTCTACATGTGTTCACTCTTCACACTCTGACAGTTCTGCACACATGGCATTACCTTCGGTTCTTTGGCGCTCATTTGCTAGACCTATGTCACACTTTCGTGGACCAGACTTAGAGTTCTTCATGCTACTGCCTTTGGTTTCCTTTGCAGAGTGGGTGGACTTTCAAAGCCACGTCATTTCTGTCCTTCCTAAGGCCAGCACACAATTCGGTGTGGGTGGCTCTTCTTCAGTCTAGAGGAAGAGGATCTCGTCATCGACATTCTTTTGGGAGACCTCCTAGAGCTGCAGAGTTCAGATCCGTCCATGGCATCTTCTGCATTCCTCTCATCTCCCTCTACTTCTCTCTTCTTCTTCCTTCTGAGAGATTGCCTCTTTATACATGGGTACCTTTTCAGGCTCATCTATTCTTTGGGACCCATCTTTGGCATCTTTCTTAGATTAGAGAGTGTTTTGTTCTCTTGTGGTGGATGTTTTTCCCACTAGGTTTTCCTTCACTGCTTGGGATCTTTTTCTTGTACATGGGTACCTCATCAGGCTTTGTGTCGGGACCCATTTCTCGTTTCTGACTTGCCGCCTCATCCTAAGTTATGATGAAAGGGGTGTTGGTGTGTGTTATTTTCCACATCATTAGGTGAGTCATCTCACTTAGGTGAGATCGTAGGTCCATGTGTCATTTAGGGGTCATTATGAGATTATCTTACGTGTCAGTGCGTCAGTGTGTCATATGCATCATTGGGAGTTACACTTCTATTCTAGGAATGTAACTCCCCCTCTCTACTCGAGTTGTCATGATTGCAACACTGGGGGTTACTTAACACCTCCTATATGTACACCCCATTTGATCTATGAGATAGAGGAGAGTTTTATGGCTTAACCAGGTTCTGCTCGTGTTTCAAATCTTTGCATGCACATTCGGTTGATGCTCGCTCCTCCCAAGATCTCTTCGCATGTCGTTCGCACGTCATTGATGTGCACATCGTCCCCTCGTGATCCTCGATTGTGGGTTTCCAACCCTCTTTCAACAACATATTACGTTGTCACCCATACTAAATGATGAACAAACACATTATTCTTACAAGATATAGTCATTATATTGTATAAAACTATGATGCCAAATTTTTATGTGCCTACGAGATCTATATCAAAGTAGGTTGTTGTTCCACATAATACGTTATTGCATCAACGACATACATTTTTAATGTTTATTTTTCACTGCATAGCATTATAAATCTATTCAAAGTTGTTTTGTTCAATTATTTTTGAATAATTTCCAATTCATTCGCTCCTCGATTTTTTTGTCGTGTTTGAGTATTCCTCCATGATTTAAAGGTTCCGCTCTTATTCATATTTTGGATCATCTCCTAATAACGTATAGTGTGTGTTCTTAATAGCTATGTTTATTGTTTTGGTTTTAAATTCCTAATTTGTTTTAAAATCTAACAATAAATAAATAAATAAAAAGGAAACTTAAGTAAATCGAAAGAAAGAGAAATGTCTAAAAACATGTAATGTGAGTTTTTAATAACTATGCATGTTGTTTTGGTTTTAAATTCCTAAATTGTTTTAAAATCTAACAATGAATAAATAAACGGAAAGTGAACTTAAGTAAATCGAAAGAAAGAGAAATGTCTAAGAACATGTAATGTGAGTTCTAAAGGAGAATAACAAGCTAAAAACATATAAAGTGAGTTCTTAATAGCTATGTTTGTTGTTTTGGCTTTAAATCATGTTTAGATATTTAAGAAATTAGCAAAAGTCGTGCCCTAGTGCTATTTAAATCTCTATTTTGCTCATTTTGAGAAATTCTCCATCTCTTGGTCTATGCACAAAATATCCTCTTTACAATCTCCTTTGTGATCGAAATTTTTTCACTTGTTCTATGGCTGGGTCATCAAATCATTGTTTTGCCTCCATGCCTCTGGTTTGTGAAGGAAGGAAATTCAAAATTGGACTCAAAATGACAAAGTTCTCTTCCTCTGTGTATTTTTCCCACAGTCGGGAATGATGGGTGTTTCTTTCCCCATCAAATTTTGCCTCAGCATCCCCGAGTGATACATGGGTCTCTCTGATTGGATGCGGTTTGGTCATACTTCAAAACCTAGTGGAAGTAGCCACGTGTCGCAATGACGCAACTCCAGGGGTAGGGTCCAAGGGACAGTCTTCAATTAAGCGCAAGATTTCCATGTGTCCCAGGTACAAAATGAAGGTAAAATCGGCTAAGTATGGAAGGCTCAGCAGATGGCTCCACATGTCACAACGACGCAACTCTAGGGGTAGGGTCCAAGGGACAATCTTCAATCAAGCATGGGATTTTCCAGTGTCCAATGTACAAAATGAAGGTAAAATCAACTAAGTATGGAAGGCTCAATGGATGGCTCCACGTGTCACAATGGCGCAACTCCAAGGTGGGGTAGAAAGGGCCAATTACCAAATCAACGCCAGATCGCCACGTGGTCGAAGTCATTGGAGAGGCAAAGCCCACCGTTGAAAAGTCAAAGCGGATGAGTGGGCCATCGGGGATTTGAGATTTTGAGCCTCTTTAAAAAAGGTGAAAAGTTAAAAAGTAACCCAACCCCGATCAAGCTATCAAGGAAAAAGTCAAATCTTGAGCCCACAGGAAAAAGTCAAAGGTGAAGCCCACCATTGAAAAGTCAAAAGCAGATGAGTGGGCATCGGGGCACTTTTGGAAATTTAACCAAATTTCCAAAAGTGAAGTAAAAGTTCTAGAATGCTCCGCGGCTCCGCCAAGGTCTCAGGCCCACCGTTGAAAAGTCAAAGCGGAGAGTGGGCTAGTGGAGGAAATTGAGTTTTTGAGCCTTTTTCCAAAAAAGGTTAAAATGTTGAGAAAAGGGCCATGACCCCATTTCCAACCAAAAGGTGCCACGTGTCCTAGTCAAATCAAGTAGGGGGCGGAGGAAATTGAGTTTTTGAGCCTTTTTCCAAAAAAGGTTAAAATGTTGAGAAAAGGGCCGCGACCCCATTTCCAATCAAAAGGGTGCCACGTGTCTAAGTTGAAAAGTCAAAGTGGGGGTGCGGGCCAATTTGTTCCAAATTGCCAAATCTCTAAAAATCACAAAATGTGAAAGGCTTCCCCCGTAACCACTCCAATCTCTTCCTACCATGTGGATGGACCCGATTTCAAAGTTATAGAGAGAAAATCAAATGGTCTATATTTAAACTGGAAAATCAAATGTAATGGTTGCTTTGCAAGATCTGGTTTTTAACCCGCCATGAGCATTTTCTTCACAACAAGAGGAATTTGAAAAGGTGTTGAGGATTTGTGAAGTTGTAATGTTTTTGTGCAAAGAATATAATGGCTTCTCGAAGCCATTCCAAAGGGGGGGTGACGATTGATTTCAAAAAGACCAGAGTGCTTTATACTGGAAAAGACAGAAAATGCCATTCTTCTTCTTTTTTCTTCTTCCTCGAATTTCTTCCATTCTCAAGCTATGTACAAACTCTGCTCGAGCTTCAATAATAAAAGAAGGAATTTTTGCCTCTTTGATTGAGGAATTAATTGGTACTTTGCGACCAATGAGTTTCATTCGGTCTTGTAGCTTCTCCTGGATTTGTTTTTCTTCTAACTATAAATGCATGTAAATGAAATTTCTAATTAATGTGTGTGGGCATATGATATTCTACTCACAACATTAGTTTCTCCTACCTCCATTCTCACTCCCTTTCCCCTTCTCAAGACAAAGTTTCTTCTCTAGTGAGAAATTGCTAGCTTTGCCACAGGGTCAGTGGAGTGCCCCTGTTGGATCTCGGTCGAAAGGCCACCATTGAAATCCACTTTTTTCATGCATGCACATACGGAAGCTGCACCATTCAAGTAGAGGGACTTAGATTCCCATAGCATTGGCTTGAAACCCACCAATTTGTCCACAAGACAAATTTTCTCGCCAACAGTTTTTGGCACCCACCGTGGGGCAGATTTTGTAGCATCTGCACCTAAAAATGACCTCAAGGTCATAAAATAAAAAAATATTCTAGAAGAAAATTTTCTGGAGATTGAATAATCACACAAACTACATGGATGTAAATCATGGCTATTCTGGGAAATCCTCCTATTGAGAGACCTGATTTACTCTTTCACATCCAAGAAGACATTGCTTCTGATCTGAGAGAAGCTATTTGGCATAATAGACAAAGTGTCAATCAATACTTCATTGCCATAAGGATTCTGGACCTGGAAGAGGAATGTGTTGTCGAATTGGAAAGGTAGAGACAAATTCCAGCACCCCAGAGAAGAGCATAAACTTTCAAGCTGGCTGATAGAAGATACACCTGCAACAACTGAGGCAAGGAGGACAAATTGATCCCACATTTGAAGAGCTTGAAAGAGAGGCAGTTGTTGAAGAGGAGATAAGGGCTCAACTTGAAGAAATAGAAAGACTCCAAATTGAAGCAGAAGAAAGAGCAACAACAGAAGAAATAACCTTAGCAAGACTAGAGGATAGAAACAAGAATAGAATGGGTGATCATGAGCATGAGGAACGCAGGCCTAACGTACCATGGGGAAGAAATACTGGTCCACTTGCTCTTCCACAACCACTTCATGACCTCCCAAGAGGCTCAAGAAAGAACTTCCCAAAATTCAAAGGGGATGGTTCTCGCCTCCCGAAGAACATGTAGCAGCATTCATCACTACTTGTGGAGTGTTGGGAGTTGAAGATGAAGATGTTTCAGTTAGGCTCTTTGTGGAGTCACTCCAAGAAAGAGTTGTTGAATGGTTCTACATGTTGCCCCCAAGATCTGTCACATGCTGGGAAGATATAAGAAGTGCATTTGAACATAGGTTCAAGAGCATAGAAGATTGTCAGGATCTGCTGGTCCAATTGGTTCAGATGAAGAAGGAGACCTCAAATCAATGAGAGATTTTGTAGCAAGGTATAATAGGTTGACAAGAAGGATCCCAAAAGATGTGGTACCCTCTAAAAACAACTTGAAAAGGTTCTTCATTAGTGCTTTTCCATCAGAAGTTGGTTTCTTCCTCAGAAGAGCCCAACCAAGAACATTGAGGGAAGTTCAAGACTTTGCAATTGAGACTGATGATGATCTAATTCTTTCTGGAAAAGTGAAAGGACCAAATGGGAAGCAAAAAGGTAGAGTTCAAATTCAGTCACCATTGATCCAATGTTCCAAAAATGGCAAATGACCTAGTTGCTTTGAAGAAGCAACTATCACAAATCACAATGAGGAATGCTCCAAGGAGACCAAATCCTCCTGATAGACCAAGAATTGCTCCACCTCCTCGTAGGCTTGCTCTTGAAGCACCACCATTCAATGCCATCTGTGACACTAGGGAATCAGAAGAAGGAACAAACATTGAGGAAACTGAAGAAGAAAGCATGGATGACTATGAAAACTATCTTGAAATTGAAGAGGTTAGCATGCACAATGGCCTGATTGAATACGTTGATGATGAGGAGGAAGGTGATGAAGAAGCTCCAAGTTTTTCATGTGTTGTTTTCACTCATGCACAATCCAAGAATGGTGTTTCAGCCTCAACAAACACAATTGAGAGTAGGAAGAACAAAGAAGATAGCTCTTCAAAGCCTCCACTAAACAAGATCATCAAGTAGGGATCACCATTACCACCTTCCATGGAATCAGCTAGAGAGAAATCAGATTCACCAGTTGTCAAGGATCACACTATTGTGCCAAGTAAGTTATCTGATTCTTCTCCCAACTCAAAAGTTGTTAAGAGCAATTCTCTTCTAAATGTTGGTTCTGCAAGAACATCTAAATTTCAATCAAAGGCTACACCCCATCTCCTTCCAAGCCAATTGCTACATTTGAAAAGGAGAACCCAACACCAAAAGTAAAAACATCTGCCATTTAAGTCCTCATCCACTGCTGGAACCTCTTCCTCATCTACCATAACTTCATTTGACTTTGTAGAGCATGCTAGCAAAACCAAAGTCAGCTCTCTGAAATTGAATACCTACAAACACATCCTGCCCAATTTGACAGATTCATCAAGGCAGTTTCGGGGTGGTAACTCTACATCCCCAATCTCTAATTCTAAAGGCTTACTTCCCACACCATCCACACCATCTTCTCAAAACATGTTAGCCCTCAGTGCCTCCACCACCAATAGAGTTGAGCCTTTTTACCTATCACTTCTCATCAAAGGTTTCCAGTTGAACAATTGCATTATAGATTCTGGAGCCTCAGATAATGTGATGCCAACAAAAGTTGCAAATGCTCTTGGCCTCACTTTGACCCGGGTAAATGGCACATGCTACTCAATGGAATCCAAACAAGTTCCATTGGTAGGAAGGATTAAGGATGCTCAAGTTGCACTAGCTGATTACCCTGACAAGAAGATACTCTTGACCATTTTGGTGGTAGACATCCCAACATCTTTTGGTATGTTGTTGAGTAGAATTTTTTGCAGAGATCTAGGTGGAGAAATAAAAATGGATTGGTCATCTGCAACTATCCCAGTGAAAGGAGAAATGAAGAAGTTACTTCCAATCAGAAAATGAAGTTCACAATAAGGAAGAATGATGATCCAAGAGCTGATATCCTTTTTCAAGATTGTGGGCTAGGAAACTACTTCCTCACATCAGAAAAAGGAAGAGAACTTGCCACTTCTCATGGAGGAAGAAGAAGATCAAATTTGGACAATGGAGTTTTGATGGCAGTCATTCCAGAGTAGGTTCAGGAGCTGGTGTAGTATTATACTCTCCCTCCAATGAGGTATATCCTTTTGCCTACAAGCTGCAATTTGATAATACAAAATAATATACAGTAGAGTATGAAGCATTACTCTTAGGCATGAATGCAGCAGAGGACATGGGAATCAAGAAGTTGAGATGCAAAGGTGATGTAGAGGTTGTGGTAAAGTAGGTCCGCCAACAATATCAGGTGAAAATCCAAGGCTCGTGCACTATAGAAACAGAGTGTGGGACTGCATTGAATCCTTTGATGCATTCTCCATTGAAGCTATCCCTAGGGAGCATAATGAAAAGGTTGATTCTCTAGCAGTGTCAACTTCCTTAGTGACACCTCATCCTTCTTTTGGCAAGGATAAAGTGACCATTGAGATGGTGTTCAGACCCAACATACTAGATAATGCAAATCACTGGCAGGTCTTCAATGATGACAATCAAGATCCTAGCCTTCTTAGAACAAAGGGATAACTTCAATAATATTTTCTTTGAAGGAAGTGAAAACCCACACCGTGAATCATCCCCAAAGAAGAGAAGGAAGGAATTGAGGGAATTGATGAAGAGGGAGTAATCAAACTGAAAGGAAACAAAATCCCCAAAGGCCTAGTTTCTTTGGAAGACCTCTTTGACAAGCATGACAAGTTCATCCAAGAGAAAGAAAAAATAGTCTTCTCGGTGTCCATCTGATTTTGATCAAGAAAACATGGCACTTCAGAGAATCCAAGGATGGTTAACATTGGTAAATGTTGCTCACGCAAGAGAAGAGAAAGTTTGTTGCTCTGCTAAAAAGTACTCAGATGTCCTGGCCTATTCCTATGATGAACTCAAATCTTTTCAGCCAAAGGAAATGCATCACTCCATTCCTTTGAAGCAAGGAGCTAAGCCCTTCAAAAAAAACAAAGGCCCTACAATCCAAAGATTTCTGATGTTATCAAAGAAGAGGTGACAAAGATGCTCAATGCTAGAATCATCTTCCCCATCCACCATTCAACATGGGTGGCTAACATTGTGCCAGTAAGGAAGAAGAATGGGGAAATAAGGATTTGTGTAGACTTCAAAATCTGAATCAGCATCTCTCAAGGACAACTACCCTCTTCCAATCATGGATCATATTTTGCAAGTAGTCACTAGATCTGAAATGCTCTCTTTGCTTGATGGATTCTCAGGGTACAACCAAATCAAGGTGGCAGAAGAGGATTGCAACAAAACAACCTTCACAACACCTTGGGGCACTTTTTCCTACAACAGAATGCCTTTTGGCTTGATCAATGCTGGAGCCACTTTCCAGAGAGCAATGGACTTGGCCTTCAAAGATTTGAAACATTGCATTGTCATTTACCTTGATGACCTCACATGGTTTTTTCAAAGAGGAGGGGAGATCATATCTGTCATTTGGAGCAAGTCCTTGCAAGGTGTAGGAAACATGGCATTTCTCTAAATCCAAAGAAGTGCATTTTTGGAGTCACATAAGGTAAGTTGTTGGGACACATTGTGAACAAACATGGAGCACACATTGATCCTGAGAGGGTCAGAGCTATCCAAGCACTAGCCTTACCAACCAGCAAGAAGGGAGTTCATTCATTCTTTGGAAAGGTAAACTTCCTTCATCATTTTGTGCCTGAGTTTTCTGAATTGACTAAGCATATAACTTCCATGATGAAGCCTCAAGCAAGTTTCAAGTGGAATAAGGAAGGAAAAACAACATTTGAGGAGATCAAGAAAGCCATTTCCAAAGCTCCAACTCTTGTATCTCCATATTTCAACAAGGATTTCATCATGTATTGCTATGCATCAGAACATACACTCTCTGTTGTCCTTGTTCAAAAAAATGATGAAGGTTTGGAAGCACCCATTGCTTTCATGAGCTGTCCTTTGAAAAATCATGAGCTAAAGTACAACCAATTGGAGAAACATGCCTACGCAGTGGTCAAAGTTGTTAAAAGTTTCAGATTCTACATTCTCAATTCCCATACAGTGGTGATGGTCCCTGGAAGTGCAATCAAGTCCATTTTGACTCAACAAGATCCTGGGGCTAAGAGAGGAAGTTGGATTGCAAAGACCCAAGAGTATGACTTGGAGATTAGACCCTCTAATCTGGTAAGAGGAAATGGTTTGTGCAGCTGATTGCTGAAGATGAAGCTCTCAAAGCTCAACAGGGAGAAAAAGATGGTGTTTTCTCAACCTTTAGAGACAGTCCACATGCGCTCTTTGTCACCACTACTGATGAGTGGTATGCTGACATTGCTTACTATCTCACTTATGGAGAATGCCCTCCTCATCTTGATTACAAACAAAGAAGGACACTCAAGCTAAAGGCAACCAAGTTTGTGATCTAGAATCATGCACTTTACAAGAGAGGCCTAGATGGTTGTTTCTGTGTGTGTAGATAAGGAGCAACAAGAAAAGTTTCTCAGGGCATATCATGATCAAGCTTGTGGTGGACATTTCTCAAGCAATGGTCACCACACATAAGATCCTCAGAGGGAGATATTATTGGCCCTCCATCTTTGCAGACACTCAAGATTGGGTTTCCAAATGCAAAGCATGCCAACAATTTGTTGGAAAGCCACAACTAGTCTGCATTTCCACTCAGGCCTGTGGTGATTGAAGAACCATTTCAGCAATGGGGGCTAGATTTTATTGGTGTTCTGAATCCTCATTCTAGTGTAGGGCATACTTATGTACTCACTGTAACTGATTACTTCACTAAATGGGTGGAAGCCATCCCAACCAAGCAAGCCAACTCTAAAACAGTCTGCAACTTCATCAAGGAGAATATCATTGTTCATTTTGGAATACCACAAAAATTGTTGTAGACAATGCCACCTATTTCTCTTCCAAGGAGCTCACAGAGTTTTGTTATGGCTTTGGAATCTCCCTATCTCACTCTTCTGACTACTACCCATAGGGAAATGGGCAAGTTGAGTCAAGCAACAAGAACATTGTGACCATTGTTCGCAAGCTGGTAGATGAGAATCAAAGGAACTGGCACAAGAAGTTATATGATGCATTGTGGGCTGATAGGATCACTCCTAAGAAGGAAATAGGTATGTCACCTTTCCAAATGTTGTATGGAGTTGAGGCAGAGATTCCCTCACAATTGAGATGCCAGCTCTCAAGTTGCTGCAAGAAATAGAAGATGGTCAATACAAAGACTCCATTGACAAGAGGATCCTCTTCCTGGAGAAGCTGGAAGAAAGTAGATGCCAAGTGGTGGATAGAATTAATTAAAGAACACCAATTGAAAGTGAAGAAGATTTTTGACAAGAGGGAAAAAAGAGAATTCAAGGTTGGAGATTTTGTCCTGCTATGGGACAAGAGAAGAGAACCAAAGGGCAGCCATGGAAAGTTTGATTCATTATGGCTGGGCCCATTCCAAATTCATGGAGCTTGTGGTGAGAATGTTTTTCTCCTCTCATACTTGGATGGAATGCCATTGGAATTGCCTCAAAGTGGGAAATACTTGAACTATATCATCAATGAAAGTGGGTTGTCCCCCGCCTTGTACCATAGGTGATTTTGTAGGTGTTTCCCTTTTTTTGTGTTGTGTGGTTTTGGTTTAGTTTTGTTTGGTTTTTTTTGTGTGTGGTTTGGTTTGTGTGTTTCCTCTTCTTCCATTCTTTCTTAGAATTGTACATGACTCTGCAAGGCCCAATGGATAAGGCATTGGTCAACGTAATATGTTTTGAAACTTGAGATTCTGGATCCTCATGTCGTGCCCTAGCCATGCCCAGTTCACGCCATGTCCCCAAGCTAGAGCCAATTGTTGTCTCCTAAAAACTGCTCTACATTTTCATAGCCAAATTCAAATTTTTTTGAGCTCATGCCCTTCGTTGGTGTTTAAGCCAAGTTAGAGATTCAAGAAATTAGCAAAAGTGTGCCCTAGAGTTGTTTAAACTCTCTATTTTGCTCATTTTTAGAAATCCTCCATTTCCGGTCTGTGCACGTAATATCCTCTTTACAACCTCCATTTTTGATCGAAATTGTTCACTTGTTCTATGGCCTGGGTCATCAAATCATTTTTTTTCCTCCATGCCTCTGGTTCGTGAAGGAAATTCAAAAATTGGACTCAAAATGATGAAGTTCTCTTCCTCTGTGTATTTTTCCATAATCGGGAATGATGGGTTTCTTTCCCCATCAAATTTTGCCTCAGCATCCCGAGTGATACGTGGGTCTCTATTCGATGGGATGATGGTTTGGTCATACTTCAAAATCCCAATGGAATAAAGGTCACACGTGTCAAAAATAACGCAACTGTGGGTAAAAGTGGTCCAAGGGACAATCTTCAATTAAGCGGGCTTTCCACGTGTCCCAGGTACAAAATGAAGGTAAAATGGCTAAGTATGGAAGGCTCAATGGATGGCTCCACGTGTCACATGGACGCAACTCTGGAAAGGGTCCAAGGGAAAAGTCTTCAATTAAACGGGCTTTCCAAGTGTCCCAAAAGTATACAAAATGAAGGTAAAATCAGCTAAGTATGGAAGGCTCAAAGACGGCTCACATGTGTCGCAAATGCGCAAATTTAAAAGGTGGGGTAGTAAAGGGTCAATTACAAATCAACGCTAGATCGCCACATGGTCGAGTCATTGAGAGAGGCAAAGCCCCCGTTGAAAAGTCAAAGTGAGAGAGAGAGGGCCATCATGGGGGGATTTGAGATTTTGAGCCTCTTTGTAAAAAAAGGTGAAAAGTTAAAAAGTAACCCGCCACCCCGATCAAAGCTAAGGGAAAAAGTCAAATCTTGAAGCCCGCAGGAAAAGTCAAAGGTGAAGCCCGCCATTGAAAAGTCAAAGTGGACGAGTGGGAAATTTGGAGGCACTTTTGGAAATTTAACCAAATTTCCAAAAGTGAAGTAAAAGTTCTAGAATGCCCGCAGCCTCCAAGGTCAAGGTCTTGGGCCCCGTGCCCTGAAAGTTCAAAAGTCAAAGAGAAGAGAGGAATGGAGGAAATTTGAGTTTTTGAGCCTTTTTCCAAAAAAGGTTAAAATGTTGAGAAAAGGGCCTGACCCCATTTCCAATCGTAAACGTGCCACATGTCCTAGTCAAATTGAGCAAGAGGGGCCAAGTGGAGGAAATTGAGTTTTTGAGCCTTTTTCCAAAAAGGTTAAAATGTTGAGAAAAGGGCCGTGACCCCATTTCCAATAAAACGTGCCACATGTCTAAGTTGAAAAGTCAAAGGGGTGCAGGGCCAATTTGTTCCAAATTGCCAAATCTCAAAAAATCACAAAATGCAAAGGCTTTCCCCGTAACCACTCCAATCCCTTCCTACCACGTGGATGACCCAATTTCAAAGTTAGAAGAGAAAATCAAATGGTCTATATTTAAACTGGCAAATCAAATGTAACAATTGCTTTGCAAGATCTGGTTTTTAACCCGCCATGAGCATTTTCTTCACAACAGAGGAATTTGAAAAGGCGTTGAGGATTTGTGAAGTTGTAACGGTTTCTTGCAAAGAATATAATGGCTTCTCGATGAGCCATTCCAAGGGGTTGGTGATTGATTTCAAAAAAGACCAGAGTGCTTCTCAGACTGAAAAGAGATAAAATGCCATTCTTCTTCTATTTTCTCTTCTTCCTCGAATTTCTTCCATTCTCAAGCTATGTACAAACTCGCTTCGAGCTTCAATAATAAAAGAAGGAATTTTTGCCTTTTGATTGAGGAATTAATTGGTACTTTGTGACCAATGAGTTTTATTCGGTCTTATAGCTTCTCCCGGATTTTTTTTTTCTTCTAACTATAAATGCATGTAAATGAAATTTCTAATTAATGTGTGTGGGCATATGATATTCTACTCACAACATTAGTTTCTCCTACCTCCATTCTCACTCCCTTTCCCCTTCTCAAGACAAAGTTCTTCTCTAGTGAGAAATTGCTAGCTTTGCCACAGGGTCAATGGAGTGCCCCCGTTGATCTCTCTGGTCAAAAGGCCACCATTGAAATCCACTTTTTCATGCATGCACATACGGAAGCTGCACCATTCAAGTAGAGGGACTTAGATTCCCATAGCGTTGGCTTGAAACCCACCAATTTGTCCACAAGACAAATTTTCTTCTCCTCAACTTTAAGCTTCTTCCAACATAAAATCTAGTTGAGCCACGTGAGAAAAGTAATGAATGGAAACAAGGAATCTAGAAAACAAGTTAGATGGTTTGGTGTGAAAATGGTGGCTGAAATGTGAGCAACAAGAATGTAATGACAAATAAATAGGTGTCTACATGATGACCTCTCCAAAATTCAACAAAAGAACACCTCTTGAAATTAAAAATTTTCCAACCCTTGAAATAATAAAATGAGGAATATTTGTAAGCTTTTGGGAAGGAAGGAGTCGACTACATATGTCAATTTAGAAAGGAAAATTCAACCAATGTGGAAGAAATTAGTTGGACATTTTTAGCAAAAGGCGAGGAGGAAGCAAATAGGGTTTCAACGAGCATATTGTTGGTGGATTCAATAAAATAAACTCATATAAAAATGAATCGCAATAAAACACTTGTTCAAAAACACAAGCTTTTATTTTTTTCGGGGTGAAAAAGCCTCCCTAAATAATAGGGGTAGTTGTGTCACAAAGGGGAAATTAATGATTTTTTATTTCCAAAAATATGGTACAACGTTTTAGCTAAGCCAAAATGAGTGTGTAAGAGAAAGTGCGAAGGATCTAGATCTTGTTCTCATTTTGGAAGCAACTCTATCATAATCGGGGACATGTTTCATTTTGTGTTGCACCTTGTAATTTTTGGTGTGTATAGTCACACATTTGTATGATGGGTTATTGTGCAAGCTTAAATATTACACAAAGTAAAGGAGAAGATCAAGACTTGGAATAAATATTTCGTGAAATTAAAAGATAAGTTCATTCCCTAGGATTGTGGTGAGTTTGTTATAGAAGGTCCAAAACTTGCGAAAAATGAATATGAGTGTAAATGATTACACATGGATTTCACAAGATAACCATTGGAATTTGTCATATTTATAATGATGATGATGTTATGAATATATTGAGTTATGTGAATGGATTGCTTATGGAAATTTAAGATGAATTTGGGACGATCATATTGCATTGTGTTCAAGAAGCTTATATGTGTGCATCAAAGGAATAAAATAAGATATCAAAAAGAAATGAGGAACAATGTGAGGGAAAGGAAAGTTCATACGTGGTCGGGGAAAGGAAGTGACATAAAAATTTCTACGAAAGAAGATGAGGCAAGAACATTACAATGTAGTGATGGCACACAAAAAGAAAGACTCGCATTTTTATTCATTCTTGTAATTATTTTGTTCAACATTTGTCATCAAAAATAAGAATAAATGACTCCCATATTCACCCACAATACATTTAATAGGAAACATGCAACAAGTTAAGAAGGGTACCTTTCAATCATCCTTAACTAGATATGGTCAAGTCATATGGTCTAATATTGTAGTCATTTCCAACCAATCGCAATCAGTAAGGCAATGGTAAACCAAGATTCCGGTTTTCGGGTTGTCCACATATGCTTATAAAATGATTTATCTTAGTCAGTTGAAATCCACCATGACCTATGAATGCAATGAGCATTGGATTAATATTAGAGAAATTCTTCACAAAAATTCTCTCATCCCATTCGACATCGCAAGCCATAGCTCCTTACAACCTCAAACACAAGCTTGGAATTTCAATGCAATGATGTTTGTCAATTTAAAATGTATTGAGGTCTATTCTTTTCAACAAGACACATGCATGGTTGGGCCAACACCGTACTTTAATAATTAAATGGATATGTGTCATACATGAGAGGTGCAATGGATATGTTGATAAGGATGAGCAAAGGAGAAATTTTGCAGGAGGACATGGATGACAAGAAAGGAGATAGAGATAGTAGAGTTACATGTTAAGGGAAAATATTAGAAGGAAAGTAAGCAATCCTTCAAGGAGGAAGGGAGTCCAAACTATGTGACAGATAATGGAAAAATCTAGTAACATTGAGATCAATGGTCCACATCCTACATACCAACATTCTTCCTTTCAAGTTCAGTAAATGTCAAAAATGGATTCATTACTACTATGGCTATTCACGTTACTAATTTGTATTCAAACATGGGACCTAAAAGTGTTTGGAGTGATTTTTAATAAGTGACTTGAAATTGTATGTAGCTTTCATTCCATCGGGATCTCAAAATGTACGACATCATATTTTATGGGCAAATATTCTCTACTTGGAAATTTGACAACACGAATATTTCATATAAATTATTGTTGAGTATAATTATTTTCTTAATAGTCATAAACCTAAAAAGCCTTGAAAAGTAGGCAATCCTTTTCTTTTATTTAGAAAGTCACATATAGATTATGTATCATTTGTAAAAACTACTTGAAGGAGAAAATGGGTTGAGGAAAAATTTCCATAAATTTAACATCTAAATCTATAATATTATTGAAATTTCATCCAACTTAATTATCATAAATTCCCCATTTTTATGGCATCTAAGTTAAAGTGATAAAATCCTTGATTGGATCTATATTTTAAATGTAACGTTTCCATCCTTGGTTATTTCATCCACACATTTAGTTAATAATTCATGACTATAAGGCTCTAAAACAGGAGGATGAACTCAAAATGGGAATAATACTCAATCAATCCAATTGATTCTTCAAATCATTAGGTGAAGGTTCAATTTTATTTTATTTATTTAATTATGAAAATATCATTCTATTGCATATAAAATCCTTTTCAATAATATTTGTTTAGTAATGGTGTGTTATCTCTACTCCAAAAGTTAAAAGTGATTAAATGATTGATTCTAATCAATTTTAATTCCGTGTCTTGTTATAAATTAGTCAAAATATCAAAATCAAGAGTTAAAAATATACTTGTATCAATAGTTTTTTTGTGTGTCAAAAGTGTTAAAAACTATCTCATGGACATATTTTTGGTGGAACTTGATGTTTAGATGGTGAGGGAAATGTTCAAATTTCATCCACAAGTTTTATTTAGTTGAAATAACAACATCATACTAGAGGAAAAAGGCATTGCAGTATGAGTGAAATAAATATCCTCTCATCAATTGCTAACAACATGGCCGCACTAATGCATTAGTGGCACATTTTTTCATTGTTTATGATGTATGGTGCATGTGAAAATAAACATTTTCATCAATACCCTACCTGATATGAAAAGAGGAGAATGTGAAAATCATCAATATTGTAAGTAGATGGATAGGAGAGTAACTCACTACAATGAACTTTTATCTGTCCTACTTCTTTATTGATCGACTAGTGGGAATCTCACTTTGGAAGTGAAAGTGATAGTTGTTGATTTCTTGAATGTAGGTGAATTGATGGAAGTGTGGTCGGCCATTCAAGGAGAATTCACTAAAATTTAAAGAGAGAGATATTGAGTTTTCATATGTAGGTGATCATGTACAACAAATATCTAGTATAAAAACTACAAACCTAAAGATTGCATCTTATATGGAAGTCCATTTCTATTTTCAGTACCAATGGTTTGCTTACTATCCATGTTCACACTAAGGGGGAATGTTAGAAAAGCGTGATTTATTGCATTAATTAGTGAGAAAATGCATTTGTGTGAATAAATATGTTAGCGGGTGATGCGAGGAGCATCTCTCCAAGGTACAAATTTTGATGTGATGGATCAATTTTGGCTTGCAAAGTGTCGTAAGTGTTCTCGAGGGCAAAAGGTCATTTAAAATGTCATTAGAATCATGATATGTTGTTGGAAGTGAAGACAAGTTTTCAAAATTTCAAATAATGTGCTTTCCCTCCACTTTTGTAATTTAAATTGTAAAGGGGTTAAATGAAATTCTTGGACTGTGTTAGTGGTCTTAAGAGTTAGGAGTGGTTAGTTGATTAATTCATGAAGAGGTTAAGTCATGAAGACTCCTAATGTGTGTCAAAAGGAGTAAAAATATGTACCCAAGGGTTAAAATGGTCTTAACCATGGTTATGAGTCATGACATGTGAGCAAGAAACAATTAGGGGTTGGAAAAAGAATATATTTTTAAGGAGAAATTTGAAGAACCAAGTAGTTCTTGAGTGGATAGAGGGAGGCTCTTTGGAAGAGCCTTGGAGAAGAAGATTTTGTAAAGAAAATATAGAATTCAAGATACTATGTTTTTGCATGAATGGTTGTGATTTTTGTGTGTGTCGATAGTCATCTTGATCATGAATGTAGGATTTTCAATGTGATTAATGTATAAATCTATTGATTCTTATTGAATCTCATGCTTGTGTATTAGGATTTAGTAAGGAAGTACTTTGTTTGAGATCTAAAATCCATGAAGCAATCATTTTCAAACCGTGATAAAGTGTGTGTTTCTCCCAAGAAAAGGAAATTGATTGTTATTGGTGAAAGTTCTTTAAACATTGTTGGTGATTTCTCTATTGATATGGTGGATGACATCTCAGGGAAAAGGTGTGAATGCATTTAAGAGGAGTTTATCATTATTTGAAGTTGAGTAACTTTGGAAATTGAGTCACTTTGTGAACCACAGTTCAGGAAAGGTATCTTTGAAGTCTTCCTTGAAATCTTGTTGTCTATTTACTTGAATGATTTATCGAGACGGGGAAGGTAAGGTTACTTCACACCTTTGAGACAAGTTTTGATCTTAAAAATACATATTGAACATTTTGTGAAGAAAAGGAAACCTCTCGGGTTATGGAGAAACCTTCTTAGGGTTTAGAAGGGAAAAGAGTTTTGTTACATTTAACCCCACTTTCAAAGTTAAAGACTTTTAAGTAATACTCTTAATATGTTTCTTAAGCATCCTAATGTTGATGGTGAATTAAATAAATCCTTGAGAGACCATTGTAGATGATAGAGAGGACCAAACCTATAGGTGGATGCTAAAAAGGTTAAGTTGCAAGTTGAATTCACCTCTTGAGAGTTTGGATTATTAATGGAACTCGAAATTTTTATCTTCACACCTTCTCATCCGGAAATTTGTAAGGTCCTGAATTTGATTTTCCTTGTTTATCACAAAGGCATAATAGTGTTAAGACTCAAAGTTGACACAATTAAGAAAGGGCTTAATTAGAGAAGAGGAAACAAAAATCAAGGACATAAGCACTATACCAAGGACTTAAATCTTTAATTAAACATATAGATTGAAGGAAAGGGTTGGAGATCAAGGTAAAATAAGTCATAAAATCATGTCGTGAGTGGGAAGGCATGATAGTCATGAACAAACTTTTAGGTGGTGGTTCAAGGTCTCAATGCTTAAGTGCATATTAATTGAAGAAAGTTCCAATATCTTTACAACTCAAAAGTTTAATATGAAATCATATTCTTAAGACCCCTCATCATAATCAAAGATAAAATTTCCTTTGAAGGCTTTCATAGCCAAGAAACTTATGACAATCCTTGAGGAACCCGTAGGCGACAATTTCAAGTCTATTTGCAATAGAAATCCTAAAGAAAGAAGGGTCAAATGATCAAATCTAACTCAAGTAGCTTTGTATAAGTCATATACTTGGAGTCAAATTCTATAATCAAGAAGAAATTAACCCTGGGTAAATATTAATTGATGGGAATTTTTGACATTCCAATGCTAAGATTGTGAGAACTAAAAAGGAGGACTTGAGTTCAAATTTGAAAATTACGACTTGTACTTTGGATTAAACTTTAAAAGTTGGTACATAACATCTAATAAGCATAAGGAAGGTGATTTAGAAGGTTTTGAGGGTTGGAGACCACTCAAGAAGCCTCGATTGTTACTAGTAGGTGTATAGATTATGTGAGATGTGAAGAGACCTAAATTGGAATCTAGAAATTGGTGATTGGGAAAAATGTTGCAAAGAAAGATGCCCTAAAAGTTTGTACACAAGAAAAAGGGATAAATGCATATCTGAGAATGATTTTACTTTGTCAAATGAGTCCCTAAATCAAAATTTAAGTGCAAATAACAAGGAAATAAGGGCTAGTAGTGAAGAATTGGCCTAGGAAGAAGCTTGTATTGGAAGAGATATTTTCCTAGGGATTGAAGCCAAACAATTTAGCACAAACCGGAGATTGGAAAATGGTTCTAAAAAATGATCTTAGTTTATTTTGGAGGCTTTTATATTGTTCCAACCTATAACTCACCAGAGCATGTCCTTAAGAAGCCAAAATTTACAATTTCATGCAATAGAGGTGAATTTGAAGATTTTGATTGACTTGTATAAGTTTGATTGTTGGATTAGCATATAGTGAACCTGAGACACATAGTGTAGTGGTTGTATAAGCCAATTTTGTAGTTTTAACCAAAATTTTCATATTTTGCAAGGTTTTCTTAACTTGGACTAGAAGGCAAATTTGATAGTTTTGAACAATTTGAGTTATTTGAAAGAGTCTAACTTGTGGAATGTGTTTGTTTGATGATGGTTTGCATAAGTGGGAGTAATATTATTAATGTATTTATCTTATGTAATTTCTATTATCAACTCACTTATGTGGGTTAATTATTATTTTTATTGAGTTATTGAAACAAATATCCATTTTGGGTAGGCAAGTAATATGAGTTGAATTTATTATTGAGAATCCACAAGAATAAAAGATCACATGATCTATATAATGTAAACTCGTATGGTGAATGAATAAATCATAGTGTTAAGATATATACAAAATTTTACTAAGAGAATGTGTGACATACCTCATTGTATCATTGTGAAACACACCCATTTAGATCTCAACTTAGCAAAAACTCAAAAACATTCATTCTTGTTGGTAAAATCCAAGTATATTCTTTCTTATCCCATCTTTTGTAGATTTTATTTTTTCTTAGATTACAAATTTTTATGTATGGACATATATTTTTACTTGCACATGTTTTTATGTATTTCTAGAAATACAAGTTTGGAAACATAAGAGCATGTTAGTGTAGTTTATTTTTTCCATTGCATGGTATTTATTCCATTACATGGTTTTTCCTACACATGTATTTACCTTTCTTAGGTGTTCGTGAGATAGATGGGAGTTACACTTCTCCACATTTTTAGGTGGTGGTTACACTTATCCAATTTCTAATTATGCACCACTTGTAAATCTATTTTTAAAATACATTCATATACAAACTATCTTTTCGATCATGTTTGGTTCCTCTCTCACAACATTAATCTCATTTTGCATTTGTATCTTATCAATGCTTGATCTTGGCCCACATTTTCATATGGTATCGAGAACATTCTGGTAATTGAATGCCATTGTTTTGTTGTGTTTAGTAAATCTTGATTTTTTAAAGATTTGTATTGTAGATCCTTTTATCTCTAAGTATGCTCTTTTGTTGTGTCTTTGGATGATTTGGAGAATTAGAAAAAGTGAAGGAAATAGGTGGTTTTACATGATTATATTCATTCACTAGAAAAGCAGATCGTGTCATTGAGTCCAAACTGTGTCAAAAACCTATGATTGATAGTAAAATCTAGTATGCTTTGTAGCATAATAAATGTTTTTTTTAGGTTTTTAATGGTCATATTTGTGATATTTGGTGGAATTTCATATGGTACCAAATTTCTAGTTTTTTCCAATAAAATAATGAGTATTTTTAATTTGAAAGATCCGGTGATCACATTAATTATTGAGGTGGTTCCTTGAATCTTCCTGAGTTTGAATACAAGACGGTGTACCAATTTTTTATAATTGTACATGTGCAGTGATTTGGAGTTCCCCATAATATTTGTGGGTTTGATTTTATTTGAAATTAAGGGGGCTTGTTGTTTGATTATCCATTTGTTTATATTGGTTACACCTAGGTAGAATATTCTGTTGAACTAGTTTTTTGGTCGGTAGTGAAATTTTACGTGGATGTATTACACAATAGTTTGTGGGCACGACCATATTGCAGTCCTGTGTGTATGATTGTATTAGTTCGCATGCAATTCAATATGATAGTAAGATGCATATACAAAATCCCACAAATGTACCACACACCAACCTTGGGTACATGACAATACAACACACACGACTATAGTAACTTGTACATGAGTTCAAGAGGATGACCATAAAAGGTAAAGATGGAATCACCAACCTTAGTCACATCTATAAGTAGGCAATATAAGTCATTGGATAACTCAATAAGCAAGTGCACAACTCCCCGAAGGAGACATCATTTGTGCACAAGTTTAGAATTTTGGAGGTAGGCCGTCCACCACTTTTCCTAGCCTTGACCCCTAATCACACGGAGTTTAACCCCTGGTCACTCCCAACCCAAGTGGGTTTATCTCATGGGAGGTCAAAAAAATTCAAGAGCTCAAGGAAATGTTGAAATTTGTAAGAGGTGAAGGGATGCATTTTTTTCCAAGGCATAAGAGGAAGTGTTGAAATTTGCAAGAGTAATAAACTTATAAAAAACATAATATTCTTTTGGAAACTCGGTTGAGGTTCCATTGTTTGAAGTGTGTACTTTTATCTCTTCACAATAGTGGTACTTTCTTTACTTATTGTGCTTACATCTAATGATTTGAGGATTTAAAATTATACATACTCTAGATTATAAAGTGTCATATCTTGGGGTAATGTAATATCAAGTTAAGATAAAGTTCCAATTTGGGGATTTTCATCATGGGTTTTATTATTTGCTTCCATCATTCTATTTCCTGGATAGATTCAGAGAACTATTTGTCTTGTTTTGTGTCATGTATCTTGGGGTAATGTAATATCAAGTTAAGATAAAGTTCCAATTTGGGAATTTTCATCATGGGTTTTATTATTTGCTTCCATCATTCTATTTCCTGGATAGATTCAGAGAACTATTTGTCTTAAAAACAAGGGATACATGATCATTGCATATTGCATGATCTAATGCCTTTCTTCTTGGACTCATTCCTAAGCCTAATGACTATAAGTAGAAGATGAAGTGGTTGAAAAAAATGACATGGTCTATGGACAAATATGTCTCACTTTTCTTAAGGATATTCAAAATCCAATTATATACATTGAGTGCCCTTTCACTTCTTAGACAAATAGGTCGACAATCAATTGTATGGAGACCATGATTCTCCATCTAAAAGTGATGCTTCCTAAAATAACCATTCTTGGGTGGATGATATCGAGACCTCTACCTATCCTCCTCCTACCGCTAACACCTCGTCTATAGTTGAGAACAATTATATTGCTACTTCAAAGGCTAGAGTCACTTCTTTGAGAGCGTCCAATGATTCTTTGCAACATGATCATGACATTTCTCTTGAAAATGTCGTTACTTGAGAGTTACGACTTGCTTCCTTGAGGGCTTCCATTGATACTCTATACTTGGGATCTTCATGTCTACATGATCCACTTCATTGGGAGGTCTACTTACCAGACATTTCATATTTGTTTGGGGACTCTCACCTTTCATATCTTGATGACATCATTGGGGAGATTTGTTCCCTCCTTGATGTCAACTCTGATAGAATTGTTTATTCTACTTCTCTAGATATATTTTCTCTGTTGCATGTTTATATAGTGACACCACATACAATTCTCATATCTATGACGGGAAACATTATGAGTCTAATTTGGTACCTGAGTTGACTCATCAACATTTGTCACAATTGAGCATTGGATTTGTTGAGAAGAATATGGATATATTCTTCATTGCCTCTACTTTTGATCCACAATATTTTAGTGCAACATCAGAAATTCCTTAGTGGGATGTAGTCTTCATTGATTCCTTTACTAGAAACATGCTTCTTTATCTACATGATCTATGTGAGTTCATGAGTCTTCATCTTCTGAGGGACTGGCTAGTCCTCTCTTCTTCTCTTTCTCTCTCTATTTTGAGGGCCTTCTCTACGTTCTTCTAGGGGGATTATCTGCTAAGGAGGCATTCTATACGCTTCTTTTTCTCTTGTGGAGGGAGCTTATCTCTACCGATTTTCTCCTATTCTCCACTTTGTGAGAGTTTTATATGTACTTGGATACCTCATTAGGCCTCATTGCTAGGACCCAATTCTTCTACCCACCAAAGCTATGTTGTCAAGGGGATGTGTTAGTGTAGGATTTTTATTCCATTGCATGGTTTTTCCTTCTCATGTATTTAGCTTGTTTTGGTGTCGAGAAAGATAGATGAGAGTTACATTTCTCTAACTTTTAGGTGGTGGTTACACTTCCCACTTCCAATTTATACGAAATAAGGTGTCTCAACCTTGTTTGGTTTATTCATTTAATATTTTCCTATAGCCATTTCACATTGTCGGTGCTCTAAAAATAGAAATATGAGTTGTCAAAATATTTCCATATGATAGTATATCATGGAAGGGCTATTTTTAGAGATATTATGAAAGATTTTATGTCATCTTTAAGGGTCAAAAATAGGGGAGAATATTGTGGACGTGGGAGCCTAATTTTAGACCGAAATCTTGCTCTTTAATGCAATCCACCTCATGAGAGATTTTGCACATGGTTTTGTAAACCATATATGGTTTCTTGTATAACCAGAGGTCTATAAATTGAAGGCTTGGAGAAGCAATTGGTGTGGTGAGTTTTGCAAGTATTGTAAAGTTGGAATCCTCCTAGAATTTTTTCGTGATACTCTGTAAGAAACTTGCTCTGCAAGTGTATGTAATCTTGTTATTAGATTTGAAATACATTGAGTGGGCTTTTGGAGTGTGGGGTTTTTTATCCGTAAGGATTTTCCCCACGTATATCTGGTGTTTGTGTTAATTGTTTATTTTCTTGTTATGAATGTGTTGTTAGAATTTTTGTAACTGTTTTATTAAGTTTAAAGTTTTGCATAATATCTCTCCTCAAGATTAGCATAGGAAGTTGTTCCACTACTCTTAATTTCCTATCAAGTGGTATCAGAGCCTGATCACCTTTGGTTTCAGTTGTGGGTTGTTGGGTTTTTTTTGCTAATCCGGGTTTGAGTGGGAGCTTGTGTAGAGGATACTTTGTTATCTGGTTGCAGATATTTTTCAAATGGCGAGCACATCTGGGAGGATTGAGGTAGAGAAGTTTTTTTGGCACAAACTTTGAAATGTGGAAGCTGAAGATGGAAGATTTGTTGGTTGATTGGGATCTATGGGATGTGGTGGATGAGAAGGTCCATAGGCCTACGAATCCAGTTTTGGCTACAAAATATGATGTAATGGATAGAAAAGCTAAAGGTCTTATTAGACTATGTCTTGTAGATTTGATCCTAATAAATGTCCATGAAGAATCCACTTCAGAGAAGCTTTGGAAAAATCTGGGTGAGATATACCAAGCTAAGTCTCTAGTAAATAATATTTTCTTGAGGAAGAAGTTGTATTCCTTGAGAATGGAAGAAGGTGGACAAATATCTAAGCATCTGGAAACATTCAATACGTTGGTGACTCAGTTGAGCTCGGTTGGGGTTAAGATGGACGAAGAAGAAAGGTGCCAAACTATGTTGGTTTCATTGCCAGACTCATGGGATAGCCTAGTCATGGCCATTGGGAGCACTTCAGTCACTCTGAAGATGGAGGATGTTGTTGGTTCTCTACTCTCCAAAGAGATGAGAAGGAAGGCATCTCTGAACGCTAAAGAGGCTTTGAGTATTCGAGGAAGAACAAAAGAATGAAAAAAAGATGAGAAGAAGCGTGGCCATTCCAAGAAAAATGGGAGATCAAAATACCCTAGTAAGTCCAAGGTGATATGTTGGAATTGTGGAAAATCTGGACACTTCGAAAGGAATGCAAAGAAGAAAAGAAAAAGAAAAATAAGAAGCATGATTCTGATTCTGAGTCCGAAAAGGAAGATGGAGATGCCTTTATTGCAGCTTTGGCCACTTGTGTAGGTGATAATGCATGGTTGATAGACTCAGGTGCATCTTTCCACATGACTCCTAACAAAAACTGGTTTAGTAAGTATGAAAACTATGATGGTGGTAAGGTGTATTTGGGTGATAATTCTTTCCTTGAAATTGTTGGTCGTGGTAGTATTTAGGTGAAATTTTCTGATGGTAGAATTAGAAGATTTGATGGTGTCTTGCATATCCCAGGACTAGCAAGAAATTTATTATCTGTTAGCAAGCTAATAGATGTGGGTGTGCATGTACGATTTTTGAAGCAGGTGTGAAAATGGTGAGAGGTGCTATGGTGATAGCAAGAGGAAGTAGATTGGGTACATTGTACCAACTTGATGCATGCATGGTTGAGTGCAATAGCACTTTGGATAAAACTAAGCCAGTAACTATTTCACTAAAAAAGGAGAGGGTTTCCTCCTCTGTGGATGGTCATGGCTTCTAGGTACCCAAGGGTGTTCTGTCTACCGAATCAAAATTACTGCAGAGAAGACCATGTTATGGCACCAAAGGCTTGGCCACATTGGAGAGAAGGGTTTAAAAGCCCTGAAAAATAAGAACCTCGTTGAGGGGTTGAATGATTGCAATCTGGAGTTTGATTTCTGTGAGCATTGTATTTATGGAAAATAGAACCGTGTTTAGTTTTACTCGTCTACTCATAAGTCTTCATGTATCTTGGATCTAATCCATTCGGATGTATTTGGTCATGTTAAGGTTGCTTCTATTGCTAAATAAATTTATTATGTTACTTTCATTGATGATTTTAGTAGGAGAACATGGGTATATTTTTTAAAGAGTAAATCTGAAGTTTTTAGTCGTTTCAAGGAATTTAAGGCTATGGTTGAAACTCAAACTGGGAAGAAAATTAAGTGTTTGAGATCTGATAATGGCGGTGTGAATACTGTTCTATAGAATTTGACATATTTTGTGCAGATTGCAGGATTAAAAGACAAAAGACAACTTCGTATTCTTCGGAGCAGAATGGAGTTGCAGAAAGAATGAACAGAACATTGATGGAGAAGGCTAGGAGCATGTTGATTGGAGCTGGTCTAGAAAAGAGGTTTTGGGCTGAAGCTATTACCATTGCTTGTTATTTGATAAATAGATCTCCTACATCAACGCTTGTTGATAAAATGCCAATGGAGGCGTGGTAGGGAAAAATCCTTCAATTAGACATCTAAGAGTTTTTTTTGTGAGGCATATGCACATGTGCCTAAGGAGAAGAGAACAAAGTTGGATTCTAAGGTTGTCAAATGTATCTTCATCGGCTACGGCTATGGTGTGAAAGGATACAAGCTTTGGGACCCTGTTGCACAAAAGGTAATACACTCCAGAAGTGTTATTTTTAGAGAGATTAAATCTTTCCCTGTTAATTTTCAGCCAGAACAACATAAAGAAAATGAACAAAAAAAGGATGTGGTTCAACTTCCTTCTACACCTGAGAAAGTTGAATCGATACCCCAAAATAGACAAGAAGTTGAGGAGAGCTCACCAAGATTTGAATCTTTTGAAGAGGAAGAAGAGGAGGAAGAAGTGGAAGAATCTCCACCTCAATTTGTTCAAAGGTCTACAAGGCAAAGGCAACCACCTGAAAGGTATGGGTATTCTCTTCATGATTGGAAGTGTATATTTGCTTTGATTACTAACATTGATGAACCGAGATTTGTACAAGAGGCTTTGGGTATGAATGATGCAAAGTCTTGGAAAATAGCCATGGATGAAGAGATGGAAGCCCTTAAAAAGAATAATACATGGGACCTTGTACCATTGCCTAAAGGTTGGAAACCTATTGGATGTAAATGGGTGTTTAAGAAAAAGATTGGTTCAGATGGAAATGTTGAAAAGTATAAGGCATGGTTGGTTGTGAAGGGTTACTCTCAAGTTGAGGGTATTGATTATGGTGAGATATTCTCTCCTGTTGCTAAAATGACATCCATTCGGTTTTTATTATCTATTATAGCAACTTATGACCTAGAGGTTGAACAAATGGATGTGAAAACTACTTTCCTTCATGGTGATTTGGAGGAAGAAATCTATATGACACAACCAGAGCACTACATGGTGAAAGGTAAAATCAAGATGGTTTGTAAGTTAAAGAAATCCTTGTATGGCCTTAAACAAAGTCCTAGGATGTGGTACCAAAAGTTTGATTCATATGTGTTGAGTTTGGGGTTTGTGTGTCTAAATCTGATCACTGTGTATATTTTAAATCTGATGGTGATTGTTTCTGGTAATTACTTTATATGTTGATGACATGTTGTTTATTGGGAAAGGAAAAGGTTTGATTACAGAATTGAAATCTCAGCTCTTTGTGAAATTTGAAATGAAAGATCTTGGTGTAGAAAAACACATACTTGGGATGGAGATTAGAAGAGATTGTGAGAATAGAAAGTTATGGCTTGGCCAGAGTAAGTATGTTTGTTCTATTTTGCAAAGGTTCAACATGCAGGATTGTAAACCACTTTGTGTTCTTGTTACTTTGGGAACGAAGCTCTCCATTTCACAATGTCCTTCATCCCCATCGGAGATGGAAGACATGAGCAGAGTGCCTTACCAGAGTGTAGTTGGAAGCTTAATGTATGTTATGGTCTATACAAGACCAGACATTTCCCAAGCAGTGGGAGTTCTTTCTCGTTTTATGTCTAATCTTGGAAGAGTGCATTGGGATGCAGTTAAGAGGGTCTTCAGATATTTGCGGGGTACATTAGAGTACTCTATATGTTTTCATGGAAGAGGAGATCAACATTCCCTAGGTATTCATGGTTTTGTGGATTCAGATTGGGCTGGTGATGTCGATAGTAGAAGATCCACCAGTGCATATGTGTTTACTCTTAATGGTGGTGCAATCAGTTGGATGAGAAAGTGATAGGTTGGTCACTTTGTCCACTATTGAGGCGAGTACATGGCAGCTACTCATGCCTGTAAAGAAGCCATTTGGTTAAAGCGTTTGTGTTCAGATATTGGATTGAAACAGGGTGTAGTTATAATGTATTGTGATAGTTAGAGTGTAATCTGCCTTGCGAAGAACCCGAATTTTCATGTCTAGACCAAACACATTGATGTTCAATATCATTTCACGAGAGATATGATCGAGGATGGCAGGGTGAAGCTGGAAAAGGTAGAGACAGTTGTGAATGTTGCATATGCATTAACTAAGCCCGTGAGCACAACAAAATTTAGGTGGTGTTTTGAGTCTATGGGCCTCTCGGCCCCTAGCAATTGATCCATGATGGTATCATTCCCTTGGCCCTTGCAAGGTATTTGACAAGTGGGAGATTGTTGGAAATAAGGTGTCTCAACCTTGTTTGGTTTATTCATTTAATATTTTCCTACAATGTTTCACATTGTCGGTGCTCTAAAAATAGAAATATGAGTTGTCAAAATATTTCCATATGATAGTATATCATGGAAGGGCTATTTTTAGAGATATTATGACAGATTTTATGTCATCTTTAAGGGTCAAAAATAGGGGAGAATATTGTGGACGTGGGAGCCTAATTTTAGACCGAAATCTTGCTCTTTAATGCAATCCACCTCATGAGAGGTTTTGCACATGGTTTTGTAAACCATAGATGGTTTCTTGTATAACCGGAGGTCTATAAATTGAAGGCTTGGAGAAGCAATTGGTGTGGTGAATTTTGTAAGTATTGTAATGTTGGAATCCTCCTAGAATTGTTTTCAGTGATACTCATGTAAGAAACTTGCTCTCTGCAAGTGTATGTAATCTTGTTATTAGATTTGAAATACATTGAGTGGGTTAATTGTTTTTTTTTTGGAGTGTGGGGTTTTTTCATCCAAAGGATTTTCCCCACGTATATCTGGTGTTTGTGTTAATTGTTTATTTTCTTGTTATGAATGTGTTGCTAGAATTTCTATAACTGCTTTTTTATTAAGTTTAAAGTTTTGCATAATATCTCTCCTCAAGATTAGCGTAGGAAGTTGTTCTGCTACTCTTAATTTCCTATCACAAAATTTGTTCTAATACAAGCTATCTTTTATCTCATGTTTGGTTCCTCTCTTGCAACATTACTCTCATTATGTGTTCGTATTTTATTAGTGTTCAATCTTGGTCCACATTCTCACAAAGCACGCACACTAGCTACATGATATTGGAAACCTTCCACTTAGGACATAGGGTGATCTCTCTTTCCTTTTTACTTTTAGATCACTTTTTCTCTTACTAACTTTGTGAACTCTCAATTGATAGTGAGACAACCATTGAAAAATTCATTCTCAAGTAAGTGTTTGTCTTTCTTTACTTTGATATATGTATGTAAGCATGCACACGAACATCAAAGTGGGGGCACTATGTAGACACACGTTTTCAGAGTCTGGGTTAGTTATTTTATTTGGTGCCAATGTATTTACATGTTTATTGATTTTTAATTCAAGTTTTGCTTTCATTTCCAGCACATATGCTCCCTTATGTCATGGAACCTTTATTGATTTTAATTTGTTTCCCTTTCCACTTTCTCCTCTTATCTACTCATTTGTTCCCATGTTTGTTGTTTCCAATCTTTGATGTCCCTATTTTCCTCCCTTCTCCTAGTTTTCTCTCTCTTCCCTATTTTTGGCCCTATTTGGGGGTGACCCGCTTCATAGGATTTTGACCATCATTGTAATAATATTTTTGGCCATTGCATATGTGGGATGCTTTGACCCTTGTTTTCAGTTTCTCCAAGTAATTCATTTCTTCCCTTGTTGGTTTTCCTAGTTGTTGTATATCAACTTGTGTGCTTTGAATTCAATAATTCTAGAAACAAATAGGTGCATTAAAAATGTTTAATAGACAAGTGGACGATTACAATTGAGCTATTATTTCACATAAGAGTGATATTGAAGTTGTAAGAGCAAAATTTATTATTGTTTGAAGCATCCCCATGTCAAAAGTCAAGTTCAAGTACATTTAGAGAATTACTCTAGTCTCTACTAGTTGATGTGTATGTATAAAAGATAAGTGTTGTGACACTTGCATACACTACATTGATTATTGACTTGCATTGGGCATTGTTTGGCATTTTTCACATCACAAGGGGCTTGATTATAATGGATGGGATAACGTCGGCCCATATTGACATGCCATGTTTTTTGGAGTTTTATAAAGAATTGAAAGTGAGTCGGGTTTTGAAAAAGGAGACGGAATTCATAATGATTCGCGATAAATCCAAATAGAGTGAGGGTTTCATAGATTACAACACAAAGAATATACTTGCTCAGTTAAATTCAATACAATAAACACTAACATTTTTATGAACAAATTTCTTTCATCTTTACAATTTTGTTCAAATGCTCATAATTTTTTTGTACACTTTTTTTTGGGTCTTTCTTATGAGAATTGACTCATCTCGGTGACTAGACCTCTTCGTTACCACATATCAATGAAGGCAATCTCCAAATTGATAGATCCAAAAAATTATGTCTATGATTTTTCAAGTATCTTAATTATTCTATATCTTCCTATAATCTAAAGAGTCATTTTATACAATTGAATTTGATATTCTTAATTTAATTTTACTTAAAACTAATTATATTTAAATATAATTAATTTAATATATTCATAAATATAAACACACTTTCCACACCTACAAAAGGAAAAAAACCATTGCCATAATTTATGAAGTATAATTGAATATCATTTAACATTTATCTCAATTATTTGTTCTGAATGTTTTAGCATTCTATCACTCAACATAGACCCCACACTATCAAATATCTTTTTTTCTCTATCATGCTTAGCAATTAAATTTTTTTTAATAACTTCCCTTATCCTTAGTTTATAATCTTTAATACTTCATGCTCTTCTCTATAATAAGGATTATTTAAATAACTTAATTATCCTATATGCCTTGCAACTTTTTAATGCTTTCTGTATCTTGGCTCAAGTTAATATTCAACTTTGATGTTGATTTTGTTTGACTTACGTATCCTCCCTAAACACACGTGACAAATTGTTTTACTAATTAAATGGTGTAACCTTTTAGTAGAAATGACATTTCTATGTGCAAATGGAGGCTTTGTTTGGCTCATATAAACTCTGTTAAAAAAGAAGACAAGACATCACAAAATCTCACACTAATTAAAGAGTTGTATGACCATCAAGAAATCATATTTCTTTATATGCAAACGGTCGTTCTATTATTGAAATGGAGTTGGGTAAATTTTCTCAATCAAATCTTCAATAGATTATAGTTTTAAAAATATCTTCTATTATAGTTTTAAAATTAAAAATATCATTCTCTTTATCATATATGTAGGTGGTTTTTTTACATATTTGCAATTCTAATGAGTGTACTCTTTTTCCATGTTTCTTCCTGTTAACAATATGCAGGGAGGAGATTTGTATGACATTGTACGCCCACTGCTATTCCATAATAGTCAGCCTGCTGATTCCAAATCTACTGATGGAAACTGTGCCAAATTTAGCAAGAAGCCCACCAAGCCAGCGGCCAGGGAGGGTGTGGAGAAGAAGAGCTTGTGCAGTGCAATGGAAATGATGAGAAGAAGACACATGAAATCCAGCTATTCAGAATTGACATCTTTACTGCCACCACAAAATAAGCATATCAAGGTAATGTCGATCTCTCCATCTCTTTTCTAAGAATTTCTAAAACGGTAAAGATGTATTGACCTTTTTTTAGTTTAGCATTAAGGTTTAAGGGGTATTTATTATGTTAAATTTATTTGGGATACGAAATCCTGCTATTCAGAATTTACATCTTTACTGCCACAACAAAATAAACATATCAAGGTAATGTCAATTTCTTCATTTCTCCTCTAAGAATTTATAAATAAAATTTGGTAGGTACGATGTATTGACCTTTTTAGTTTATAGTTAAGGTTTGAGGGTATCTATTATGTTAAATTCATTTGGGAATCTATTACATTAAATTCATTTGGGATACAAAATCCCGTTATTCAGAATTGACATCTTTACTGCCACAACAAAATACGCATATCAAGGTAATGTCAATATTTTCATCTCTTCTCTAAAAATTTCTAAAAAAAAATTGGTAGGTGAGATGTATTGACCTTTTTAGTTTAGCGTTAAGCTTTGAGAGGCATCTATTATGTTAAATTCATTTGGGTATCTATTACGTTAAATTCATTTGGGATACGAAATCCGGTTATTCAGAATTGACATCTTTACTACCACCATAATATAAACAAATTTCATAGGTAAGATATTTTGACCTTTTTAATTTAGTGCTAAGGTTTGCAGGGTATCAATTACGTTAAATTCGTTTGGGATATTATCCCAATCTCATTTTAGACCTTTGCTCTCAACAAAATAACAGACCCTTTTCGATTCCCTCTGAACACGCCCAATAACCAAATAACAATTGGATCAAAGTGCCTTTACTGTTGTCTAACTATGGAATTCTTTCAAATTATTTACAAGGTTTCCTTTTATCTGTGTGGCACACCAGAGTAAAAACCAGTGAAGGATGTGGTATCAGAAGCCATGGGATATATCCGTCATCTACAGGAAAAGGTAGTAAGGCTCTCCAAGACAAGAGATGAGATGAGGGTGAAAATAAATGAGACATTTCCTGTGGTGAAGGTAGATCATGTGTGCTCACATGTTTTAGTTACAACACACACTCTGAGAGGGCAAATGGTGTTGTCTAAGCTTATAGTTGCAGTCGAAGAACAAGGATTACAAGTCATCACTGCATCCTCTTTTACCACTCGTAACAAACTCACTCACACCCTTCACTGCGAGGTATTCATCTTTCCAAAACATTTTTCCTTTCTTTTTTTAAATTAATTTGAAGCTCAGTGAGTAATCATTAAAATGTGTTGCAGGTTTCCCATATGCAGATTTTCCATGGCAGTGCCAAACTTAGTCAGAAACTTTGGCAGTTGATCCAGGGACAAAACATTCCAATTTCCCATATGACCTGTTCTCAAAATTGATGGAAAAGTCCTGCTGATGCCTGTGTTTAGTTCTCCCTGCTGTTATGGTTATGTTTAGTTCAAATCTTGTTGAAAGTTCAGTATATACTACTCTAAATGAAGTTGATCTATAATATTTATTTTTTGTTATAGTCTAACTTCTCTCAGATCTATGAATATTCGTTAACCCTTCTAAATTACTATTTTTTTAATATTTTTCGTATTCCAGTAATAAAATAATAATAATAATAAATATTTTTTTAAAGATATTATTATATTATTAAAGTAATTTTTATGAAAATAGATTATATAATTAATTTAATAATTTTAAACACGTGCATAATATTGTACATTGTATAGACCTTCTAGATTTCACATAATTGTACACAACTTTCATATTTTAAGAAGATTCTACCAATTTTTGGGTTTTATATTTATTTTTGAGTTCATGTAGTTATTATTTTTTAATTTATGCAATGACTAAATTCATTTTTTATTTTATTATGTAGATTTTGAAACAAAAAAATTACAAAATATTATTTTCTTTTTCAAAAATATTTTTAATATTAATTAAATTATTATTTAAATTGATTTTTATAATAAATTGTTGTTTTAAGGAGTTTTTAATAATCATAAAATAAATGGACCTGCTTTGACACAAGCATAATAAGTATTTATTTGTATCCCACAAAAATAAATTATTATTAAAAAAATGTTATCAACATAATAATAATGGAGCTCAAGTGGAGCTTGATTGTTTGGCCACGTGAATGTGCTTCGTTTGAGTTTTGGTTTAAATCCACGGTGGTTTCGGTCACCAATTTCTCTCTTCATAAAATAATAACAATAATTTTAATGATATGTTTATTATAATATATTTTATCATTACAATCCTACTAAAATTTTAAATTGTCACAAAAATACATTGAGTAAATCAATATTTAATTAGGATTCCAACTTTAAAATAAAATTAACATTGAATATAAAGTTTGATGTATAAGGTCTTTAGTTTACAAATAAGTCCATAATTTTTACCACTACATTTCTCTATTTTAGTTAAATTTTAAATAGGTTTATGTCTATAGCTAAAATGTAAATTTATCACTAAATTTTTATATTTAAACTCATTTTTAAAGTGATTATTATGGAGAAAGTATTATTAGTGTTGAGATAAATGAGATATCACAAATGTCTCATCCTATGAAATGGATGGCTCTAATACATTTAAAACTAGTGATCACATGCAAATGGTGTAATAGAGACGACATAGAGGATGCATTGAAGAAGTTAAACTTAAGAGAGGGAAACATTACAAGAGGAAGAAGGATAATGAAGAAGAAGTTTAAGGGTGGGGGAAAGTTTGGGGGTGGGGTTTGCTAACGTCAAACTCTTTTTGTAACAACCATGAACATATGAGCCACCTACCAAATTTTTTTCAGTCATTCGAAGGAGGAAGGGGGTGTGGTGCAAAGTTCGTAGAGGAAACATGGGTTAGAGATATCTCAAATTAAAGCAAAACATAGTTAATCAATACTACCAATGGAAATAGTTATTGTTTGCAATGTCATCAAAGGGGGATTAAGTCCTAGGCAAACTAGGTAATTGCATACGGCACCAAAGTGGTCAAGGGGCACCTAAATATTAAAAAATTATTACTTTTGGCTATTATTAAAACTTAACATTCAAACAATTTACCTAAAGTTAATATTAATTGATCTTTTTATTGATATTATTATAAAGTAACATACATTCACAACATGGGTCTTTCCACCCACAACACTGACAAGTACATCTAGAAAATGTAGCATGAATCAACCTAATCAAAATTATTATTGATCTTAAGAATAACGACATACCACATTTATTTTAAGCCATATGGAAGGGTCGCTCAATCAACACTATTAACTTGTCCATTAGTTCTATAGTGTCGACAACCAAGTCTTACACAACAAGAAGAAATGGATTTTTCTTAATTGCAAAAATTGGCTTTGTTTTTTAATTTTTATGATGTCAATATTTTCATTTGGACATTGTTTTATTTATTGGATAAGATGAAGACATGAGTGGAAAGTTGAAAAGGAAAATGTGGGAATTTTAAATACCTTCATGTCCCATGCCTATCCTATAAATTAGATCACTCATTCCCAAGTAATATATGTTATTTGTGCTCCACCTTGTCATCTTGATCTTGATGTCTGCAAACTCCATGATCCCATCAATGGTGTGAGGAGATGCTAGATGTGAGTAAGTATGAATTGTAACACTCAATGCATGATTCATGATGCAATATGATGTCAAGATTGTAGGACCCTCAATGCAAAGATTTATGCATGTTGATCCCAAAATGAAATGAAAATCCAATATAGATCAAAATTGAGAGATCAAGTCGAGCTCAATGAAAGTACAATCTTCGATGCTAACAAGAAGCCAAGCAAAGCGCAATAGAGGGCCAAATAATTCACTTTACCTGGGGCCTATATAGGAGAATGTGCAAGGAAAGATAAGAAAAGGTGGTTTCGAAGGTGGAAAGAGAAATGTGGTACCCTTCTATTCGACCTACTATCCTAAATGGAAAGCTCTTAAAAATAGTTCACGACACAAATATGGCCATAAGGCAATGACTAAAGAACCTAGAGTTATTCAATATTTGTGATATGTCTAAATCTCATTCACATTATTCACGTGAAACCCAACCACACCTTCGGCATAGTAAAACCAATAACAACGTTGAATATGAGGCATGAATTTTTAAACCAAAAGTTTAATTTTGTGCAATGATTTTCCCTCTACCATTACTTTCTATATGTTTATGGATGTTGGTGTGTCATTATGTGGACTTTTAACACTTGGTATTCCAATTTTGTGGCATACAACATACAAAATGCACACGTCTTTTAGTAACTCATGCAATTTAATGGACACATTTTCCTCTATTTTGTGTATTCTTTAGATGTAAATGCCCCTTTGTAGGCTTCATATTGTAATATTCGCTATTTAATTTATACAGATGAAATTTGCATTTGAACCTTCCATTCGAAGAAATCATGAATAGACTAAGACTCCATATGGTTTCTTATGTTGTGGAGTACAAATCGCTCTATAATTTACAAGGGTTTTTACTAATAAAACCATCAAAGTGTATCGTATAATGTCTAGATGTGAAAGGGATTCCTCGTTTTCTTAATTTAAGATCTGGTGTACTTACTCTGGGTTTAAGCAGTTGATTTCATGTCGATCCTAGACATGGAATTTGTGAAGAAAAGAATTAGTAACCATATATAAATCGAAAGGTTTTGAAGTTCAAGCATCTTGGATCTACACGAGACTTTTTGCATTAATGTCCTGGATGGACACTAGGCATCCATATGGTAATGTGTGTTCTAGGTTCTATGTAGAGCAAGTAACTATCATTGTTTTCATAATCATGCCTTATATTTTTTTATAGTTTTTAGTTCCTTAAGCTTATCTCCAATTCTTTTTAGTTTCACTAAATAATTTCATAGTTCAATAATACTCTTACTAAAACCTTACATATTCTATTTAAAGCCATCCAAGAAAGATTCGAGGATAGACCTTTATTCGGGGCCATGGGTTCGCCCCACCGATTGTTCCCAATTTACTAGTCATGATGAATTATTAGAAATTTGAGATAAACAATTGAAAAATAATGTTAAAATATTCCTCCTTTATTCTTTTACCAAGGCTTTTTCCACCGTCGCTATTTCTTGGAAGTCGTGAATGAACGCCACTTCAATCTACATGTGTGTTGGACGTCAATAAAATGTGAATAAAAACATTATTGTGTTAGAAGAAGAAGAAGATATTTTAATGTCTAAGAGGCCACCAAAGACAACCTATTAGAAAAAGAGTCGAATAGTAGATATTAAATAATTGAGAACAGACACTGTATGTACTTGCCATGCCTTGTGCTTCCCTTCATACCACGTATCAAGATGTGTTGTAAATTCTAAAAGTCAACCTTATTATTTAGTTAGGGATATAATTTAAAAACCAATCATTCTCTTTATAGGCTTATTAATATATCCTTCACCGTGTGGCTTGTGCACATAAGGGTTCTCCACCAAAATAGAATTTCAAATGCCACGTTGAAATGGTTATTAAACAAAGTGGCAAATTAGTATGCCTGGATGTGTTGTAAATTTTAAAAGTCAATTCTATTATATTTAAAGCTTTTCTTTATGCACTGGATTTTACGTAACTCTTACGACTACAATTATGGCTCCATATGAATCAGAGCTGAAGAAATTGTGTCAATCTATGGATTTATTGACACAACTCGCATGTGGTTACATTTACTGTTAATCGGTTTTGATTTGAAACTTGTTGGCTAGATAAACTAGCAATCGCATGTGTACGTTGCAATGTGAACGCCAAACTACTTAAGTTATTTGATTTAGAGGGATAGTTAATTACTTTTGTAGTTGATGTGGTTTGTAATTATTTGGGTTAAAATTGTGTTAGTGTTGCAATGAGTCAACTTTAGGTGCATTCTCGAGCCACAATAAACCGTGGACGTGTGCGGAGCCTCTATGTTGCCATTCATACCTGCGAGACGAGAGAGCATAAATATTAGCTATGTAGTCTGGAAAAAACTTATTAAATAGTATATTTTATTACCTATACCAATAGTCTACTGCTCCAAGTTCCTTCTGCAATATTTCTTCACGAAATATTGTGAATCTATGATGCAGGTATGTTGATACTCGATGAGGGTTTGAGACAATGTTAAGTGTTCTCCAACGTTGTGCGGCTCGAGGATCAGTAGGGCATTCACCATACATAATACTGTGGAGATTTGGCCATTTAGTGTCTGTAGCACTTAGAGTGAAGAATAAGGTTGGTGTCCCCATTTGTTCCACCATATCTGAAAGCTCGCTTATGCTTTTGCCCGAATGAACGCGTCCCTCGAAGGCTCGATCCAAACCGCATTAAATTGTCTAGGAGGTTATCTTTGGGGCATTCCAATAGTTGTCTTTGTAGATCTCCAATTGTTGTAGGGATTCCAGATTCGATGTTTTGTTTCATGAAAAATGCAGCTTTGGACTGGTTTTTGTGCCGCATTATGAGGTTTAGAAGGAAGTAGTGACACGACCCTCTACGGACCACATGCACATAGATGTATTCAATCCACTTATTTTAGTTGGTGTTCTCGTAAAATATTTGTTAACCTGATTGGCACTTGCATCTATTTGAGGCAACTAATTGTCTTGGAGAGCATTTGTTGGTAGTCGGGTTGGAGCACCGATTATCAAATGTTTTTCGACAAGAACATCCATTTCAATGATAAGAACAGTCTTGTAGTGGAAAAGAAAATCATGATAGAATTAGAATTGAGCAACGAATGAAAAAAACAAACATAAAGAAATTATAATTAATATAGGGAGTTTATATACATTGGTAATCAAGCAGGAGATGAAGCTTATAGTTCACTTTTGATTATTCTAACACAGGATTTGTGTAAGCACACAATGGAGCCTTCTTGTATTGATTTGTTGGTTACACGGCTTGCAAATTTGGAGGGTAGAAGTGTTGTCTGAAAATGTTTCCCATCTGAAAGGTCAACACGATGTTGGGCAACCGTGTTGAGAATGGACCTTAGGGAGGACAAGTGCAATATCTGAAATGTGGGGTCAACAATGGAACCACCCTCAATCAATTGAGAAATGCCTTCGTGTGTCAAATTTATTTCCATGGAAACTAAAAGATGCTCGAGATAGTCGGAGTTCTGCAAATGTATGGTGGAAAATGTAAACTTGTAGTGTAGTCAAAGATGAAATGAAGGATGTGTTTTGGAAAGCATGCATTTGTAAGCAATGAGAACCTTTAAATTTTGCTTCCTTTTTCATTTATATTTTCTAAAAAGTGCAAACATGAGGTCTAACCCTTTAACAATTCAATATGCAAAAAAGTGATATAATGTACAAAGCTTTGCATGAAAATAACTAAAAATTGCATGATTCTTTCTCGGCATTTTAAAACTATATGTATTTGTGTGCAAATATAATGAGGAACACATTAAAAATGGTTGTTGGTTTACATAAAGAAGCGAGCAATTGTATAAAGGAAAGATATAATGAAGAACACATTAAAAATGCGTTGTTGTTGGTTTACATAAAGTAGCTTGCAATTGTATAAAGGAAAAATTGAACACGTTTGTTGAAAAGTTAGATTTTGTGTTCCATATGTTCCGCCATGCAATATATACATGCATTTATTTGAAATGAATTACAGATTATTATGTTAAGCAAATAGAATGGAAAACAATAAGAACAATATGTACACTTGAAGTGAGAAAACTATAGGTATTTGTATGGAGACACAATGATAAAGAAATTAGGAATGCATAGTTGTTGGATAACAAAAAATGAACCAAAGCTAAACAGCACAATAAAAAACCTGAACCTCATTGACCAAGAACCAAAGTTGTAGAACTGGTCATAAGAGGAGGCTAAGAAATATAGTTCTATTATTACAAGTATAAACATAATTTAAATGCATACCTGCATAATTCAATTTAACGCAGGGGATTGACTAGAACTTGGAGAGCCTGAAGAATGACATTATAGTGTTAGTGACCATTATTTAAAGGTTAATGCATGCAAAAGCTATAAAATAAAATTTAAAAATAGTAAAGCCAAAGCAACATGAAAAATCAGAAAAGTAAAATTGTTAAAAATAGCAAAACTGTCATTTAAGCTGTCAAATTTGACACAGTCCCATGAATGTCCGCAAAGCCTTTTCCCATAGGGGTAATGCTTTCAGCGTAATTAGTTTGGATGGCTCCAATTGCGCCGTGCTTCAACATCCTTTGCTCCTCCCTTTCCTCCGTTGCTCTCACTAATGTCGGACACCCACCAAGCTTACCCATTGTGAAAATGTCTTTCAACATAATTACATGTCCTTGATCTTCATTTCTAGCTCTTTGTTACACTTTTAACATCAATTCAACTTCACTTGAAAGCATGATAAAAAAAAAAATCTTATTACGCAGAAGGCGTCCCCCCGAGGGAAAGGGCTTTGCGGACATTCACGGGACTGTTAAATTTGATGGTCAATGTTTTCCTTCTATTTTTAACAATTTTTAATATTAACATAAAACATAGGTTTTTTCAATTTTGTTTTCTCGTTTTTACATGTTGCGGGTTTATTGTTTTTAGTTTTGTTGTTTGTTAGGAGTTGACTAGGTCTTATTCTAATTGAATCAATAGATTCATACGACTATTATCTCCTTACCACGTATTATCTCCCAATTCTCAATATGCGAATTATGAAATTAAAAATATCTCCAGAATCATGCATGAAATCACGATGGCTTCTTTTGCGAGAATCCATTTGTTATAGAAGAAGATAAGTGGAGTTGAGTTGCATGAGCTAAAACAAAGAATCGGTGAGCATATTTAGATCTCAAGAAAGTTATAAAACACGGAGGAGAAGCAAACTCAATACACACAATATAGAATCAATGAGCTAGGAAGTTTCGGTAGGAGTAACACGACGCATACCCTTCAGAAGAGTCTGTGTTCTGCCTGCGCATATCATGTTGCCCGTATTCATAATTGTATGTATACCACATTGGTTGAGATTATGATTCCTATTCAATGATGATAAATTTAAGAAAATTTCAACACAATTATCTGCTTAATTATTTGTTGAACTTTCCTTTGATTGATTAGTATTTGCATTCAGTTTAAAGCATAAATTTATATTTTTCCAAAAATATCATCGCAAATTGCATTTTAGATTTTAGTTTTTATTTTATGTATTTAGTAACCATGTTTTTATTGAGAATTAGGGCTTTACTTGGTTGGTCACAGGTTCGAGTCTTTATTGATATGGTTAGTTGAATCTGCATTTGTAGAAATGAAAATATCTTCTTATAGTATGTTGGCGTTATTGTCTATAGTCACTGCATGTATTTTTGTGTTAAACCAGGAACAATCTGCGCTTCAATTCTCTCTAATTTCATAGCTTCTTCATTAGAAAACAAAAAGAGTTCACCGTCCTCGAAAAGTTGTGCAGTTTCGCTTTAAGAGATTACCTGGAGATATGTTCTTTGAAATATGTTAAAAATGAGACACAAAAACCATCAATAGTGAATACTGAAATAAAAACTTAATCCAACACCTTGGAAACTGTTGGGAGTGTCTTTACACATGTTAACATGGAGCATATTGTTAGATTACCAATGTTTTTTTGTTTTTTGTAAGTAAATATTCACAGGACTAACGTACTACGGTTTTAAAATATTAAATTAAGTAAAATGTTCCCTTTATCTGTGTGTATTGAAGAAACTTTTGCTTGTGGTTTCTACAAGTAGAGAAAATTATGAAATTGAACTTAGTTAAACAAGAATCACGTGCTACATTTGATCTTGGCAATGTCCTCGAGTTCTTCCCTGGTTTATTCTCTTGCGGTAAAGAATAGAGTGTTGTCTTTAAACGAACTTCGGGTGGGTTACAAAATCAATCACACACCTTATCAATATCAACTACAAAAGTAATAATTATCGCTATAAATCAAATAAAATATATCGTTCGGCGTTCACACCTTTGCATTGTACACATGTGATTGCTAGTCTAGGTGTCGATATCAAGGTAAAACAAGGATTTTAGTGGCTCCCCGAAGACCGGATCACATCACATTCGATGTGAAATTGGTAGATGGACTATACGTAAGGATGATTGGGAAAGGAGAACTTGTCTTTTCTACAACAAAAGGGTGGTAGAGACGGAAAGACACTTTATCATAAAGTGATCAACTTATGGTGATATCCGTATCCGGTACGAGAACAACTTGAAGGTGGACATATTAAATGGATTATTCAAAAAAACAAGACTTGAAAAGATTACTAATTTTGTGTTCAAAATTCATTGTAGAAGATCTGATATTGAAAATAGTCTGAAATTATCTTAAAGTCTCAATCTGATAGACATCATTAAAATATTTTATTTTCATTTCATTAATTTTCCCATTTCTCATAACATTATCCAAGAGTGCATATGTTCAATATATTTCCATACCGTATAATTGAAAATAAATATATATTATAAATGTTGTTTGACAACTTAGCCCATCATAACTAGCATGTACTACTTTAAAATTGTCCCCACCCCCAAAAAAGAAATGAACGCGTCACATGGAACTCATTAGTGTTTGTAAACATGTTCATTCCACAAGCATGTGGCCAAGTAACTCTATGAAATGATTTATGTCCATCATTTTCCCTCTAATTTTCTAGGCTATTTTTTCCAATTGGCTAATCTTTCTAATTAGTTACCAACGTTAAAATGGGTAATAATTAAGTTTTTATATAAATATACATAAAATCATTATAATGAAAGTTTTAAGTAGTTATAATAAATTTATTATTTCTCTTCTACAAAATTTTATTTCAAATCTTAATATAGATTTATTTAGTTTTTCATATAAAATTATAAAAATAATTAAAATATATTTAACTTTAATTTTTAGTTGATTTGTTTTTACATTTGTATTAAAAAAATCTACTTCAATGATTTACAAAATGTCTTTTTAACTCATTATGAAAGTGAACAAATCATATTTAAATATTCAACAAAGATTGTTGCACTCAAAATGTGAGAAACTAAAAGACTCATGAATTATGTTGAACTTTTTGTTGAGACAATCATGTTAGAATTTTGTGTAAGCTCCATCTCTACAAATTTTCCAAAGTTCAACATGTTTATTATTAATGGGAAAATATTCTAAAAATTTAAACTAGACCATTTATTCAAGTTTTAGATACACCATTGTTCAAATTACACTATGAACATTACATCCTTAATCCTACTTAACTTAATTTTTTATATTTATTTATTTTAAATTTGTATTTCCATAAATAGGGGGTGTGGCGAGACCTTCTATACCACCATATATACCATTAGACTACAATCTATTTAATGATAGTATAGTATAAAATTTCTAGAAATACTTCATTTAAAAAAAGTGATTCTCCTAAGATCCCTGTGTTTATTTGTGAAATACAATAAAATCAAAATGTCAATGTTGGATTGTCCTACATTAATAAATTTTGAAGTGTGTCAAGTCACCGAGTCACAAAAAACTCTTATAAATATAGGAAAAAGGAAAAAAACACAAATTGAATTGACTTAATTGTAATGTATTCTGGTATTCCAACAAATTTTTTCAGTGCCCAAAGAGTGAGATGGAAGAAAACTCATGGTTTCCTGCTGGTGCATTAAAAATCCTGGCCAACTTATAACACAAGTACACCTCTTTGCTTTGCTTTGTAGTCAAGACTGTCTCTCTCACCCGCACCCACCAACCATCCATATATACAATCCCCACTAACCCACCATGATTATCCCATCTGAAACAAAACAACTAGTCTTCTCATTGCCATGGACTCAAATTCTGATAAACTGGTTTTAGCTTTTAATTTGCTTTTAATTTTGTTTCTTGTGTCTGCAAGAATCACAGATGCTGCAGGGTGCGAGACCAAGTTCAGTTTAGATGGGTTAGGAGAAAAATCTTACCAAAAATGCCTGGATTTTCAAGCTCAAGGAGCCTCCATTGCCTGGACATTATTTCCTCGCAACAGGACTTTGGATATAGTTTTCAGTGGTTACATGATATCTCCCTCAGGATGGATAGGATGGGGATCAATCCTGTGGCTCCTGGTACAATGGTGGGTACAAGAGCTTTAATAGCCTTCAGGGGCCCCTCTGGATCAACCATTGTTCTGCCTTATTATTTGGATAATGCTGTCAAAAACCAGCAGGTTGCCCTTGTTCCAAACCAGACAGATACAGATGTTGGTGTGCTTAAAAGCTCTGTTTTTTTGAGCTCATCCTCTTCTTCTGCAAGGATCTTTGCCACCCTCAAACTGGGTTCTAATCATACTTCTCTTAACCATGTGTGGAACAGGGGAATGTATGTGCAGGGTTATTCACCTAGAATTCATGGGACTAGAGTTGAAGATCTCAAGTGCACAAAGACTGTTGAGATGGTGTCTGGCTCTGTGAGAACCAAACAAGGTATGAATATGGTGCTCTGTATTATATTTTGCAATGTCAATGATTAATTTATCAGCAATTGAAATGTAGATGACTATCTTCTGCTTGCATGTAAGAGTTTTCACAATGGACCAGCGGATTTGTGCCAGACATAGGAATCCACATTGCCAGGGAGAAATCCATCGCAATTAGCAATGTGGATTTCTCAATTAGCCTATAATATCTTCTAAAGTTTATTCTAGATCTTTTTTATTTTTTAATTGAGAAGTGTTTTTCTGTTAACAATACATCACACTCCAGAATGCATTCATATCAAACTAACTAAACCTCACCATCTCGATTCTCAACTGTGTCTAAACATCAAATATTCCAACCAATATAGGATTTTTTTTTTTAATAGATATAAGGATTTTAGATTTACAGAAACAATTCCAAATCACATAATGAAAATTCATATATCAAATTTGAGATGTAAGATATATTTTAAAAAAATTATAAGGAAAATTTTCTTTGGATTTTTAAGCCACAAAAAAAAGGGCAAAGAAAACAAACATTTTTAAGATTTAGTTGTGTGTTCCTAAAAGCACATCGTGACAATACTCATAACAATAACAGTAACAAAGCCTTGCCACTACATCATTGCCTCTTGTTACACTGCTTTAGATTGAAATCCTTGGGTGTACATCCATAAGATTCGTTAATTTTTGTCAACATTGAAATACAATGAGATTAAAAGGGTCCTAGTCTGACAAGTGTGGATGATTCTTCAACCTAAATGTCATGTATATTTGTAGAAGACCATTAAATTATTTTTAACAAAATTAACTGTAAAAATACCTGAAATGCAGTGGTTAGCTGCTGGACTTATGAACTATAAATCATAAGTTCAAATTTTATCGACTAGTATACTAGATGTACGCTTACTCATCATGTACAATAAGATCTGAGTAATGCCTATATGATCTAAAGATAGGGATGATATAATATTTTAGTATGATTTAAATAAAGTCTGATTAATGCTCTACTAATCTTATTTTCTTGTTATGGTTGCAGATAATACTATTTCTACTCGCCAAAAACTGAGGGTCATACATGGGATTCTTAACAGTATTTCATGGGGATTTCTCCTTTTCCTTGGAGTCATCACTGCTCGTTATCTTGGTCAATTTGAATCTCTCAATCCAGCATGGTTCTACATTCATGTAGTGCTACAGATGACAGGATATAGCATGGGAGTAGCAGGATGGGCCATAGGACTAAGGCTCGGCAAGTTATCCCAAGGAATTTCACATGATTTCCATCGTAACCTTGGGATTGTAATGTTCACATTGGGCTCTCTGCAAACATTTGCTCTCCTCTTCCGTCCAAAGAAGACCCACAAGCTAAGAAAATATTGGAAATCGTATCACCATTTTGTTGGGTATGCCTGTGTTATCATAAGTGTAGTGAATGTGTTTGAGGGGATTAATATCATGGGGCTGCCTCCTTCCTCAAATGTTAAGTTGGTGTATAGCTTGGCCATTTCATCTCTCATTGGACTTTGTGTTGTGTTGGAGGTGAACAGTTGGATTATATTTTTCAGAAGCAGGAATGAAGAGGAGGATGGCAAAATGAGGATTGAGCCTGCTTATAGATTGAGGAATCTCTGAATTGTTTTATAAATAGAGAACTTGGACACAAAGGCATACTGTGTTTCAGTTTGTAAGCTCCTAATTTTGCACATCCCTTATAATAAAAAATAAAACCCAACAAACTATGAGTTATACTGCCATAGAATTTTGGTCTTTGAATTTGCCGAAGGTGTTAAATATAATAGAAGAGGAATGGGAAGTTTCACTGAGTATAGACACTATATGTAGGAATGGTAGTATATATAGGAATAGACATGGCAAACTTTGAAGGGGGATGTGGGTTTTCCCCAAAGATATAGGCATAGTGGATGCAACAATGGTAGATGTAAACATAGTGGAATATGTAACAATGAACTCATAGACGCTAGATGTTTTTGCATGCTTTTGTTCATCTCTAATGATGTATAGAAGGGTGTCAATGTGTTGAGGATTTTCATCTTAAAAATTCATAATTTCTTTCATCATCTTCGGGAAGGGTGCGGTTATTAGCATTATAATCATCATGAGAACCTTCCCCTTGAGAATGCTCAATAGATGTAGTAGAGATGGTATTAACAAAGACAAACAATAAGATGTGTGTATGCATAAGTATTATGAACGGTGGCGAGAATAACTTGTATATGTGTTATCACACTCATATCGAAAAAGCCATCCGGTGCATCAATAATATCCTCACTCATGTTGATACGAGAAGAGCAACAAAATGTAGGCTGATTAGTATAAAAATATGAGAAAGGCACCATATAATAATCCATAAAAACACAATGGATAGTAAAGCCTAGGGCTAGCAAAAAGGTTCATACACTAAAGGAGGGAGGATAAACCCTAGTAATACCTAGGGTTTAAGCAATGATGGAATACACCAAATGATTACCGGGGTTCATTTTAAGAGACCTCCTGGAAATCGGAGGTGGAGAATACCTGGCGAATATCCCCGGAACCGGTTTCACGGGAAGGCGAATTTTTTGGGGGTTGTATGAAAAAATTTCGCCTGATTATCAAGCACTGCGACAGAAGGCTGCAGACGCGCGACGGGAGATTTTTGCATCACGCAGCGTCAAAAAAATGCGATGACGTGGCGTCATCGCATTTTTGACGGCGCGTGACACAAAATCTCTGTCCGCGCGTCTACGCCTCCGACCTCTACTTTCTCATCAAAAAATCTCGTCGCGCATCGTGAAACTCTTTGTGCGGCGTCTGCTGGCGCGTCGATATCTGTTGCACATCCTTGTCGGCGTCGAAAAATGCGGTGGCGTGCGTCAAGCGAGGCCTTAGTGACGTTGCGGCGTCAGCAGGCCTTAGTGACGCGTGCATCAGCGGACCTTAGTAGCGCGCGTCCAGGTGCGGTCCGCTGACGCACGCCACTAAGGCTCGCTGGCGCCGCGCATTTTTTTGACGCGCGACAAAGAAATATCTGTCGTTGCGCGTCTACAACCTCTGCCCTCTTCTTGCTCATCGAAAAAAACTCCATGTCGCTCGTCAACAAAATCTTTGTCATGCGTCTACTATGCGTCAATATCTACAATATCTCCTTGTGTGCAAAGCCTCCTCAGTAGCGTCGATAACTTACCCCCTTGTCGCGCGTCTATAATACGGGATATATCATATTGTTGAAAAATGTGAAGTAGAAGTGTTCTACCTGGCAAATAATCTAGGTTTATATAGGGGATATTTTTCAAGGGTAGGCGAAGCCGACCCCTAAAAAAAATTAAAGTGTAATTTTTAGGTAAGCAGTCACCGACCCGTGCAAAAATTCGTTCAAAAATGGAATATTCGCCATATTACGAATATTCGCTTACTAAAATTTTCACGATGATTACACCTAAATAAATAAATAAATAAGTGTTTGTGTTTGGATTGGTTCTTAATTATTTAAAATTTGTCGGGAGTACATGTTATATATTCAAATTAATTAATACGCATTAATTGCATAAATCAAAATATCGCTCCCAAACAAAATTTGCTAAGTATAATGATAAATACGATTACTCAAAACACAAGAGGGGTCAACACACTCAACTTATTACGAGAGAAAAATATGTGATTTGGTATTTAAGAGATGACTATGAAGACTAAAAATGCCACTGAAAGGGATTTGTTTCTAGAACTATAGTTGTAAACTAGGATGGTATGGAACCATATGGTCTAACCAATGTTGTATAGTTTCAAAGTGGTATGTGTTGGCATTCTATAACTTTATGTGTGGTTGCGGCATTCTATGATGACCTTCACACTAAAACCTTATCTGTCTCACATATGTGAAATCCTTTGTGTGATGTGAAACACCTCAAACCCTAACCATGAGTAGGATACACTTGTAAAAGGTTAGTGTTTGGATTGAAGCACTCTTGTATTGTCTATGTTAGCACCACTCCAAGGAGGCCTCAAACCACATGTAGCTCTCTACCAAGCGTGTGATATCTATATTAATGTAACTACTTTGAGAACTTGATCTTTCAACAATGAGAGATAACGGTTTGACACGTTTAACTTTGGCTTGGCATGTTTAAGCTTGACTCGCTTTGGCTTGGCTTGGATTTGAAGGTCTGTAGAATTAGAAGTGTTACTCTTGAACATGGTTTGGCTGGATTCAAACCTATGTAGGGGGTACTCCTAGGTTTTTTCGCTACTTTGAAGGGGTTTAAGAGAGCTTATATTGGTTTAGGAATCTATTTTATAACATGATTTCTCTTTAAAGTATCAGTAGTATCGGAGTTTGATAAATATGTGAGTTAGACTACCTTTTATAGGTGTTTATCAATTTGATTTTGTATTAAGGATAGCCTATGATATATTCTTTGAGCCATAAAAATATTTGAATCGGAAGAGTGATTATTGGGTGGCGGGAGATAGGATCGTATGGGTTTTGAACAAGGTGTGGTAAAGTTTGGTCCTTGCTAAATAGTCTCATATATGAGATTCAAGAGACTTTTCCATATCTTGGGTAAGATTCATATTGCCTTTTCAGTCACCATGGACTTTTTCACCGAGTACAATCATGGTACTCACAAGAGGATGAGGATCTTGGAAATACTTTACACATTGTTGTCACCTAACTTGTAGAATATTGAAATGTCAGAGGTTATGGGAAAAATCCCTATATTTTGGTCACTCCTCCCTCTCTTGCTAATATTCTCCATAAAAATTTTATTCAATTATGCAAATTTGGATCAAAACTCGGCAAATCGACCTTTAGAGGAATAGGAGGAATTGTTCCTTAGTTCCCCGCATCCCCGCCATGGCCACATTGTAAATAGTCAAGTCAAAAAAGTCAGTGTTTGATGGCACAGTAGGAACATTTCCATCATTCCCTGAGTCCTCCACATCTCTGCCATGGTTGATTAAATGGTTAAGTCGGTGATTGAAGGCCCAAGAGGAACAGATCCATCATTTCGCCAATTCTCCGCTTAACCGATTCAACTAATTGGAGGAATAGGAGGAACTGTTCATGAGTTCCTCCAGTTCCCCGATTCTCTGCTTTAAATTAATGGTGAATGTTGCAAACGGAAAAGGGCCCAAAATATCATGTTGAGCAACTATAGGACTTATCCTTACGAGTTCAAACTTGGAGTAAGACCCCGGTTGTAGCATTCCGGTCAACTATAGAGTACAAATCAAGTTAGAGTGAGGAGGAAGTCAGACATACAAGGGAAAGATGAAGGAGAGTTTGATCTTATATTAAGAGAACATGCAACAGGGCCTATTGGAGAACATTGACTCCATAGTGAGTTTCAATTTGTGAAATCTTGCATGTTATTTCCTCTCTATAGTTCATTTCTCCTATATATACATGAGATTATTCATTGTAAAAGGACCTATGGCTGGCTATGGTTGAGCCTTACTAGTTTTGTACTTGTTTCACCTCTTGGATCAATAAAGGAGTTATTTTTTCCTTCTCATTACCTATAATTTGTGCAAGTTTGTGTTTTTAAGCTAATTTTGATCTTGTGATATTGTTTATCCTTGATTTTACAATCTAAAGTTTACAGGATTCAGTTGTGGAGTCTACCAAATTTCCCTTCCAGAGCTATTGATTGTCCCCTTCTCTATACTATTATAACTTCCAAACCTTTCTCTGAAATACTTATGCATTAGTTTGTCAATGCGTGAGTTATATAAGGTGTGCTAGCTCCTTTGATCTATCTGTGTGGTCCAAATAAGTCAAAGATCCTCAAACTTTCTGGTGTATCACCCCATTTTGTTGTTTTCAGTCTTCTCATCCCCCTTTTCCCATTTCATGCAGTAGAGTAGAAGCTAGATTTTAGGTGTTACACTAGGGGAACCAACCCTCACTATAGACTCACTCCAACTTTAGGTTACCCAAAACCTATGAGATTTTAATAAAAAAATCAGATCACTTGTCCTTGATGGGTGGAGGGCAATTGACCTCTCTCAAAAAGAACACCACAAAGTAAATGTTTGATTTCAATCATCATGACATGGGACATGATCCCTCAGAATTGGTAAGGCCTCCCGAATATAATTTTTGTATTATCTAAGAGCATTGAATAGTGATATAAATAAGATGTGATTCAATTTGTGGGTGGAAGAACACTACTCAATGCATATGAAGTAGCCATTAGGGCCGAGAATAGTATCATATAGGTTGGAGAGATTGTACCAAGACCCTTTATGCGTATATTTCCAGAAGTACAGTCCCCTATGCCACTACAAATATCTACAACAACAACTATTCAAGACTAAATTAATCAACCTATAAGCCAAATTGATATTTTCCCAAGCTAATCTAATGACTTGCATGAAGTTAAAAGATTTTTACAAACCCTTGGAAATATTCTCTCTAAGAGGCAGCAAATCAGAATTAGAGACCTTAGGGTATCCACCCTACCAACCTAATAAGCGACCATTTAAATCTATTTTTCCAAGCCAAGGCCAAGGATCAAGCCACCTCTAAGAAATACCTATAGGGTTTAAGAAATGAGTTCTTTGAAAAATATGCCAAATGATTACACCTAAATAAATAAATAAGTGTTTGTGTTTGGATTGGTTCTTAATTATTTAAAATGTGTCATTTGCATGGTAGTAAAGGTTATATATTCAAATTAATTAATACACATTGATTGCATAAATCAAAATATCGTTCCCAAAGAAATTTATAAGGTATAATGATAAATACGATTACTCAACACACAAGAGGAGAAACACACTCAACTTATTATAGAGAAAAAGATGTGATTTGGTAGTGCAAGGTGACTATGAAGGCTGAAAATGACCTAAAAGGGATTTGTTTCTTGAACTATAGTTGTAAACTAGCATGATATGGAACCAGATGGTCTAATTAGTGTTTTATAGTTTCGAAGCAATATGTGTTGGCATTATATAAAGTTATGTGTGGTTGTGAAATTTTTGATGATGACTGGTGGTGCAAATTAACTTGCAAAAATTAATATGTTGTTCACTAATTCATAGTCATTTAATCATCAAACCAAGGGATGTAAACTTTCAATAATGTCAATGTTGTATGCATAGTTACAAAGAATTTAAGAGGTATGGAAATAAATTGTTGTCATTTGTTTCTTGAACTATACTTGAAAATAATAATGTCTAATTAGTGAAAGTACAATGCTTCAAACAAAACTGGTGGTGAATCGCAAAAAAAAGCAAATAGCTTCTAACACTTACAACTAAAAACAAGTTTTTAGCTTGAAATTTCATAATGCGAGATAAGGAGATAAATTGCTTCATAGTCTAATCATGCAATGAAACAGAGCAACAAAACTATGGAGGGGTTTAGTAGACCACAAGTGGGACCTAACTTGGGTGTTGATCCCTCTGAAGGCTTATAACTAAAAGCTACTTAATGAACTCATATTCTTTATTGAATTGGCATGAAGATTACATTTAGGAATAAAGAAAATTATGTATATGTGTATCCTTTATTCTCTTATTCTCCATCTAGATCTCCTCTTATTCCCAAACATTAATCCTTTCCTTTTATATTCCTCAATTACAATAAAATGTGAGAAGAAGATTTTGACTAGGATTTCAAACAAACTAAGTAAAAGATCTTCTATAGAACAAGTGGAAGATCTCAAATAGATCAACAAGAGCTCCAACACATGCAACATAATTAATTAACAAGTGCTCAGATATCAAACACATAACTCAAGTAACCATTAAGTTCCTTAGATCATGTGTTTAACCAATCAATCAGTTCTTCATGAGTTACAATAAATAATCAGATCTATTGTTGAGTTATCTTCCAATTCTCATGTCCCAACTATGAATCGCCTCTCCAACGACATGTACAGACACAACGATCGTATTCACGTTTTCTAATAGATCTTCATAATGATGACTTCTTTGTTATAGGTGATCTCCTTTGGATGCTTCGCAGGTTCTTTGCAGGTAGGTCCTTTAGGTCATGGACGAGTGGCTACAAGGCGGTTCCTTAATCAGTAGGTGGATCCCTTTGGCGTGGTTCATTTTAAGAGACCTCTTAGAAATCGGAGGTGGAAAATACTTGGTGAATATCCTTAGAACCAGTTTCGTGGAAAGGTGATTTTTTTGGGGGTCCAACAGCAAAAATTTTGCCTGATTTTTAAGTGGTGTGACAGAAGGCTGTAGACGTGCGACGGGAGAGATTTATCGTCATCGCGTCAACAAGGCGGTTGACGCGCTTCAACGAACCTCACTGACACACATCAACAACCCTGTTGACACGCGTTAATGAGGTTAGTTGACACGCGTCAACCACCTTGTTGATGCACGTCAACGAGGGTGTTGTCCGGTACATCAACCGTCTTGTTGATGTGCAACAACAAATCTTTTTTCGTGCATCTTGACCTCCGCCCTCTTCTCATGCGACAACAAAATCTCCATGTCATGCGTCAACAAACTCTCTGTCACGTGTCTACTTCCTCCGCACTCCTGTCGTATGTCAAAAACTCTCCATGTTGCATGTCAACAAACTCTCCATGTCGCGCGTCAACAAACTCTCCATGTCGTGCATCAACAAACTCTCCTGTCGCACGTCAACAAACTCTCTATCGTGCATCTGTAGCCTCCACCCTCTTGTCACGCATCTGTAGCCTCTGCCTTCCTTTTGTGTGTTTATTGTACTTGATAATACATATATCCCAGGTGGTATGAGTGATCTAGTAGTGTTCTACCTGGCGAATAATCTAGGATTATATAGGGGATAGTTTAAAGGGTAGGTGAAGCCAACCCCTAAAAAAATTAAACTGTAATTTTTAGACGAACAGGTCATTGACCCACGCTAGAAAATTCGCCTTTTCAAATTTTTCAAAAATGTAATATTCACCATATTACAAATATTCACCACTAAAATTATCCCCCTTTGGTTCGACGGGTTCTTTATAGGTAAGTCCTTTATCGCATACAAGTTGTTCCATACAAAAATTTTCTTGCAAACAAGAGTGGCATCACACAAAGCATTATTCAAACACTTTATTGAAATCAAGAGAATAAGTGCATACTCAAAATACCATAGAATAAAGATAAATAGTTATAACCATATTAATTAGTAATTGTGCCATAAGTTCAGGTTATGATGGTGATGTTCAACAATATGATTGGGAAATACAAGGACATGGCCTCAATGGCTTAACAAAATACAGAAGATGAGTTTTTATGAAGGGAATTTAAACAACTCATCAATGACCTTCACACTTAAACCTTAGGTGTCTCACATTTTTAAACCTCTCGTGTGATGTGAAACACCTCAAACCCTAACCATGGGTAGGATACTGTAAAAAGGTTAGTGTTTGGATCGAAGTGTTCTTGTATTATCTATGTTGGCACCACTCTAAGGAGACCTCAAACCACATATAGTTCTCCACTTGACATGTGATGTCTATATGGGTGTAACTACTTTTACAACTTGATCTTTTAACAATTAGAGACAGTGTCTTGTCACATTTAACCTTGCCTTAGCATGTTTAAGCTTGACTCACTTTTTCTTGGCTTGGAATCAAGGTTTGTAGGATGAGAAATATGAATCTTAAATGGTGCTTGGCAGATTCAAACCTATGTATGGGTACTGCTAGGTTTTTTCACTAATTTGAAGGGGTTTAGGAGAGCTTATATTGGTTTAGGAATCTACTTTGTAATGATTTCTCTTTAAAGTATCAAGTGACTGTCAAGTTTGATAAATATGTGAGTTAGACTACCTTTTATAGGCGTTTGTCAATTTGATTTTGTAATAAGGATAACATATGATATATTCACTAACCCATAAAAATATTTGAATTAGAAGAGTGACTATTGGGTGGCAAGACATATGATCGTATGGGTCTTGATCAAGGTGTGGTAAAAATTGGTCCTCACTAAATAGTTTCATATAGGAAATTCAAGGGAATTTTCTAGATACATGGGTGAGATTCATGTTGCCTTTTTAGTCACCATGGACTTTTTCACCAAGTACAATCATGGTACTTACAAGAGGAGGAGGATCTTGGAAAAACATTACACATTGTTGTCACCTAACTTGTACAATCTTGAAATGTCAGAGGTTATGGGAAAAATCTCTATATTCTAGTCATTCCTCCCTCTCTTGTTAAGCTTCTATGGAAAAAGTGTTGGTCAATTATGCAAATTTGGGTCAAACCGGGGTGAGAGAAAGTCATAACAAAGAGCGTTTTCCTAAAGTAGGTGTTACAAGAACCTTTGAAAGACATGTAAATTTACCATTTTCTAAAAAAATATAATAATAAATGAACTCCTTAAATTGTTTTGAATTATTTTACCATAAAATTGGTAATATTAACATTTTCCAAAAAAACATGCAATTGATGTTCCACTTGATCTATACGTGGTTGTTAATTATTTCTTCAAAAATATGGATCACATAATGGTATACCAACATACAAAGTTAATGTACACCATACTTGTAGTGTTGTCTTGCCATGTTGATCCAAGTGGTGATTAGGAAATCTATCTAAAATACGTTGAGTGATATCAATCACAAAATTTATACCATGGATTTCTCATATACTTCATTTTAATAACTCCACTAATGTGTTTATATTATATACACTCTATAGTTTACTCATACAAGATCCTTGGGAAAATACTTAAGGCACTATAGAGCATTAAATCCTAGTGGAATGCTACCTCAAGGTAGAGTGGTATATAGAGCATTAATGCATGGTTCTTTAATATTCAATTTGTTGCTAGTAATGTATATAGTTCTTAAAAAGATTTTCCAAAGGCACTAATACACCTCTAATTAATCTTGAAGAATCAATTCACATATTATGCCAAAAACTTTAGGAGAGTAGCTTGATACAAAGAAACTAGAATAAAAGAATAATTTCATATTCATGTGCTAGATTATAAGTGCATTTCGATATTTATTATTAAATGCTTAAGGAAGCTTACACTAACTACATTCATCATTCAAAAAGTAGGGAATGAAATAGATTAATGACCAATTTGGTATGAAGATTTTAAATTATTTTCAATTGATTAGTACCAAGGCCATAATTTGGGTCAATTATGCAAATTTGGTATCATTGTATTATTTTAAATTATTTCCAATTTATTTTATATGTCATTTTTAGTTATTTCTATTTTTGTGGTCGCAGAGATATTTTTAAAAAGAGTAGTTGGCCAAATATGAAAATTGACTTATTCATGTTATCATCTATAGTGGTTGCAAATCCCACTTGAGAAACGAATAACATTGGTTGATGTAACTTTCTCCTAGTTTAGAGGACCCATTACAACCCAAAGTTAATTGGAAAATTTACATCAGAAGGGTTTAGGAGAATAAAGAGGAATTTGAGGGTAATTACGTTGCATAAATTAATTTTTTAATAAAATAATATGTAGTTTTAAATATTTTTATATTTAAAATGTGCATGTGCACTAACAAGGAAAAACATATGACAAAAAGAGACCTCTTTGATCTCCGAAATAGAGAAAGATGTGTGGTTTAATAAGTGTGACAAGTGGCTAGCAGAGGACACTAATAGGGTTGCATGTTAGTTAATGAAAAAATGATATATGTTGACATTTGAACTGTAAAGAGGACTATTTAAATATTTGCACTTTGGTTAATAAACACATTTTCTTTAATTTTATATTTTATGTTGTCTACTTTCCATTAACATCTTATAAAAGACAAATATGATCTATGATCAAAATGAAATGGTAATTGTATAACATGGTGATCGATTAAAAATTTAATACATATTGCAATTGATGTAGATATAAAAAGTAATGCACTCAAGGGGTATGAAGCCAAAGTCCGAAAAGGGTTATTAGTGACTCAAAGATTTGGGCCGACAAAACTTAAAAGAGGTCGCTAATAAATTTGTAAGTTCTATATAAGTTATTTATATAGTTATGTTTTTTTTTTTTTTAATATATTTTTAAATAAAATTATTAATATATGTAATTTTATCATATACTTATATTTGCAAGAAGAGTGCTTTAAGGAACACACAACAAATAAAGTGTGTGTGGCATAAATATTTGGGATAGAACACAAAAGTCTCTAATCAGTGGGCCCAAGATAATCAGTTTGTACCGGTAATACATATAGCACGTTCAATTTGTTTTACATGCAAACTATAAATTAAAATTTAACACTTTTAACATTTTATCATTAAAAATCAATGTAAAAAAATTTGGAAGGATGAATAGGATTTAGAGAAGGACAAGGATCATCAAGTTCAAGAAGAGAAAGAAGATTGTGAGGATCACGATGAAGATGAAGAGCACAATGTCAGATGAAGTGGATGAGGAGGAGGATCAAGTTCAAGAAGTGCAAGAAGATTGTGATGATCAGGGGGATGACGATGAGACCGATCACTTGGATATTTAGGATGTATTTTTACATCTATTTGTTTTGTAATTCGGAAGGGACCCCTTAATACTCCTCGAAATTACACTATTATATATTATTGTAACTCCCATTTTGAATTGAAGCAATGTCTTATTTTATTATTAATAATAATATTTGGATACTTTTTAAATTCTTGTACAATTTCTCAATATTTTAGTATCTAATGTTTAATAGTTCTAAACAAACAAAGAAATACAATATAATTATTCGTAATTATACCATTTGTAATTACAATTAATTTTAAATATATATATTGAATTAATTTTGCATCATCTTTGTGCCACCCTACATTATTAATATTGTAGGTCTTGCGTCAATTTTGTATGTGCAAAATAGATGTAAATTTGGTGTAAACACGATGCAAAATTGATGTAATCAATATTGTCTAGTCCCATCAATTTTATATCACTTTTGCACTACACAAATCGACAGAATTCTTCTAGAAAACACACTAGAAAATGACCAAAATGGTAATTTTCCTATACAAAAATGACTCAAATTATGGCATTGTTTGCATATTCTATAGTAGTGGAGTTCTTACATTAATATTTTCAACCACGTGGAGTTTTTAGCCGCTTCCATAACACTTTTATGCATAGATTCTATATATGAGTTAAAGCGTCGGTTGCTTTTTATTACTTTAGGGTAAGTGCACGAAGTTGGGGAGCCAAAAAGCGGACAATAATCCGGAAAAAATCAAAATGCGTACACATTTTGCTAAAACGCGCTCGCGTTTTTAATTTTTTTTAGCTCGGAAATCATCGAACCTATAACATGTACACGTTTCAAACAAGTCAAAAAAGCGTATGCATTTCAAACAAGTCAAAATGTGTACTTATACTTTTATTATTTCTTATACTTTAAATTTATTTTAGTAAATATAAGAAATTAGGGTCACTCTGCACCTTATGGAAGTGGTCTCGTAGCTCCAACAGTTATAATCTAGAAGATAGTTTTTCAAAATCTAATCTGGTCAATACTTACTCATTTTCAGGATTTCAACAAACGACCTAAAACTTTTAGGGCATATATATTGTAGTTGGTCTTTGTTTTGGGAAAGCATATAGTCATTTTTAGGTTTTTTGACCTTCTAAAATAGATTTTGGCCCTACCATTGCTTGAATTGGTACTAATTTTTAAATTTGGTCCATAATTCACTTTAGTGACCATGAATTAACTCTATGATGTTTGTCTACTTCTTACTAAAAAGAGATCCTCACTTTGTAGATAGAGGATTGTTCCCTGAATGGGATTCTTGTCCTATGGCCAAAATGAGGTGATTGTAATGTGCCTCCTCCTTAAGGTGTGATAACACTACTAGGTGTTGAATGAGTTGTTACAAATAAGTACCAAGTGAATTGCATCATGTGAACTCGATGATTGCTCATTCTTAGAAACATGGTGCTCCATATAAAGATTATCCCCTCACCTTTCCTAGCTCTAAAATCATCCTTTCATGGAATCAAATTCATGATTCTCATACATGATTTTGCTCATATGTTTCTTATGGAGACAAACGATGCCTTAATACTTCACAAATAATGGTCCTTGATAACTCGGTGACATGACTAGCTCATTTTAGCTTGTTTGAAGGGTGTTCAATTAACTACAAAATGGTTAAAAATGCCTTTTAGGCCTTCAAAGGAAGTAGTCTCTCATAAAATCTAAATGAGTCGATCGATCACCTTAAACACTATTCCTTACACACTTAAACACGTTGAATGATCTTTTTAGGACTTTCCTTTGGGTGAGGGTTTATGATTAAGGGTTTAGGGTTTAGGACTCAAGGTTTAGAGTTTAGGGTTTAAGGTTTAGTGTTTAAGGCTCTCATAATTTAGATTTTAGGGTTTATGGTTTAGGCTCTCGGGGCTTAGGATTCATGGTTTAGGGTTTAGGGTTTAGGGTTTAGGGTTTTGAATTTAGGGTTTATGGTTAAGGGTTAAGGGTTAAGGGTTTAGGGTTTAGGGTTCAAGGTTCAAGGTTTAGGGTTTAGGGTTCAAGGTTCAAGGTTTAGGGTTTAGGGATCGAGGTTGAGGGTTTACGGTTTATGGCTCAAGGATCAAGGTTTAGGGTTTAAGGATCGGGGTTTAGGGTTTAGGGTTTAGGGTTTAGGGTTTAGGGTTCGGGATTTAAGGTTCAGGATTTAAGGTTCAGGGTTTAGTTTTTAGGGTTTAGGGTTGAGGGTTTATGTTTGAGGGTTCAAAGTTTAGGGTTTTGTCTTAGGGCTTATGGCTTAGGGCCTAGGGTTCAAGGCTTAGGGTTTAGGGTTTAGGGCTCAAGGCTTAGGGTTTAGGGGTCACGGTTTAGGTTTTAGGGTTTAGGATTTAGGGCTTAGAGTTTAGGGTTTAGGGATTAGGGTTTATGGTATATGGTTTAGGGTTTAGGGCTCAGGGTTTAAGGTTTAAGGTTGAGGATTTAGGGTTTACGGTTTAGGGTTTATGAGTTAGGGTTTAAGGTTTAGGGTTGAGGATTTAGGGTTTATGGTTCAGGGTTTAGGAGTTAGGGTTTAAGGTTTAAAGGTCAGGGTTTAGGGTTTAGGGAAAAGGGTTCAGGGTTTAGGGTTTAGGGATCGTGGTTCGGGGTTTAGGGTTGAGAGTTGAGAGTTCATGGCTTAGGGCTTATGGCTTAGGGCCTATGGTTGGAGTTTAGGGTTTAGGGTTGAGGGTTTATGTTTAAAGGTTTAAGATTTAGGGTTTTGGCTTAGGGCTTATGGCTTAGGGCCTAGGGTTCAAGGTTTAGGGTTTAGGGTTTAGGGTTTAGGGGTCAAGGTTTAGGTTTTAGAGTTTAGGGTTTAGGGTTTAGGATTTAGGGCTTATATTTTAGGGTTTAGGGCTTAGGGTTTATGGTATAGGGTTAAGGGTTTAGGGCTAATGGTTTAAGGTTTAGTGTTGAGGATTTAGGGCTTACGGTTTTAGGGTTTAGGAGTTAGGGTTTAAGGTTTAAATGTCGTGGTTCGGGGTTTAGGGAAAAGGGTTCAGGGTTTAGGGTTTAAGGCTCGAGGTTTAGGGTTTAGGTTTTAGGGTTAAGGGTTTATGTCGCAGAGTTTATGGTTTAGGGTTTAGTGCTTGGGGTTTAGAGTTTAGGGTTTAGGGGTCAGGGTTTTGGGTTTATGATTTAGTTTTTAGGGTTTATGGTTTAAGGTTTTGGGACCTTTAGGATTTAACATTTAGGCCTTAAGGTTTAGGTTTAACGGTTTAGGGCTGTGGCTTAGGGTTTAGGGTTTAGGGGTTATGGTGCATGGTTTAAGGTTTACGACTGTGTTTCGGGGTTCGAGTTACGGGTTTAAGGTTTAGGGGTTAGTTATGGGTTTAAGGTGTAGCGTTTAGATATCGGGGCTCTAGATTTAGGGTTTAGGGCTCAGGGTTTAAGGTTTAGGTTTTAGGGCTCAAGGATTAGAGTGTAGGGTTCAAGGCTTAAGGTTTAGGGTTTATGGTTTAGGGATTAGGGTTTAGGGTTCATGGTTCATGGTTTATGGCTTAAGGTTCAAGGTTCAGAGTTATTGGTTTAAGGTTTGGGGGTTAGAGCTCGAGGCTCTAGATTTAGTATTTAGGGTTTAGGGCTTAGGGCTCAGGGTTTAGGGTCTAGGGTCAAGGGTTTAGGGTTATGGGTTTAGGGTTTAGGTTTTAGGGTTTAGTATTTAGTGTTTAGGGTTTAGGATTTATTATTTTGGTTTTAGGGTTTAGGGTTTATAGTTTAGGGTTTAGGTCTCATGGTTGAGGGTTAAGGGTTTAGGTCACAGAGTTCAGGGTTCATCGAATTTGTAGGCAGAACATTCAAAGAGAGTCATAAAAATTTGATGTTTTTCATCTGTTGATATTTTGAAGGAGGGAAATGTCATATTCCTAATTTTCCAATCCTTCCAAAGACCCCAATAGTCCTCAATCCTTGGATGTACATGGAGACACTGTTACTTGGCTTCCATTTATAATGATAGAGATATTTGAAAATTCATGTTATGACCTCTAAATCTATATGAATTTCAAGTTGCTTAGAAATCACAGCAAACCCTTCACTAGGATTGATGACTACCCCTATCTTTTTGTTCAGGGGATTTTGAAAACATCCATGGGTTTATCATATAAGGAATTATCAATGAATGGAAGGTCACTAAGTCGTAGGCCAGGTAACTCCCATTTAGAACTAAACAAGAAATATTTACTAGGCGATTGATAACCCCTTAGTGTTCTTAGCCATTCCCTGTTTCTACGCTTATTTTGAACACTTTAGGAAGTTCTGTCAAATTTACTATCCATTCTAATAGAACACTTGAAATTTATCTTTCTCCGAAGGAGAGGATACTGCAGAAATTCAATTACAATCCTACACCTTTGCATTGATATATTCTCCATGTTTCTTTTGTTTCCTTTAAGATTAATTTTTTTGTTGTGATGGTTATTTTTTCTAACTTCCAATGGGTCATCTTGGCTTGCATAATACCATACATGGAAATATGAGAAATGTGAATTTGTTTCAAAGAGTGAATAAATTTACATTCAAGAGCGCAAGTATATGTGGGGAGAAACAAGTTTGGAAGAGATGTGTAATATATGCATTACAAAACACAAGGTAGATGTCATATCCATTTAGTTACTTGTCCCACCTCTCATAAACAAGGTAGTTCTATAAGCAGACTCAATGATGGTTCTAGGCACGAGACTAGGAAATATTGATGAAATATGGTTTGGGGTTTAGGGTTTAGGGTTTAGGGCTCATGGTTCAGGGTTTAAGGTTTAGGGTTCAGGGTTCAGGGTTCAAGGTTTAGGGTTATGGTTTAGGATTTAGGTTTTAGGTTTAGGGTTTAGGGTTTAGTGTTTATGGTTAGGGTTTATGGATCGAGGTTAAGGATTTAGGGTTTAAGGTTTAGGGTTTAGGGTTTTAGGTTAAGGATTTAGTGTTTAGGGATAAGGGTTTATGGTTTATGGTTCAAGTTTTAGGGTTTATGGTTCAGGGTTTAGGGTTTAGGATTTAATGTTTAGGGATTAAGGTTTAGGTTTTATGGTTTAGGGTTCGGGGTTTAGGGTTTAGGGTTTATGTTTTAGGGCTTAGGGTTTAGGGTATATGGTCTAGGGTTTAGGGTTTAGATTTTAGGGCTTAGGGATAAGGGTGTAGGGTTCAAGGCTTAGGGTTTAGGGTTTAGGATTTGGTGTTTAAGGTTTAGGGTTTAGGGGTCAGGGTTTAGGGTTTAGGATTTAGTTTTTACGGTTTAGGGTTTAGGGTTTAGCATTTAGGGCTCATGGTTCATGGTTTAGGGTTTAGGGTTTAGGGCTTAAGGCTCAGGGTTTAGGGATCACGGGTAAGGGTTGAATGTTTAAGGTTTAGGGTTTAGGGTTTTTAGGGTCTAGGGATCATGGTTAAAGGTTTAGGGTTTAGGGTTTAGGGCTCAAGGTTTACAATTTAGTGTTTAGGTTTATGACCTATGGTTTAGGGTTTCGATTGTAGAAGTTAAATGCTAAAATATTTAGGTTGAATGCTGAAATCTTGAAAAATTACCTATGTACTGACCAAATTATACTTTAAAAACTATCTCCTAAACCATGACTCATGGAGCTGTGAGACTAATTCCATAAGGTGCAGAGTGACCCTAATTTCTTATATTTACATAAATAAATTTAAAGTATAAGAAATAATAAAATATAAATAATAATTTATTTATGTGAATAGAAGCATGTCAAAAGCATACATAATGTTTATACTACACAAAACGCGTACGCGTTTTGCGTTTTCTCTTTTCCCAAGCCATGCCTCAAGGCTTGGGATCCGGTTTGGATCCCCAAGCCTGAGGCATGGACCTGCACAAACACAACAAACAACGTGTTTTTACAAGAAAATGTAAAAATGCCACTTCCTCTATGATAAATCAAAATAAAACAATCGATCCATTTTAAAAAAATTATACCATGACGTAGAGCAGAGTCTCTTCTTTCTAAAAATATAATTTTTCAAATTTTTTGACTAATATAAGGTTTCCATATTATTTATTTTCTAACTATGCCTTTTTATAGCTATTTTTTGAAGTGTAAATATGTCTATCTTTCATGGTGTATCTTTTTTTTGGGTGATCAAAATTTAAAAAAATTATACTAGCCCAAACTAGGCATAATTCTATACATATTCAAAAAAAAAATCTAATTTTCGATATTTTTTGAGGTAGTTAGGGGGGCACAGTTGGAGCTCCATTATTTTTCAAAACATAAAATTTATGTACTATAAAAATCATAAATAAAAAAATTGCTAACAAAATCTAAAAAAATGGAGCCCAAACTAGATGCTCCTAGCTATCTTTCTGCCAAAGGGTTTTCAAAAATACTAAATGGTGCTCGAAAAATGGTGGGGGCACGAAAGTCACTCTATTATGTTTTTTTTTAAAAGCTGGAGCATTTGTTGGTATTTTAGTTGTTTGACCCACTTAAACTTATCTCTGTTTTCAATAAAATTTAGTAGCTTAGAAGACTCAAAATGCTACGATTCATATTTCTATAACATCTTCCAATTTTGAGTGTAACTATTTCAAAAAACTCATACAAGTTGAAGTTTTTTTTTTTAGAAAAATGTGTCCACTTAAGACCCCCTTTTGGCCCCCCAACTTGGTGCACTTACCCTTCATGTAGACAAAAATCATGCACTTTAGGTGTTATTTAGTCCAAGATTATACTACTATTTAGAGGGTTCTTGAGTGAAGAAAGTAGTAACTAATCCCACCTTTGGGCCATCTTATTTTTATCTTTTATTTCGTCATTCCCATGTAGTTTCCTAAGCATGCCCACCTATTTCGTAATTGTCCCATCATTTTAGCCTAAACCAGGTGCCAAGGCATGTACTAGAGCACCCAGGTGCCCCCGCTCCCACCAGGGCACCCCGATCCATGTTCTACTTTCCCACCTCTTTTTGGGCCTCTTCTATTGTTTTTTCGTCCTTGTCTTTTTCCTAGTTGGCCATGTCGGGGTTAATTACGAAATTAGAGCAAGATAACCCTATAAATACAAAGTTATGAGACCATAATTAGGGTCCTAGCGTCGATACTACTATCACTCTATTTAGATTTGCATCCATTGCATCACTTGCATCCACATAATGTCATGCATCAAGGCTAGGAGATCTGCATCAACACACACAACATAGGGGGGATTCTATTCTATTTAATGCACACATGCTATTACATTTTCTATAGTTATTATTGTTCACTACTTCATAAAGTGTGAGTGGCACAAGAGCACCTAGGGCACAACATGTACACACACACCAAAACTACATTTGGGTCTAAAATGTAGTGCAACACTCAGATTTAGTAAGCCCACTATTGTGGTAGTTGAGGTCAGTCTAACTCATTCATTATGATGCATATTCTATTTTAGAGTTTTGATACTTTTTGTCTTTTTCAGGTCATTCCTTCATCTTGCATTATCTCAAACACCTGGTGTAGTTCGGTAGATTCAATGTGATAGGTGGGAAGTATTTTAGAGCATCTTGCGACACTTCCAAGATCAAATTCTGAGCTTTTACAAAGACCAAGGTGTCTATTCGTCAAACCAATGCACACCGGGGCGCCCGGTACTTTCGGGAGCTACGGCCTTCTTATACCTTCCATATCTGACCTCTGCGGGATCCCTAAGTGATCGTTTCTACTCCCAAAATATACAATGGACCTACGACAACCTCGCGATAGTCTCCAACAATAGCTAAGTCCTTTCCTTTTGCATCTTTGCATAGTTAGGGTGATATCATAATTTAAAATCATTCTATATTGTTTTAGCATAGTTTACAGCGTTTTAGTCCTCCTATATTAGATTAACTATTATTATACTTTCTTATAGTTTAGTTTAATTTTAGTTAATCACTTCAATTGATAAAGCATATGTACTAAACTTGAAAACACACACACACACACACACACATCACCAACATGGTAAAAATTATAATAACTATATAATTTAGTATATTTAGAACATGAATAATATAAACCATAATTAATTATACCTTTAATGTATTTTATATTCTTTTATTCATATTCTAATGATCCGCATACACATCCTACATAAATATAGAAGTGACATCTATTGCATAAAAAATATTAGGCTTAGTAATGGTTAGATATATTAAACTTCCAACAAGTTTCATGTACAATACAAGGTTTGATTTGTCATATGCATGTATAGGGTCAAGTTTTATACCAACTTCAATAGGTCTACAATTAGTCATGTTAGATATTTCAAGAAAGTTATGGGCATATTGATTTTGAGAAACTATTGTAGATTTCTAATCTGGAATACATATATGTTTAAAATTGATAAATAATGTCCGAATTAGTCATCTCAAAATATTGTTTTAACGTCGATTTAAATTTTTCTAACTAATAATTATAAGAAGATCATCAACATATAAAACAATTAAAATAATTTGATTATCTTTAATTTTCACAAATAAATCATTATTAGAAAAATAATTAGAGAAACCTAAGTTTTTTAAAAATGTTAATTTTAGAGTACCAAGCTCTAGGAGTTTGTTTCAAACCAATAAAGGGTTTATTTAACCTTTTTGGTGTATTTTCCAACCATTTTGAGAAGCACAAGATAGGAGAATTGTAATTGTGCTCATTTTTTCTACAAGATTAAATATTTCTACATGGTCAATTCCAAGTTTTTGAGTAAACCCACAAGCTACTAACCTTACCTTAAATTTTTCAATTTCACCTATGGAAGTGTATTTGATCTTTTAAAGCCGTTGAAATCCAATAATATTTCTTTTTGTTGGAGGGACTAGCACCCAAGTTTGATTTTTAATAAGAGAAATGTTTTCTCGATTTCATGTCTTCCTCCATATTTTGGCTTGATTTTATTCCTCAAAATATTGGGGTTCACATTCATATAAGAGAATTGAGGTATGACACATGTGTTGAATTCTAGTCATTTATCTAATATTATTAGTGTATTAGGTAGTTTACGGTAAATGCTATTAAGTGCAGAAAATACCTAAAACTTGAAAATAGAAGGGTTTGACGATACTTGCGCCAATAGTCACAATGTCGGGGTGATAATATGTAGACAATGAACCAACTCTCTTCCTTTCCACGAATGAAGAGACGTGCAAACAAATATAGCTAAACAAGAGAAATTAGACAAATTGGATGGCGAGCTACTTGGCAAAGGCCAATTCTAGGAATCCAAAGGGACTTCCTTGAAGGATGTCACCTTGTTTTGATACAATTAAGTGAATTTGACAAAGATAATAAGATTTCTAATGACAAGATGAGGAAGCTAGAGTTCAAGATGAAAGGGAAGATCATGCTCTGATTCATAGGTGGCCCAAGCTAGAGTGGCAGTGATCTAAAGATCTTCGAAGTAAGTGTATCGATAGTCTTGATTATTTGTCGATCTCATCAAGGATATCATATTGTTCTTCATTGTCTTCGAGGTTGAAGCAAATCAGATGGTGCAAAAAGTGAGCTCATAGAGGATGTCGAGATACTACCACATGAGCAGGTTGTTAAACAATCAGGAGATCATACATGCTTGTGATTGGATGGGATTGACCTGGAATAGTCATCTACAACATAAACATGCTTGCAAGAAGACATATTAAGTCTAGAAAGAAATATAATAAATGATAAAATGAAATGATTGATAAGGAAACTAATTGATAGCAATCGCAGTGATTATGGATAAACGTTGGCCATTGGGAGAATCGTTGGCAATTCATGTAGAAAATTTGATTGTTTGCTAAAAATGGGAAATGATTAAAAACATATACCTAAGTGATTGTTTTCTTCTTTGTTTTAATGTATAACCAAAATGGGAATAAAAATATATGAGTATTGGATTACCTTTGACGTGAAATAGGCCGCAAAGTGCTCACAGACTGAATGAGTCGATGATGTTGATTTGTTAACTATCCGGTGATATACAAAGGATATTGAGGGTGTATAACTTCTCAAACCGATGTTTTATGGCTTCTTCGGAGTTGTAGGGTCTCATTGCGGGGCTTGAGGATTGATGGAGTGATAGGGATTCACTCACAAGTATGAAAATTTGAGATTGAAGATCCACAAACAAGAGTTTGAGCTCCTATTTATAAGCGCAGACGATCCGTTTGAATCACCGCGATATGGTAAATTTGTAGAAACATGTTTAGAAGTGGTTTCAACCACTTCTAAAACGGGATTTTGGGTATGGGGACGAGGGTAAATGGTTAGGGAAGAGGTTAGGTGTGGTTGGGAGGTTAGGAAGTTAGGGTAAAAAGGGTTAGGATAGGTTAAGGATGGTTATGAGGTTTTAGGGAGGTTAAGGTAATTTTTGATAGATGAATATAATTTACAGGGGGTGAAAAATGATTTTAAGGGGTAGATGAGGTGAAGTGGATAATGATTAAAGTAGATGTGTGTAATAGAATAATGTTTGTGTATGGGGTGTAGGTGGATGACGAAAATCTGGTGTCTATAATTAGGATAATAACCTTAAATTAGGGACTGAACCTATTTAGATATTTTAGACTAGTAAACAATTTTTGGTGTCTCTCCTCAACCTTATCATTCATAGTGTAAAAATTAGTATCATCATTCTCCAGGCATCAATTTCTTCAAAGCAAGAGAAACGTGAGAGAGTTTGAAAGAGCTCAAAAAATGGTTTTTCAAGGATTTGAACATTCTTATTCTCAATTATATCATATTTAAATGGATCATAAATCCTTAATCCTTTTGGTCTTCCTCTATAACTAACAAAAATGTAGAAATAAGAGGTAGGATCAAGTTTCTTCCTTTTAACTTAAGGAATAAAAATATAAGCAAGACTACCAAATACCCTAAGACAGAAGCATTTGGTTTCTTCTTAGCCCAAATTTCTAGAGGTGTATGTATGCACCCAAAATTACACAGTGCTACATAGACGGAATGGTAAGAATCCCCAATGATGATAAATTTCGTCTCTAGAATAAATGATGATTTCCAAGTCCCATTTCCTTGCTTTTTGCATGCATATGTGACTTATTATTCTTTACTTCTTAGTTTCCTAGCCTTACATGCTTTCACAAATCTTTTTCACTGCTTTTCCTTGGCATTTTTCTTTAATTTATGTAACCCCGCGGTTGTTCCACCTGGTATACCTTAAGCGGCGGTTGCGTAACCACCGGTCTATGCAGGTCGACAATTCCGTGTGGTTTAATCTGAGACTTCAAAATCCCAGTTTTGTATGCATGTTGCAAGTTTCCCACTATTTTTCTCACATGTTTCTCAACCATTTCTCCTGATTCTGAGCTTGTTGGATGCATATGAAATTCTTCTTCCTCAATTACTATTCTTAGCATGTTGACTTCCCCTTCCTATGATGATCTGGCACTTCTTGATTGCAAAAGTGTTGGACCATTTCCCTACCATTTTCTATAAAAACCAAGCTTTTTCTGAAGCATTGGTTGGAGATTCTTGATTTTGATTGCATTGTTACTCTACTTAAATATTGCGAGAAATTACACAAAGAACTCAAAGCATTTGCTTCGTTGTTCTTTCCGCTTGCATTGCTATCATCCAACCTACAACCGGTTTGCTCTAGCACTCTTCTAGTTGTTTGATTTTCTTACACAACTAACACAGCTCCTTGGACTCATTGGACTCATCTCTAGAGAATAATATGAGGGGTTAAATAAAAACACAACTACCTCGGATATTGTCATAGTTCTACATTTCCAGTTGGGGTGTAATTCAATTTCTTTAAAGCTTTCTTTTAATCTAGAGTTTATATTTCTCATCAAATCAATATTTTTTTTAAGGAAGTAGAATTAACAAGTATTCATTTCCTGTAAGTAGCTTCTTGATATCTCCTTCTCATCTTATCCTATGGATTTTCCTGGGAAAGGATTTGGAGGAAGTTCATGTGCACATTTCTTCATTTCTTCATTTAAAAGCACATGTAGCTTTCATTTTATTTATTAGTTATATTTAAACGTGCACATGAACAAAGATTTCATTGAAAGTTTCCTCCCTGCTTATCCTGTGGATCTGCAAGGGAAAGAAGATTGAGGAAGCTTTTTTTCTGTGCATTTTGTTGCATTTCTTCACAAGTTAGATTTCTGTGTAATCCATTATTTCAGGAGAAGTTTCAGGGAAAGAAATTTCTTTTGAGAAGCTTCATTTCTTCCCATGATCCTGAGGTGAGGCATTAGAAGAAATAATAGATATCCACAATTATAAATTGGAAAGAATCTTTGTTTATTTAAATTAGGCTTCACATTCAACAACAGAGGAATAGCCACATCCGATTATTCCTGTTTATTTTATTTAGCATAGAAGTAGGATTTATTTTATTTAGTTTGTAGATTGTATTTACTTTGATTAATTAGTGAAAGGTAGATGTTAGTTTGTTTATTTAAATTCCTTTAGTTCATTTCCTTTCAAACAAATAGATTAGATTGTTCATTTCATTTTGGTTAATTAATCGGGAATGAATTTAGCTAGTTAAAAGATTAAAACACATTTGTCTTTTAATTAAGCTAGATTTACTTTTCTTAGTTATTTAAAATGAACCTTTCAACATAGTTGAGACTTCTAAATTCAATCAAACAATCAAACAATAGGGTATTTACGCTACCCGTACATAGCCGCTAATTTCCCCTTTGCCAATTTAGTTCGTAGGAATTCACACTACCCATTCTTAGTCCCTGATTCTCCTATAGCTGCATTTCAAGTGCTTTCAATCCTATAGATTGTGGCAATCCTGACACAACCTCGGGAGGTCGAGTGCATATAGAATCACGTGTTGATTCTCAAGCGTATGGTGTAGATTGATGCAAGGATTTTAAAGCGACTCTATTCATGATGTGAACAAAAATGTTCATGGCTTCGTCCACATAAATTTAGGGGCATTTTCTTAATGTACCATAGTCATATTCCTTTCTAAAATAGTGCAGTTTTTATTTTATGTAACTCCAGTTTATTGTGGGTAATAGGGAGTGGTTATCTCTCTTTTAATTATATAGGAAGTACCAAATGAATCAAACTCTTTGCTTATGTATTCACCCCATTTTCAGTTCTTAATCTCTTAATGTTAAGGTGAAGAGTTTTCAAATATGACTTTGAACTATTTAAAATTAAATAAAACATCATGTTTTTTCTTAATGTAATAGGTATAGGTCATCCTAGTGGGATTATCAATGAAAGTTACAAAGCATACACAAAGACCACTAAGAGATCCAACCTCAAGTGGTCCCATAACATCACTATGATCTAACTCTAAAGGAGGAGGAGAGTTTGCATTGTGATGTTTGTGAAATGGTTGAATGTGTTTCTTATCATGTTAGCATCATTCACAAGTTTTATAATGAACTTTGATTTTCAAAATACCTACTATAAGGTTTTAACAAGACATGTTAGCAAGAATCCTAAAATTTAGGTGGCCAAGTCTTTCGTGCCATAACTGATTTTCATTTCTAATCTAGGAGGAAAGACATGTCACATTAACAAAGCCAAAAAAGGTATAGATTTCATTTTTGAATGCCTTCAACTATATTATATTTAGATTGATCTCTTATAAAATATTTATTTGAAGTAAGGTAACACTAAAATTATCTTGAGTCAATTGAGAACATGATAACAAGTTCTTTTTAAGTTTAGGAACAAACAAAACATTGTTAATGAAACCATTAGAGATTTTGGATCTACCTTGAATTTTAGATTATATGACAGAGTTATCACCTAGATAGAATATATCGTGACATTCTTTGACATTTGTGACAATATCACACATGTAGGTCATGTGTCTTGAGGCACCACTATCCAGGATCCATTCAAAGATCATCGGATGCAATGTGAAGTGCAATAGTTTTATTTGAACCATGATTCTTATTTGATTTTTTATTTTGATTTTAATTATGATTGCTAAAACTTTTTCCTTTATTATTTTTAAATTTTTTACATTATAATTTTCTTGTTTTGGTAATAATATTATTTCTTATGTCCAAATTTGCCACAGCTAGAGCAATTACCACTTAAATGGACATTATAATTGTTGTTCGAGTCATTCTTATGCTTATTGTTATTGTTATGGTGGTTAGAGGGATTGAAATTTGATTTGAATTTAACGTTCTAATTTTTATTAATTTTAGGAGAAAAATTATTCACATTTTAGGAGAGAAGAGCACGATCGGTGGCATTCTCTTTCGAGTAAAAATTAGTCATGACATGTTCTTCCTGGATGAGAAGAGCAAATTGGGTGTTCAAATTAGGAATATCATATTCATTTTAATCTTTAGATTTCACAATCAAAATGAATTTCCTGAACTTCTCATAAATTTTCATTTGGATGAAATAATAGAGAAGTTTATATTGGATTAGGTTGCATTTACAACCATCAAACGAGGAGTTGATGTTTTTTGTTTTAGCAAAATAACCACAATTTTATCGTCTCCTTTCATTGGAGTCATCATCGAGTCTAGAATGAGTTTTGTTATTTTGGAAAGCTTAATGCATTCGTGTATTGATTCCAACAGTTTCCAACCATCACGGGGTTATTCTTGATTTCCAATGTGGGGTAAGAATGCATCTTTAACGCTTCTTAGAATAATATACATGGCTTCTTGAGAGTTTTTCTATCTAAGGAATTCAAATTATCATTGGAATGTCACCTACTTATCATTAGGTTGTTTATGTGTCCTATTTGCAAGATCTCGGACTTTTCAAACCATAAATTCATCCTTTAAACTAATTTTCTAAATACTATAATTTGATCAATTTAACAACTACAATTTTTCCATACTAAAATCACTAAAAAAACCATTATCAATTTTTCTTTAAAATATTAAAAATACAAGATTGCACTTAGTTTGTAGGAGTAGAAAGATAAATTTACTAGCTAAAAATATATATTTGAAAATAAAATTTATTTATTTTTCAAAATATAAAGAATCTTTATTATTATTAATTTGAAATGAATTTTTAACTAAAAATAATTAAAGTCTTAAGAAATAGCTTTTGAAAATATAATAATATATTTTATGAAAAATAAATTTGATTTTTACAAAGGAAAAATTATTTTGAAAAAAACTTTTGAATTTTTGTATATTTGTATTTGAGAAACTTCCTTTAGAAAAATGAAATTGAGTGAGGTTAGGGGTTTGAACCCCTAACCTTTTTGTTTCATGAAATCTCTAGTAAGACCTATTATTTTAGTACATATATATATATATATATATATATATATATATATATATATATATATATATGCTAAAATTTATATTTAACTTATAACATGTAAAAATCGATAATACAAAAAGAGGAGGGGCTCGAACCCTTGACCTAGTCTCCCACAAAGGATTAAGTTGCAATCGCCACAGACAATCTACTTAGCTAACTAGTAAGAAAGTCCCACTAATGATTAGTCTATTTTAGGATGGTTGTTAGCGAGAGGTCCATTTAGCAATTTCTCCTCAAGCGGCCTCCTCCTCCCTTATCCCTCCTTCCCACATTCGTCGTTTCCCTACACTTTGTAAACCACACAAAAAAATAGAAAGAAATAAAAACAAACAAAACCAATGATGTAATAAAATAGAACTATAAAATTGTAACCAATTTCATGGCTTTTAGGGTTTGGTTTAGCTTTTAGTTTTTAGATTAGAATATTACTTTATATACCATTTTTTTATATGTATGTTGTTGTAAAGTATGTGGATTAATATCCAAGTCATGGTATATTTTATTAATAGATAACATATTAATTGGTGTATATATTATATAAGCTATATATAAATACTTAGGGGTAAAAAGTATCGTTAAGTTTTAGGTGGAATTAGGGTGGGTAGTATATAGGGTAGTTATGTCTTATGTTTAGTATTTATACTTATATTTTCTTTTTATCTACATGTTTGGGCTTAAATGTTATGTGGTATAGTATGGTTTTTTTTTTTTAAATTCAAATAATTTATTTTCACGTCTTAAGAATGTGAAAATTAGAGATATAAATTTTTATCATGATTAATAAATATTTTCTTTTAATCTACATGTTTGTAAAATTAGGTATGGTTCACCCACATTTGCCTTTCAATTGAAGAACAATGAAGAGAATATCGAAGAGAATACATTTCGATATCAAAGACAACAACGTGAAAAATGACAGAGGAACAAAGACAACAACAAAATCAAAGTGAAAGAGAAAGACGTGCTAAACACAGGGTTGAAATACCAGTTGAAGAACTACAAGCACAAATGAGAGAACACGCAAATGAAATGGTAGCACACCGTGCTCTAACATCACAAGATGATCAACATAGATTAAGAAGAAGGTTGCAAAGACAAATACATTTAAATACGTTCACAGATGAAGAATGAAAAATACTATAAGAGAAAAATCGTCTAGTAGTCCAAAGGCATCGTCAAACTAATTCTAACGTTGAGGTTAACTCAGAAGGAATGAATTCATTTACCATAGATCGTGTGTTACAGACACCAAAAATAGAGACCTGGAATTAGATGTTGTAAATAATATACAACATAACAATGATCAACAAGAATATGTGACATCTCAACGTAGGAGAATAAGACAACAAAATAATCATGAGATAGATTTCAAGACTATACATTTGTTGTTTCGACATGAATTAGAAAAAATTGCATCTCCACACATGTGTTACATTTTTCAAGAGAGTTATGGTGGAATGAATATACGATGATCTCCCAAAGGACTTGTTTGTAGTAGATGCCGACAAGAAAAATGCATCCATTGATTGGATTCTGGTCCGCAACCACCTGAGTTGATGAACTTGACTCAAGTGGAGGAGATGTTGATTTCACGTGTCAATCCAATTCTTCAAGTTACCCATGTAACAGGAGGTCAATACAAATACAAAGGACATACCATTTGTTTTCCACAAGAAGTCAAATAAATTGCAAAAGTTTTACCACATCATATTTTAGATCTTCCAATTATCATTGTGCAGAGAAAGAAACAACGTGGAACGACATACAACTTCATAGTGAATAGAGACCGAGTTTATAAAGCACTTAAATATAAAATTGATCACGACAAGTTCTATAGAGACATGGAGATTGATGAAATGGCTTTACAGGATCTGCCACACAATATGACATCTAATGTATTTGAAAAATTAAACTCCATCCACATGGAGTTCAATACAGATTTAAATGAATTTGTTTTCATTGGTCCAACACTAGAGACAGATGAAGAAAATGTTATAAATCACACCTCTTCTATGGCCACTAAACCACCCAATGCCCCAAGAGAGATGGAAGTCATTCATGTTTGGGTAAACAATCCAAACATAGAACTGGTGAAATAATAGCTTGGCCACAAATTGGAACATCTCCATTGAATGAATATGTGACAGAAGGTTTACTAGACATGGAATTTCCAACCCTATTCCCTGATGGAAGGTGTGATTAGCTATAACCATGATTAAAATGTGTACATTTACATGAATATGTGAAACATTTAATACAATACAGAGATAATCATTTTGGAAAACATCCAAGGTTTAGATATCTTGCACTGAATAGGATAATGCGAAATCGAGCACAAAATTCATCGGCAGTTTTTTTAAAGAAAATTCTTCAAGAATTACCAATTACAATTGATGAATTACGTGAACACATGGATAATATGCCAGAATCTCATCTTGTTGATCGTTTAATGTGATACGGAACTACATTGTGAGGATCATATTCCTATTAGAAAAAGTGTTGTGAGAATTGATGGATTTGTTACATAAAATTGGAACACCAACCGTATTCTTTACTTTTAAGTGTAGAAAATATGTATTGTCTAGACCTTCATTCACTAATGTCAGGAACTCCACCAAAAGATCCACATGAAGCACAAATATGGAGACGAGAAAACATAATTGACCATCCTCATATCGTTGCTCATTATATGCACATTCGAAATACTATATTCCGAAGAGAAATATTACAAAATTTTATGAAAGTACATGATTTTTGGTGTAGATATGAATGCAACATAGAGGATCTCCCCATGTCCATGGATTCTTATGGTTGGATGGAGCACCATGTATGGACACTTTAGATTGGGAAGATAGTAATGAATTTAAATATGTCCAAAACTATTTTGATGGAATTATACATGCATGGAATCCTCCGGGAAATCCACATCGAAGAATATATAGGTTAATTTTATTTTATTTTAAATAATTATGAAAAAAATTAAACAAGACTATATGAATATGTGGTTCGGGGAATTCATGATTTGAGCTCACATCCATGTTTGAGGAACATGATTAATATTAATCAAATATATCTAAAAAGAGACTATGAAGAATTGGTTAATTGTGTGGAGTGTCATACCATGTGTAGAGATGGGGCTCACTTACAAAAAGGAGAGGAAAGAAAGTTTGTAGGTAATAAGATGAGTTTTTAGAAATTTCTTTATATGTTTTCTACATGAATTTGTTAGGTTATGGAGATAAATAGCTTCACATATAGCATGCATTACAAAGTTGCTGGGAAATATAGCAACCGTCATCGATTAAGGTGAAAGGCGACATCGGTCGCCAGGACCAACATCGGTCGAGTAAGTAAGAACCGTTGCGGTTAAGGCTAACCGGCGCTGGTTACCTATGCGATGATGTTTCAATTAACTCTCAGGAATTAGATCTATTTTTAGCATTAAAATAGATTTATTGATTGTAATTGCATGGCTAAGTGCCCTAAGTCTAAAAATGACTATATAAGCATAAAAGCTAGGGTTAAAAAGCAGATTTAAGAGAAGGATTGAATTAGATCCTTGATTCTCCTATGTTGAGAGGATGAAGACAAAGAAGAATAAGAAGAAGAAGAGAAAGAAAGAACAGGTTACATGAAGACAGAGTCTCCATGAAAGGAACTAGACAGAAGGAAATAATAGGTACATCTGAATGGTGAGAAGAGGGTAACATCTTCTACTGTATTTTCTTTGTATAGTTATTATCTTATTGTAATGGCTTGCATAGTATGTAAAGCACATAGAGTTTCTTCTTGTAGATCCACATGTTGGTGAGATCTTGTATTATAGATCTATGTAGATCTAGTCTTGTATTGTAGATCCATGAGATCATATTGTATTGTTGATCCATGTAGATCTAGATATTGTAGAGGAGGTTGTATTCATGTTTGCACTGAGTTATGCATGCAGTGATGGAGAGACAGACTTACTTCTTGGTGCACAGTCATAGTTGCACATATGGTAGACCCATGTGAGAGGTCTTGTTTGTAGATCCATAGAGAACTTGGTAGTAGTTCAGAGATGCAATAGTTCCTAGTTATGTGAGATCTGTTGGTGGTGTTTGGAGGCACGGTTGTAGTGCACTCATGGAGATCTGTTTAGAGATCTAGAGGAGAAGAGATACTATTGGAGAGATGCATTATACTCTTGTATTGAAGAGTTGGTTTGTACTCTTGTTGTATTATATATATGAGATCTCTATCTTTGGTGGACGTAGCCCACATTGGGTGAACCACGGTACATGTTGTGTTATGTGTGTGTACTTTGTCTTGATTTTGATTATTCTAGTTTATACTTCCAATGCTGTAGATTTTGGGGAATGGTTTAGATCCGGTGTGCATGATTTTGATTGTTATTGAATCATTTCACTATTCCGCAATCCCGAATTCCCAACAAAATTATAACAGAAAATTATATTTCATGCAATTATGATTCCCCGTGGCCTTTAGATTTGAATGGTTCAAAAATAAACACGAGATGAAAAAGCGGGATATAAAAATATGAACCAACAAGAAATGATGATCGGGTCAACACTCACAATCATTATGTATTGCAAGCATGGCATGAAAATGTGGATTGGAAACATGTACTTTCCAAACATGTCATTGTAAACTACATTGCAAAGTATGTTGCAAAAGCAGAGAAAAGTTCATAAACATATCAGCAAATGTTAATGTGACTTGTGAATATTGAAAATCCTAAAGAACTTGTGTTGCGAGTGTATAGAAGGTTACTTACTGAAACAATAGTTGAAAGAGATATAGGTGTAATGGAGACATGCCACATGTTGTTAGAACTTCCTTTGATGGAGTGCAGTAAGGTATTTGTATCATTGAATGTTGGCCGTAAAGTTTTTAAACTAGTATTAAAGGAAAATGACGAAAACAAAAATCAAATAAAATCAATATTAGATGGGTACATTGATATACCTCACTCAATGGAACATGTACCACTCATTGAAGCTGCTAGATCATGGATCTATAATCCAAAAATTTGTAAAGGAGAAAAGTGGAATCCTAGAAAAACACATGTTATTGTCAGAGTATGGCCAAGATTTTGTAGCGTCCTAGAGCAAGATAGTAAAAAAAAATTGGACTTGTTGGTCTGAGTTAGTACTATACAAACCATTTCATGATATTCAGATAGATATTGGCCTTGAAGATGATATTATAAAAGCAAATTGGGTATAATTTCAATATAATCCTTGGCATATACAACGGGTTATTGAAACACATAATGATGATCAAAGAGAAATGGATGATGAAAATGATGATATCATCCAACCAAACACAATTGAACATGAGTGGGAGATCATATCAGGCCTACACAAAAAACAAATTCTACATGTTTCTAAGATTGATATGTTGGGTCGAAGGGATATTGACAGAAAGCACTTTGGAATGCAGATTATCCTGGTGAAGAACAAATGAAAAAGGCTATTAAATTCATAAGCATGGCTAAATATAATTGCTTACTCACAATAGATGAAGAACCAAGTTCACATTTTAGCTATCATAGCCTTAGTGTAAAACAAAAAATTGTGTTTGATATAATAATCAACCATTATAATCAAGGAGAAATTGCACTTCCATTACATATGATAATCCAAGGAACAACAGGTACAAGGAAATCATATCTTATTGGAGGAATCAAACTAGCTCTTTTAGAGTTGTCACAACCAAAATGTTGCCCCCTTTTATTACTTTCCCCAACTGGAGTTGCAACATTTAACATTGGTGCATCAACAATACATACAACCTTGTGAATTCCTATTTCAGATTTTGAAAAATAGAGGGAATGAGGTTAACAATATTTCAAGAAGAAATGCAACATGTTAAGTATATTTTAATTGATGAGATGAGCTTCATAGGTCAAAAGATGCTTCAACATATAGATTCTCGACTATACCAAGCATTTCTAGAAAATGTTGATATGTGTTTTGGTGGAAGGTCTATGATTTTAGTTGGAGATTTGGGACAATTTCCTCTAGTGTGTGATATTCCTCCATATGCAAGTACAACACAAGCAAAATTATTATGGAAATTTTTAAAATTGTTGTTACGCTAGATATGGTATTCAGACAACAAGGCCAAACTGAAGAACAACAACAGTTTCGTCAACTTCTAACAAATCTAAGATTCCAATCCATGAGTTTAAGATTGGAGATTGTTAATGACTAGAACAAATGCTTCACTACAAACTGTTGAAAATGAGGATTTTGTGTTGGAAACAGGGGACACTAAGAAGGGGGTGAATCAATGTCTAATCAAACTTTTATAGACATTTCCATTTCCTTAATCTTGCTATGATGAACACAAGAAATCATACACAAGAAAATAACAGGAGAGAACACACAGAGACACATAATTTAATGTGGGAAACCCAACGGGAAAAACCCATTGAAACCAAGAACTCTGCTTAGGACCAAATTTTCCTATGTATGTTACATTGATTTCATGGTTGAGCTTCAACTCAACCTAGAGCTGCAACTCCAAAGTCTTATCAAGCTGCTTTACTTGGTCTTGAAACTTCAACTCCCAAAATTTGGTTCAGCTACAACTTAAATTTAGTGAGCTTCAACTCACAAGGAGGTTTCAACCCCTATAATTTAACTAACTACAACTAATATTTAGTGAGCTTCAACTCACAAGGAAGCTGCAACTCCCCAAATGCTAAGTTCTACTTAGACTTGTTCAATTGATTTGGTCACACTTATTTTGTTGTCTTACACATTGATAATGACCTCTAGATTAGCACACTTTCCTTCTCAAAATTCTCAACTAACCTCGATATTTCTTTGTCTTGTTCATCAAATCAAATGCAAGGCATAACTTCATCAGTCTTATCTCATTTCATGTTCTCTCTTGTATCTTCTCAATTTTTCTCTTGATACTACCTCCTAAACAACAACCAATCTCTACATATTCTCGCTCTTGTCTTAAAAGAGGGATACGTGAGAACCGATGTCGAAACAATGCACCACAATGAATTTTCACTCCGATGGTAACGTCGTAGCTCCAACACAATAAGCAAGATTCGAACAATGGAAATAATATGCAAATAAGAAAACAGGTCTACTCATACTCATAGATCAAAAAAGGAAGTACAAATAGGGGTGTTGTGTAACCCCCATTCCTAAACAAGGAAAGTAACTCCTATGATGCCACTAACACATATGATGTGACTGACGCATATGATGCCACTAAAGGAGGAGTTACAATTCTAAATAAGGAATGTAACTCCTATGATGCATTGACGCAAATGACAATGATGATTCTATGACAGAATCTAACACTTGTCATTTGACTCCCTAAGACATATGACTCTCACAAGGCGAGATGACTCACCATGTGATGTGGACAATGACTAGGCAAGTCACACACACCAACACCCCCTTCATCGAAGCCGAGGCAGAGGTCATGGTAAGACAGAAACAGAAAAGAAGACTCCCCTAGACAACTAAGAAAGATATGCCAAATGGGGCCCGACAACTAAAGGCCTAATAAGGTGCCCATATACAAACAAAATATTTCTGGAAAGAAGAAGAGGAGAAGAAGGAGGACTATATAGCATGAAGAAGATGGGAGGCTGCATCATACCTCACCCTAAGAAGAGACCATAAGTGAAGAAATATCACCTCAGTGAATGGCTTGGTGAATATATGTCTCATGTAACACGATCGATTATCCGAACATATTGTATGTCGATGATATTTTCATGTATCAGCTCTCATATGAAGTGCATGTGAATCTCAATTTGCTTCGTTTGCTGATGCTGAACTGGATTTCTACAAATCAAGATAGTGCTCATGTTGTCATAGTAGATAATGGTAGGCCACCGAAAGTGGATGCCAAACTCTATCAAGATACCCTGTAACCAAACAACTTCTATGGCAGCATTAACTACTCTCCTCTGTACTTTGCTTTTGTTGATGATATGGCAATTACATTCTGCTTCTTGTTGGACCAACTGACAGGACCTGAATCAAGAGTGAAATCGAGCACTTTGAGGTAAACTTCCGATGATCTAGATCACCGCCCAATCGAGTCTGAAAATCCAACCAAGTCAATCTCATTCCCTCTAAGTAATGAATACCATCTGTGTGAGTGCCACGAACATAGTGAAGGATCCGCTTTGCTAATTTTAAATGCAGCTCATGAGGCTCCTGCATAAATCTAGACATAATCCCGACAAAGCATACGATAGATCTGGCTGAGTGTGAGTAAGGTAGATCAAGCTCCCCACCAACTGCTGATAAAGGGTACCGTCAACCAAGGGGGAAGAGCAATCAAAAACCAACTTGACCCTAGAAAGAAAAGGAGTAGGTGAGGACTTGCAATCAAACATGTGAAACCGAGCAAGCAAATCAAGAGAGTACTTAGGTTGTGAGATCATAATTCCCGAGTCATATTGTGAAATTTGGATCCCAAGAAATTAATGAAGCAATCCTAAGTTAGACATGGAGAACTTGTTAGCCAAGGAGATCTTCACAGAATCAATGATAGAGGAAGAGCTACCCGTGATCAACAAGTCATCAACATAGAGAACAAGAATAAGCATGGATTCATCCTGCTTGCAGAATATACACATTTGGCTTAGAGTGGCACCGAGAGTGAACCTTGATGCAAGTAAAAGGATTCCATCTTGGCATACCAATCCCGAGGGGCTTGTTTAAGGCCGTAGAGAGACTTCTTTAACTTACAAACAAGGGATGGATCATGGACATAACCCGAGAGGTTGTTCCATATAGATCTCTTCCTCTAGGTCCCCATGAAGGAAGGCACTCTTAACGTCCATTTGGTGGACTTCCATTCGTTAGCGGTAGCGATGGCAAGGGTCAGTCAAATGGAATTCATCTTTGCAACCATAGCAAAGGTTTCCAAGTACTCAACCCCAGCTACCTGGGAGAAACCCTTAGCTACAAGTCACACTTTATACTTCTCGACTTCTCCATTGGCTCCATACTTTGTTCGATATATCCACCTACACTGAATGATTTTTCTTCCTTTTGGAAGAGGGGTAAGATCCCAAGTGTCATTATTTATGAGTGAGGAATACTCCTCATCCATAGCAGAATCCCACTCAGGAATCCTAGAATCTTCCTAGAAAGATGGTGGATCAAAAGTAGAGGTGAAGAAGGATTGGGGTCCAACGAAACTCGAGCGAGTATGTCTCTCATCTGAAGGATCTCTAACTAAATCTCCAGCACTCTGTAAAGTTTTCCTGGCCCAAAGAGGTCCCGAAGGTTCAAGCTCAGATTCAGAAGATTCTTCACTCGAGTGAGAAGGGACATAGTCCTCATCATCATTACTGTCAGAATCAGAAGACTCAGAAGTTTGAGGATTGGGAAGAGCCGAGAGAGGAAGAACTCGCTCAACAACATCATCATCTGATGAGTCTGAATCTGAATCAGTGGGCAAAAGAACCTCAGTGGAAGTAAAATTCAAGGAAGACTCATCAAACTTCACACTCCTCTCAATATAGAGCTCATGGGTTGTAGGGTTTAACAATCGATAACCCTTCATGCCATCAGGATACCCGACAAAGATACAAGGTTTGGATTGTGGATCCAATGCCTTGCATTTCTTCTTAGGAATCTGAGCCATAGCCTTGGATCCGAAGACTCGAAAGTGCTCAACATCAAGCTTCTGTCCAAACCAAGCTTCAAAGGGTTTCATCCCTCTTACTTCCTTGTGTGGAACATGATTCTGGATGTAACAAGAACAATTCACTACTTTAGCCCAATACTGTGGAGGAAGAGACTTCGAGTGAACCATACAAGTAGCCATCTCCTTTAGAGTTCGATGCTTTCTTTTTGCAACTCCATTTTGGGAAGGGTTATAAGAAACTGTATGCTACAAAGCAATCCCCTCAGAAATGCAGAAATCCTCAAACCTATTGCCCACATACTCGCTTCCATTGTCAATTCGAAGAACCTTAATAGACCACTCCACTTGTTTCTCAGCAAGAGCCTTAAATTTCTGAAAATGCTCAAAGACTTCAGACTTAAGCTTAAGAAAATATACCCAAGTATAATGCGAAAAGTCATCAATGAAGGTTAGTATATATATAGAGCTCTAGTGAAAGAAGGAGATGGAAAGAGGCCAAAAACATCAATATGAACAAGATCTAAGGGACGAGTAGCCCTCCAAGATTTTCCCTTATCAAAGTTTTTTTCTAGGTGCTTTCTGAGGGTGCAACCCTCACAAAGACCTTTTGAAAAATTAACTCGGGGTAACCCATTGACCATTTCATTTTGGCTCAATTGTTCAAGGTAAAGAGAATTTAGATTCCCAAAACGCTCATGTCATAGCTTGCTAACCTCATTTACATGAGTGAGCAAGACATTGGGCGTCAAATCAGAAGAGAAGTGGGAAAAGGTATACAACCATGAACGGTGATCCGTCTTTCCCTTAGCCATAGTGCAATCAGAGTTAAGCTCATGAATGATCATCGAGTTAGGACCAAATTCCACTCACATTCCTTCACCAAGATGGGTGATTTGGTAAACTGATAGGATATTGGTAGAGAGATTGGAAACACTCAACACTTGGTTAAATGTTCCGCCTTCTATCTCTATCGATCCACTACCGGAAACTGACACATGAGTGTCATCACCCAACGTGATTTGGGACATGCCACATGGTTCAATGCTAGAGAATTCAACCTCTGAAGAAGTCATGTGGTACGAGGCACGGAATCGATAATCCAAGTTGATGATGGAGTTGATCTAGCTATGAGGCTCGTACCTTTCTTCTTTTCATTTTTAGGCTCCTTTGCTTTTGAAGACTCGCCCTTATGAGAATTTTTTTACGGATTCAAGAACACTTATTTTATTCTTCTCAAGTAATCGAGTTAAGTGATCAATTTGTTTCGAAAACAATGATGCTCGTTGTGGCGGAAGACTTACAATAGGAGAATTTACACTTTTCCTTCTTCATTTTATGCTAAGAAGTCAAAGTGTTAGTGTTGACGTAGCAGCTTGTTTAACACAATGAGAGCCCTCTCCACCATCGATTCGAGCTTTTGGTGTGACGAAAAGTCATGTAGCTCGATACCGGTCGTTAAGCGTGCCAACCCCTGAGTAGTGTTAGGATGGGTGACCTCCCGGGAAATTCCTGGTGTCACTACCTCCTAATGTTGTTGGGCCTGATTGGGTGTATACCTGGCTCCATCTTGTGGGACGGTGTTAGCGTAGCAGCTGTTTAACATGATGAGAGCCCTCTCCACCATCATTTCAAGATTTTTGTGTGACGGTAATTCATGCAACTCGATACCATGAAAGAGGGATATGCAAGAACCAATGTCGAAACAATGCACCACAACAAAGTTGCACTCCGATGGTAATGTCGTAGCTCCAACGCAATAAGCAAGATTCAAACAATGGAAAGAATATGCAAATAAGAAAACAGGTCTGCTCATACTCATAGATCGAAAAAAGAAGTACAAATAGGGGTGTTGTGTAACCCCCATGCCTAAACAAGGAAAGAAACTCCTATGACGCCACTGACGCATATGATGCCACTAAAGGAGGAGTTACAATTCCAAATAAGGAATGTAACTCCTATGATGCAAATGACAATGATAGATTCTATGACAGAATCTGACACTTTTCATTTGACTCCCTAAGACCTATGACTCTCGCAAGGTGAGATAACTCACCATGTGATGTGGATGATGACTAGGAAGGTGACACACACCAACATGTCTTTCTTCAAATTATGGTCAATCTCAGCTCACTTTGATGCACGTTCTCTTTTAAACAATTGACCTTTTTCACTTCTTGAATTCCTCTATACGCACAAGTCCGATATAAATATTTCAAAATTGATCCCCTTATGTAGATCATGCATTCTCTTATATATGAGACTCCTACATTCATACACCTAGTTGAAAGCTTCAGTTCATAATCTTCACTCTCATAGCACCTATATATCAGAAAAATCTTCAAGTACCTTCTCTACACACCAACAAGCTTTGACAAGCTTCAAATCATTCATCTTGGTTCATTTTCCTTCACACTTGTCATGGGATTGTACTTCTATATTTCCCTTTCTATGCTCATCTAGATTTTTGTTGGATTTACTCACTTTTTCACTTGCATTAGTGATCATTCTAATAACATTTCAACCATCCATAACACACTCATATCAAATACCCTAAGTGAAGCAATGTACTTTCACATATATCCTTTTATTTTATCTTCAATTTGTATTTTCAATTATCTATCTATTTTTCACAATTCTTTGGTTTCACCATGTTCATTAGCAAGTACACTCTCTTATTCAACAACCACAACTCACATCCCCTTACATAACACTTATTCCCTTCAATTTCATGACTCTTCACTGTAGAGATTTTAACCTTTTCACATTCCAAGGAAGTTCAAGTTGTATGAGAGAGTTTTCAAACTTGTCACAATTCATGTATGTTAGTTTTTCATTATAGACAATTGACCTTTTTCATGAATTTTCAAATTATTGTGATTCACCTTATACACTTTGTCTATTCCATTCTCAATTTCTCGAGATACAACACCTAAGACTATATTTTTAACTTCTATACTTTTGTTTCCATATTCCCTTTTGACTTCTTCATGTCACTTGACCAAGAATAGTCTTTTCATCTTCTCATTCGAGCTTAGAAGAGAAATTCATGAGGTTGTAACAATCTTCTAGATTTTTAGCTTCTGTAAGAGATCAAAAAATTCGAGTGAAGAAGCCTCTTCAATATTCATTTGATGCAATACTTCACTATTCATGATGTTTCTTGAAGAACCTTGCCTTCTATCATTTACGCGGTAGCATACAACAAGTCTATGAATACTTCTTATTTTTGTCATGAAATTTTGCACTTTCAAAACAAAAACAATCAACTACCTATGTTGATTAACCTCTTCCACACTTTTTAGGACCTTTGCATGAGGATTTAGGCTTCAATCAACAAAGAAATATCATTTAGAGTACTTCCGAACACTACACGGGGTTTGCAAAAATACCTTCGAGAGACTCACAAAGAATTCTTCTTAAATCCTCAATGAGAGAGTATAAAACTTGAGAAATATTAATCACTATCACCTTACAGATATTTTCCAAGATTTCTAGGAAATTCCATTGGATAATTTTCATGCTTTGAGCATTTTTACTTCCAAACCCTAGAGGCGGGGTTTTCAAGATCACTAGCCCAAGGAGCTCTAAATATTGATTTCTTGAGAATTTGTTAATGAAATTAAAAAAATTCACTTGTTGTAGACATGTGAGATAGTTTGTGATCTTCTCTAAGCATTTAACCAATTTGAATTACTTCAATTCACTCCCATATTTCAAAAAATCAATGCACTGATAGCTAGACAAGATGACAATTCATCTTATAAATGGTCTTCACAGAGTATTTTGAGATTTTAGGGCAACACCATCACTTTGAAAACTTACTCACTCAACCAAAAATTCATGACACGTTGATTCAGCATTTGCAATAGATTTGATAAGACTTATTGCTCCGGGACGGTGTTGGAGGCACAATAAAATAGTTACGAGACTTTCCCGCCTACTGCAACCTATCCTTCAACCAAATACTTCTTCACCCTTGAATCTTAAAGGGAAAGAGATCATTCAATATTATTCTTATTTATTCATAGCCTAAATTCCTTTGAAGGAAAATATCTTCAAGCTAGTATGCCATGTTCTCTTAACAACATCCAATCCAAAGAGAAAGCATTAAAACTCTACACTTCACCACACCGATCGACGATTCCAATAAGCTTTCTTGATCCTGTAGAAGATAACCACACCTCATGAAATCTGAAAATCCTTTGCACAACATCTTACTGAAGAACCACAAACTTAGTGTATGACAGCCCAGACCTTGCTTTATAAAGCACATACATGCCTACATGTCACAGTCCACCTCGCGCTATAATTTAGTCATCATTTTGACTTAGAAAATAGTTTATATTCTTCTCGAGGAGTGTACAAGGTTGCAAAAATGATCTAGAGTTAGAAAACTTATGTTAAGCCTATCAACTTAAGAATGGGCCCTGAGAGAGAGAGAGAGAGAGAGAGAGAGAGAGAGAGAAAATACTAATAGAAAAAGATTCATAACTTCCTTGATTCTTAACCAATTTTCTTCAAACCTTTTTCAGCATTTCAGATTGGAATCCTCTCAAAAAAATCTATGATTTTCTGAAGAATCCTTCATATTTTTTCTTGAGTGCTAAGAAGACAAACAACTCATTTTGCATTTTTCAAAGAACCAGTTTTAGAAAAACTTGCACAACTTCCACATACCTCTTCAAAACTTGATGAAATTTGGCATGAAGCACTACAATACACCCCTCTACGGTCTCCATAATTTTATTGGCCATAGGTTTATGTGCATCTCATACCTATCTCATTGACCTCAAACTTCATTGTCAATCCTCAAAGGTAGTTTTGGTGCATTTTTGAGTTTTGCCTCCAAGAGCTGATATACATCTTTCTCGTTGATTATACTTTCCTAGACAATGTTCTTAGGTTATTCCCATTCTTACTTGATCTTTCCATGCCTTGCAAAGATTTCTTACACCTCATTAGGCTCTAGAACTAGGCCTAAATGAGTCGATTACAACTATGGCTTCCACGGATGGCACGAAACTCACTTTGTAAGAGCTTTTTCCCATGTTGACACCATCATATCTGACCTATGGAACATTTGATTCAGCCATACCATCCATTTCCATGCTTCCAGTGGACTCTGCCTCACAAATCAAGCTTGTGGCATCCCGAAACAACCCGAAACATCTATGTAAGCTTCAACCATCACTAGAAAGCACTACGAATCAACCTTTCTACCTTGGACCGAGCTTCACTTCACCATTCACTTATTTTCCATCAATGCCACTTGACATCAATGACAACACCAATGACCAAGGTTCAACAATTAAATGAACATATGTATTTATTTTCCATAAATGATGTTGTGGATGAACATAATAAGAGGAAATTATATGCATTAAATCAACCTATTGCTCACCAATGTGGTTTAGGCGGATCGATTAAGACTGACTAGTTATGTCCGGATCCACCTGAGTTCAAATCCTGCTAGGCATGATCCCCTTCAGGGTGGTGGTTTTTCTTGGTGGTGGCGGGAATAGCATCATCGATGAGGTTACAGCGGTTATCAGTGGTGGTGGGTGTTGCATCACTGATGGTCATGGCTTGTGGCTTCAACCAGTGGTTATCGACGGTGGTGGTATTTACATCGTTGGCATTGGTAGTGGTAGTGGCTCTAAAAATGGCAAGTGGCGAAATAAAAATTACATCGTCGGTGCAAGTGAGCTTCGTGGTCGCAATTTGTGTTGGTTTATATTGTAATATCTTATCTAAAGGAAATTGTTTTAGGGTGGGGGCCCACCAACCCTCCAGTTCATAGCTCCGATCAAAAGTGTTTATCAATAAAAAAATTAACTTATTACTCGATGCATTACCACTAAAGGAAAAATCAATATTGTTACTTGGTTAGATTATGAAAAATTGCAAGTTAAGTTATTTATTTTTGTTGGCGCAAGAGTGATGCTCACTACAAACTTATGGACTGAAGCAGGTCTTGTCAATGGTGCACTTGGATTTATTTGAAGCATTCTCTACAAACCAGGATTGGGACCCCTAAACCACCAACATATGTAATGGTTCAATTTGATAACTACATAGGCATTCCTTTTACTAATGAAAATCCAACTATAATTCCAATAACACCTATAGAAAGGGGTCATGTGTGTCAACTACCTTTGAAATTGGCATGGGGATTGACTATCCACAAATCACAAGGCTTAACTCTTAACAAAGCCACAATTGATATAGGACATAAAGAAAGACAAGGTTTGACCTTTGTTGTTATTTCATGTGTCAAATCATTGGATGGATTGAGAATCTTACCTCCATTCACATATGACCAGTTTCAAAATTTGAAGAATGCAAAAGGAGTTGATAAGAGAAAAGATGAAGAAAAAGACTCCAATTGTTGGAGCAAAGCAAATGTATAATATTTGAGAATCACAAACTTAATGTTGTTCTTCATATATATATCATATGTGTATTTATTTCTTTTATTAATTATTAATATGGTGTTTCTTTCTATTTTTAATTTAATATTAGATTACATATAATTAACATGAATGTTAAAATTAGATGGGCATACATTTGATTTAATGAATAAATAGTTACTTTTACTCTACACGGTCGCGGATGCTACTAGCATACCTATCTTAGAAAATCTATGTAAAAGACGCCGAGAGGTATCATTCTTAAGGTGCCTATATTTGATTCCACAAATAAGTGGAATAGGTGCCTCGAGAATGATACCTCTCGGCATATTTTACATAGATTTTCTAAGATAGGTATGCTAGTTTTAATTATTCATTAAAATTTGATAAAAAAAAAAAAACCTAACTTTTACCCAATTTAAGGTTTCCAATAAAGGTGGATGTGAGACATTTTAATAAGAGTTTGAGCAAGTAAAATAAATATTTTTTAGCACCACCTAAGGTTTTATTCTAAGAAGGTTTGAAGGAGCTTGGTCACTAATGAGGAACACATCATCTCCTTGAGAGATAAACACATGCAGATTTATTAGGACTCAAGTGTTTGAAGATACATGGAAGATGCTTCACTAAGATGGAGCATGGATAGATCCGGTTTGAGTTTTTTTGTAGATATTTTCAAGCCAAATGAAAGTTTAGGTCAAGTTGAGGTGTTGATATTTTCAAGTTGTGCAAAAAGAGCTTGAGAAGACAGACTCTTAGATGAGATGTTCAAGTCTCACTTGTATGGATTGAGATCGTTCATGGAGAGTGTTTTTGAGTGGATCACCTAGGCAAAGGAGCACAATGAGGAGAGTGAAACCAATCTTGATATTTTAACTTAGGTGAGTTCCACAATGGTCGGGTGTGCCCCTGTTGCATATCCGATTATGCGGGGAAAATTAAGTGTATACCCCATAAATATTATGTGCTCCAACACACTCTAATTATTTAGTTATGAATATGGATAGGCTCACGTGTGTACAAACTTATCCATATCCTATTAATAGAGAGAGGTGTCAACTCGGTAGTCGACTTAGTTGACTTTGACTATTAATAGAAAAACACTTTAAAGTCTATCTTTAAGAAGACATGTTCTATAATGAATCTCTCTCTCGCAATGATTTTAAACACTTGCTTCTCTTTATGATTTATAAAAATGTAGAGGACAATATTAGATTTGGAGAGTAGATTACTTGTAATATTTTTACAAGGAAGGCCATTGGCCCTCCCTCACATACGAGATTAATATTATGATATCCAATGTGCATATATCATATCTCTTTTACATTTCACAAGTATTTGCATGCATGTATGTGGGTGTTTGTCTCAAGGTTGGCATAAATTTCATGAAACATGTCTAGAATTCCAACTTGGAATCAAAGCAATCAAAGTTTCAACTCATACAACATGTGGTTCAAGCAGTGTTGGGTCATTTTAAAATCATAAAAATTTAAATTTTTCCAATTCAACTAAAAATTTACTAAAAGGTGTATCTTAGCCTATAGAAATATTACCCTTCTTCATCATATGTTGAATCATCCTCTAAAAATACTATTTTGGTTGCCTTGGCATTTGAGTAAAATTCAAAGTGCTTCATTTGAGCTAAAAATTTACCATAAGGTATATTGTGGTCTATACATAAAAATTTCTTTGTGTCAAATTTTTTAATTAGCCATCGTATGATACTTTTGGCATCATCAAAATTTGTGCCAAAAATAGAAAAAATTGTGGTTCATGCTAATTTTTGCAAGTATATTATGAATTCATAAGAATTTTTATATTCTATTGAGATATCTAATTCACTACGGTTCTCAAGATACTATAATTTCTCTAGACATGTATTTTTGGATAATGACATCTTATTTTATCTCATCCAATTCAACATTATGAGGGGGTATAAATAGATATGTATGTTGTTGTCTCATCTATGAGTTGTGATCTAATGGTCATTTCCATGTCTTCGTGCCTCTAAGTTTTGATACAATTATCATCGGTTATGCCTCCGAGTTGTGATATAGTGGTCATTTCCATGCCTTGTGCCTCTAAGTTTTGATACCATGATCATTTATATGCACTTATGCCTTTTAGTTTAGATGTTATTATGCACTACTTCTAATCATCATTTCCATGCACATTTATATTTTTTTCTTAGTGGTGTAGTTGTTATACATTTTTGCATTGTTTCTAGTCATTATTTCATCTATCATGTTTTTATACTTATGGGACCCGAGATCTAAGGATTTTCCTCACTTACTCTCTCTAAATTTCTCTTAAAGGTAGTGTTAGTACACACATAACATTTCTCTTTTAAGCTAACTCAAAGCTAATATAGCTTACTTTATCCTCTCCTTTATATAGTACATCTTAAGGGGGAATGTTAATATATTAAATAACTCGTACATTATTATATGGCTCAAGATGCACTCTTATTATTTAATTATAAATATGGATAGGCATGTATGTATGGAAACTTATCCATATCCTATTAATAGATAGGAGTATCAACTAAGTAGTTGACTTCAACTATTAATAGAAAATAACTTTAAAGTCTATCTTTAAGAAGACTTGTTCTATAAGTAATATAATAATAAGCTTTAGTTATTTTTATAAAATCATAGAGAGTTAGTGTAAAATAAAATCTAGTGTAGAAGAGAGATTTGTTGTAATACTCCTATGAGGAGGGTCATTAGCCCTCCCTCACATCTAAGCTTAATATCTTGATAGTAATTTTACCATGACATATCTAGGTTTATATTACTTTAATGTTTCATAGGTATACGCATGTATGTGAGTGTTTTATTGAAGGTTATCAAAACAATATTGGAACCTCTCCAAAAAAATTAACTTGGTATCAAAGTAAATGTGGGTGATAGTCTTGTGGTTACCGTGACAATCCTAAAAATTGTCTAGAATTTCTAACATTTTACAATTTGTCTTAGTTGTGAGCTCACATTCATACTTATCTTATTCATAAACAGATGTCATGCCAAGATTTTAGAACACTTACTTGTGGAGGGTATACCATACCGCAGCCCACTATCTTGTCTCCAAGGTCGGTTGCTGAAGTAACTTTTTGGAGCTAATTTTTTACTAGTGCACCACAAATAATAAACGGTCAATGGCTTCCTATGGATTAGCTTTAAAAATATCTATGGGTTTTCTAATATACCCAAAATTATGTGGAATATCAAGTTCTTATAAAGCATTATCTAATGGCTTGCATATTGGGGCATAACCCCTCAATTCATAGAATTAGGGAAACCAATAACTTCTTAGCCTTAAATGATAGTTTTCTATGATTTTCAAACTACCAAAACATAGTTTATCCTAAAAAATAATAAAGAGAAAAAAAGAAAAAATGGCTAGGTTCGAGTAACAAAGTTCAGTTCCCTACTACCAAAACACTTTTATTAATACCAAGGATTACAAAAAAAAAGTTAGGATGAGGGGGTCATAAAATTTATTTAACACCTCATAAAATAAATCAAAAGTAGAAATGTATGACTATATTACTCATCTACTAGTGCTTAATTGAAAAAAATAAATAATTAAATAACAATTTTTTTTTTTTCCACGCATAGAATAGGCGCCACTCTAACAATTTTTCCTTCACACTTTTTATCTTCTCTAGCAATGAAAATGACACTTTGTAATTGAAAACGACATTCATCACGGGTTATAAAGGGGTCCACATTGAATAAAGGTGACATGAAGGTGGCGTACATGTGGCACAATTTGTGACATAATTGTGGTATATTTGGGCCATCATATTGTGTTACATTTGGACCTTTTTGCATCAATATTCCAACAAAAAGGAAAATATCGAAAGATGACGCAAAAATGAAAAAATTAGTGTCTTATATCAATTGAATTCGTTTGAATCCATAAGGAAAATCATCCAAATGGTCTTGAGTCTCAATATTATGCTTCGAATATTTTTATATCATGGTAGGTGACATGCAAGAATAGAATGAACCACTTTGATACCACTTATCCAAGTTCAATATGCAATTTGGTGGAAACACATTAACTATGGAGCTTAATATGTTATAAAAGTAGAACTAAAATTGACATTAACAAAATTTGTAAAAATAAAAATAGTTTATTACAAATGAAAATGTATACAAAAAGGCAATATTTGTAGGAGAGATGTATTTTGAATTCCATGTTCTTCATTTCATACCATCTACTTTATAGTTATATAGTGTGGAAACTATAAAGTTACCAAAAATAATAAATAAATGATTCCAAATGGACCAAAAGGTCATCCCACATGGATATGACATGTAACCACCTTAATAATAGAAAGGAACACATAAACGTGGATAAATAAAAAAATTCTAGGTGATGATGTTACTATTTTAGATATGCCACTTGTCGAAGCCATATTTCCTAGCTTGTTGATCATAATTTGAAATCACGAGATGTGTTGGAATTTCAACAAAAGAACTAATTTGAGTTCCGTTGACACATGCCTTTGGAAACTATCACTACTACATAAAGTGCAAAATAAGTCACTTTAAAGTGTCAAACTCTCATCATAAATCGACTCTTTTTGTTTTTGGTTATGTTTATTTGAGGAATTCACGTCTTTTTATGGCATAAAAGTGAGACAAATGAAACAACTAAATATTTTCAATAATTCCACCATTGCACAACATTAGCCCAAGTGTGAAAGTGATACTAACCAAAAAAAGTGGTGCAAAAAATGATGTAATATATATATATATATATATATATATATATATATATTTATAATTATGAATAATATATATATATATTTATAATTTTTTATTATTTATGGATATCAAAAACTAGATATTATGATATTAATTATATTTTATTATATCAAATATTTCATAATATTGATGTAAAAGGGAAATTTTAAATACTCAAATGTTATAGATAATCAAAGAAGACAATATTTTAATTCAAACGGTTATAATTTACAATAATGTATAACACTATAATTATGAGGGAGTAGTAAGAGGTTGCTTCCAAATTACAAATTAAATACATATAGAGCTACATCCTAAATGTCATAATAATTATCGTACTCTTGTTGATCTTAATCTTGATCTTGATCCTCCTTGTTATCGTCATCCTTCTCCTCCTCCTCCTCCTCCTCCTCCTCCTCCTCCTCCTCCTCCTCATCATCATCATCATCATCATATATCCACTTCTTATCCTCCCATTTTTGACTCAGTAAATACATATTAATAAAAAAATTAAGTGTTTGAGTTATAATTTATATAACTCGTAACTATTTATATGTCACATGTTATACCGGCCCAAAGTGATTATCATGGGCCCATTCGTTGAAGGCATGTGCCTTCCATCCCATTTTTAATAATATTCACATTTTATCTATTGCATGTTTGTTGTAGTGCACTTCGTGTGAAAATAGTGATACGATAAATTAAATATATTAGTAATTTATATTAACAAAAAGATATATTGTATTAATAATTTATATAGAATTTAAAATTTTGTCATTGATATCTTGAAGTTTTGTAGGCACCTACAATGAGTCATTGAAAACCATTTTGCACTCTCACTTCATAATATTTAAATGCTTTACTTTTCTTTCCTACATTCATTACAATATTTTTTAAATATTTGATTAATAATAAATTAAAAAATTACATATCATTAATTTTGTTAACTAACCTACAACCCTTCAATGGCCTCTCGTTAGTCATTTGTCACACAATCCATTCCAAACATTGCCTTATTTTGGGAGGTTGACATTTTCCCCTCTCTGTATATGTGTTTCCTTAGTAACGCAAATTAGAAAAATATAGCATTCTAATAAAAATTTATATTTAAGGAACATAATTACTCTCATATGTTTTTTATTCTCCTAAAATCTTGTGTTGTATATTTCTCAATTAAGCTCTTATAGTGGGTATTACCAAAGTCGACACTGAAATATTTTGACCCTCCTACATTTCCTCAATGGTATTTACAACCATTCTACATGGAACTATAAAAGAAATAGTTAACGGCCTCAATTAAGTATTTATTTTTTAAATACCTAAAACACAAATAATGAAATCACTATAAATGAAATATAAAACAAAATAATAAACTAAAATAAAATGAATCATCACATTTTAAATAAAGCATATTATATACTTACTTGCCTCAAACATCCATCAAAATCATCATGTCATCATTTACATAGGACCATTTTGAGGTTCGCTTGCACTCAATATTTATAATTATCATGAACAAAAAGAGGGTCTTGTATACATGAAAAATGACATGGGATTCCTAGTGTACTCGACTTCCTAAAGTCGTCCCGAGACATCCAAAATATGGAAAATGAGATGAGTATGGGATAGGTATAGATGATAGATGCGAGAATATATGGGGGATGAATATGGGTGAGGTTTTAAGGTTGAGCTAATCACAATCGATAAACTTACAAGTAATAAACTTGCTCGTCAAGGGCGACAAAGGCTCATCTAACCTCTGTGGGTGTGATGCTACGATCAAGGATGATTGTTGTATGCAACTCCCAATCTATGTCTGTTAGACCAAATATGCTTCGACACTGGATGAGAGAATCATGAAAGTTTTTATTCGTCTCTAAATATTCCTCTCCAGAGAGGGTCATGCGAGAACGAGAATGAAGGACGAAAAGAGAAAACTCAGGATTTGGGCATCTTTCTCGGTTTGCTTGGTCGGCCTAGAATTTCTCGATTCTGGTTAGTTGTTCATTTAAAGTGTCTAGATGGCTAACAATCTATGGGGGCAAAGGAGTATATCAAAAACTAATGCTCATAAACCTATATCTATATCTCCTTGGTATTGGTCAATTCCTGGTGGGTGGATGATTGGATCAAATATCCTCCTACGAGGTTGGGCTAGACTGGGAATGGTCATGTGAAGGCACCAACTCATGAGCAAGGAAAATGAGGGTCGGAAAACTAGTCAAAGAGTGGTCAGGGACTATGATCTGGTAGTGTGAGCCTCTAACGACTACGTTTGTTGTTTTGTTTTAGCTTCCTAAACTACTCTAAGCTTTGATTTTAAATAAATAATGTAAAACAAATCTAGTTTAAATAAAAGACAAATTGGTTTACCCTTTTAATTAACTAGATCACTTTTACCATCATTTAAATAAAATAAATACATCTATCTATTCTAATTCTTTTCTAATATTTTTGGAAAAGAAATAATTAAAATAACTAAATTCCTAATGTTTTTGTATTTTTGGAATATTTAAAAGAAATGGAAATTTACTTCTAGGAGACACGGAGAATTAAAAAGAAATCTACAATTGCTTGTAACAAGTTAAAAACAAATCTATGATAGCTTTTGAATTAAAACAGATCTAAAACAAGGAATGACCGAGATACGGTTATTCCTCTGTTATGGGTTTCTACATAAATACTAATCTAATGTGGAAGTACTCAAAAGTTATTATTTAATGAAGCGTAACTTCCTCTTATACAATTTCTACCTCAAGTTTTCTAGAAAGAGAAAGCTTCTCAGAATAAATTTCCTCTTTGCCATATAACTTTCCCCAACATAATTACTTTTAAACTAATAAGAAGAAAAAAACAATGAAGAAATAAAATATGAATTTTGTCACTTCTTACTCCATCTAATTTCCCGTGCTAATCCATAGGGATAAGTCAGGAATACGATGTCAAGGGAATAAATCTTATATGGGGAATATTTTGAAAAGAAATATTGTGATGTACGAGAAGTGATGAGATCTTCCTCTTTTAACAAATTGAACAAGTTATTTCTTTTATTTCTAATAAAAAAATGTTTATGTTTAAAACTTTAAAGAATTGAATACAACTCCAACTTGGTCACTACAGTGTTGTGGTAGCTTGTTCCAGTGATGTGATGCATCCAATGTCTCCTCAACTTCAATCTCCTTCCAAAGTATGAGCTCCAATTGAT